>JASEVX010000005.1:71410298-72057517 GCA_031761405.1 Serripes groenlandicus
TGACTTTTACCATTCGATACTGGACTCAATTAACTCTATATACATAGGGAATATTTAGTTGATGTAGCGATACCTGGAGTTGTATTGTACTACGAGGCGTGTGGAAAAAAACGAAATTGACTCTGTGATTGATTTCATATATTTTCCTCAAAATTATTCAAAGCTGTTTCAAAGTATGCCTCATTTGTATACATGTATACATTTTCTTTTGTAAACCTTTCCCACATTTAGACGCTTAGATGCTTTATGAAGCCTCTGTAGCAGACGACTTTTAAAATCATTGTAGAAAAAAGGAGAAATGGCTCTTCATTGAATGAACACATTTTCCATTAGCCACAATGTTTTTAACTGTTATTATAGTCTCATGTATATATTGCTCATGCATCTGCCAAGACATGTTCAATGTAGTCTGCTAAAGATATATTGTATTCGGAAAAGGGTTAATGCGTGTGTGTGTGTGTGTGTGTGCATTTTTCAAAGCAGACGGCTTACGTCAAACAAAGGTTTTAAAACACGTACTTTATACACGCATATTGATGTTTTATAAGGCTGCACAAAGTATTGAATATAATAGTATGTGAAATTAACATAATCTACATGAAATAAGTCTTGCTTGATTTCTAATTCTTATATTTTTTTCAAATAGAAAGCTACATGTACATGATTCATAATCAGAATATTATAAATCAGAAAAATAGGGGGAGTGTGTAGGGTGCGTCATCAAGAGGTTATTTATTGTCCGCTGTCTTGCTGTGAAAGAATATCTCCTAAAAAATAGAACACTCGTCAAACAAGTTCTTTGTCGGATTTCTATCTCACGACCTATTTTACCCTTATTTATCCCTTATTACATTCTCACACGTTTTGATGCTTCTGCATTAAACGGCTTAATAAAATATTATACTAAAAGAAGAAATCGCTCATAATGAGTAATTCCTCTCTTTTTTCACAATGTTTTCAACTATATCAAATCACTTCACTCTCTTTTATTGAGATTGTTCAGCTTATTACCAAGATGTTTTCCAAGTCGTATACAGCAGATTGATTGTATGAGAGATATGGTTCAAGGTCTTCATACACATGTGTTGACACTGTCAGAAGTCAGAATTGGTGTCTTTACATACGTGACTATTTGTTGGGTCATTAAACGAGTTTTTGTTTATAGAAACAAACACATTTGACATTTCACAAAGGGTCAAGCAATGCAATCTATTAAATTTTACGATAAAGAACGTTTGCGAATCCACTTATCATAGGGGCCTTTCCAAAAGAAGCCTACGTTTTTAAGTCATCACGCCCTGATCTCCAATACCAGAGCATTCAGTTAAACCAAAGGAATACTATCTTGTAAATTGTGTATGTCAATTGCCTGTGTTTTACTAGTCTAACTAGTGTCAAACATGCTGTGGTAGACAGTGGTACAGTGATATAGTATCGGCCTCTCGTACCAAAGGTTCCGGATTCGGATCCCGCCATGACCGGGTTCTATAAAAACCTTTTAGGATTTGTTCACACAAAAGGCTTGAGCACTAGTTATGTCTACAGGATGCAGACATCGATCGTGATTTATCTAAGCTGAAAGCTTGTTTCGCAATCGATGTTAAATAAATAAGTTCTAAGTAAACTTAACTCTTTCAGCTCCGAATTGTTTGAAATAAGACTCTTCCATGTTAGAAATCGGGTGTCTCCATTTCCCATTTAATAAAAAGATTTCAGGTGAGACAGCTCGTTACGAGCTGACTCACCAGGATATGTTTTGTTTGCAAATATCTCAATATTGCCAATGAAGCTGAAAGAGTTAACATAAAATGGGATGCAATAAGTATACATACGTCCAGAATTCGAAGGAGGATGTCTTTATGGTGCTACTGTTCAACACTATACTCGAGTTGGTAACGTTGTATACGCTGGTGAAAGCGCTGACGTTGCTGACTGTGTCAACGGGGACACTGTCGAATATACCTGTAAAATTCAATGAATTGTATGAGATTAGAGCCGTTTTTCACCGCCTTTTAGTTATATCACGGCGATCAGTTCATCTAACACAGAGGTCCAGATAAGGATTCAGCTCTTTTTTCCACAATTTCTCTCTTATTATTAAAGCAAACCCTATGTTGTATGTACTCAAAAGAATCGTCTCACTGAGATGATTCTTTTGAGTACCCACAACATAGGGTTAAAGTGTCAAATGAAGATTTTAGAACTGCAAAATTCCCCTTATCTAGACCTCTGCCTAACGTATTTTTCCTGGTTTCTCTCGCACCGGTACTCCACATAACTTTCGTCCCATGCTACTAAGTAACTTCCAACACAGGTCTAAATAAAAGGGAGTGAACCGGTCTTTTCCCTACAATATTTATTTTATTACTCAACCAAATCCTATGTTGTGGGTACTCAAAAGAATCCTCTCACTGAGCCGATTCTTTTGAGTACTCACAAAATAGGGTTTGAATGTCAAATAAGGATTTTAAAACATGAAAAATGCCCCTTTTTTAAGGGCTCTGTTTCCACATAGGCGATTTGGCCAAATGATGGAATGACGGTTGTCGGAATGCCTTTGCCAATCATCGGAACGAACGAATGAATGGTCGAGATGGGGCTTTAAAATACGTATTTATGTTAGTAATACGTATTTATGTTAGTAATACACATTTATGTTAGTAATACATATTTATGTTAGTAATACATATTTGAACAGTGTATATCTTAATCAGACTTTGCGGATTCACAGGCTGATCTGGGACTTCACTGTTCGCAAAAACAAACCTATAACCATGGACGCGCTCATTTAAAACACATACAACCATCAATGTGCATACTTTTTTTGCACATTTGACACACTGAGACGATTCTTGTGAGTACCAATATCATAGGGTTTTATGATCAAATATGGCTTTGGTGATAGAGCTCTGTATTATACAAGGGTTAGATATAAATCTCAAGGAATGTTTAATATCTCGCGGAAAGACAGGTTATGACTGTTAACCTGCGAAGATACGCTTGAGTCAGCCGGTTTCCGTCCTTTTGTTAAAATAAGACCTTCATTATAATACAGTTAATTCTTCAACGACTGATCTTATTCAGTATGCCTGACATTAATGGTGGACAATAACACGGCCCAATTGAAAAGAGGCATTATACTAGCGGTCCTGAAAATCGATTGAATTCTATTTTACTTGACATGAATCTAATATGATCAACCCATCAATCGATTATATTGGACTCGCGATAACTCGACGTCGCAATTGGCCTATACATGCATATCACTTCGAGTTATCGACGTGTTCGAGTGGTTCGCCCATTTATACTATATCCATTTATATATTTTCAATTTCATAAGTTTTCCTTTATACGTATATGTTTATTACGAAAAGCAATTCAGTGATGAACCATTTCCCGCATACAACAAATCTGCAGTAGACGGCTTCGAAAATATATTGACAATAAACACTAAAAATCTTCATAAAACAAATTATTTATTATTTAAGAGAGTTGAAAACATTGTGGGTTAAGAAGAAATTGCTTCTCGTTTTGAGAAATTTCTCCTATTGTCGCGGCAGAGACTTCAACAAATGTATATATATGGGAAAGGATTATATCGTATCAAGAAAACAACGCAGTAGCAGTTCTGGATGCTCGTCTGAAGCAATCAGAATTTTTTATTTAAATCTTTATTTCCTCCATATGATGAAGATCAATAATTTACAAAAATATAAAGACAATGTGAAAAACAAAAAGATCAGAAAAAAATGCATAGAAATACGAGTATAATCGTTAGTCAAACTGGAAATCAATATAGGCTACTTATACTCTCCTTATCCCACCCCATTCTCCGTTCGCAGAGTTGTCGTTCCTTACACTCACATACATGAATGTAATGAATGAGTCGATAGTGTTAGAGAATGGTCCCAACCGTGACTGTTTATGTTTAAAAAATTGTATAAAGGTTTTAAACGCTGCGGTTTCACTAGACTGTTTCAAATTTAATAAAAAACGAAGCGGAATTTCACCGTAAAATGAGTTTAACCCTTTCCCTCATACAACAAATCTGCTGCAGACGACTTCTTTGAAAACAAACATAGAAACAAAAACCTGGAAAATCTCCATAGAAGATGGCTTAATTGTTAAATTAAGTTGAAAACATTGTGGTCAAATACTTGGCCACGATTTTGTTCAAAAGTCGTGTGCTGCTATTGCGTCAAATAGGTCTGCAGGTGGGAAAGGGTTAAATTTAAATTCGGACAAATCCCATTTATTAACAAATAGGCGTAAAATGTTAAGTTGACATTCATTGATATGTTAATACGCTAACACATACACGGTGATGTCAAAGGAAAGGTATATTGAAATGGGAGTCGGGATTTCAATAGACCTTTGTGGTTTATGGTTTGATGAAATCATTTATAAGATGAGTTATAGACCCATCATGGATTCTATCCGTTCTCTTTAATTGATTGATTGATTGATTGATTGGGGTTTAACGGCGTTTTTTAACAATTTATCAGTTATATCACGGCGGCCAGTTCACCTACTCATGCATTTCCTGGGTTTTCTCACACCAGTACTCCACACAACAATCTTCCCAAGCAACTGGCTGCTTTTCCACATACGGAAGCTCAGTCGGTAGCGACGCGGGCTGTCGATCTAGGGGTTGTGAGTTCGATTCCCGGCTCGGCCAACTTTCTTTCCGACGATTGACAAAAGTCAATGCGACATGCGTCATTCGTCTTCCACCAATGGGCTCTCTTTAATTGATAAAAAAAACAAGAGGGCCAAGATGGCCCTAAATCGATCACCTAATTGATAGTAAATTAGTAGCAAATATTTAACTGCAAATATCTGGAAATTTTTATCAGGGAGTGCAAATGAAACTGAAAGGAGTGGACACTTCTCAAGAAACAGCTTATCAGTAAAGGCCATTTATATCTTGAAATCTAACAAGAACTTTAATAAGAATGGAATTATAAAGTTTTTGTCATTTTGCACCTTTCCTGATGCCGCCTTGCTGCCCTGTTTTTCAACGAAATCAATATGGCTTCAACAGTTTATTTAGAGGGTCACTTAAGAAACATTTCTACCAAATTATCTTGCAATCGCACAAGTAGATTATGTAGGAAAAGGATTTTAAAATTTGGGTATTTTTCTCACTTTCTGATGCCGCAGCAACCAAAGTTCTCAATGGAATTTAAATCTTTGAACAATTTTGAAAGAGGACCACCAAAGGAATATTCTTGTGATGTTTTGTGGAAATTGGTCTATTGGAATGGTAGGAGTTGGTTGTCATTTGTAGCTAAAAGTTCAATTTACCCTTTTTGTGATGACGCCTGGTTGATATGATTGTGTAACCAATCAAAACGGCTTAAACAAATTAAAAAGAGGATCATTACAGTAAGATTCGTATTATATTTTCTTAAAATCAGACAAACACTTTCATAAAAATGGAATTTTCAAATTTTGTAATTTTGCCCCTTTTCTGATGCCGCCTGACTGCCATGTTTTTCGACCAATCAGTATGGCTTGAACAATTTTTATAGAGGGTCACCCAAGGAACATTTCTACCAAATTATATTTGAATCTGACAGGCAGATTCAGAGGAGAAGATTTTTAAAGTTTGGACATTTTGTCCCCTTTCTGATGCCGCAGCAACCAAAGTTCTCATTGGAATTTTAATCTTTGAACAATTTTGAAAGAGGACCACCAATGGAACATTCCTGTGATGTTTTGTGGTAATTGGTCTATTGGAATGGTAGGAGATGGTTGTCATTTGTAGCTAAAAGTTCAATTTACCCCTTTTGTGATGACGCCTGGTTGCTATGATTGTGTAACCAATCAAAACGGCTTAAACAAATTAAAAAGAGGATCATTACAGTAAGATTCATATTATATTTTCTTTAAATCAGACAAGCATTTGCATAAAAATGGAATTTTCAAATTTTGTCATTTTGCCCCTTTTTTGATGCCGCCTAACTGCCATGTTTTTCGACCAATTAGTATGGCTTGAACAATTTTAATAGAGGGTCACCCAATGAACATTTCTACCAAATTATATTTGAATCTGACAGGCAGATTCGGAGTAGAAGATTTTTAAAGTTTGGACCTTTTGCCCCCTTTCTGATGCCGCAGCAACCAAAGTTCTCAATGGAATTTAAATCTTTGAACAACTTTGAAAGAGGCCAACCAGAGGAACAGTCCTGTGATGTTTCACGGAAATTGTCCTTGGAGTTTGGGAGGAGATGATGTTTAAAGCTAAAAGTTAACGCCGGACGGACGGACGGACGGACGGACGGACGGACGACGGACGACGGACAAAAAGTGATAGGAATAGCTCACCTGAGCCTTTGGCTCTGGTGATCTAAAAAAAACCATTTATTGACGTCTATCATAAACATTGTGCAAGAATAAAAATGTGTTTTCATGACCTCACACCCTGTTTATATTATGTTCGTAAAGAAACCTGTCATTTTGCTTTAATATAAGATACTTTTCTTCAGATGTTTGAATTGAAATTGGAAGAACGGAGGTAAAAGAGTAACATGGAGTGTATATAAAGGACATACGATCATTCTTCTTTACTAACCTCGTTTTTGTCCCGCTTCGTAATATTGGTATACACTTTGTATGGTTTTATATTCCCTTATACAACGCGCTAATTAAAAAACTAAAGCTTTTAGCCTTATACGTTCACAAAGCAAGCAATCTTGATCTTATTCATTTTAAATAAAAAGACGATTTTGAAAAAACAGTGTGGCAAAAGGGAAAATTGCTCAAAATGGTTCTGTATTTTGTAAAAATGAGTTTTATTCGGTTTGAAATCACTATCCCCTTTAGAAAATATTCGATCCAGCCTATCATAATTCTTTTTTATATGTAATTTGTGTTATTTCGATATTTTCGTTTAGTCTGTCTCAAAAGTTATACTAGGTATACAGGAAAGGGAAACTAGTTTTCAGTAGCCGTGCCTGGCTTTGTATTTTCTACTCGAACCGACGAAAGAATTGACATCTCTCTCGATTTTCTGTTTCGCATGATATTACTTTTTCCATGCGCCTCGTAGTACAATACAAAGTCAGGTATCGCTACTGCATCATAATAATCCCTATACACCGAGTACGCCAATTCAAATCATTTCGATTTCCCATTGAGATGAAAAAAAATCCAATATGTTATCAAAGCCTGATATTACCATAAAAGGAAAAAAATTATTGCAGCTGTCCACACGTGTTAATGACTATTTCTATGGCCTTATAACCTCATAGCCGAGAGGCTTCTGATTATAACTCAGATACGATCAACAAATGATAAACTACGGCACGCGAACATTTACTTTCACGTTGTTTTATTTACTGACAATTTCGATCAGATTGTACACTTATGCAGTCTCTTCTTAGTCATAACCGTTCTTCGGATGCTTTTTACGACAAGATGGCGAATAATGAAGACTCTGAGATGTTGAAGGCTGATCTAGGTATTGGCAAGCTACTTCTTTACTAAAGAAACTTCTTGCTTGGTTTGACAAAATGAAGCGATGATGGCCCTGTATTGCTCACCTTAAAGATGCATTCTGGTTTGCCATGCAAACCGCAATAACTTTTACGGTCAGGTAAGCTATAAACAAAAATAAAAAAATAAAAATGTTAGACCTCAAGACGAAAACTATCTTGGGGCTAAATCGATTAATAAATCAACCGTACCTTTACAATACGGAGTGTTCCATGCGTTATCACAGGTTGACCATGGTAGTATAGTGAAGAAGGAGGCGTATAAGTAGTAATAAATATAGGCACTAATGAACATCAGGTACCATAGAACCGTGAAGGACATTGACACCTGCAAGAACCCGATACCTGAAACAGAACAAAACTGAAATGTAGAATTATTTCTTTTTGGAACTCTGGAACTGTAACGATATTACGCCTACAAAGTTGGGTGACAAACATGCATAACGCGAGAGGAGTTTCACTTCGCTTAAAGATGAGCAAAGGGTCTACAAAAGTATAAGATTTGAAATTCATATACCAGAAGATGTCAGTGCACATTGTTTGAAAACAGGTGCACGTGTATAAAATTACTGGTTTTCCGTTTCAGTTGTTGATAACAAAACAATTCGTGTTGTTTCATCGTCAAGTTTCACATTTTAAAATGAAATATATATATTGCAAGTGTGCTGTTTAAGTAATTATTACACGGGGGTAATAAAGACATGCGTGCGCATTCATGTTAAAGATCCAAATCAGTATTGCTTTAAACCTTCTGTTTCTAATTTGCGGAAAGTGCCGAGCCAGACGCGCTGGCTGATATGGGTCTACACTGGTGCCATACGGTTGGTTATCGCAGAGCGCCGCTTATATTTCATCATCGCAAGCCAAGGGTGATTTGTCCATTACATTACGAGTAATCACACGGCAGGTTTCCACCAAATGCCCGGTTACTATGGAAGCGGCGGTCATACTTGTTGTAACTAACACAGTTTTGTTCCAAGGCATTTTATTGAATGCGACGAACTTTGTACGCATCCAATCAAATTGCAGAGCGGGAATTTTAATGTCTAAAGAGGCCGTCATCAAATGGTACTTGTGGGAATGCTAATGTACGAAATAGGCTTGGTTATCGAAGATGTTTACATATATTATATAGAGGTAATCAAAACCTCATAATCTGTCTGGTGAAGCTGACAACTTTCCAATCACAATTAGATAAACTGCTTATCGATTCAGCATCATTGTATATTACAATACTATGTACAATGTATCACATCTTACCTTTCAAAAGGGGACAGTACTGAAATGCCAATAGAGGACTTTTCCCAATAAACTGTCCAAGGCACACTTCGTAATAATACAGAGGGCCACCCCCAAGGATCAGCAAGGTGAAGAATGGTATCAAGAAGGCTCCGCCACCGTTTCGACTGTATGTGAAAAGAAAGAGAACAACAATTATAATTAGGTACATATATTGTCTGTATCATGACTGGTATACATATTAACGCCTTCCAACATTTAGACGCATTTTGACGTGCTTGTATTAGACGAACGTTTGAAAGATTGTGAGAAAAGGGGAAATTGTTTAATGTGTAAACATGTACTTCAAAGAGTGTTAGAGGTAGTTCCCATAGTTTCCCATGATTGATTTTGACAGTCGTCTGCTGCTTAGCCGATATGACAAAGGTTTATCACCGATCGGAGTTGATATAGTTGACAGGCAAACAACTGATTAATATATTTATTTATTTACGCTTGCATCTTCCTCGTGGGAATAAAGTGAGAGCATGCGTCTTATACTTAACCCTTTCCCTTATATAGATGCTTTCTGACGCCTCTGCAGCAGACGGCTTTTGAAAACGTTTTGATAAAAGAAGAAATTTCTCCTCTTGACACAATATGTTCAACTCTATTCAATAAGTATGTCTTCATTTAGGGAGATTTTTCCAATTTATTGTTGAGATGTTTTCAAAGTCTTTATTGGTGAGATGTTTTCAAAGTCGTCTGCTGCAGATTTGTTATATGTAGCGACATTCATAAGTGATGTTCTATAGTTCAAAAATACTGGTTGCGATGTGTTGATTTGACAGCAGACT
The DNA here is from genome assembly GCA_031761405.1 of Serripes groenlandicus. NCBI lineage: Eukaryota > Metazoa > Mollusca > Bivalvia > Cardiida > Cardiidae > Serripes > Serripes groenlandicus. The sequence continues at coordinate 71,419,873 of JASEVX010000005.1, forward strand.
TTCATCTATCAATTTTAACTACTAATTGCAACTTATGTGCACTATCATCTGACTCTTCATTCTTCTGATGATGCAACAAGACCTATTCTCGTCTGACGCCTCCAATTTACCATTTCCGCACATATAGACGCTTTCTGACGCCAATGCAGCGGACGACTTTTGGAAAGAATGTGGCGAATGGGAACAATTTCTCCTTTTGCCACAATTTGTTCAACTCATTTCAGTAATAATACCTCCCGTTCTAAAGAGTTTCCTTATTATTATCCTAGATGTCTTAAAAGTCGTCTGCTGCAGATTTGCTGTATGTGGGAAAGGTATAAATAATAAAAAATAAAAAATAACCTTAGAATAATTGGGAATCTCCATACGCTGCCTAATCCGACCGTGTATCCCATAATCGCGAGGAAGAATTCCACATTATTCTTCCAAACGCCTCGCTCGGACTGTTCTGCGTCTGCAACCGACGTGACGTCACTTCCATCTCCATCGGAACTGTATTCACCTCTGAGTGCTATCACTTCCGGGTCACGGTCCTGAAAATCCTGCTTCTCGTTGTTTGACATTGCTCTTCAGATCGAACTCCTGAAAAAAAAACAAAAAAAAAACGATAATGTATGCTTTTCTAGCTTGCAGACGCATTTCCACGCATCTGCAGAAGACACATTTTGAAAAAAATATTGCAAAATATTTTTTTTATATAATTTCTCCTTTTATCAATATGTTTTCAACTCCATTTAGTAAGTCTGCAATCAGTTATAGATATTATCATTGCTTTTTAAAATACATTAAAAAAGTCGGCTGCTGCAGATTTGTTAAATGTTGGAAAGAATGAATAAACGTCTGCCTACTATGATGCTATTTAATGAATTGAACCTCTTGCAGTACTTGCCTTTAGTTCCGTTTTAGTGCCTGTTTACAAAGGTTTGAAAATGAGAACTAGAACGAACAGGAAGAGGTCAGATATTGTATAACCCTTTCCCTCATGCGACAATTCTGCAGCAGATTTTGATAAAAAATAGAAAATCTCTATAATTGAATGGATAACCTATGACTAAAAGTGGCAAACATTGTGGCAAAAGGAGAAATTGCTCGTTTTGAGCAATTTCTTCTTTTGTCACTATGTTTTTCAAAATGTCGTCTGCTGCAGAGGCGTCAGAAAGCGTCTATATGTGGGGAAAGGGTTAATGCGAGTTTCAAGATAACCGCATTTCAATCATAAAAACTCATGCGACTGAACAGATGCAATATGCCGGCCTTGGTTTTAACTATAAATATCAAATATCAAATTAAATCTTAACAAATTCGGTGTTTACGTTAAGTGTGTGAAGTTGGCAGAGCATTAGACGTTAGACATTAGACATTAAAAAAAAAAGAATGTCTAATTAGACATTAGACATTCAGAAAAATAGCAAATTTTAAATATCGAATGTCTAATTATACATTAGACATTCGATTAGACATTCGCAAATTACAAGATCTATAACCCAAATTCGTCGGAGGTCATTGTACATTCAAAAAACGAATGTCTAATTGGTCAGTTAGACATTAGACATTCGATTATACATTCGCAAATTAAGGGATTTAGATACCAAATTCGTCGGAGGTCATTGTACATGCAAAAAACGAATGTCTAATTGGTCAGTTAGACATTAGACATTCGATTAGACATTCGCAAATTACTATACTTAGGTTCCAAATTCGTCAGAGATCATTGTACATTAAAAAAACGAATGTCTAATTGGTCAGTTAGACATTAGACATTCGATTAGACATTCGCAAATTACGAAACTTAATTTTCAAATTCCTCGGACTTTCCGATAAAGATCGAGATATAGAGAGAAAAAAAAAAAAAAAAAAAAAAAAAATATCAAGATATCGAAAGTTCGAGATAATGGAAAGTTCGAGATATTGGAAAGTTCGAGATATCGAAAAGTTCGAGATATCGATATGTTCGATTTGTCAATATGTTCAAGTTAAAAACATTCGTTTTATCAATGTATTCGAGATATCGATGTGTTCGAGTTATCGGTGTGTTCGAGATATCGATATGTTCGAGTTATCAATATGTTCAAGTTATTAATTGACCAATAAGACATTCGTTTTTTGCGTGTACAATGACCTCCGACAAATTTCGTACCTTAACCTCTTAATTTGCGAATGTCTAATCGAATGTCTAACTGACCAATTAGACATTCGTTTTTTTAATGAACATTGATCTCTGATGAATTTGGTACATAAATCTCTTAATTCGCGAATGTCTAATCGAATGTCTAATGTCTAACTGACCAATTAGACATTCGTTTTTTTAATGTACAATGACCTCAGACGAATTTGGGTTATAGATCTTGTAATTTGCGAATGTTTAATCGAATGTCTAATGTCTAACTGACCAATTTGCGAATGTCTAATCGAATGTCTAATGTCTAACTGACCAATTAGACATTCGTTTTTTGCATGTACAATGACCTCTGTCGAATTTGGGTTTAAGATATTGTAATTTGCGAATGTCTAATCGAATGTCTAATGTCTAACTGACCAATTAGACATTCGTGTTTTGGATGTACAATGACCTCCGACGAATTTCGTACTTAAATCTCTTAATTTGCGAATGTCTAATCGAATGTCTAATGTCTAACTGACCAATTAGACATTCGTTTTTTGAATGTACAATGACCTCCGAGTAATTTGAAAACTAAGTTTGGTAATTTGCGAATGTCTAATCGAATGTCTAATGTCTAACTGACCAATTAGACATTCGTTTTTTGAATGTACAATGATCTCTGACGAATTTGGAACCTAAGTATAGTAATTTGCGAATGTCTAATCGAATGTCTAATGTATAACTGACCAATTAGACATTCGTTTTTTGAATGTACAATGACCTCCGACGAATTTGGGTTATAGATCTTGTAATTTGCGAATGTCTAATCGAATGTCTAATGTCTAACTGACCAATTAGACATTCGTGTTTTGCATGTACAATGACCTCCGACGAATTTGGTATCTAAATCCCTTAATTTGCGATTGTCTAATCGAATGTCTAATGTCTAACTGACCAATAAGACATTCGTTTTTTGAATGTACAATGACCTCCGACGAATTTGGGTTTAAGATCTTGTAATTTGCGAATGTCTAATCGAATGTCTAATGTCTAACTGACCAATTAGACATTCGTTTTTTGAATGTACAATGACCTCCGAGTAATTTGAAAACTAAGTTTGGTAATTTGCGAATGTCTAATCGAATGTCTAATGTCTAACTGACCAATTAGACATTCGTTTTTTTAATGTACAATGATCTCTGACGAATTTGGAACCTAAGTATAGTAATTTGCGAATGTCTAATCGAATGTCTAATGTCTAACTGACCAATTAGACATTCGTTTTTTGCATGTACAATGACCTCCGACGAATTTGGTATCTAAATCCCTTAATTTGCGAATGTCTAATCGAATGTCTAATGTCTAACTGACCAATTAGACATTCGTTTTTTGCATGTACAATGACCTCCGACGAATTTGGGTTATATATCTTGTAATTTGCGAATGTCTAATCGAATGTCTAATGTCGAATTAGACATTCGATATTTAACATTTGCGATTTTTCTGAATGTCTAATCGAATGTCTAATGTCTAATTAGACATTCGATAATCAAAATTAGCGAATGTCTAATCGAATGTCTAACGTCTAATTAGACATTCGAATATTTTTTTTGAATGTCTAATGTCTAACGTCTAATGCTCTGCCAACTTCACACACTTGTTTACGTTTTGCAACAGTAAATGTAATATGATTTGTAAACATACATAATGGCTGAATATCTATTGCACGATCCAAGGGTATCGGAAAGCTAATACCCTCGTGCATTCCATGAGCTTGTCATTCGAAAACCAGGACTTTTAAAACAACCAGCGACGGAAAAGATCAGCCTGTAGCTCCCGCACGATCAGATCACAATGCAGGAGTTACACCCCTTGACTGCTGAAACCGATTTTCGGAAGCCTGTACCAAACAATTAAAGAGCCGGATCAACCGGCTCATATGTGCCGTCTAAGCGGGATCTTACTGTTGGTTTAACCCTTTCCCGCATATAATCATAAAAACGCTTTCCGACGCCTCTGCAGCAGACGACTCTTTGAAAACATTTGTGACAAAAGAAGAAATTGCTCAAAACGGGCAATTTACTCTTTTGCCACAATATGTTCAACTCTATTCAATATTAATACTTTCATTTATAGAGCGTTTCCATATTTTTGCCCAGATGATTTCAATGTTAGTGGGAAAAGGGTTTAACACTATTTTGTTACACTACAAACATAAAGGTAAATGTGCATTACGTTACAAGTGGATCAATTTGGATTGGAAAACAAATTACTTGTATTAAATCCTTTCAAGAATAGTTAAATTTGCAAGGTTATAGGTCTTTAACCCTTTCCGTCATACGACAATTATGCAGCAGACGACTTTGAACGTATTTTGTCAAATAATAGAAAATCTCTATAATTGAATGGATATGATATGATTAAAAGTGGAAAACATTGTGTCAAAAGGTGTCACTATGTTTTCAAATAGCCGTCTGCTGCAGAGGCGTCAGAAAGCGTCTATATGAGGGAAAGGGTTAACATGTGCACCAAGTCTCATTTGAAAATGTTGAACGGTCATGGGTTTTTGAGAAATGAGGTAAGGTTTAAGTTTGTTGACGACGACGCAGTATCACATTACCCAGACTTTTTTCTTCGAAAAACAGACGAGTCTAATATATGGAACGCCGGCACTGTCTTTAGAAGTGATGAAACTCCAGTATTATGTCTGTTTGTTATTACATTATGTACAACGATCTTTACATGTTGTGCAAACATATTTATATTATGTCAGTATATGGTTATGTGTTGTGGTTTTGTGCTTTTATTCTGACAGTTTGTATTATATTATGTCGGTACATCTTTACATTATGTAGATACATCTTTATATTATGTAGATATACATCTTTATATTATGTAGATACATCTTTATATCATGTGCTTGTTTTATTATAGTATGTCCATACTTTATTATAGTATGTCCATACTTTATTATATTATGTCTATACTTTATTATATTATGTGCACACAATATTATATCATGTCCATACTTATTTGTATTCTGTACTCCTATGCGAATAAGGCTTATAGTTATAGCATGTAGATGTATCTTTACATCTTGTGCTTGTAATAATGTTACATCATGAGCTATGCCCGGGATTATTTTGCAATGTAGATGTTCTTCAACACGCACCGGTAAAATGCAAGCGTCTTTATGAGAATGATTTCCAAGTGTAAAAATTATTGAGCTGGGCGAAATAGAGCTGATTCTTCAAAAATTAATTGTTTGCTTTACGGGCGTTACCCTTTTCAATAACTCTCCTAGTTTAATAGATTGAAGAAGATTGGCCAAGGAGGCCTGTTGCCACGGCGACGCCATTTTGCTTTACGGGCGTTACCCTTTACGGGTCACATTACCGTCACATTCCGTACATTCGCGCTTTCAGTTCCGGTGTCAAGGCGGAATATCACCCTGCTTAAACTATCCACAACATATATCAAAGTTTGCACATCATATACAGTTACCACAGATAGCACAAGATGTAATAACGTCACGACAGAATAAAAGAAAAACAACTAACTAAACAATGTACATGTAATATTGTATGGACAGTATCTACTATTGTGTTAATCATGGGCAAATATAAATGGGATATGTTTGTCGTTTACCGTCCGTCCGTTCGTCTGCCGTCCGGTGCAATATTTAAGGCATTGGTGGATGGATTTGATTAAAACCGTATGGAAATGTTAACTTACATATTGAAAGGCTAGACGGCAAGTAAAACAAAGATTGCTTTAAAACACAGAGTTATGTCCCCTTAGACTTATATTGTGTATATACTGGACATCATTTAAATTACTAATCTCCCTTAAATAAACTGTGTTCGTCTCAAATTTCTTATGGAAACTGTAGAGAACATATTTTATATCAAATCCGTATCTTTATGAAAATTTATCTTCATCAAATCTAGGTCAATCTATAAACGCGATTACATGTAAGTGGATTCAAAAACTAGATCACAAGGTCAAGTTTCAAAAGCCTTTGAACACTTCAGAGGTTCAATGTATGTTAAAATATTCATTGAAATTCATAAGAACATTAATTTATATCAAATTCAGTTCTGGTTCAAACATGTGTCATGTTGGATCGAAAAATAAGTCGCACATAGTCCACACGTTCCAAATCTTATGTATTATTAAGTCTGGTATTTATTGAAAGGTAACCAGTTGTTTTTATCAATTCTTTTTATTTTGCAGTGGATCTCAATTCAACAAATAAATAAGTTTCGAATTTATATGAAAGAAACCCTACACCATAATTATATTGGTATTTTCATTCATAGATAACATTCGTAAACAGTTTACCCATAACCTATGAATCAACATCACCTGCACGCTTTCATTGTTCGGTGTGGAAGCAGAATATTATCCCGCTCAAAGTATCCACTGCATAACAAAATTGCACAAGATTAAATTAAGTTACCATAACATGACAAAGTTTGCACTAGATACAATAACGTCACGACAGGCTGAAATAAAAATAATCAACTACACAATATAATTAGGTATGGACATTATATAATAATTTGTGCACACACTATACTAAAGTATGCACATAATGTAATAACGTATGGACATAATGTAATAAAGTATGGACATAATATAAAGATGTATCTACATAATATAAAGATATATCTACATGATGTAAAGATGTACCTACATGATATAAAGATATATCCACATAATATAAAGATGTACCTACATGATATAAAGATATATCCACATAATATAAAGATGTACCTACATGATATAAAGATGTATCTACATAATATAAAGATGTATCTACATAATATAAAGATGTATCTACATAATATACATAATATAAAGATGTATCTACATAATATAAAGATGTATCTACATAATATAAAGATGTACCTACATAATATAAAGATGTATCTACATAATATAAAGATGTACCTACATGATATAAAGATATATCCACATAATATAAAGATGTACCTACATGATATAAAGATATATCCACATAATATAAAGATGTACCTACATGATATAAAGATGTATCTACATAATATAAAGATGTACCTACATAATATAAAGATGTATCTACATAATATAAAGATGTACCTACATGATATAAAGATATATCCACATACTATAAAGATGTACCTACATGATATAAAGATATATCTACATAATATAAAGATGTACCTACATGATATAAAGATATATCTACATGATGTAAAGATGTACCTACATGATATAAAGATATATCCACATAATATGAAGATGTACCTACATGATATAAAGATATATCTACATGATGTAAAGATGTATCTACATAATGTAAAGATGTATCTACATGATGTAAAGATGTATCTACATGATGTAAAGATGTATCTACATAATGTAAAGATGTACCTACATGATATAAAGATGTACCTACATAATGTAAAGATGTATCTACATAATGTAAAGATGTACCTACATGATGTAAAGATGTATCTACATAATGTAAAGATGTATCTACATAATGTAAAGATGTACCTACATGATATAAAGATGTACCTACATAATGTAAAGATGTATCTACATAATGTAAAGATGTATCTACATGATATAAAGATGTATCTACATAATGTAAAGATGTATCTACATGATATAAAGATGTATCTATATAATGTAAAGATGTACCTACATGATATAAAGATGTATCTACATAATGTAAAGATGTATCTACATGATATAAAGATGTATCTACATAATGTAAAGATGTATCTACATAATATAAAGATGTATCTACATAATGTAAAGATGTACCTACATAATGTAAAGATGTACCTACATAATATAAAGATGTATCTACATAATATAAAGATGTATCTACAAAATGTAAAGATGTATCTACATAATGTAAAGATGTATCTACATAATGTAAAGATGTACCTACATGATATAAAGATGTATCTACATAATATAAAGGTGTATCTACATAATGTAAAGATGTATCTACATAATGTAAAGATGTATTTACATAATGTAAAGATGTACCTACATAATACATCATATAAAGATATATCCACATAAATATAAAGATGTATCTACATACTGTAAAGATGTATCTATATAATATAAAGATGCATCTACATAATATAAAGATGTTTCTACATAATATAAAGATGTACCTACTTTATATAATATAAAGATGTACCTACATAATATAAAGATGTATCTACATAATGTAAAGAGGTTCCTACATAATATAATAACAATTGTCAGAATATAAGTATAAGACCACAGCACATAACCATATACTGACATGATATAAATATGTGTGCACAACATGTAAAGATCGTTGTACATAATGTAATAACAAACATACATAATAATGGAGTTTCATCACTTCTAAAGACAGTGCCGGCGTTCCATAATAGCTTTACACATTATGTGACGACTTTACGAATATAAAGTACAGAACAGGACCTAGCGTTATATGCAGATGTCACACATAAATAGATGGTTAACCATTTAAATGCTAAATTTTAAAAATGACCTTGTCCATATTTGCTTTTGGAAGAGTCCATAGACAAGTCTACACATATCAATGTAACATGTTGAGTTCAGAGCTGCCACTAGTGTAGGTTTCTGTTCTCGGAATGCGATTTTATATTTTGAATGTTCGCAGCCTAGGCGTTAATAGATCCTGGTCAGACGGCACGGGTGTACCGGCTGGTCTGGCTGTAAACTTGTGTAACAGGCTTCACACTAGGTACAGGAAGTCAGAGTGTGAATGCAGTAGCATGCGTATACATTTTGCAGTGCTTCAACTTAATTCATATACAAAAGTAAATGGTTAAAACAGATGAGTTTTCATGTAAGAGTTGTGAAACTGTGTCGCTGATCTATTTATAGTGGGTTTGAGTTTAATTAACCCAAATTATGTATACGCTCTCTAGACCCGCTGTTAAACATTCCGAACAATGACCTCATACGGTGTTTAAGAATGTTTTATCTGGTACATTTTTTCTCCCACAATGTGTTTTTAAAAGGTCGTATGCTATAAAGGCACAGGAGGCGAAAAGTGTCTGTCCGGGTTAGCCTGTGCGAGTCCATAACGTTGATTTTCTCGTGGAATGGCTCATTTAACCAAACGAAAAGTACATGTTCGTCGCTTATTTTGAAAGAGACGGTCGAATAACAAAGGTAACTGAAAGATGATCTCTTTTTGTACATTGCGATAAGAAATATTGCACCATGTTGGATATGTTCATATTTTATGGTAAAACAGAGAAGAGCGAATTTCAATGGAGTGTGACTTCCCCGTTCATTTGTTCCGACATTCATAGTTCTTCCCTTAACTCGTTCACTGACGAATTTCACAAAGTCGTCTCTTCCATCTTAAAAATTGGACCACTCAATTGTTCCTATAGGAAATTTGACGAAATTTAATGTCTAAGTGGCAAAACTATGTGGATTTCAGGAGAGAGATATCGTAACGATCGTAACGAGCTGTCTCACCTGAATCTGCAGTGTTTGCAAAAGCCTTTGAAAGGCTTTTTGCAGCGAAAGAGTTAAACTATCTATGCATGCATGTCACTGCCAAGCCACTGCTGTCTATCCTAACGGACACACAATCATAGACGGGAACCAGTCTCTAATCTTAAGTATAAGTATCGTATTAGCAATGAATTACACCAACCTGTGGCAAGCCTTTATACTATCTATTTTTTTAAGAATACCGGAACCAGCCTCTAATCTTAAGTATTGGTATCATATTATTATTGAATTACTTCAATCTATGGCAAGCCTTTTTATTATCTATTCATTAAGGAGATGAAGCTCTAATGTTGAGATATATCTCTCTTAAATAGAGGATATCTCTCTAAACTAAATATGTATTTCTTTTGAGAAAATATCTCTTAATTAATCTATTCGTGTAGGAGATATAGCTCGATTTTTGAGATATATCCCTATAAAATAGAGAGATATTTCTCTAATCTAAATATAAATCTTGCTTTTGAGAAGATATCTCTTAATGAGAGAGATATACCCCTAAGACAGATATTAATATATATTACAGTGACATATGTCTAGTTGAGAGACATACCTCTTTAACGTATAGAGATATCTCTCTGTTTTACATATATATATATATAATCTTTTAAAGACATATCTCTTCATCTTACATATATATATATATATATATATATCTGTTTTACAGATGTATTTCTTAAAGAGATATGTCTTAATCTTACAGATATATATCTCACTATGTAACAGATATCTTTGTTAAAGAGATATTACTTAATCTTACAAATATACATATCTCTAGTTGAGAGAGATATCTCACTAACTTATAGACATACCTCTTTAACTTATAGAGATATCTCTTTGTTTTACAGATATATATATATTTACATATAACCTTTTTAAAGAGATCTATCTTAATCTTACAGATATATATATATATATCTCTAGTTGAGAGAGATACCTCTCTAACTTATAGAGATAACTCTCTATTTTACAGATATATATAACCTTTTCAAAAGATATCTCTTAATCTTACAGATATACATCTCTCTATTTTACAGATATATATATCTTTGTTGAAGAGATATTCCTTAATCTTACAGAGATATATCTCTCTGTTTTAAAGATATATATCTCTTTGTTAAAGAGATATTCCTTAATCTTACAGAGATATATCTTAACTGAAGACAACAGGCTGGGTGTGGTAAAGTTTATATAAAATGTGTTGTTCATGTATGTAAATTCGCACAGGTCACGTTAATAAACAGTTTTCTTATCTTATCTTATCTTATCTTATTTAGGTAAATCATCTCAGCAGACGGATTTTGAAAACATAATGACAAAAGGAGAAGTTCCTCATGCTGAGCAATTTCTCCTTTTGCCACAATGTTTTCAACAATGTGCACAAAATTATACTTTCACAAGAGTATCAATAGTTTAACCCAGATGATTTTAAAGTCGTCTGGTGCAGATTTGTTGTATGTGGGGAAAAGGTATGTGTGTTGGTCGTGTCACGAAGACGAGGTCAGTTCACTACCTTGGCTTAGTATGGTGAATTGGCGGAAGGCGAAGGACCACTTCTTAACCCTTTGCCACTTATAGCATATCTACAGCAGACGACTTTGAAGACATTTAGTATAAAATATGAAGTATTTTTTAATGAATTTATAATAACTGAATACAGTTGAAAACGTTGTGGCAAAAGGAGGAATTGCTCGTTTTGAGCAATTCCTCCTTTTGCTACAATGTTTTCAAGAGTCGTCTTCTGCAGATGTGTCCAAATGCGTCTATAGGTGGAAAATGGTTAACCCTTTCCCTCATATAGACGCTTTCTGACGCCTCTGCAGCAGACAGCTTTTTGAAAACATCGTGACAAAAGAAGAAATTGCTCAAAACGAGCAATTTCTCTTTTTGCCACTTTCAATTTTTTGACAAAATACGTTCAAAGTCGTCTGCTGCAGAATTGTCGTATGAGGGAAAGGGTTAAGAAGATCGGATCTTCTTTTGTGGGCTTTCATTATTTAACTCTTTCCAATATTAATACTAATAATATTAATAATATCTTTATTTTGTTAAGGTAACATCTAAGACACATACCGACAATTTAACAATGGCTATACATATCTTATTTTTTTCAAATGGCCTTCAATAATATAACACACACACAAACATTACATTTAACAACATGCAAATTTCAATGAAAAATTATGGCATGAAATACAAATAAAATTAATTTTCAATCATGTGAAGAAATGTCACCATTGAGGTGTTTGCAAACAATATAGACTCATGTGAGACAGCTCGTAACGGGAGGCCTCACCTGAAATCAGCATAATTTGATTTTTAGATTTCAAAAAAAGTTATTAACATTATTAATACATCAATACAGAAGTCGCCCGATTAGGAACGAAGAAGAGTCTTCTTTTAAATAATTCAGCGCTGAATTGATAATTATTTTGGGCATCTATATTTGCCGTTATTTTGTCATTTGAATTAAAAAATATATATATATATACTCTTTGTTAAACATTTTATAACATAAAGCCCTCTCTGGGAGTGTCGAGATCCAATTACATAAATATCATGTGACACTAATAGTTAAACTATATCCACTTGCACGAAGAATAGATAGAAATAACGTTATAAGGCCGTTGAAGCACGCTTTACTAGATTATCGTGTTAAAAAGTTCCGTTAGAAGTCTACAAAGGGAACTTACCCATCAAAATCCGGTTAATTACATTTTTGGCTATTTTAACCATCCTAATCTCAAAAATTAAAATTAAAATTAAAATAAAAAATCAATATTGATCAATATCTGTCTATTCAGAGATCTACATAATTATTATCTTGTTTGTAAACAACATTACAAAGAGGGTTGTTCTATATTCTGTCATGTATATATGTCATTTTGTTTCGCCGTTTGTAATGCTAAATTGTATTTACCTCATGTTTTTGTCCATGTACAAACTGGGAGTATTAAAGAAATTGAAAACAAATATAAAAAAATGGTTGTTAGTCTTAAATCGCTCAAGTCCTTGTTACAACGCGTTAACCAAACTATGAAAATGATGTCAAGTCAGCGGTTTGACGTCATATAACGTTAGTCACTTTGGCGCAAAACCTTGCAAATGTCATGTAAAAAATCTCGTTCGTGTTTATTCATTATCACTTTTAATAAACTCGTACACTACGCTGAATATGACGCTCGCCAAGGCTCGCGGCATATGTTCTTAGTAAACTGATATATTAAAAGTGATTATAAATAAACAGTCATGAAATAACCTCTATATATTCATATGATTAATTGAACATTTTAAAAATATCGAATCTTTTCTACACTATCTTGCTTTAGTTTATATTTTGTTTGTATTTTGCTTGTTGTACTGTATGTACTTGATTGGAATTAAAAAGGATAGTATTATATAGTAGGTTGCTATTTGTACTGTATGTGCATAATTGCAAACACAACTTTTTGTATTGCAATGTGTACTGACTGAACACGATTTCAAATAAAACATATTGTACAGCACTGTTTATTGCTATTTGTACTGTGTGTACATGATTGCATATACAACATTTTATATTGTAGTGTATTGTCACAATGTTTTTAATAGATTTATAGATATTTTCAATATGTTGTCCAGATGATTTCAAAGTTGTCTGATGTATAAATGGTGTATGGTGTTAAGGGTTAAATCTTAGTTTAGACAGAAAAAAATAGTAATCTTTGTAAAAAAAAGAAATGGCCTTGCATATACAAATGTCTCAATACATTGGAGCAAAGACCTAATAATTATTATTATTATATCTTTATTTATGCAGAATTGCCGTCAATAATATCAGTTTTTTGTGCTTTACGCGTAACAAAATAAAAGCTTTGTTTCTGGTTACGGCCTAAAATAAATATGGGTCGGTAGGTGGGGATTTTCTTTTTATTCTGCTTTGGCAAACAAACAGTATTAAAACCTTTAAATCATACTAATTCTTCTCATATTAGGTCCCAAAGGATGTGAATCCAAATTTCTCTCAGTGTTTTGATTGTAAACTGCTAACAGGAGCTTTACTTTCAGTCAAATGCTTCCTATGAAAATGTTTTCCTATCGCGGACGAATGAAATTGTCAGATTTTATCGTTTTCCCCCCAAAAAAAAAAATCGAGTAGGGGGTAAAAAAAAACAGGTTCGGTCGGGTAACCAGAAACAAACATTTTTTTTTTTTAGGCCTTATCAGCAAGAGGCTTAACTCGTTCATGTACGTGCCTGTAAGGCTGGCTGTACAATGTCCCTCTAATGGGCCGTCGGCCAACAATATAACCTACGACAGGCGAACGCACGCAAAGCCTCCTGTCGATAAATCTTTTAACAGTGATCATGAACATTGTTTCCCTTCAATCAACACATCTGTTACAACTGGCCTTTAAAAGTCACCGGACTTACTAGAATCACCAAAAACACTCGGTTAACCATTTCCCTCATATAGACGCTTTCTGACGCCTCTGCAGCAGACGGCTTTTTAAAAACATAGTGACAAAAGAAGAAATTGCTCAAAACGAGCAATTCCTCCTTTTGCCACAATGTTTTCCTCTTCTAGTCGTAGGTTATCAATTCAATTATAGAGATTTTCTATTTTTTGACAAAATATGTTCAAAGTCGTCTGCTGCAGAATTGTCGTATGAGGGAAAGGGTTAAAGTCGATTGATAAACCAATATAGGTTCGCTCCTTCTCGTTAAAGCTTTCCAACTCTTGGTGTGTGATGTAACAGCTGTTCGTGTATTAACTAGTATGAAGACGCATGTGGTTACATCTGCAGTAGAATACATTTGAAAACAGGGTGACAAACGGGGAAATTGCTCATTGTGGCTAATTTCTCGTATTGTCACAACGTTTTTAACTCGATTCAAAAATAATTTCAGTCATTTAAAGAGATGTTTCAAATGTGTGGCTAAAGATTAATGTGTGCACACTTGTCTGCTACAGAGTCGTGTTATGTGGGAAAATGTTGATTGTCTAATGATTGTTTAAACGTTCGAAGTTTGAACAGGATTAGACGATGGTGGATTGCAACATTCGAATTTTCATAAAATTGCAATTTGACTGGCGCCAGACGAAAAGGGGTATTATTGGATCCCGCTTGTAGCACCAAACAGAGGGTGATGGTTGACTCGGACAGGAAACAGACAGTTTTATCGCTGCTCCATTATCACACGTGTAGATTAGCGGTGCTCAAAAAAACCCAACCTTAGCATAATTATCACACGTGTCGATTAGCGGTGCTCAAAGAAAACCAACCTAAGCATAATTATCACACGTGTAGATTAGCGGTGCTCAAAGAAAACCAACCTTAGCATAATTATCACACGTGTAGATTAGCGGTGCTCAAAGAAAACCAACCTTAGCGTAATTATCACACGTGTAGATTAGCGGTGCTCAAAGCAAACCAACCTTAGCGTAATTATCACACTTGTAGATAAGCGGTGCTCAAAGAAAACCAACCTTAGCGTAATTATCACACGTGTCGATTAGCGGTGCTCAAAGAAAACCAACCTTAGTGTAATAATCACACTTGTAGATTAGCGGTGCTCAAAGAAAACCAACCTTAGTGTAATTATCACACGTGTAGATTAGCCGTGCTCAAGAGAACTAACTTTAGCGTAATTATCACACGTGTAGATTAGCGGTGCTCAAAGAAAACAACCTTCGTGTAATTATCACACGTGTAAATTAGCCGTGCTCAAAGATAACCTACTTTAATGTAATTATCACACGTGTAGATTATCCGTGCTCAAAGAAAACCAACCTTAGAGTAATTTTAACATGTGTAGATTAGCAGTGCTCAAAGAAAAAAACAACCTTAGCGTAATTTTAACACCTGTAGATTACCGGTGCTCCAGAAAAACCAACCCTTGCCTAACCTTTAAACGTTTAAAAATGCCTGCCATTTTATCCATGCTATAGGATCGATTTCTTTCAACCTTCTTTGAATATTTGGCGAACAGTGCGGCTTTTCGAAAAGTCAACTTACGGCTGCAACCATGTCCAACATTTATTTGTCTTAATCCACGAAAGTCGAGTTTTGGGTTGCTTGTCATTTGTTTACAATTGGTTCGACCGAATGACGAAAATCCTTCCGCTAGCATTAATGAGTCAAAAGGTTCCAACGAGTGAGACACACTCTGAACTACGATTTACCTCAATGTCAGTCGTGTTAGTTAACGTCGACCGTGCTGTGACCCTAACACGTATACAATAGTCGACTAAGAATACATTAAGAGAAATATGCAAATCACTGTACATAAAATTATAATTATTGAAAGAAGTTGATCAACGATAAGCAATTTCTCCTTTTGTCACGATATTTTCGAATGTCGTCTGTTGCACATGCGTCAACATTCGTCTGTATCTGTTTCCATTATAGCTGAACATATTCCGTTAAACTATAACAGTCGATTATTGAAAATATTGTGGAAAGTGGAGCTATTGCTGACACTGATGAATTCCTCCTTTTCACACAATGCTTTCAAACCAGTTTCAAATTAATTATTTTCATACTTAAGATATTAATTTTTTTTAATGATTTCCCCTTTTAGACACATTTTGACTAACCTTAACAGATGAATGATAATCAGCAAGTTTGTCTTTTTCCACAAAGTTTCCATAACTATTCAAAAAGTATACTTTCGTTAATTAAGATCGAAAGTTTAGCCTAGCCATGTTCAATGTTGTTTGGTGTAAATTTAGTCTATGGGGTCAAAGGTTAGGAAGACTGTAAACATATCATACCATGTAAACTTGTTATAACATAAGCACTATCGCTGTTGTCGTTAAAAGACAACAAAAAATGCGACATCCAAAGTGTTAACAAGATTTTCCTTCAATTTGACCTAGTGACCTAGTTTTTGACCCAGCATAACCTATATTCGAACTTGACCCAGATATATTTAAGACAAATATTCTGACAAAATTTCAAACTGCGGCCTCTGGAGTGTTAACAAGATTTTCCTTCAATTTGACCTAGTGACCTACTTTTTGACCCGACGTGACCCATGTTCAAACTTGACCTACATATCATCAAGACAAACATTCTGATAAAGTTTCAACATGATCAAGTTGAAAATGTGGCCTCCAGAGTGTTAACAAGATTTCCCTTCAATTCGACCTAGTGACCTAGTTTTTGACCTCATATGGCCCAGTTTCGAACTTGTCCAAGATTTTATGGAAATGAACGTTCTGATAAACTTTCATGAAGATTGGATGCAAAATGTAGCCCGTAGAGTGTTAACAAGCTCAAATGTTGACGACGCACGACGGACGACGGACGACGGA
Source organism: Serripes groenlandicus (assembly GCA_031761405.1). Lineage (NCBI taxonomy): Eukaryota > Metazoa > Mollusca > Bivalvia > Cardiida > Cardiidae > Serripes > Serripes groenlandicus. Next base: position 71,436,824 of record JASEVX010000005.1, read on the forward strand.
CAAAATGTGATCACAATAGCTCACCTTGCACTTCGTGCATAGGTGAGCTAAAAAGATGAAGAAATAAAAAAGTTACCATTGGTTTTACTTCTAAACCGAAGTAAAATATTTCTGTCGACCGTAGCATTCGTGACGTAAAAGTCACGTGGTATACACACACTGTACACTATGCCATATATTTTCACCTTACATATGTCCCTATACCATAAGTGCTTTCAGCGCTTTGAATTAACCTAAAATGGGTCCTGGTGTTCAGTAATGGGAAGCTACAGTTAAGTATATGTAATTTCAATGCTAAAATAGTACCTTGCATAAGGGACTGATACAACTCTAACATTTCCATAATTATTTATTCTTAGTATCTTATTTGCTTTGTCATCATTTCTTGAAAAGCACAGCCTTCATCTTAAGAAGCATTTTCATTTTGAGATAAATATATACTAGATTTCGAATCATGATATTTAACCATGTAGTAAACATTCCATTATCATACGCAAATGTCGACCAAAAAAACTAATTGTTTACATGCGATTTCATTAATGAATACGTCTACTTAACCCTTTCCCACATGCAGAGGCTTTTTGACGCCTCTGCAGTAGACGACTTTTGAAAACACCTTGGCTCCTTTTACCACAATGTTTTCAACCCATTTCAATAATTAAACGCTTATTTAGTGATTTTTTATCATATTTTTGCAAACATATTTAAAAGTCGTCTGCTGCAGATCTGTTGTATGTATGAAAGGGTTAAATAAGCACTACTTTTAGTACAAAGAGTTAGGACAAAATGCATGGATGTTTGCGAGATTTATGGGAGTTTTAAACTGGAAATGGTTCGTTTAATCATTCTGTAAGATCGACAAAAACCAAGACTGGTTCAGAAATAATTGCTGACGTTTAGACAGTAATGGTAAGCTACGGTATAATAAGTATACAACACTATTGAAGTAAAACCCAATGTTGATTTTTATACAAAAGAAAAAGATATTCAGGGAATGGTTCCAGTCTACGGGATACGTCGTATGGTAACGTATCTGTTATCCATCAACGAACACCATTGGAGTACCGCCAAGTCAAAAAGGGGCGGTTCTATAAACAGCGAACAGTTATGCATGACTGTATACTCGGGTGCGTATGTGCATCCGCATTAACCATTTCCCTCGTACGACAATTCTGCAGCAGACGACTTTGAACAATATTTTGTCAAAAAATAGAAAATCTTTATAAATGAATGGATAACCTATGACTAAAAGTGGAAAACATTGTTACAAAAGGAGAAATTGCTCGTTTTGAGCAATTTCTTCTTTTGTCACTATGTTTTCAAAAAGCCGTCTGCTGCAGAGGCGTCAGAAAGCGTCTATATGAGGGAAAGGGTTAAAGATAAAGATTTCTTTCAAGAACGGGGCAATTGCAGATGCAGCTCCTTATTATTTTTTTGTCTACATCTGTTGTCTCGATGGATCAGCTGATGCGCTGATGTCTCTCAGAGGTCCAGATGTGGAGGGGTATTTAGCTCTTTTCCCTACAATATCTCTCTAATTATCCAACCAAACCCTATGCTGTGGGTACTCAAAAAGAATCGTCTCATTGAGACGATTCTTTTTGAGTACCCACAACATAGGGGTAGAGTGTCAACTCCCCCTTCTCTAGAGCTCTTGTCTCTTTTTCTAATTAGAAAGATGTGTTAACTCTTTCCCATATGCAGAAGATGGATTTGAAAACATATTGGCTGAAATAAGGAATACCTCAAAATTGTAAATAAAAAGTGTTGAATATTATTGAAAACATAGTGGCAAATGAAGAACTTGTTCATCGTGAGCAATTTCTCCATTTGTCACAGGGTTGTCAAAGGTCGTTTGCTACAGATGGGTCAAAATGCGCCTACAATTGGGAACGTGTTAACTAAATAGGTTTTATCTGAATCTAGCGAATGTGGGTCTTAGTGCCTTCTACGTAAAAGGATCATATAATGATAAGTTGACAGAAAACTTATGGGGCAACAATTCTAGTGTTTTGTCAAAAGATGAATACTTGACTATATTACATCCTTGGACGGGGCTCTCCAATTCCCACACTAAAAGTACAGCTTTCGGAGAGCTCGTTAGATCTATATATATTTTTTCAACAATGTTTTCGACAAAAATCTCCAGTAGATCCGTCAAAATACTGAAAGGCGTAGATAGTTTTAGGACCGTTTTACCGTGTAACGGCTTGATTTGTAAGTGTCAGTTCTGTTTATTTCTCAACGTCTACTGGAGGACGTGTGTTTCCGATTTTTTGCTTATCTCACCGAGAGCACAAGTTCGAGGCTTTTACCAACGTTGTCAATCTGGTCGTAGCGGTGTTTTTTTATGTTTATTAAGGGCTTGTCTTCGATAAAATCATTTTAAAATTATTCAAATTTCGAAACATATATCGACTTATTTTATAGATTACGTACGTTTCCCATGATAGACAGACATTTATGATCAGTCATGTACACTTTTGAGATCGAGGCTGCATTATGTTGGCCTACTTGTCCTGACTACATGGGGTAATGATATTTAGACTCCATCAAACAGACGCATTCGATGAAAACGATACAGAACAGAACAGAACAGAAATGTTAATTGACATTAAGCATATAAGCTCATAGTCACATAAAACATACATATAAATATACATACAACAGAAAATGGCATGTCGTTTAATACATACATATACATAACATTGTTATCATAATTTTATACATTTAGGTTGAAATGTGAGAATACTTCCGCTTATTCAAATATTGTTACATATCCCTGGAACATACAGCATCCGGTACTGGTCATATACTAGTATTTCATGTTTTACCATTACCTTTCAGCATCTACACACATCCTATAATATTTGTGACAAAAGCATTTATTTATTTATCTAATCATTTTGCAGATCTTAGCAACAAATAAGATACTCAAATTGTTTATTTTAAACAACTTAAAAGCATTCAATAAATGATATGTTGAAGAGAGGAAACGGGTATATTTTCTATACAGGTGAATGGCTGACAACTCCTTACTAAACGAAACCTAAGAAGCTACCAACCGGACATTCACACTGCTGTTAATATATTGTGTATATATTGTTATTAATAAAACACAATGAAATCAGTATACATACAAAAAAATAAAGATATATCATATTTAAGTTATTTCACATATACGCAACAATAGTTTTACCCTTTTTCCCCTTTGTTGACTTTTTTTGGCATATTATTTTATTATATTTTTAATACATGGATAGGAACTTTCAACAACATAATTGTTTTCACTACCAAAGGCAATTAAAGGATTTTACAAACAATGCAGATTCCAGGTGAGACAGCTCGTATTCCTGTTGGACGAACAATGGAGATGTCCAATAAACAAAATGGAAGAGTTGACTTTGAGAAATTCGTTATTGAAAGGTTTAACAAATTAAAATGTCCACGACATTTCACAAGTAATGGTAAATGAGACGAAAACCGTCTTAATCGGGAAAATGGTTACAGTTCTGCGCCAACTACTTTCGTTTTGTCTAACGAATGATGTATGGATGGCATACATATACATGAGTGTGCGTTTGTATGTATGGTCTTTTACGGTGTCTTCCAACATTTTTCCTGTTATACCCCGGCGTTGCCTGAGGGAGTTACCATTTATACTGCAGAGTAATAGATAAAAGGGAGTGAACACCTCTTTCCCAACAATGGTTCTATTATAACTCAACACAATTCTATGTTGTGGGTACTCAAAAGAATCGTCTCACTGAGACGATTCTTTGAGTAGCCACAACATAGGGTTTGAATATTAAATAAGGATTTTAGAACATGAAAAAATCCCCTTATATAAAGCTCTGCTGAGTACTTGTCCATTTATCCTGAAAAGAGCGAGTCAGTCGTAATGATAACCACAGGATCCTGAACGCTAAGGATGGGGGAAATCCATTACTACAATTTTTAAAGACATTTGATATGACCCGACAAAGATCAAAGATATTTGATATGACCCGACAAAGATCAAAGATATTTGATATGACCCGACAAAGATCAAAGATATTTGATATGACCCGACAAAGATCAAAGATATTTGATATGACCCAACAAAGATCACGCGCTTCCGAGGCGGACGCTCTACCACTTCACCACCGAGGCAGTCATATAGGCGCATATATACAGGCTGGTTCGATTCTTGCCTCGACTTATAACAGTTAACCCATTTCCACAAACACAGAAGGCGTCTGCAGTAGACAACGTTTAAAAACATTGTGGAAAGAAGAAGAACATGCACGTAATAAGCATTTTTTTCCCCCTGTTGCCACAATGTTTTCAAATTTATTTATACTTTCATTTACAGATTTGTTAATGTATTTGCCAAGATGTTATCAAAGTAATATGTTTTTATGTTTTTTAACGCCGTTTTCAACTATTTTGCAGTCATATCACGGCGACCAGTTCATCTACTCATATGTTTCACGGTTTGCTCACACCAGTACTCCACACAAAACACTTTCCAAGCAACTGGCTGCTTTTCCACATAGACTGTTAGCCCGTTGGTGCTATCACGGGATCAAAGTAAGTAGTCAGTAATATAATCGTAAAATAGATAAATAAATCAAACAAAACTGTCACTGATCAACAGTTCCAAGGTTTATTCCTAATACTTTGCATTGAGCTGATTTAATTCGTTATTCTTCAGAAGTCTTTTAAAAACTTTTAATTCAACATCATTATTCTGTTTTATATGTGTCAGTGTACGGATCTATCTAAATTAGTTCCAAATGTTTCAATATAAGGAGTGTGATCCTTCTAACTTTAATTTCATTTAATTAACTTTTTCTAAAACATGTTGCATCGTCTCTGTCTCTATCGTTTTAGAACTTTTGTAACGTATTTATAATGAAAAGGTTGCTGTATGAATGTGGTATAATAATGCTAATAGACAAAACCGTGTAAAATAGCATTTGAAGTACTGTCATTCCTACCCAAACATCATTAAAATTATGCTTGTCATATTTTCTGAAGAATCGAACATGATCTTGAAATGTTTATATTAAAATTGTCAATATTGCATAAATAGTGTTTCGATTTGACGTTGTGTACAAAACACTATTAAATACACGTTATAGTAATATTTATTTAATTAATTTATATTTTTATTTATTTATCTAATTATTTATTTATTTATATATATATATTTATTTATTTATTCACTTACTTATTAATTCATGGCAGGTTATAACTTTAGGGTATTGTACAGTGTTGTATTTTCGGACTTTTGGATTAATACAATATCTACATAAAATAGTAAAATCATTATACATATTATAATCATTTTCAAAGATAAGTTTATAGGCAATTAAATAACGACAAACAACCCGAAGTAAGAAACAAATAAAAAATAAAGAAACGATAATAATTATAACGATCACATACGTTCTAAAGTAAGATGATATATAATCCACAATGAAGAGGAACTAGATAATACTCTCTCTCTCACACATTAACCATGCAAGGTTTAACTACTACTACACTATACGAGTAGTTATTTTGTAAGGCAGAAACGTTCGAAAGCTGTTGGAAAACTACAGAAATCCGTAAAATTTTCCAACGGTGGCCGTCTCACCTTGACATTGGTGCACCGACTACAGGTGTCCTGCAGGCTACAGTGTAGGTCCAGATCAGACAGTAACCACGTGGGGTTTGACAGGAAGTTGAATCTATTGGCAAAACACCACGACCTAGTATTGTCTTTGTTGGTTTTTTTTACACAAGAACCATGTCACTTAAATATGGGGTTATTTTATTGTAATCTTTTACCCCCCAGATCAGACAGTAACCACGTGGGGTTTGACAGGAAGTTGAATCTATTGGCAAAACACCACGACCTAGTATTGTCTTTGTTGGTTTTTTTTACACAAGAACCATGTCACTTAAATATGGGGTTATTTTATTGTAATCTTTTACCCCCCAGATCAGACAGTAACCACGTGGAGTTTGACAGGAAGTTGAATCTATTGGCAAAACACCACGACCTAGTATTGTCTTTGTTGGTTTTTTTTTTACACAAGAACCATGTCACTAAAATATGGGGTTATTTTATAGTAATCTTTTACCCCCCGCCCCCCCCCCCCCCCCCCCCCCCCCCCCCACCGAAATACAATCCGGAATCTGTCGCTAGTGTTGACATATCCAGGGCTTGGCGTGAAACGGTTGTGACTGAAATTTGCATTTTTTTAACCAAGGTCAATCACCTCGCCATGAAGTCTTTATAAGCGTTAAATAATTTTTCGTGGTAAACAATGACAATTTAGGTGCCATTGCTCGTTCTGAGCAATGGCACGTAAATTTGCATTGTTTACAAAGGGGTTGAAATTGCACCTATACCAGGGTTTTCAAAAAAGGTTTTTAGTTACAATATATCACAATATCAGCATTGAATTACATCAATCTTTCCTTCTGGTAGCTTTCAATCACTGAACATGCGAGTCTACAATCTCCCACATTATGGGTGAAATTTTTCTCAAATCTGCAAACGATAAACAGTTAGCTTTTAGGCTATTAAATGCCAGCATCAATTACCCATGGGTCATTAGACTATTAATTTTCTTGATAAGGTGATTAAATTGCCAAGATGTTTGTCTGACCGGTATATGACTGTGGGCTGTGTTCTCAGGGCATGCACATTGCATTTGTTAAAGAAATCAAAGTACTGAAAGTACTGCTAACGAATTATTTTGAAAATGTAATTAATAATTGCATTTGATCATGTTTTTTGTTTGTTTTAAACTTGCTTTAAAACTTAGTAGTTTTTTTAGCTCGACTATTCGAAGAATATGAGAGCTATAACAGTCACTTGTGCGTCGGCGTTGGCGTTGCAACTTTGGTTAAATTTTGAAACTTCACTCACGTATTGGACATCATCAAATGACCTTGCAGGACAAGTCCCATAACTCTGACTGTGGGCTGTGTTCTCAGGACATGCACATTGCATTTGTTTAAGAAAGAAGACAAGATAAAGTAGATGTAACACATCAATGTTGCCGGAAATCCATACTGCAGTTATGCATAACACTTACATTATAGTAGATGAAAAAAACACTTATCAACTAAAGGGCATATTGGAACATCAGGGGTGGGGTCAAGTGAAAATGTATCATAACTTGCATTTTTTTTGTCAACGAAGTGAATGTCCTTCACAGAATTTCATTGTTTATGATCAATCTCCATTCTAAGGTAGGTTGGCCCATTGACATATAAACATATATATACATGTTTATATGTCTCTGGTTGACCATATACACAGCCAACTAATTATTGATCATAAACAGGAAATGAGTAATCTTCCCAATCATTAGTCTACTCATGTTTTAAAATTATATAATGATGAGCGCCCTAAATGTGTCATTGAAGCATAACAATATGCATATCGCAAGCAAAATGCGTGTAGGGAATTTAATAACACATTTAAATTTGTCAAGGACGAAATAAGACCCGATTTGATTCTTAGTAATCTTTGCATAATTGTCGTTTTTTACACTCTCTTTATAGGCAGAGAGTGTTCATTCAAAGTAATTTTTATATTAAAACCAGTCTTATCTCAGTTTGTTCTTTTCGTCATTTGTTTCGAACCAAATAAATATTTTAAATCACCTATAATTAACTATTTGTAAGTGAGTGTAAAGAACGGCTCTCTGCAAAGGAGATTTATCTACACAGTCCGTATTCGGTAGTCACTTGATCAACATATTTAGCTTCGAAACAGTTCCTATTTTAGATATTCATGGATTAACATTATTAAATGAATTCTACATAAATCAAGACATCTCTTTGAACATGAAAATAACATTCAGTAAGTTAATATTGCTACTAAAAGGAGAATTCGACGTGATTTTTATCTCGATATTGACACATAACAGTCTGCAGCAAGTCTAGCAGGGACTCTTTTGTCTTCGTAAATAAGACAAAAAAACACAATTGCGAGTCAAAATAAGGTAACTGCAAATACTTAAAACATCGGATTATTTATTTCATTTTAGATGTGTCATAATCACAATTGTAATATGTTCAAGACATTTAAATTTGTTTTTTTCTAATAATAACTCTCCCCCATGTCATTTCCAAAAAGCTATTAAAAATAGAAGTCGCGGGCTTCTGCCCGGCGACTAATAACAATAAGGACTGTACCTCATACATTATCTTTCTGAAGCACATAGTGCAGTTACAATCCATCTTAACAGTTGATCAGCTAATATGTACACATTTTATATGATCTTTTAAAATCCATTTGTGATAACTGGGGAGCCCAGGGCTATAATTTGAACAATCTTGGTAGAGGTCGACTAGACGAAGCTAATATCAAATATCAAAGGCATGGGCCTTCTACTTTCAGACAAGAAGGTTTTTAAAGCTTTTTCCCTATACAAGTCTATTTTAAACCAGTGACCCTAAGGGAGGGGCCATTTTTGACCCCAGGGCTATAATTTAAACAATCTTGGTAAAGGTCCACTAGATGAAGCTACTTACCAAATATCAAAGGCCTTAGCCTTCTACTTTTAGACAAGAAGATTTTTTTCCCCTATACGAGTCTATTTAAAAAAAAAAAGAGACACCAAGGGAGGGTCAATTTTGACCCCAGGGCTATAATTTGAACAATCTTGGTAGAGGTCCACTAGATGAAGCTCATACCAAATATCAAAGGCCTTGGCCTCCTACTTTTGGACAAGAAGATTTTTTAAAGTTTTTTCCCTATACAAGTCTTATGTAAAACAAGTGATCCCCTGGGAGGGGTCATTTTTACCCCCAGGGCTATAATTTTAACAATCTTGGTAGAGGTCCACTAAATAATGCTACATACCAAATATAAAAAGGCATGGGCCTTGAGACTACTTTCAGACAAGAAGATTTTTTAAGTTTTGGTTAATTTATCCTTTTTTTGTTGCCGTGGCAACCAAAGTTCTCAATGGAACTTAAGTCTTTGAACACTTTTGAAAGAGGGCCACCAAAGGAACATTCCTGTGAAGTTTGGTTGAAATTGGTCCTGTGGTTAAGCCGGAGATGATGTTTAAAGCTAAAAGTTAACGATGGACAAACATTTATCAGAATAGCAAGAATCGATCTAACAAGAGCTGTCGGAGGACAGTGCGCTCGACTATTTCTCCGCTTATTTAAGTTACTGAGATAATGGACTCGAACGTAGTTGCATGCAAAACATTAACCACAATTTCTTAAAGAGTGATAATTTGTATTATAGAGTTATTTAACATAATAATATACATAGGTGTGATAGTTGGGTAGGGTTGTAGAAAGTGTCAATGCAACGCATCAAGTAAATACTGAGATATGGACTCTTAATGTAGTTGCACGCAAAACTTTAACCAGAATTTCTTAGTAAAAAAAGGGCCATAACTTGCATAAATTGCAGGATCGAGTTATCTGACTTGATAATCTACATAGGTGTGATCGTTGGGTAGGCGTGTAGAAAGCTTCAATGCAATACATGTAGTATTTAGGTACTTGCATGTAAAACCTTAACCAAGGTGTGACGTAGACGCCGACGCCAGGGCGAGTAGTATAGCTCTCATATTCTTCGAAAAATGCAAGTGGGGAAATTGAATATTATTTGGGGACCGATGCACATTTTTCACGCCTTGCAGACCTTCCCTTTGTAACGGTTAAGAAACAAAAACGTTGCATTGACGACACTCCTCAATATGGTGCTCGTAGAAAAAGAATGCTTACCTCCACTCCACAGGGAAAGAAGTTACTTGACTGAATTCACCCCCTTTCCCAAATGCAGATACATTTTAATACGTTTCCAGCAGTTGCAGTACACTGTCAAACATTGTGAGAAAAAGAGAAATTGCTCAATGGAGTAATTTTCTGTTTTCCAACAATGTTTTCTTCTCTTTTCTATTATCTAACTTTCATTCATAGAGGCTCCCCATGTTATAACCCTTTCCCACCTGCAGAAGCATTTTGACGCACTAGCAGCAGACTACTTGTGAAAACATTGTGGCGAAAGGTGAGTTGCTTATGATGGCCACAATGTTTCAACTTTATTTAACAATTAAGCTTGGTTTTCAAAGTCGTCTCCTGCAGATTTGCTGTATGTGGGAAAGGGTTAAAGATATGTTCAATATTGTCTCCTGCAGATTCATTTTATTGTTGGAAACGGGGATTACATGGCTACTTTTCCTGCGATTGTTTCAATATACATATGCAGCTAGTTCAGTCATGAACAGCTTTCTGTATCATGAAATAGGGAAGTAACTTTTCCTTTCCACATTGTTTTCCTCTGGTTCACAAGCTTGCATTGGGACACATGTCATATTCTACCTTCACTTCAACTTGGTTCTGTACAAGTTTCAAAAGTGAAATAGCTGGTCTAACAACAAACTCGACACAGATGTGGTTTCTCTGGTCATGTGATAACATATCAACGGGGCTTTCACTGAAATAGGGGTCAGATGCTGGGCAGTAAATGACTCCTGCAGAGGTGTGAGAATTGTTTACCGTTACATTTTCTTGGGGATTTTTGGAGATTCAGGCATAATGTGAGAGACTGTCTATCTGAGATATTTAAATAAGTGGACTGTCTCTTCATTACTGACAGCCGCAATGACACTCGATGGTACCACTTGCGTGATCATTGCGCATGAACTAATTTTACCCTGTTTTATTGGGGTTTTATGCTACTTTCAATACTATTTGAGTTATATCACGGCGACTATTTACTTATTCATGACCCACGGGTAAAATAAAACCAATACTAGGCTAAAGAATGTGCCCAAGGGCACTCCGACATTACCGCCGTGTCGCGCCTGGGGATCGAACCCGGGAAGCCCGGTTTCAAATCCCCGACGCTAACCACTCGGCCAGGGCGGATAAAAAAGACATTATTGTATTTGAAGTAGATAATGAATACTCATGGAGTTGTGGGTGAAGTTTAATGATCAACAACAAAATTTTACTATCGAATTCAGAAAAATTATTTGCGTCATATGCTTATTTATAAATGATTCATTCTTCTCCCTTGGTGTTCCGATTTCAAACATTATACTTTTTAAATACGAATGAACATTTCGGATTTTTTTTTTTTTTCAAATTTTGATAAACTTTGCGAAAATATTGCTGAAAAAGAAAACATTGCTAAAGATAAGCACAATTTATATCGACCTATCTTCCAGACTTTTGAAACTTTTTAGTGAAAAGGTTATAAATCGTGGGGCGATAAATAGACGACAGGTCGTAGAGAGCATGTGAGCACATACATTAAGTGCTGGATATAATATCTTAACTTCAGGGATTATCGTGAAACAAATAACGAACAATGTAGACTAACATTAAATTAAACGAATACGCAGGCTGATTTTGGTCCACATTATTCGCAAATATTAAAGTTCATAGTCGTAAATTACGGGGCCATTTTTAACCCATTCCTGATTGCAATGATTTCACGTTGTCTGCTCCAAAGGTCTCAGAATAGGTCTACACGTGGGGAGAGAAGGGTTAAAGTCGCGTATCCCAGGAGAAGTGTGAGACCGGACGAATTTGACCCTTTCCCAAATACAGCGGACGACTTCTGACGCCTCTTCAGCAGACGACTTCTGAAATCATTATGGCAAAAGGAGCAATTTCTCCTTTTTCCAAAATGTTTTCAACTCTTTTCAATGATTACACTTCAACTTGTAGAGGTTTTCCACGTTCTTTCCTAGATGTTGTCTGCTGCATAGTTGTTGCGTGTGGGAAAAGGTTAAAACATAGTCTTAACCCTTTCCCACATACAGCAAACGACGTTGAAAGCATGTACGCAAACACCCGGAAAATCTCTATAAATGAAGGTGCAATAACTAAAAAAAATTGAAAACATGTCAGCAAAATGAGGAGCAATTTCTCCTTTTGACCAACGTGTTTTCAAAAAGTTGTCTGCTGCAGAGACGTCAGACAGCGTCTATATGTGGTAAACAAAAGGTTAACCCTTTCCCTCATACGACAATTCTGCAGCAGACGACTTTGAACATATTTTGTCAAAATATAAAAAATCTCTATAATTGAATGGATAACCTATGACTAAAAGTGGAAAACATTGTGGCGAAAGGAGAAATTGCTCGTTTTGAGCAATTTCTTCTTTTGTCACTATGTTTTCAAAAAGCCGTCTGCTGCAGAGACGTCAGAAAGCGTCTATAAGTAGTAAACAAAAGATTAAGGATGTGAATGGAGATATTTATGAGTCAGCCTACACGTCCTGTTTGTTGTCCCCTCGATAACGGAAGATTTACACGTGTAGTCTGTCACCGTCTGTGTAGCGTGAAACAGGGTTTTTGCTTGCGTCCATACATGCTGAATAATGCTGTTAAGTTATATTTCTAGTTTTTAAATATTAATTTGATTAATTCGAATACTTATATACTAAAATATCGCTCGTAAACCCGACACCAAGTAATCGAACAGTTTTTGTATACCTATAGTTTAAACCTATAGACTTTACATCGATTACGAAACACTAAAGCGTTAACACGCTCGATGTCATGGAGACCTAACCAGTACTCGCGCCGTTTGTATAGACAGAATGAATGAATGAATGTATATTGTTTTATGGCGCATCGACAGCTAAGGTCATTTAGCGCGCAATTAAATTGAATTATGCATGATCCCTGGGTAAACAAACCAGTACTAGGCTAGAAAATGTGCCTTGCCCAAGGGCACTCCACCATGTGTATAGACAGAACCAGCTGATCACAGGATTCGAACCCGGGACCTTTGGTATGAGATGCCCACGCTCCACAACTATACCACTCATTATCTTAGTTTTAATTGTTATTTGGCATTGGTGGTTTAGCCAATTAGAATTGTGTAACTTTTGAAACAAGAATAATCTACAGATTTAGAATTAGAATGAATTTAGACTGATTAGTGAATACAGGTACAATTTTCTTACGTTGCGGCTCCAATAGCATACATAGCTCAAACTGTATATGTAAATTAGGCGACATACCGCCAGGTTATTTTGTCCATACTATACCTGTCACTATTAGCATTGTTTAGTTTTAATAGTTGGTATTTGGCTTTGATGGTTTAGCCAATTAGAATTGTGTAACTTTTGAACAAGAATAATCTACAGATTTAGTATTAGAATGCATTTAGACAGATTGGTGAATATTTTTTTGGTGGTATTGTCTTCAGATTAAGAATTTGAATACATTTAAATGATTTGACATTACAAGAACAGCTTTCCCATAATGTGGTTCAAAAAGTGTACATTAAATAAACTGTATATATAAATCAGGCAACGAACCGCCAGGTCGTTGTGTCCTTCTATACCTGTAAGTATGAGTATTGTTTAGTTATAATATTTGTTTTTTGCCTCGATGGTTTAGCCAATCAGAAATTGTGTTACTTTTGAAACAAGAATAATCTACATATTTAGAATTAGAATGAATACAGGACCAGTTTTCTCACGTTGCGGTTCCAATAGACTGTATATGTAAATCAGGCGATATACCACCAGGTCATTTTGTCCGTACTATACCTGTAAGTATGAGTATCGTTAAGTTAATAGTTGGTATTGTTTTCAGATTAAGAATTTAAATGGTGCTTACAAGACCAGCTTTCTCAAAGCGTACAAACTGTATATGTTAATCAGGCAACGTACCACCAGGTAATTTTGTCCGTACTATACCTATCATTATAAGCTTTGTTTATTTTTAATAGTTGCCGGTATTTGGCTTTGATGATTAAGCCAATCAGAAATGCTGTAACATTTGAAACATTATATTTTTTTTAGATTAGACTGGTTGGTGAATGCCGGACAAGCTTTCTGACGGTTCGGTTCCAATACCTTGAATTAAATTGTATATGTAAGTCACTCACTATGTAAGACTCACTGCCAGGTAATTTTGTTCGTATTGTACCTGCCAATACGAATATTTGCCGACATATCATGTGACTTGTATACGTCAATGCGAATCAGCGTTAATGTTGCTCATTTAATATTCAAGTACGTTCAACTGGTCTACGTCACCTATGATATTGGTAGCATGCATCAAATAAATTATTCTGAAATAGGTCAAGATCGTGATGTTTCATGTAAGTATTATTATATAACAATCGGAGACACATAATGCAAACTTGCGTCTCTGGATCTCCTTGTTATCACTAAAAGTATCAGAGCTCTAGATAAGGGGCGTTTTGCTATTCTAAAATCCTTATTTGACATTCTAACCCTATGTTGTGGGTACTCAAAAGAATCGTCTCAGTGAGACGATTCTTTTGAGTACCCACATCATAGGGTTTGGTTGGATAATAAGAGCGATATTGTGTGTGGTGTGGGGGGGGGGGGGGGGGGGGGGGGGGAGGAGAGCTGAAAACTCCTCATTATCTGGACACTTGAAGAATAATCAGTAACTATGTAGGGTTGTAAAACGTATACAACTTAGGGTGCTTCCAGCAAGGAGCAAGGAGCAAGCATTGATGCATAAGTTGACACTAATTTAATTAGTGGCATGAGTGCAAGCTGTTTGAAATGTAAATATCATTTTAGTAATTCGAAATAGTGAATTTTCAATGATCAGGTGATACAGAAATCTTACCTTTAACATTAATGACACAAGCACATATACATTTTAAACAAAATCTTGATTATAATGGTGTTGAAGACGTAACATTGTCATCAACCACAAATCAAATAGAATGTAAACTTTGTGAATCGTTTTGTTCATTAACTATGGATCAAAAATGGAATCTGCTCGCAGGTTAACCTACCCGTGGCTGCTTGAAAGTAATATTAATTTCGATCAAACCGTATTTGAGTCAATTCTTCTTGTAATCTTTACTTTACATTCTCAAACACTTGATTCATTATGAACGAGTAGAGACTACCCTAACCATTCCCACATGTAACCGTGTAGAAGACGACTTTTGAAATTCCCCTTTGGCCACAATGTTTACAACTTTATTTAATAATTGTTCCTGCATTTGTAAAGATCTTCTTTACGTTTTATTTAATGTTTTCAAAGTCGTCTGCTGCCGGAGAAGTGTTATTCTTGGAATAGCAAACATCACTTTTATGAAGTTTTGCTATTTTTTTGTTCTTTTACTCTTTTATTATTTCCGACTGTTTTGAACTCTTTCTTTTGGTCTTATTAGACGTATTCTTCATTAAATGCGTTGATCTGTGATGTTTGTAATCAGTAACTATTGATGTTTTTGACAATCCAAGTTTGTATTATTAGTCAGATTTAAGTACATAAAAGAGTAATTCTTGTATATGTCGGTCTGTAGTGTGGGAAAACGTTAATGTTGGATCTTCGGCGATTAAACAGTTTTACCGTTAACAAAAAAAGTAACTCCGAGTCGGAGAGGAGAGCATTATAGGCTTGTATGAGGGCCTTGGAGGCTGGGAGGAGAGTCTCAGAGGCAGGGAGGAGGGCCTCAGAGACTGAGATTGACAGCCGCATATATTAGTTAAGTGTCGGTGTAGCAAATTACATGAGGAAGGAATGTAAATAGTAGACAAGACGAATGTTTGACGCAAAGCGTCAAAGAGAAGCCGCAATTGTTCGTTGTTCATGTAGAAATAAGAAAAAAGAACATTTATATCCACAAACAACTGTAGACTGTAATACGCTGACATATTTATCCCTTTGAAGACTGTTGGATACTTCAAATTACCTCCCTTTAAGCAATACAAGGCTATTTACCTAGATCTCTTGTAATTATACCATTTCATCATGTTGTACTCTATGTACCGAGAGATGTAATAAAGTTCTGTTCTGTTCTGTTCTGTTCTGTTCTAAGCGGAAAATCACAAATCTGATGTACAATACATGTACACTATTGTATGAGACCGTCTCGATAGCGGGAGACTTCGGTTCGATCTCCGGTAGGATCATACCAGAGACATAACTGTAGAATTGTTAGAAGTTGGTTCCCTTTTTGGCACGCAGTGTATCTGCGAATTACATTACGACTGATGCGCCAGTATCCGGATACGCTCGCCAGCGGTACTCTTCTAGTAATTAACCCTTTCAGACCAGTAAACGCTTTCTGACGCCTTTACAGCAGACGTCTTTTGAAAACTTTCGAAACAATTCTCATTATGCCAAAGTTGTCTAGTTCAAAATGTGCTGTATGTGGGAAAAGGTTAAAGCAGCCTGTTGCAAGCATGGTCGGCAAACATCGAATTGGTTAGTGAAATGACTTTCCTGTCACATGCATATATTTGACATTTTATTAATGCCGTACAGCTTCAGATCTAGGTAGAAATGCAATGTTTTCTATTATGACAATGTAAACTTGCAGTACAAATAACGTTAATTTGTCTGTTTAACCCTTTCCCACTTGCAGACACATTTTGACGCATTTGCAGCAGACTTTTGAATATATTGTGATAAAGAGAGAATTTACCAAGTGCTCCTATTACAGAAATGATTTCAACGCATTTCAATGATTATATTTTCATTTTTTTCTCTCAAAGCCGTCTGTAGACGGTAATACACTGACATATGTATCCCTTTGAAGACTGTTTGGTACTTCAAATTACCTCCCTTTAAGCAATACAAGGATATTTACCTTGTGATTCGTATGATTAAGATTTATAAACATTGAAATTATATGAAGGAAAACTATTATTTAAATTAGTTACAACATCAAAATCAAATTTAAGCCAAGATAAATGTGTACACATTTCACGTACTAAGTCTGTGAATCTCACAGAAACACCCATTTCAATATACCAACATGTTAAAGTAAATTAAAGAATGAACCGTTTTCGTATGTACTGAAACTAGAAACGTCCGTTTGTGTATAAGTATATTTCCAATATTTGCGATTTTATATTGCGACTAGCTAACCCGGCACGACGTAAACTCTCCTCTACCAAATTGGTTGTTGTATGTGGGAAACGGTTAGCTGCTGAACATGTATTTAAATGTTTAGCTGTGTTAAATATTTGTATTCCCTTTAAATTGTTTTTTTAAATCGTCATACATGTGTATTATTAGACAAAGGTGTCAGACCAAATGGGAACTTAGTTAAATTGTGCGTATATACTAGAAATTACCTCCCTTTAAGTACTACCACGATTTTTTTCTTGTGATTCGTATGAATAAGTTTGATAAACATTTACATTTCAACTAGACGGCAACATTTATTGTGAAACAGATATTTCTGTGGTTTATATATGTTCATGTCTGCACTTCTTCATCTAGAATTACTGCGTAATTCATGATAGCATGTAAGGAACAGAATGGCATTAATGCCGAGCGCGAGGGTAAACAACACCAAACAACAACAACAAGGAACAGATTACATTTACTGCGTGCCTTGTCTTGTTCACTGTTCAAGATACAGTATGAATTTCGCTTAAATAAATGTTTAGCTGTGTTAAATATTTGTATTCCCTTTAAATTGTTTATTTAAATCGTCATACATGTGTATTATTAGACAAAGGTGTCAGACCAAATGGGAACTTAATTAAATTGTGCGTATATACTTCAAATTACCTCCCTTTAAGTAATACTAGGACTTTTTTTCTTGTGATTCGTATGAATAAGTTTGATAAACATTATCATTTCAACTAGACGGCAACATTTATTGTGAAACAGATATTTTGTTCATGTCTGCACTTCTTCATCTAGAATTACTGCGTAATATATTATAGCATGTAAGGAACGGAATGGCATTAATGCCGAGCGCGAGGGTAAACAACGCCAAACAACAACAAGAAACAGATTACATTTACTGGGGTACCGCATTTACTGCGTACCTTCTTTTGTTCGTGGTTCCCGGTTTAACATACTATCGAACGAAAAAAAAGCGTATGAGGCAGGTAACCAATTCAGTTTACTGTTTAGACAAGATACAGTATGAATTTCGCTTAAATAAAAATGTACATACATTCAATTAATATACTGGCCTTTGTCTTTTGTTTTTAATTTGTAAAACTCACACATGTATATAGAGTGTAAAAGGGATGTTTTAAAAGTCATTTTAATCACAGCATAGGTTTTAGTGGTTTTCTTGTGACGTAGCCTAACCATGTGATGGACCCATAACCACACCCTGTCTGTTATTCGGGACATGTGAGGTACCCATAACCACACCCTGTCTATAGTCGTCTGCTGCATATTTGCTGTATGAGGGACAGGGTTAAGTATTGACTTCAGAACAAAACAGGTACTGGCCCGATTATTTTGCACAAATGTTCCTTGGGGTACCCTCTACCAAGATTGTTCAAATATTTCCGATCCGTTGAAGAATATGGCCGCCAGAGGGCGGAGCTTGTTTTCCTTATATGAGCATTGTTAAAACTTTAAAAATCTTCTTGTCCAAAAGTACTGGCCCGATTTGAAAATTATTTTGCACAAATGTTCCCTGGGACACCCTCTACCAAGATTGTTCAAATATTTCCGATCCGTTGAAAAAACATGGCCGCCAGGGGGCGAGGCTTGTTTTCCTTTTTTGTGCATTGTTAAAACTTTAAAAATCTTCTTGTCCAAAATTAGTGGCCCGATTTGAAAACTTCATAACACTTTTCCAAATTGATAGCAATGGAGCACTGCTGAAATGTGTTATTGTGCTTGACATCACCAATCACAAAAAAATAAATCATGTGAGCGATCCAGGGCCATCATGGCCCTCTTGTTATTGGGATTAACTCGTTCCCTCATACCACAAATCTGCAGCAGACGACATTTAACATATTTTGTCAATGAACAAAAAAAATCTCTGTAATTGAATGGATAACCTATGACTAAATGTGGAAAACATTGTGACAAAGGGAGAAATTGCTCGTTTTGAGCAATTTCTTCTTTTGTCACTATGTTTTCAAAAAGCCGTCTGATGCAGAGGCGTCAGAAAGCATCTATATGAGGGAAAGGGTTAACTCGTTCCAACATACAACAAATCTGCAGTAGTATTTTTTTTAAATGTCTAGGGGTAAACATTGGAAACTCTCTACAAATTAAAGTGAAACTATGAAATAAAGTTGAAACCACTCTGAGCGAGCAATTTCTCCTTTTGCCACAATGCTTCCAAAAGTCGTCTGTTGCGGAGGCGACAAAAGGCGTCTCTATGGGAGAAAGTGTTAATATTTAGCAAAATATGCATGCGTGGTATTTGTATGGCCAAAGCGTGCCTCGGATCGTTTTTGGAATGTTCTGGTGAGCGGGTGGCGATCAGGGAAGCCTATTATCGGACAACTGATCGGAGTACTGGTATGAGATAGCCAGCCACCATATGCGTAAGTGAACTTGCCGCCGTGATATGACTGAAAACTGGCTGAAAACGGCGTTAAAACCCACCCAATCAATCAATCAATCAATCAATTAATACTGATCGAAGTTATCCATAGTCGCAAATACTCCAAGGTCTGTTTTCCTGTGTCGCTTCTCATAATGACTTCCACGAAATCAACATAATGTGTTAGCGTAAATGTTTTATTGTGTGATGGGGGGGATTTGAAGATGTGCGGTCTGACGACAGCGAGTGTCTACTGCAATGTTTGCTCATGACCTGTATAACTTAAGGATCTAAACATAAATACATGTAATGTCAAGTGTACAAAATAAATTAATAGCATCCATTTTACATTTATGTGGCGTTCACCTTTTTTGTGAATGGACATTCCCCCTGCCATATATGAAACGTGGTAATTATACCATGTCCTAACAGTATTTATTGTATGTATATATGTATATGTACGTGTTTATATGGGTGTACGTATGTACGTGTGTGTGTGTGTGTGTGTGTGTGTGTGTGTGTGTGTGTGCATGAATGATTATACATGTATAGAGGTATATATAAGCTGAAGGCCATATGCTAGATAAGATTATTTTCTTAATATGTAACTTTCATTAAAAAAAGATATTATCATTATTATTATTATTATTGATCGAGTAATCGATTGATTGATTTACCGCCGTTTTAAACCATTTTTCAGTTTATATCACGGCCAGTACACCTGCCCATGTGTTTCCTGACTTTCTCACACCAGTACTCCACACAACAGACTGTCCAAGAAACTGGCTGCTTTTCTACACAGACTGTTAGACCAGTGGTGGAAGATTAGTGAAGCTTGTCACAGTGACTTTTGCCAAACCTCGGAAATAATGTTGGCCGAGCTGGGATTCAAACGCACAACCACTACCGACTGAGCAACTTGGACAAGGCACCAGTAATAGAAGAAATAGGCATGAACATACGAAAATCCTCCTCATTCTTCAATGGCCACCTGGTATAATAGATAAGACTACGATTTAACCCTTTTCAACATACAACGAATCTGCAGCAGGCGAATTTTAATGCATCAAAGAAAACACTGTGGAAAAGGCGGAAATGGTCACTATGAGCAATGTCTCCCATTGCCGCAATAAGTTAACGACGTCTGCTACATACGAGCGTCCGTAAAGCTTTTGCCTTATCGAAAGGCTTTTTAAAAGTGTAGAAAACGACTTTTGCCATGATTAAAAACTTGAATTTATTTCTTATTAAAAAAATTATAAAATATCTTATATGTCGGTAAATAGTTATATAAAGGTACCTTAAACTAGGGCAAATAAACACCAGTTCTTTTTTAATTTGTTGTTCCATTACACTTCAGAATGGGTTAAACTTAAAAGAAAGACTAAAATGATATTAAGAAATGGAATTAGAATGTCAATTATTTGTCTCGAAGTACACCTATAACTCAAACCGCTTCGGTTGTGTCGTGATAGAGAGTCCGCCTCGGGTGCGGGAGGTCGCGGGTTCGATCAACGGCCGGGTCATACCTAAGACTTGGTAGTAATTGCTACCCTCTTTGGCGCCTAGGGATTGCGGGGTTAGCGTTACGACTGACTGACTGACTGGTGTCAAAATAAAAGGACCAGTAGCACTGGTAACTTACCAAGGAAACGCCGTGACATAACTGAAACAATGTACGCATGCCTAATTACCTGTCATCGATACCATCACCCTGTATCTCATGAAAATATCAAATTTACAATACTTTATTTCATAACCCTTTCTCACGTATAGACGCTTTCGGACACATGTGCAACCGACGACTTACGAAAACATCGTGATTGCCCGTTTTTTCAACGCTTTTCAATAATTAAACTTTCTTTTTTTGTTTAAATGATATTTTTGTCTAGATGATTAAAAAGCCATCTGCTGCAGATGTGTTGTATGTGGAAACGGGATGAGCATTGCGAATCAAACTAGGTGTGTTTATATTAAACATTCATAAAATACTTTAATAAAGGTGATTCTTTCGTCTTTTATACAGCCTTATCAGAGGTATAAAGTGAGTTCTTTTATAAGGAGCCCTTCAACGTATTTGAATAAGATCTCGTTAAAAATGAAGATTTTATATCTCTGTGGCTCATTGATATAGTTAAATGAAGTGGAATATTGAAGATCTTTTTTGTACTCCTATTTAAATATTTTCTTTCTTCTTTTTTTTTCTTCGTGTTTTTTTATTTAAATATTTAACACATAAACAAAAAATAATCTTGACAGTAAATACATATAAATAAAAGTGCGGCTGTACGGCACATTGTTTCTGTACACGGGTCAAGTAATGCATTTCTTATGTTAGTTTGAAATAATCAGAGACATATAAACACATGTGTTTATATGTCTCTTAAATAATCAATGGAGGCAATTCCGCGTTCTACGACACAGTGTTTCTGTATATGGGTCAAGTAGAGCAGTTATTTACGTAAGTTTTTAACAAACAATGGAGCCAATCTCGTGTAGTACGGTACAACGTTTCTCTACAAGTAAAGCATTGCTTATGTAAGTTTTAAACAAACAATGGAGTCACTTCCACGTAGTACGGCACAGTGTTTCTGTACACATGTCAAGTAAAGCATTGCTTACGTAAGTTTTAAACAAACAATAGAGTCAATTCCGCGTGGTACGGCACAGTGTTTCAGTACAGATGTCAAGTAAAGCATTGCTTACGTTCGTTTAAACAAACAATATAGTCACTTCCGCGTAGTACGGCACATTGTTCCTGTACATGGTATAAATAAAGCATTGCTTACGTTAGTTTTAAACAATTAATGGAGTAAACTCCGTGTATTCCGTAACTACGGAATACCGTTAGGGCCATCGCCTATAAATGTATTGATCTGAAACGCGATACTCGACAGTACGATGATGATAACACGACAACGCGACGGTACGATGGTGAAGACACGACGGTACGATGGTGAAAACACGATAATACGACAGTACGATGATGATAATGCGATATACTATCGTGTCTTCACCATCGTACTGTCGCGTTTTCACCATCGTACTGTCGCGTTTTCACCATCGTACCGTCGTAGTATCGTACTGTCGCGTCTTCACCATCGTACCGTCGTGTTATCACCATCGTACCGTCGTGTCTTCACCATCGTACCGTCGTGTCTTCACCATCGTACCGTCGTGTTATCACCATCGTACCGTCGTGTCTTCACCATCGTACCGTCGCGTTATCACCATCGTACCGTCGTGTCTTCACCATCGTACCGTCGCGTTATCACCATCGTACCGTCGTGTCTTCACCATCGTACCGTCGCGTTATCACCATCGTACCGTCGTGTCTTCACCATCGTACCGTCGCGATATCATCATCGTACCGTCGTGTCTTCACCATCGTACCGTCGTGTCTTCACCATCGTACCGTCGCGTTATCACCATCGTACCGTCGTGTCTTCACCATCGTACCGTCGTGTCTTCACCATCGTACCGTCGTGTCTTCACCATCGTACCGTCGTGTCTTCACCATCGTACCGTCGCGTTATCACCATCGTACCGTCGTGTCTTCACCATCGTACCGTCGCGATATCATCATCGTACCGTTGTGTCTTCACCATCGTACCGTCGTGTCTTCACCATCGTACCGTCGCGTTATCACCATCGTACCGTCGTGTCTTCACCATCGTACCGTCGTGTCTTCACCATCGTACCGTCGTGTCTTCACCATCGTACCGTCGTGTCTTCACCATCGTACCGTCGTGTCTTCACCATCGTACCGTCGCGTTATCACCATCGTACCGTCGTGTCTTCACCATCGTACCGTCGCGTTATCACCATCGTACCGTCGTGTCTTCACCATCGTACCGTCGCGTTATCACCATCGTACTGTCGTACTATCGCCTTCCGGTGCGCATGTGCATAGAAGAATTTCCCTCCATGTGACAACATGTCGGATTCAGAAGCAGAAGGTAAACATTAATTCTGATTCATAAATCCGTATAAATGTGTATTAGATCTATGTTGTCACATGGAGGGAAATTCTTCTATGCACATGCGCACCGGAAGGCGATAGTACGACAGTACGATGGTGATAACGCGACGGTACGATGGTGAAGACACGACGGTACGATGGTGAAGACACGACGGTACGATGGTGAAGACACGACGGTACCATGGTGAAGACACGACGGTACGATGGTGATAACGCGACGGTACGATGGTGAAGATACGACGGTACGATGGTGAAGACACGACGGTACGATGGTGATAACGCGACGGTACGATGGTGAAGACACGACGGTACGATGGCGATAACGCGACGGTACGATGGTGAAGACACGACGGTACGATGGTGATAACGCGACGGTACGATGGTGAAGACACGACGGTACGATGGTGAAGACACGACGGTACGATGGTGATAACGCGACGGTACGATGGTGAAGACACGACGGTACGATGGTGAAGACACGACGGTACGATGATGATATCGCGACGGTACGATGGTGAAGACACGACGGTACGATGGTGATAACGCGACGGTACGATGGTGAAGACACGACGGTACGATGGTGAAGACACGACGGTACGATGGTGAAGACACGACGGTACGATGGTGAAGACACGACGGTACGATGGTGATAACGCGACGGTACGATGGTGAAGACACGACGGTACGATGGTGAAGACACGACGGTACGATGGTGAAGACACGACGGTACGATGATGATATCGCGACGGTACGATGGTGAAGACACGACGGTACGATGGTGATAACGCGACGGTACGATGGTGAAGACACGACGGTACGATGGTGATAACACGACGGTACGATGGTGAAGACACGACGGTACGATGATGAATACACGACGGTACGATGGTGATAACACGACGGTACGATGGTGAAGACGCGACAGTACGATACTACGACGGTACGATGGTGAAAACGCGACAGTACGATGGTGAAAACGCGACAGTACGATGGTGAAGACACGATAGTATATCGCATTATCATCATCGTACTGTCGTATTATCGTGTTTTCACCATCGTACCGTCGTGTCTTCACCATCGTACCGTCGCGTTGTCGTGTTATCATCATCGTACTGTCGAGTATCGCGTTTCAGATCAATACATTCATAGGCGATGGCCCTAACGGTATTCCGTAACACAGTGTGTCTATACACGGGACAAGTAAAGCATTGCTTACGTTAGTTTTAAGCAAACAATGGAATCAATTTCGTGGTAAGATTTACTAATGTGTCTTTTGTCATCCCGACTGATTGAATGGTATCAAGATCAATAGAACATAAGTGTTAACGTACACATAAAACGCCGTGATATAACTGAACAAGTGTTGAAATTAGCGATAAACACCATACAAACAAATGTAAAGCTTACCGTCAATCTTTTCAGAGGCTAAATACTTGGATAGGGAAATCAATAGACGAATAGAGCTTTAACATTGTGGCAAAGGGAGAAATTTGCTTATATCGAGCACTTTCTCCGTTTCCACAATGTTTTCAACTCTTTTCAATAGTTACAAATTCATATGCAGAGATTTTTTTATATTTTATGAAATGGAATTCAGAAACTTGCAAAACAATTATAACAATCAGATTTGTTTGTAAAATTAAAAGAAGTGTCTAAATGTAGGCTGCATGTTCCATGCCAGCCAAATATCAAACACTCACTTCATTTTAAAATCAAATGAACGAAACAAGAACGTAAATCTTTGGAAATACATGCAACAAAACTGAGACCAGAAAATGATTTCTATACCTTATTAAGTACAAAATCAAGAAATCACAGGGCTTATCAGTTTCTAAGTAACTCGGCTTATACTCCGGAGTGTTAATACAGTTCCGGACTGTAACTACATAGTGCGGCGACAAGATGAAGTTACAATTCAGATAGGGATGTTATATAACTTTTGGAGGGGTTTAACGTTCAATCTCTTCTATAGTTAACACATAACAAGTGGATGTCGATGTTTGACCTTTCCAAATTACATCATCAAATCAAAGTGGTAAATTTGGCCCCATTCTACTAATTCAAATCAAAACACTGAAAGCATACATGGTTTAGGCGCATCTGTACAATTACACTCTCTAAAATAGCATGACTCTATTTTGTAAAAGATAGAGTTTTAATCTTATATTTCTCTCTCTCTCTCTCTCTAAAAATGCGGGCAGGACAAAGAAAACGTCTTTGAAGCAACACAATTTGCTAACCAATAAGCAATAACTATATATCCAAGCAAATGTGTTTAAACAAAAGAATAACCACTTAAGAAACAATATAATAAAGTGGTTACGGATTACACGCATCCGGGACAAAATGCCACAGGACATAATGTCCACCAAAAGAGGACAAAATACCACAGTTTATTTCGAAAACATTTTATTGTTTGCACTATTTTTTTTTGGCGTACTGATATAATAGAAATGGTTTTCTCAGTAATTTACATCACGTGACTTTAAAATATCATATGTAACTATGATAGCCTTGCTATCGCAATTGTACCAACAACTTTTAAAGTGCATGTTTAATTTCAAGATAATTATGCAGAAATATATCTTAAGAGACCTTATATAAAGTGTGTTCATATTATGTTGATAGGTTTAAAAAACATGACCCCTATGTGGTATGGCATTTTGTCCACTTGTGGTGTGCTGCTTTAACATTATAATTCACAACAAGACGAATGTTTGATGCAAAACATCAAAGAGAAGCCGCAATATTTCGTTTCACATGAAGAAATAAGAAAAAAGATCATTTAAATCCACAAACATTAGAACAATTTAATCTGTAGTCAGTAATGCTGATATCGATTATTGAAGATATAAGTTTTATGTAGGATATTTAACCTGGCAGGGTCTGTGTTTTAAGTAAATGAGATAATTTAGAGTTAAGCTGATCATAAAAAATGGCATATAATACTAAAGCTAAATGGACAAGAGGTTATGATAAATTTAAATTAGTACCAAAAACAATCAACTATTTGTATTGAACACACGCCCTGTTATGATAATGTTTTATCAAATAATGCTGACACACAGAAAATCTGTTTTTCGTTTGTATCGGTAAGTCATGATAATGGATAAGGGTTTCCCACATAAAACAAATCTGCAGTAGACGACTTTGAAATTATCAAGTAAAAAAAAATCTCTATAAATGATCGTATGATAATTGAAAAGTGTTGAATTATTGTGGGAAATGCAGATATTGCTCATTATGAGCAATTTCTCCTTTTGCCACAATGATTTCAATGATGTTTACTCTGACAGACTTTAAAATCATCAAGTACAAAACATAGAAAATCTCTATAAATGATAGTAAGATAATTGAAAAGAGTTGAAATTATTGTGGCAAATTGAGCAATTGAAAATCAAAGCTGTCGGATTACAAACGCACAATCTCGAGTTGACGAAACTGATGTGAACTCGTGTCGTGATTAGCATTCAGAAAATCAAGTAAACGTATTTCTATGTACACGTAATCCGAAAGACTGACAATAGCTGCAGCGACTTTTGAAAACATTGTGACAAAAAGAGAAATTTATCACGAGGAATTTATCCTTTTGCTACAATGTTTTCTACTTTATGTCCATAAGTTATACCTTCATTTAGCAAGATGTTCCAATTTTTACTTAATGTGCTACGTATAAGGGAAAGGCTTAACATAGGAACTAGTTTCAATTTTTTTGAAAACGTTAATCCAGTGCTTGAACATTTGCTTGAATTTATTTCTCAAACTGTAAATTTACCAGTTGATATAAGAGTTGAAATGCTGTCTACTATTTACAGTGATAAGTTAAATACAGTTCAGTTAATCCGATCACACTTTGTTTGTAAGAACCAGAATATTTCATTTCATTTAACTATTCTGGATGTTCACATCGCATCCGTGATAAAACATGTTGTTGGCTAGGCAAAATACACCGATATCGTGTTTACCGCGATATTCATGAAATGTGGAACTGCAACAGCGAAAAAGAACGAAATTGATCTTGAAACAGATATTTCTGTGGATTAAATCTTTTCATGTCTGCATTTTGCGATGACCATTGTACTCAAAGTACTAAATGTTAACATGTTATGGTATAATATGTTTACTTGTTATGGTACTATATGTTAACGTGTTATGGTACTATATGGTAACGTGTTATGGTACTAGATATTAACCTGTTATGGTACTAGATGTTAACGTGTTATGGTACTATATGTTTACGTGTTGTGGTACTATATGTTAATGTGTTATGGTACTAGATGTTAACGTGTTATGGTACTAGATGTTAACTTGTTATGGTACTATATGTTAACGGGTTATGGTACTAGATGTTAACGTGTTCTGGTACTAGATGTTAACGTGTTATGGTACTAGATGTCTACTTGTTATGGTACTATATGTTTACTTGTTATGGTACTATATGTTAACTTGTTATGGTACTATATGTTAACGTGTTATGGTACTAGATGTTAACGTGTTATGGTACTACATGTTAACGTGTTATGGTAATATATATTTACATGTTATGGTACTATGTATTTACATGTTATGGTACTATATGTTCACTTGCTATGGTACTATATATTTACGTGTTATGGTACTATATATTTACATGTTATGGTACTATATATTTACATGTTATGGTACTATATGTTAACGTGTTATGGTACTATATGTTAACGTGTTCTGGTACTAGATGTTAACGTGTTATGGTACTAGATGTTTACTTGTTATGGTACTAGATGTTTACTTGTTATGGTACTCTATATTTACATGCTATGGTACTATATGTTAACGTGTTATGGTACTATATGTTAACGTGTTATGGTACTATATATTAACGTGTTATGGTACTATATATTAACGTGTTATGGTACTATATGTTAACGTGTTATGGTACTATATATTTACTTGTTATGGTACTATATATTTACTTGTTATGGTACTATATATTTACATGTTATGGTACTATATGTTTACTTGTTATGGTACTATATATTTACATGTTATGGTACAATATATTTACGTGTTATGGCACTGTACATTAACATGTTTATGGTACTATATGTTAACGTGTTATGGTACTATATGTTAACGTGTTATGGTACTATACATTTACGTGTTATGGTACTATATGTTTACTTGTT
Source organism: Serripes groenlandicus (assembly GCA_031761405.1). Taxonomy (NCBI): domain Eukaryota; kingdom Metazoa; phylum Mollusca; class Bivalvia; order Cardiida; family Cardiidae; genus Serripes; species Serripes groenlandicus. Next base: position 71,465,210 of record JASEVX010000005.1, read on the forward strand.
ATGGTACTATATATTTACGTGTTATGGTACTATATATTTACATGCTATGGTACTATATATTTACGTGTTATGGTACTATATATTTACGTGTTATGGTACTATATATTTACGTGTTATGGTACTATATGTTAACGTGTTATGGTACTATATGTTAACGTGTTATGGTACTATATGTTAACGTGTTATGGTACTATATGTTAACGTGTTATGGTACTATATATTAACGTGTTATGGTACTATATGTTAACGTGTTATGGTACTAGATATTAACGTGTTATGGTACTATATGTTAACGTGTTATGGTACTATATGTTTACATGTTATGGTACTATATATTTACATGCTATGGTACTATATGTTAACGTGTTATGGTACTATATGTTAACGTGTTATGGTACTATATGTTTACATGTTATGGTACTATATGTTAACGTATATGGTACTATATGTTAACGTGTTATGGTACTATATGTTAACGTGTTATGGTACTATATATTAACGTGTTATGGTACTATATGTTAACGTGTTATGGTACTAGATATTAACGTGTTATGGTACTATATGTTAACGTGTTATGGTACTATATGTTTACATGTTATGGTACTATATATTTACATGCTATGGTACTATATGTTAACGTGTTATGGTACTATATGTTAACGTGTTATGGTACTATATGTTTACATGTTATGGTACTATATGTTAACGTATATGGTACTATATGTTAACGTGTTATGGTACTATATGTTTACATGTTATGGTACTATATATGTACATGCTATGGTACTATATGTTAACGTGTTATGGTACTATATGTTAACGTGTTATGGTACTATATATTAACGTGTTATGGTACTATATGTTAACGTGTTATGGTACTAGATATTAACGTGTTATGGTACTATATGTTAACGTGTTATGGCACTGTACATTAACGTGTTTATGGTACTATATGTTAACGTGTTATGGTACTATATGTTTACTTGTTATGGTACTAGATATTTACTTGTTATGGTACTATATATTAACTTGTTATGGTACTATATATTTACTTGTTATGGTACTATATATTAACTTGTTATGGTACTATATATTTACTTGTTATGGTACTATATATTAACTTATTATGGTACTATATATTTACTTGTTATGGTACTATATATTTACGTGTTATTGTACTAGATGTTTACTTGTTATGGTACTATATGTTTACGTGTTATGGTACTAGATGTTTACTTGTTATGGTACTATATATTTACGTGTTATGGTACTAGATGTTTACTTGTTACGATACTATATATTTACGTGTTATTGTACTATATGTTTACTTGTTATGGTACTATATGTTTACTTGTTATGGTACTATATATTAATGTGTCATGGTACTATATATTAACGTGTTATGGTACTATATATTTACTTGTTATGGTACTATATATTAACTTGTTATGGTACTATATATTAACTTGTTATGGTACTATATATTTACTTGTTATGGTACTATATATAACTTGTTATGGTACTATATATTTACGTGTTATGGTACTATATATTTACGTCTTATGGTACTATATATTAACTTGTTATGGTACTATATATTTACTTATTATGGTACTATATATAACTTGTTATGGTACTATATATTTACGTGTTATGGTACTATATGTTAACGTGTTATGGTACTAGATATTAACCTGTTATGGTACTAGATGTTAACGTGTTATGGTACTATATGTTAACGTGTTATGGTACTATATGTTAACGTGTTATGGTACTACATGTTAACGTGTTATGGTACTATATATTTACATGTTATGGTACTATATATTTACGTGTTATGGTACTATATGTTTACGTGTTATGGTACTATATATTTACGTGTTATGGTACTATATGTTAACGTGTTATGGTACTATATGTTAACGTGTTATGGTACTAGATATTAACCTGTTATGGTACTAGATGTTAACGTGTTATGGTACTATATGTTAACGTGTTATGGTACTATATGTTAACGTGTTATGGTACTACATGTTAACGTGTTATGGTACTATATATTTACATGTTATGGTACTATATATTTACGTGTTATGGTACTATATGTGTACTTGTTATGGTACTATATGTTTACTTGTTATGGTACTATATATTTACGTGTTATGGTACTATATATTTACGTGTTATGGTACTATATGTTTACTTGTTATGGTACTAGATATTTACGTGTTATGGTACTATATATTTACTTGTCATGGTACTAGATGTTTACTTGCTATGGTACTAGATGTTTACTTGTTATGGTACTAGATGTTTACTTGACATGGTACTAGATGTTCACTTGGTATAGTATATTAGTCACGCCTAGCGATTGGTTGTCTCATTGTTTCTCCGTTACGGGGTCACGTGGAGGTAAATTGACGAAAAACTAATGGGGCTACAGTTCTAGCTTATTTGTTAACCGATACATCTCGCCATAAATATTGCATGTAGAGTCTTCACATATGTTATACAGATCTAGATATCACACGTATTGAAATTTACTAATTCCTAATTGTATAATGGATAATTTCCTTTCCTACCTGGATCGACATACGGACAGATAGCCAATAGGAATAAGGGAAAGTATCTTATTCAGCCACATATTATAATATTCAATGAAAAGATGCAGACTGCTTTGCTTTACAACTCCCTAGTAGATGCGAATATGTGGCCATTAAATTTGATTCATAAACAGTGCTCAAAGCGATCTTTGAACGTCTTTAGTGATATTGGTTATGTAATCGCCATAATATTTTGAGGTAAAACCTTTTACATGATACGTCATATTTACATTCCCTTACCCTCAAATCAAACAGACTTTGAAAATGTCTAGGTAAATATGAGCCGTCCCGCGAGAAAACCAACATTATGGCCTCTGCGTCCTCTGATCGATCCAGAAGCATGCCGCGTAGGCTAACCAAGACACACATTTTTCGCCTCCTGTGGATTTTTTCTGTTTCATGGATCATTACTCTATACCTCTTTACATCTCCCTGAGAAGGATTGTGTCGGCCCTGATTACCCGAGCGAAGTGCGCAGGGTGATCTGGATCGATACATTACACAGAGTCCATAGTGTTGATTTTCTCGCGGGACGGCACAATTATAGTTTTAGTTATCTTGATATGTTATCCTTTTCTGTAACTATTGAATCTGTATTATTCTGACAAGTTATATGCAGTAATTGGACATTTAATGACACTACTATACTGACCGATGCCTATGGGCATTTGAAATGACCCGACCAGTCAAGTTTCAACTCGCGTCATGTCAGAAGTCATGTAAGTGACATGTGTAAATACATCAACACATGAGTTATACAACAAGTAATTAATATCACCGGCCCCCATGGGTATATAAGACACTTTTCAGAAAAAACTAATTAATAAGAAAGTAAAAACTAATCCAAAACAAGACTTTATGGTTACTAGTAGTGTATTTATAAGTGGTCATTAATTGTGGAGAAAACAGCCAATAGTCATACCAATTATATAGATAGACGTTTGCGCAGTAGTACCTATTAAAGTGGACATTATACATTAATAAACTACATGGATGTGCCATAAAACATGCTAGCACATGACAATGCTTGTATCCGATCTAATATACCCATTACGTATTTCTTTATATGCCACATGTGCAATATAACATGACCGAATCACTATTTTTGTAATCATCCGCGAATATTTACAAATTGGCTGAGAACGTGTATCCGGTAAACACAAACGTCACGATAGATGGACGAGGTAAAGGGACCATTATCGGTCATAAAAATGTATTTGTTTTGTGATAAATTAACAGTTTATTAAGTATTACATTGGCATGTAATCGGTTGCAATATTATATCTTTAACATATATGTCCTATAGTGTACATATGTGCAAATATTTATGTGAATATGAATGTGGGGGCGTTTATTGGTGTACGTACATATTTTCATGCAAACTTAGTCAGTTATATAAACAAGATAAATTGAATAAATAGCATATATCTTTATTTTAGGTTACATATCAAATTTCAACTAAACCAATGTGATTATACAGTATGAATTATGTGCATGAATAATGTTACCAATGTTTACATTCTATCAATACTTCTATTAAGGTCTTTAAAATTGTTTGTAATAATATGAATTAAGGCAAAGCCTCAGAAAGTTTCGGAAAGTGCATTCAGTCTCACCTACTAAGCTGTTGTGCACTAACGCATTTACTTTTTTCTCAATTGAAAATGGATAGAGTTGTCACCCAGGGTTAGAGAGTTCAAGTTCAAGCCGAGTGAGTCAACTTACTTCCCGAATGCCAAAGACTACTTTTACCAGTGAATATTGAACATTTCCCCAAGAGCTTTAAAGAGTATAGAACGTATTATGACCATGAAGTTTGAGGGAATATCCTGATAGCCATAATAAATGCATGAATTAACATATAAAATATGTTTATATGTCTTTGGATAAATGCATCAACATTTTGAAAAAAAAAAAAAAATCTGCCAACTGAACTTGAAATCAGACAACCAGTTGCAGAAGAAACGTTTAGATTTGTCATTTTACCATTTTTCTGATGCCACATTTCAGCATTGCTTTGAACTTATCAATATCCCTTGAACAATTTATGTAGAGGGTTAATTAAAGAACGTTTTTTGCCAATTTATCTTGCCATAAGACATGCAGTTTATCAGGAAATTTTTTATTTTACTCCCTTTCTGATACTTTTTGGCAGCATTGATCTTAAACCACTCTGGAAAGGGCAACATAATGGGTTTTTTAAGCCAAATTAACTTGAAACAAGACCCCACACTCTGATAATGCCTGGCAACATTAGTTTTTATTTAATAAATATGACTTGAATAAGTGTATGGATGGTCACATAAAGAAAATTAATGCAACAGTGTTAAAACTTTGAAATTATACCTGCAACTTCCTTTTCTCATGCCACATGCAGATAATATTTTTCCACCAATCAAAATGATTTAAATATTTTTAGGGTTACATAAGGAACTTTACTGCCAAATTATACAGAAATACCAGAATAACTAAACATTGTGACACTTTACTTCTTTTCTGATGGGGTAGTTTCCAGAATTCAACACAGTATTTATTCCTTTGAACATTTTGAAACTGAAAGAGGACACCAAATCAATATTTCTGTGCAGTTCAGTTAAAATTGGTCAAGTAGTTTAACCCTTTCCCACATACAATAAATCTGCAACAGAAAACTTTAAAAATGTAAGCTCAAAAAAATGGAAATTCTCTATAGTTGTAGGTATAATTATGAAAAAAGTTGCAAACTTTGTGACAAAAGGAGAAATTGCTCATTTTGAGCAATTTCTCCTTTTGTCACAATGTTTTCTAAAGTCGTCTGCTGCAGATGCGTCTAAATGTGTCTACAGGTGGGAAAGGGTTAAAAGCAGCCGTTGTTTAAATAAATAGTTGCTGGTGGATATTGCACAATGGATTGAGGATTATCACAAAAGCTGTGCTGATATTGATTAAATTGTATGTATTTAGCTACAGTGTGATGTTTTCCCCACTGAGATTTGAACTCAGAACTCCTGGCTAGACCAGGTGTTTTACCAGTTAAAACTATAAGGTCTCAAAATGTAGCTAAACACATTTAATTTACGATCAAGATTGTCCTCAAAGAAAGTCACATACATTTGGTAAATGTAAATGTAAATGTTCTTTACCAAAAAAAGGAATTCCTAATAAATCAGAGCTTGTGATAGTTTAATTGTAATTTAAACAAGAGTGCCAAATGTCACAAAATACGCCTGTCCTGGTTTTTTTTGAGACCAAGTATAGTGATAATTGGTTGTAGGTCAGGCAAATTTAGAGAGCGGACACTATTAGTACAGTTTTGGCCATTCGGAGGGACATAAGTGGGTAGTGACTAAGATAACATGGTAAGTTATTGAACCTGACCAAGATATTCTGCCCATCAACATATTGTCTAAATTTGGTGATGATCGGATAAAGGCTTCACAAGTTATTTAGCTGACAAGACCAATTTTAGGTAATTTCTATAATTAAAGGGCAATAACTCTCGATTGACTAAAACGATATGGCTAGTTATCGAACTTGTCTGAGATATTATGCCAATACACATTCTGACAAAATTTGGTGTTGATTGGTCAAAGGATACTAAAGTTATTGAGCTGACAAAACAAATTTTAGGTAATTTCTATAGATAAAGGACGATAACTCATGATTGAATTAAGCGATATGGCAAGTTATCGAACTTATCTGAGATATTATGCCAATACAAATTATTATCAAATTTGGTGGTGATTAAACAAAGGCTTCTAAAGTTATTGAGCTGACAAGACCAATTTTAGGTAATTTCTATAATTAAAGGGCGATAACTCTCGATTGACATAAGCGATATGGCTAGTTATCAAACGTGTACGAGATATTATACTAATACACATTCTGACCAAATTTGATGATGATTGGACAAAGGCTTCTTAAGTTATTGAGCTGACAACATACTGGACGCCGCCCGCCAGCCCGCTTGTACGCCGCAGGTAAAACTATAATACTTTCCGTTAAAAAACGGGCGTATAAAAACCTAACCAATTATGTTTTTCTAAACATTAAATTGTTATCTTACAACACTATACTATTCTTATTACTGATTAGACATATGCAACCATGTCCCTGATATCATCTCATGTATTTGCTATGTAAAACATGAGTATAAGAAGTTTTTCAAATGCATTTACCAGTAGAATAAGCCATGTTTTTCAAGGATTGAAATAATTTAATCAATATTTGAAGAGGATGAACAATTGGGCCAAATTATTTTTTAAATCAGGCCAGTATTTTAAAAAAAAAATGCATTTCCATTGCAAAGAGGATAAGCATTTAGGAACATTTTTATGAAGGTGGATTGCAATGGACAAAGTGGTACAGAAGGAGACATTGTTTAACACTTTCCCACTTGTAGATGACGTTTGAAATCACTGTGGCAAAGGGAGATAATGCTCATAGTGAATATTTCATCCTTTTGCAAGTTTAAAGAGATTTTCCATATTTTGGCCTAGCTTTTTTTAATGCGGTCTGTGGGAAAGGGATATGAGGATGGAAAGAAAGTTCAGAACAAGCTTTAGACCCTAGTTTGAAAGAAACAAACAACTTAAGTTTAACCCTTTCCCTCATATGGACGTTTTCTGACTCCTCTGCAGCAGACGGCTTTTTGAATACAGTGACAAAAGAAGAAATTTCTCAAAATGAGCAATTTTTCCTCCTGCCACAATGTTTTCCTCTTTAAGTCATAGGTTGTCCATTCAATTATAGAGATTTTCTATTTTTTGACAAAATACGTTTAAAGTCATCTGCTGCAGAATTGTCGTATGACGGAAAGCTTTAAGGGTTAATCATATTGAGCAATTATTTCAACTCTTTTCTATAATTTTACTTTCATTTAAAGAGATTTTCCATTTGTTTTGCTTAGATGTTTTCAAAATGGTCTGTTGCATATTTATTTTATGTGAGAAAGGATTTAGGTTAATATTTTTATTTAAACTAATATTCTAATTTGGGGCTACACCCCTAAACTCCTGCTTCATCATTAATTGAATTATACTGTGCAAAGACAAAAAAAAAAAAAAATTGTAACAAAGAACAATAGGTGACTAGGTCAAACTGAATACACTTTGTGGCAACATAATATATAAACAATGTTTTTATGTCTGTCAGTAAAAATAACCATATTCAAGAATGCAAATCGTTTGAGTGGACATGCACAGTACATTTCACCTATATGAATCAATAAAAAAAATCATGTTAATCTAGTTTAACTGCCAATTTATCAAAGAATGATTTTAACAGACATCATCAATTTAAAGCTTTGAAGCTTTCCCTCATATGACAAATCTGCAGTAGACGACTTTGAAAATGTCTACTCAAAAATAAGGAACATCTCTATAATTGTTAAAACCTATATAGAATGAAGATAATTTGCCACACATTGGTCAACATCAGCCGCTTTGAATGAATGTTAAAATATTTGATTTCATGTTGCCAGACGCATCCTAAACTTTTTATCAACTGTAAACAACATCAGGGGCTGCGCCCCCGAACCCCTGCAATTTCAATCAGAAAGAACAAGTTTAGTTGCATACATAAAAAAAAACCATTGTTTACATCTTATTAGAAACCAGCATGTACATTCCAGCTTGCAAAATCCTTGATTGTATTGACTGTGTATTGGACATGTACTAACATAATATGTTTAAACTTTAACCTATATGAATCCATAAAATCTTGTCGTAATTGAAGGTAACAACAGAGTTAAGTAAATTCTGATTGAGATTGATTGATTGATTAATTGGGGTTTAACGCCGTTTTTAACAATTTCTCAGTTATATCACGGCGGCCAGTTCACCTACTCATGCATTTCCTGGTTTCTCACACCGGTACTCCACACAACAATCTTCCAAAGCAACTGGCTGCTTTTCCACATAGACTTAGCCCATTGGTTTTGTTTGTTTGTTTGGAGTTTAACGCCGCTTTCAACAGCTTTGGTCATATCACGGCGGTCAGTGCACCTACCCATGTTTTCCTGGCTTTCCCACACCAGTACTTGCACAACATTCTTTCGAAGCCACTGACTACTTTCTCACATAAATCAGAGGTGAGAGGCAATGGGAAAAATCGCCCGAAAGAATGTTCGCCTCAACCGGGTATCGAACCCGTGACCTACAGATCACAAGTCAGATACGCTACCAACTGAGCTACCCGGCCGGGTTAGCCCATTGGTGGAAGACGAATGACGCATGTCGCATTGACTTTTGTCAATCGTCGGAAAGAAAGTTGGCCGAGGCGGGATTCGAACTCACAACCCCTGGATTGACAGCCCGCGTCGCTACCGGGGCTCGGCTCTGATTGAGAAGAAACTTTTTTCACCAGTGTGCCTATAACACAGTGGACGGCCTCGGCAGTGTTTTGATAGAACTTCTGCCGTTGGTGCGGGTAGTCCCACAATTATTTGGACTGGGATGCGGGAGGTCGCAAGTCCGATCCCCAGTTGGGTCAAGCCAAAACCTTAAAAAATGGTAGATGTGACTGCTCTTCTTGATGCTCAGTGTTGCTGGGTTAGCATTCCAACTGACTGGCTGGTGTCAGGATAAATGGACCAGAAGTACTGGTATAAACTTACCCAGTACATGCCATCAGATAACTAGAGAATTGTTGAAAGCGGCGTAAAACATTTAAAAGCACACCAAACAATGACATTGTTGAGAGACATAGCCAGTACAAGAGGTAGCAAGGTAAAATTTACTACTTGTCATAATGACCGTTCATTGGTTCAAACCAGTACAAAATGGGCAACTTGGATAGGGAATTGTCTTTTCTACAGTTCTGCCTATGTTCATTAGATTCTACACATTCACACGGATGGACCCACCAATTGATCACTTATAATTAATAAGCTGATCCGTCAGTTAAATGAATAAAAATTGGTATTAACTACTAAATATAAAGAAATTTTATCTTTATCCATAAAGAAGTAACAATAACAAAATCTAAACCATCACTATAATTTAGTATAATGTCTTCCTCAAGGCGACAAAAGATTACAACATATAATAATATCTTCAGTGGCTCTACTTATCAGAGAAGCAGATGAACGAAAGACTGTTCACAACTTCAGACTTGACTTCAAGTGCGTAACACATTGGGTACGAAACGGAATCCTTGTTTCATTTTAAGCATTAAGAAGCATTGGACATGTCTGACATGGAAAGAATGTTGCGAGGTGCTTAAAAACTATTTATACGGGTAAACAAATCGACGGCGAAGCCGGCGATGTTTCCCGTCAATAGATAATGTGTATGAACTTTGCAAAATTTTGCTATACCGTCTTTCCAAAAATTGTGTCCCGAGTGGATACTTCGATGCAGTCACGATTCAGCTACGTTTTGATTGGATGAAAAGAATATATCGAAACAAAAAAAACTTCTAGAGGACATCATTAAATATGATAATACGTACTCGATAAATGAACGAGCACAATTAATTTTATGTGTGATAATTTCCGTTTAATAACACTCGTCTTCATTTCTAAAACGGGTTCAAATAACAACTCATACGGGTTTTTTGACTTTCCGGAAGTTATAAATCCTAATTCCTGTAATATGACGTCATGCTATTAGCGTAACGCAAATGATGAATGAATAACCAAAAGGAAAACGACATAAATTATAGGAAACGTTAGTTTGACTTGTTACAAATGTAGTTCCGTAAATTATGGAATCGTTTTATTTGAAGTACTTTATGAAGGGCAAGTTGATTGATTATTTGTTGTACCTGTCATCCTAAGTTCATGGATTTAAAATCTTGGCTATATTTTAAAGTTAAATATAAGCTTAACCTTGTGATGATTTTTATTTTCTTTGCTGAAGTCGGTAGGACTCGTAATTGACGTAAATAACTGCTCGTGCTAACTGCAGTTCGAGGGGAATTATTCACCGATTACAACATATAATAAATGTTTACCCGAAATAGGTAGCACCTATACTCATATTATAATCATATACTTGTGAGGATGCATCTCAAACTTACATGATGGCTCGGCAAAACACTCCGAGTCTGCACATTTTGGTTGTCTTTACAAGCATGTTAAACATGAACGGCAACTCTAATGGAACATTGCAAATAATGATCATGTTTCGCACGAATATGGTTTCGTGACACAAGGATTAAACAAAACAACATGACTCCCATTGGGCCTAGCAATAAACATATAATGTTACAAATTTGCCTAAGAATAAACTGAGTGACCACGATTTGTGACAAATAGGCCATGATCAACCGTTTTGAATGAATCACGTAGCACCAGCTTACCTGACGGTCGTTGACTTTAAGCAGTTATGGACAGTTTAACACAATAAATCCATTGAACAGTTTTCTAAATGATAAAATGACGGGTGTTTCCAGTATTTTGTTACTAACCAACGAATATCGGATCTACTAGATCGAAAAATTTAATCGAGTCGATACGGGCCAGAGGTCAAGAATCCGCCATTCTTAACGTGGTTAATGAAAAGCTTGAAAACAAGGAGTAACACTGAAACTAAAATGTTATCCGATTCTGAGATAGATGACTTTGTAATTGAACAGAAACCAAAAAACACTGTGAAAAAACCTAAAAGTGATGTAGGAATATTCAAAAGGTGGTTAGCGCAGGCCGTGTAAGAAATTATTTGAAGGTATAAAATAAAAAGATCATTTAACATTATTCTACACAATACAAAATATATTTTGGGGAAAAAGTCGAGGTATAGAATAAAAAGATCATTTAACAGTGTTCTGTACAATACGGAATATATTTGGACTCGTACACAGCTTGGAAAATCATATTGGACTCGCCTAGCGGCTCGTCCAATATGATTTTCCAAGCTGTGTACTCGTCCAAATATATATCCGTATTGTACAGAACACTGTTAAATAACCTATAAATATCGGTTCAATGTTTTCCATATATTGATTCAATCCACAAATATAGTTATTGTTAAATGCAAATCTTTGTTCTTAATAAATATATATTTATATTCACTGTTGTGAAATATTTTTTCTATCAACAATATGTTTGTGCAAAAATCATATATCTATTCAATATCATACTGAAATATTTGTTCTATAATTTGCATTATGGGAAAATTATTTTTTTGATACGATGGATTTCATTGGTTAATTAAAAGCGCCCAGAAACATATTGAGGAAATGCATGGGGGGAGGGGTGAATCATGCAATATGCAAGAAATATTTCACCAGGCGAAAATGGTAACCATCATTTTGGACCAAATCGGGCACTGACAAAACCGGTGTTTAGCATTCTCTACTTTCACTTTCAAGCAAGGTCAAAATACTAAAAGTGATCATTTGTTAAGAGTTTCCATATTTTTGGCTAATTGTTTTCAAATTCAGATTTGTTTTATGTAGGAAACGGTTGTTTTAAAGTACATGCAGTAAATATTCTTGCCTCTAAATTCTTGTTTATATACATACATGATTATATATGTTTGACTGAATGTCATACAGTCAGTGTTTAATTATGTCTTGAGCCAATTGTATACAGATTGTTAAACAAATGCTTTGACTTAATTTATCCTAAATGGATATTGATATTCAATATATTCAACAATTATTGCTACTGTATAACCACTGTTTCATTAATTGTGAAAGGTAGCCTGTGGTAAAATTAACAATACATTTCAATTGGCTGCAGATACTATTCTTGTATGACAATATTCCCCATTTGTTATAATTCATACATGTACAATCTCATGTACATACATAATTTTATCCAGCACCCGAATAACAATAAATATCAGACTTAAGATGATGATATTTAATAATAATAATAATAATAATAAATTCTTTATTTTAAGAAGATAACACATTATGCATTTTATACAAATTAACAAATGTAAAAAGTCATATTTACAATGTGGTCTTCTGTAACAAAACACATTTTTAACAAATCATTCATTCAATTATACGACAAGCACCATCATGTTAAAGTAAATAGTAAATATAGATTTTAAAAACAACATTATATCACACATTTCAGCATTCATACAGAACATATATGTATCCATAAGCATATATAAATTGAAACAAATGAGAACAATGTTGTAAATACTTTTCTTATAACTTCGATATGTTAAGTAAGTGCTTTTTACACTGGTATTTAAAAGTTTGTAACTTAGTAATATTCTTAATATTTGAAGGCAGACTGTTCCAGATTTTAGCACTGCTATGGGTAAAGCTTGTTTTCAAGTTATTTGTTTTAAATTTCATGACATTCAAATTATTTTTACTAGCAGAACGTAAATTGTAATGTTCGTTGTTTGCAAAGGACACAAGGTTACAAATGTAACTTGGTGTAAGGTTATGTTTACTTTTAAATACCAATAAAGCAATATAATAGTAATATCTTTGTTCAAAAGTCAACCACTGCAACTCAGAAAACATTGATTTAGAACTGGTTTGTACAGGTTTGTTTAATATAAGTCTAGCAACTCTTTTCTGGGTTTTAAATATAATATTTTGGACTTTAGAAGTCCCACCCCATACTGTACAACAATAGTCAAAAGTAGACATAATATACGCATTGTAATATAGTACTTTCATATCATGGGATACGTAAAATGATATTCTTTTAAGAAGATTAATTTTAGAGTTTACTTTCGCACGTACACTGTTCACGTGTAGGTTATTCACGTATTTAATGTCATTGAAACTGAATTTAAGCAAATACAATGAAGATATATAATTGATAATAGTTAACAAAAGTCACATAATAGCCTACCTCGGTATACATGTATTAAATTAACACTTTTAAATTGTTGTCAATAAAGACAACCCTGTGTCACATATTCTACGTTATTTTATATACAAGTACATATGTGTATAAAGTTATGATGCTGGAAATTCTTATCTGGACGCGATCATCTTAGTTTTGAGTCGGCCAATGAAATCAACAACAGTTTTCCTAGAATGCTAAATATATTTCAGTCAGATAGAATGAATATATTTTTTTCTACACACAATTATTTTCACTTCAAAATAATATTTTCCAATATTGAATATAAATATACAGATTTTCGAATAAATATATTCATTTTTAAGAACAAATAATAATATATAATTATTACAATAAATATATTTATGAATTGAATCAATATATAAAAACATTGAACACATATATATAAGTATTGAACAAATATTTTGTGACATACAATAAATATTTTATTATACAACAAATATATTACAAGATTTAATACATATATATAGAAGATAGAACATATATTTAAAAGATATAATATTGCAACCGATTACACGCCATATTTCTGACAGCGAAAAAAACGATTTACTTTTGGTGTTTAATCATGTGGTAAAATGAATCTGACATTCGTTGTCATTTCATAAAGTTGTATTAAACTCGTTTATTAAAACTTTATAGGTGAAATGACAACTCATTTTAGAACCTATATTTATTATTTGTAAATAAATATAATACTTTATTATATACCTGCACTTATTCGAATTGTCACGCGCAGATACAAGACGGCGGGCTTATATTCTGTATTTGACATTGACTAAGTCCAATACGGTAGCAAATATGGTAATGTGTCATTAAACTATGAATTCACGTCATTCAAAATACGGTGATGGGCCGTCATTCACACGCCATGCATATACTATATTTGATATTTTAAGTGAGTTATTTCGTTATTGAATATAAAGAAATGTGTACTCTTCTTCTTCTTAATTCTGCCTTAAAAGTTATAGTGGGTATATAATAAAAGTAAAATGATATTGCATTAGCGGTACATGGGTGTGTATTGTACTACTCTGAGCGAGGGAAAATTGGCATCTCACTCAAAACTCGGTCTCGCGATACAGTAATGCCTACGTTCCTCATTGTACAATATAAACAGACGCACCGATACTGCAACAAAATAACTCGTACTAATACATTGGGTCGTTCTTCAAGAAAGCGAACGTTATATTGTGAAAAGGATGGATGATTATCATCTTCCAATGAAGCCATTCTATCAAATGCCAGTATCAAGTGTTAGTCAGATGCTCAGAGCTCCAGATAAGAGGCGTGTTGAATGTTCTGAATTTTTTATTTGCTCCTATAAAGTTTGGTTGGATGATAAGAGAGATACTGTGGGGAAAAGGAGCTGTATACTTCCACTTATCTTGACCTCTGGATCATGCTATTTCAAACTTTTTGTGGCTATGCGACAATCAGCTCAAGTCCTAAGGCGAGTGTGCGTGCGGTTAAACAAAATGATCTGAAAATTGAAGTTGAATAATTATTAAATGCTATCTGAAGCTAAAGGTGTGATATTTTGCGTCAGAAGGAACGTAACATTTAAAATTTGCTTTTACTCTGAAACTGCTTGTTGGAGTTCAAGATAATTTGGCAGAAATGTTACTTGGACCAAAAACAGAACTCAGGTCAGGTGAGCGATACAGTCCAGGTGAATTTCTTGTTTTCAAAAGGTGTGTGTTGCAGAGGCGACATATGTCGTATGTATCACGGAAAGGGTCACAGTACACATAGCATACAAGTATTTCCTTTGCGAATGGACATACCATTGACTAGACCGCGTGTTTAGAAATTTAATTTGTGCAGGTCACTAAGTCCTCAATGTTTGATATGACGTTATGCCCCAGTTACACAGAGCCATCGGTGATTGATCGGTAGTTTTTCTGGAGTGAACCGATGACAACGTATTGAACACCGATATCACCTATTGGTCACCTGTTTTCCACCTATCAACTGCTATTGGGGAAAGATAAGTTTTATCGGTGAAAAATTATCGATTGGGATTTTTAAACATGTTTAAAATTCTCGATCGGTGATTTTTTTTTACAAATAGCCGATTGACAACCTGTCTACAACCGATATCACCGATGAGCCACCGATAAGCAACCGATACTTACCACCGATAGAAAAAAGATGAGAATTTAAATGTGGGATTTCGTCGGTTTTGATCGGTGGTTAATAGGGATTCAATCTGTGATCAATCGATTGCCGCCATCGTGTCATCGGTGGGTTTAAATTTGTAAGTGGCCAATCGGTCAACTCAACTGCAAAAAAACATCGGTTCTCATCACTTAAACATATTGTTTTAATAAAAGAACCGACAGCAACCTATATCACGAGATATACAAGCTAGTAATCACCGATATCGCCGATCGGACAAAGATAACCAAATATGAATCACCGGCCATATCTGACGGAAAGTGTTTAACCACTGATGACTAGCTATCAAACACCGATTAATCAGCGTTACGCCCGATTTAGCCCCGATTTACAAACGATAAAAACCGATAGTATTTCAGCATTTTTATCGATGAAAACATCCTTATCACCGATCCAACCCGTTTGAGTTGCTTTCGGTCACCTACCAGCAACCCATGAAATAACTGATTGAACACTTGTCCATCACCGATGGCCGGTTACACAGAAAACCAGAAATAATCACGCATGCCGATCAAAACAGCGAGTAAATTTAAAATAAAATGACCGATTGGGGACCGACCGTCTGTGTAACTGGGGCATAATTTTACTTATATATAATTAATGCAGTATTACAGTTCAAAGTCATGTGATTATAATGTAGGAATTCAACATCCCCTCAACAAAATACACAGAAACAGTCGTTGAATAATTAAACACAATGATTTTCTTTCGGATACCATAACGGATAACCACCGTTCCTCGTCCACCGGCTATTAGTTTAAACTTAATTATTTTTCATCGATTGCGAAACAAGCTTTCAGCTTATATTAATCACGCTCGATGTCTGCTTCCTGGAGACATAATCAGTACTCGCGCCGTTTGTGTGAAAAATCCCAAAGGTAGAACCCACTCATCACGGGATTCGAACCAGGGACCTTTTGTATGAGAGGTTGACGCTCTACCACTGTCTACCGCCGGCTTTTGCGAGTTTTGAAGCGAGGCGAGACCAAAAAGCGATAAATACAATGTCAATTGTTTATAAATAATTTTCGAAATTAATTAAAAATCCACCTTACAACAATATAAAGTTGATAGATTAAGCAAGCGTTGAGGTATCATTAGTCGCCCGCGCCCGCGACTTATATTTTTAATAGGTTTTCGGAAATGACATGGGAGGACGAGTTATTATTTAATATTTCTTTTTAAATGTCTTGAACATATTACAATAACACTAAGTTATGACACATAAAATCAAGTTCAGGAATCAAATGGCATACGCCAATAAGTTAGGACGTTTTCGCACCTATGAGATGCTTGTACATAAAGAAAAAGTTTATTCTCAATGAGGGCTTTTGGTCTCTACAATAACTTTACATTACATGACTGAGTCTAATGTCATCATGGAATCATGGTAAGAATGAAAACAATGAAATAACAATTTGTAATATTGGTGCCATTTCCGAATAGTGAAGAGAACAGGGGCATGTTAACGTTATTTCTTAAAATCCTATTCATGCAGTAACAAATATATAATCGAGTGTTAGTATAGCCCTATTCACATCAGACGCAATATGTTTTGGGCCGCACGAATTCTGTCTTTCAAATACCTCACTCACAACCCATAGCTGCAGCCAAGCCGCAGACAATTCGCATGCCTTCAGACAGAACGCACACGCTGCATTGCAAGACAAACTAACATTGACGTTACAACCCTGCCTGATGGCCATATCACCACAGCGGCTACGCCTTACTCGTATCGGGAGAATGCTGAATGAGCAAGAAGAGAGCAATGACGTGTGTTCCTCTCCTGTTGGCGCACTACCTGTTCAAGCTACATGGGTGTAGGGTCCACGGCAACAGCAGAGCCCTTTACAATCCCCTTGTCCTTGTGTTTAGTGGGCATTTCACTCGTGATGCTCGGACAGACTCTGAACGGCGTTTGCTGGATGGCCTTGCTGGTTGGCTCTCCCTTTATATATGTGGAGACAGAGGCGCAGCAGCCTGCTTGTGAATTCGTGCGGCAGTCGCATGTTTTGCTAGAGCCTTGAGACAGCCCATTGGATTTTTCACGGGAACCTCAGGGCAGCCGCAATGTCTTCGTGCAGCTGCATTGCTGCATTTGAAAGGCAGTCGTTACACTTGATTGACAGCTTTACCGAGCTGACAGCGTTAGAAATTATACAGCTATTACGAGGCTGCCTTGTCACATCTCAAAGTCGCTAGAATTTCGAAGAAAACAATCAGCATGTTGAGAAGTTGGTCTGCGAAGTGGCTTGCATATAATGCAATAAGGTCTTGCGGCAGCCCTACGTATCAGAGCGATTTTGCCAAAGTTTTGTACGCAAGTACGGAAGTCGTAATGATGATGTGAAATAATCTTAAGGCGTATATAGGTTAGACCAATATACCATAATAGAATGGACATATATTTATTAGAGAAACATGGTGTTTAAAAGATAACTTTTAACATGGACTCAATGCGAAAACACACTTACGGTCAAATTAGAAAAATACATCCGCGGTCATGCTGATCTAGAGCCAAATGGCCCCGTAAACGGTATTTGCCTAGAAATGAGTGTATACCATCACCAAAACGTATTGAATATATGACATAATGAGTTTAAATACATTGTAAATATGTATCGGATGCTCCCAAAAGTATTGACTTGATCATTTTTAGTATTTTTACCATGTTTGAAAGTGAATGTAGAGAATATGAAAAACCGCTTTTGTCCAAATAACGGTAACCATTTTCGCCGGGTGAATTCTTTCCAGCATAATGACCCCTTGTGGGCTCAACCTGGTCGATTTACATGGAAACAAGGAAGGAATGTATTTGGTGTATTGTGACCTTATCCTGTTTCATATACAAGTACACAACTTTAGTCATAGGATTAACCGTTAATTAAATATTGAGCAAAATGTGTCTGCTGTAGAAACTTCAAATGTTATCTAAACTATATCTGGGAAACGCTTACGCAATTTCAATAAATTATTTAACAAAATGATCCAATGACTAATCATTGTAAAACATAAACTGAGAATATGACAAAATCAATACATATATATGAACAGAACATTTAATTATTCCGATAGATGCATCTCAACCCTTTCCCATATCTGCAACAGACGACTTTTAAAAATGATAAGCAATTTCTCATATTGCCACTACGTTTTTAAAAGTCTTCTACAGCAGATGCGTCAATATGTGTCTGCAAGTGCTAAAAGAAGGTTAACGCTTTCCCATTTTAAATGAATCTGCATTATAAGTGTAACATGTCCTAATCCATAGGGGCCATGCTTTTTTTTAAACCTATCAACTTAGTTTGAACACTCGTTGTAGATGGTCTCTTTAGGGACATTTATGCTACATTATCTTGCTAAATTAAATTGAAATGCACTTTGAACGTTTTTATCATTTTATTCCTGCTTCTGATGTCACCGGGGGACTATTTCGTTCAACAAATTCAAATGGCTTAAACATGTGTGTAGAGACATCTCAGGAACATTTCTGATATCAAATAATCACGTTCAGAGTATAAGTCATTTTAACTCCTTAAGGATACCACATGGCAGCCATGTTGATAAACTAATCGATATGGTTTGCACACTTTTAGTAACCAATCAATATAGATTGCAAACTTTTAGTATAGGGTCACCTACTGAACATTCCTTTAATAATACATGTATCTTGAAATCAGACAAATACTTTCAGACCAGAAAGAAATCCAATGAAGCAGTAACCAAAGTAATGATTTTTTTTTTTTAAAAAAGAGGATCACAAAAGGTTTAATTGCAATTGGCCAAGTGGTTAATACAATACAAAACAACAAGTTTTAAAGAAACAAATTCATGAGAAAAGTCGATGCATTTTCCGAAGATCCCCACGTTAATCCGTACATATCTAACCCACAATTGTTTATTTGTTTACTTGTTTGTTTGGTGTTTTACGCCTCTTACAACACTTTTTTCCATTATATAATTTTTTTTCCTGAGTATGTTAACAGTACTACTGGTCCATTTATCCAGACACCAGCAAGTCACTCATTCGTAATGCTTACCACACGAACCTGAGCCACCAAGGAGGGAAAGCAAACTTGTTTATACAAACAAAGGTCATGTTGTTAAAAGAATGTGTTGGAGATCAAGGTGCTGGACATAGGGTGGTCACACGGGGCGGTAACAAGGGGTGGTCACAAGAGGTAGTCAAAATAGCCCACCTTGAGTATTATGTGCTTTGGTATGCTTACAAACAACAAAATCGATCATTATTTGCATGATGTTTTTATTACATGTATACCAACAGATAATGCAAGTATTTATAAAGAAAAAAAGTAGAACATTTATAACAAATAAAATATTAGAGGAATAACCATTTAATATAATAACATAATACATTAAGATCCATAGAATATAAATCAATATATACTTATACCATTACTACAATTAATACAAAACAAGAAATATCTGAATAACACATGCCCCCTAGAACAGCTGGTACAAATATCAAATAATAAGGTCATAGTGACCTTGACCTTGGCCTATAGCCTACCAACCTAATATCAATACCATCCCTTTCCAACACGAAGATGCATCTGCAATCTGCAGCAGGTTTTTTGTTATCTTTCGTGGCAAAATAATTATTTGATCGCAACTTAATAGCGTCTTTTATAGAGATTTGTATACATTTTTACAAAATGTTTTCAAAGTCACTCCAAGAGATTTGTTGCACTCGGGAAAATCTTTCAACTAGGGTTAGTAGCTATTCCCCCTGGTCTTTAAACTAAAACTTTCGAGTCATCTGCATGGAAAACATCCGAGGGGGGAAATACAAAATCTGCAAAATTGGAAGTATGACTTTCATACAAACGTGAAAAGATTATGGGAAATGGAGAGCTTTCTTCTTTTCCTACACAGTTTTAAGGTATCTGCTCCAGATGTAATCTGCATTAGATAGTGGGTCACCCACTGATTAGAAACACATCTCAATTAGATAAGGCAAGACACTGTGACCTTTGACTCCCTTCTTTGTAATAACTAAACCCTTGAAAAATTTCGAAAATTGAAAAATCTTTATAAATGAAACTATAATTATCAAACAGAGATGAACACATTGAGACAAATTTCTCCATTTGCCACAATGTTTTTAAGATACTTTTAATGAGAATGTTCTCCTTTTTGTTCAAATTGTTATTCAGAGGTTGCTGTCTGCCACCTGTTTCAAACTGTCAGGGATCAGTTAACCCTTTCCCATACACAACAAATCTGCAGACGACTTTGTAATATCTTTGGGAAAAATATAATCAATCACCATAATAGAAAGTATAACAATATAATAGAGTTGAAACATCTTGACAAAAGGAGAAATTTCTAGTTATGCTCAATTTCTCCTTTTGCCACAATGTTTTAAAAAAGTTGACTACTGCAAGAAAACATATGTATGTGGGAAAGGGGGGTTAATGCTAATAGCTAGGTTAGATCATTCTTTTAACAAGACAAGCTTTCAGATTATTTTAATCAAGCTCGATGCCTGCTTCCCGGAGACTTAACCAGTACTTATTACAAGCAATCTTACCTTTTGTCACACTGTTTTTAAAAGTGTTCCGATGTAGACGCGATTGTAAGTGGAAAAGGGTTGGAATTAGATATAATTTGGTTGATTGACATGTGGTCAGTATTTATACTCCTACTGCTGTAAGTGTGTGAAGGGGCATGCATAACAATCTAAAATATAAATCACTTATCACAGTAAAAATGTAAAAATAAAGCAATACCCACAATTTCTTACAATATAACATTTAACAATAAAACATTCAATAATAACAATGGTACAAACTTATGACTCCTACCGGCACCTGATTCAATATTTCTAGAATTTAATTCATCCTGTGTACAATTTCTTTTAATTGTCTATTAAAATTAATATTCCAAAGAAATATAAGATCAATATTGATCAAATATGACGTGAGAAATCAAGTTCATAGATAAATGTAAATTTTCTAAAATGGTAAATATAAACATGCAAATCATATATTTTGTATAAACCCAATCCCTAGATCTGAATCCGATGACTTCGAAAACATCAAGGCAAAATTAGGGGAAATCCCTAAAAGAGAAAATCTAGTTATCTTTATTAGCAATTTTTCATTTTTGCCATAATGTTTTCAAGAGTTGTTTGCTGTAGAGGCGTCAAAATGTGTCTTTCCCTCATATAGGTGCTTTTTGACGCCTCTGCAGCAGACATCTTTTCGAAAACAGAGTGACAAAAGAAGAAATTGCTCAATACGAGCAATTTCTTATTTTGCCACAATGTTTTCCACTTTTAGTCATAGGTTATCTATTCAATTATAGAGATTTTCTATTTTTTGACAGAACATGTTCAAAGTCGTCTGTTGCAGAATTGTCGTATGAGGGAAAGTGTTAAAAAAATAAGTACTAAGTACTTTGACTGGCACAAATAACTTGTTCAATATTAATGTACCCTGATTATTTCCATATTTATCTAAAACAGATTCAATCAAGTAAATAATACATACATAATGATCTATGCAAGTCATCTAGCTTATTTGGCATTATTTGACGACAAAGACTTTAACCCTTTCCAACATGCAGATGTATTTTTATGCATTGCAGCAGACGGCTTTAATGAAATTGTTGCTGCATATTTTTTTGCTAATATGTTTTGAAAGTCGTCTGCTGTTGATTTGTTGTATGTGGGAAAAGTTAATTTAGATAGATCAGGATTAAGGGGAGGTAACCCTGTCCCATATACAACAAATCTGCAGCAGACGACTTTGAAAACTTACCCGAAAAAAATGGCAACTCCCTTTAAATGAAAGTGCAAATCTGCAGCAGACAGCTTTGAAAATATATAGGCAAAATCAACAAACAATTCCTCTAAATTAAAGTAGAATTATTGAATCGAGTTTAAAACATTGTGGCAAAAGGAGATATTGCTCATTGTGAGCAATTTCTCCTTTATTAGCAACAAAAGTTGTCTACAGCAGAAGCGTCAGACGACATCTGTACCAGTATGCGGGCCCTATCCCGTAAATCTGCAGCAGACGATTTTGAAAACATTACGTCAAATGTTTTGGAAACTGTTTATAAATGAAAGAACAATTATTGAATAAAGTTGAAAACATTGCGACAAAATAAGCAATTTCTCCTTTTTCCACAATGTTTTTTTCAAAAGTGTATGTGGAATCGGGTTAATGGTAAAAATAGTGATTTTATAACATGAAATAACCAAATTATCTTCAGCTCTGTAGGACATAAATATTAGAAATAAACACTTGAAACTCTCGATAAAATTTAACTAACAATGTAATAACTGCAGCACTTTATCAGTGTCTACTATTGCACTTTTGAGGTTTAGTTGTCAATAACCTTGCCGCACATACAACATATCTGCAGAAGACCACTTTGAAATATAATTAAAATATGGAAAAAATCTTTGAACAAAATGAAAGAACAGTCACTGCCCCGTGAATAAAGTTTAAAACATTGTGGCAAATGGAGGAAATGCTCTTGATGAGCATTTTCCTTTTCTAAGTTGCCACAATGTTTTCAAAAGGCATCTGCTGCGGAGGTGTTGGAAAGCGATTGTATGTGGGGAAAGGATTAACCCTTTCCCTCATATAGATGCTTTATGACGTCTCTGCAGCAGACAGCTTTTTGAAAACATAGTGACAAAAGAAAAATTGCTCAAAACAAACAATTTCTCCTTTTGCCACAATGTTTTCCACTTTTAGTCATAGGTTACCCATTCAATTATAGAAATTTTCCATTTTTTGACAAAATATGTTCAAAGTTGTCTGCTACAGAATTGTCGTATGAGGGAAAGGGTAAAATTGCATTACTGCTTAAAATGAATTTACAACTAGTGATCTACATATAGTCTATTTTCTACTAAACTGTTTTCTTGGTTTATTTTAGCCCTTCCCCACTTACAAATGCATTCTAACACATCTGCAGCTGATGACTTTTGAAAACATTATGGGAAAAGTAGAAATTGCTCATCATGATGTAGTTCTCCATTTTGCCACGATGTTTTCTCAACTCTTTTAAGAAATAGTTTTCATTTATAAATAGAGATTTTCCATTTTTTTGGTATAGATGTTTTCAAAGTCGTATGCTGCAGATTTTGTGCATGTGGGAAAAGGTAAGATACATATTCTACTCTGCGATCTTAGTCCTCCAGACCAACAATTGCAGCAACTTTGTTCCCAATCTGAAACAACTTGTGGAATGTTAACAAAAAGCTAAAAACAAATCTGAAGTAATTAACATTAACAATCTATAAAAAAGCTGATTTAAAACTAAAAGATAACAAAATATCAGTGCAACAAACATCTATTGGTCAAATTGAAACAGTTTTAACCCTCTCCTGAAGTGGATGACTTTTTTAAACATTGTAGCAAAAGGAGAAATAATGCTCATAATGCTGCTTTTGACATTGTTCAATATTAACTCTTTCCCTCATATAGACGCTTTCTGAGGCCTCTGCAGCAGACCGCTTTTTGAAAACATAGTGACAAAAGAAGGAATTGCTCAAAACGAGCAATTTCTTCTTTTGCCACAATGTTTTCCACTTTTAGCCATAGGTTATCCATTCAATTGCAGAGATTTTCCATTTTTTGACAAAATATGTTCGAAGTCGTCTGCTGCAGAATTGTCGTATGAGGGAAAGGGTTAATACTTTCATTTATAGAGATTTTCCATATTTTACCTTCATGTTTTCAAATTCTACTGCAATAGAGCTGTTGTATGCGGGAAAGGGTTATTGCAAATTACGATCAACAATTTACCCGTCAGCCGTTAGCATGTTACCCCATTGTACCAATCCTGCTGTATCAAAAATAACAATATTGTCATGAACTAACAAAATCAATAGAACATAGTTACAGTACCCACTACCTATTGTACTCTGTTAATGCTTTCCCACATACGGACACTTTCTGACACCACTGTGGACACTTTCTGACACCACTGCGGACACTTTCTGACACCACTGCGGACACTTTCTGACACCACTGTGGACACTTTCTGACACCTCAAAACGAGCAATTTCTCCTTTTGCCATAACTTTTTCAACCATTTTTAATAATTTTACCTACATTTCGTTTTTCCATGCGTTTGCCTAGATACTTTCAAAGTCGTCCTCTGCAGATTTGTTATATGTGGGAAAAGGTTAATTTGGAAGTATCTTTAACCTTTTACCTCATATAGACGCTTTCTGATGCACCTTCAGCAGCTGGCTTTTTGAAAACATAGTGACAAAAGAAGAAATTGCTCAAAACAAGCAATTTCTTCTTTTGCCACAATGTTTTCCACTTTTAGTCATAGGTTATCCATTTAATTATAGAGATTTTCTATTTTTTGACAAAATATGTTCAAAGTCGTCTGCTGCAGAATTATCGTATGAGGGAAAAGGTTAACCCTTTCCGACATACAACAAATAAGCAGCAGACGACTTAGAAATTGCTTGTTTTTATCAATTTCTCTTTGTTTTCAAAATCGTCTGCTGCAATTTTGTTGTATAAGGGTAAGGTTTATTGCCTCTACAGCAGACAACTTTTGAAAACATTGTGGAAATGGAATGCATTGCTCATGTGTCTGTTCTGGACCAAAGGTTTTTTTAAATTTGTCCGAGCTTTGCAATTTTTTTGTTGACAGGCTTTTCCCTTTTTCGTACAATGTTTTTTCTTTTACTTCTGCAAAGGCATTAATGGTTGTCCATATCCAAAAAAAAATTACAATATATACAGAAAATCTGAAGCAGACGACTTTGAAAACATGGTGACAAAAACCTGAAAAATCTCCATAAAAGATAGCTTAATTGTTAAATAAAGTTGAAAACATTTTGGCCAAAGGGAAAATTGCTCATTATAAGCAATTTCACATTTGGCCACAATGTTTTTAAAAGTCGTCTGCTGCTATTGAGTGAAAATGCGTCTGCCGGTGGGAAAGGGTTAAACGTAAAGAGAATAAAATACATGGTCAATCAACTGGATCACATATCCCAATGATCAAACAGTTCATTCATTTTAATATTTCAGAGATACTTGCGTCAATAATAATTAACCATTTCCCACATATAGCAAATCTGCAGCAGACAATGTTCAAAACATTTCGGCAAAGTATTGCAACTCTCTACAAATGAAAGTTTGAATTTTTTTTGGCAAAAGGAAAAATTGTTTATTATGAGCAATTTTTTTCTTTTGCCACAATGTTTTCAAAAGTAGTCTGCTGCAGATGTCTCTATATGCGGGAAAGGGTTAAAAAAAGGTCAACAAGTACTAGAAATATCACTGAAGGTGATAAATGCTGGTGCCTGACAATATACATATGTATGAGAAATTCAAGGGGCCATAACTCATTTAAAAATAATTCCAGTGCAACACGCCGACAATATGCACAACTAGGCTTGGTATCAATCATTCTCGAGAAGTTATATTGAGTTCTGACCAAAGGTTGCTGAGAAAAGTGTTCACAAGAAATTCCACAGAGCAACGGACCGAAAAAACGACAAATCGACTGATCGACCGACAAGCGTGACTCCTATATAGCCCCCATATACTATGTATCTGGGGCAAAGACCTAATAACACAGTGTGTTATTAGGTCTTTGATCTGGGGGTATAATGAAAATTTGAAGTTATTTTGGCAAAAGGAGAAATTGTTTATTATGAGCAATTTCTTCTTTTTTGTTCTCAAAAGTGGGCTGCTGCAGATGTCTCTATATGTGGGAAAGGGTAAAATAAAGTCAACGAAAATCATGACATCTGCAGACCTGAAATGAAAGAAATACTCAGTAATGGGGGAAGCTACAATAGAATGAAAGATTCCATTCTTATTTTCTAATAATACTTTCAAATTAGGGACAAATTCCAGTCCAGTCTCCCAAAGTGCTAGCTATCCACTTTTCTACACACACTGGTCACAAAAGAGAAATCTCATTCACTTATATTTCAGATCAAAGAATGATAATTCTACAATCACAATGATTTGAACAACTCTTGACCAAAGGACTATCGGCTTAACCCCCCTTTCCAACATACAGCAAATCTGCAGCCGACGACTTTGAAAATGTCTACTCAAAAATATGAAAAATCTCTAGAATTTTAGGTATAATTACTGATATAGGTTGAAAACATTGTGTCAAAAGGAGAAATTGCTCGTTTTGAGCAATTTCTCCTTTTGTCACGATGTTTTCAAAAGTCGTCTGCTGCAGATGCGTCAAAATGTGTCTATAGTTGGGAAAGGGTTAAAGAATAAAATACAGTTACTTTGTACATTGCATGTATATCTGTTTACTTAATCCCTTCCCATATAGGACAAATCTGAAGCAGACGACTTTGAATGTTTATCGACACAAAAAATAAAAGATAAGTGACAAAGGGAAAATTAGTGCAACTCCTTTGCCACAAGGCTTTCATAAGTCGTCTGCTGCAGATGCGACAAAATGACAAAACATGTCTGCATGTGGGAAATGGTTAATGATAGTGAAAGCAATATGAGCAAAGACAATAATTATATACATGAATTTTAAATACTTTGTGAGAGAAGGAGAGGTTAACCCTTTCCCTCAAAGAGACACTCTCTGATGCATATGCAGCAGAAGGCTTTTTGAAAACATAGTGACAAAAGATGAAATTGTTCAAAACAAGCAATTTCTCTGTTTGCCACAATGTTTTCCACTTTTAGCCATGGGTTATCCATGATATTTTCTATTTTTTGACAAAATATGTTCTAAGTCTAAGTCGTCAGCTGCAGAATTGTCGTATGAGGGAAAAGGTAATTTTAATCCTTTTCCTCATACGACAATTCTGCAGCAGACGACTTTGGACATATTTTGTCAAAAATTCGAAAATCTCTATAATTGATTGGATAACCTATGATGAAAAGTGGAAAACATTGTGGCAAAAGGAGAAATTGCTCGTTTTGAGTAATTTCTTCTTTTATCACTATGCTTTCAAAAAAGCGGTCTGCTGCAGAGGTGTCAGAAAGCGTCTATATGAAGGAAAGGGTTAAGCCAAGATTATACTCTATATATAATAACATTGATACTTTTCAAATTGACCTCGAATAATGTGTGTAAATTAATGCTTCCCCGACAAACAACAAACAAACATGCAGCAGATCATTTTATGAACATAGGAAAATAAAGAAAAATCTCTTTAAATGAAAGTATATCTATTGAAAAGAATTGAAAACATTGTAGCAAATGTAGAAATTGTAGAAATTGTAGAATCCATGGAGAACAATTACTCCATTTGCCACAAGCTTTTCAATTCTATTCAATAATCATACTTTCATTTAAAGAGATTTTCCATATTTAAGCATAGATGCTTTCAAATTTGTCAGCTGCAGATTTGTTGAATGTGGGAAAGGCTTGTATAGAAAATTCTTGTTTGAATGGTGTTCATTGCTGCTTAACCCTTTCCCACATACAATAAATCAGCAACAGACACTTTTCAAAACATCGTGTCAAAACTATCAAAAATCTCTAGCAATGAAAGTATACTAAACTGAATAGAGTTGAGAATGTAGTGGCAAAAGGAGAAATTGCTCATTATGACCAATTTCTACTTTTGCCACTATGTTTACAACAGTCGTCTGCTATAGATGCTTCAAAATGCGTCCACAATTGGGACAAAGGTTTAAAACCGTATTTCAATTATATCATGTTGTGCAGAGTTCTAGATAAGCAGCGTGTTCTCAAATCGTTATTTTACCATTAAACAATAAATTGAATAATAAGAGAGATATTGTGGGGAGAAGAGCTGAATACCCCTCTTTATCTGCACCTCTGGTTGCATCTTGGCTAAAGTACCCGTACCGCTGGTTAGTGTATCCTGAGACCCGCGCATCAGTTGTAATGCTACCCTGTTATAATACTGAGCCCCAAGACCGGAATCTTCAACGTTTTATTTTTTTTTAAATCTTTGGTATGACCCAACCCAGGATCGAACCACCTCTGAATCAGACGACAATAACATCTAAGAAAAGTTAACCCTTTCCCACATATAGATGCTTTCTGACGCCTTTGCAGCAGATGGCTTTATGAAAACATTGTGACAAAAGTAGAAATTGCTCAAAACAAGCAATTTCTCCTTTTGACACAATTACTTTTAGTAATAGGTCATCCATTCAATTATAGAGATATTCTATTTTTTAACAAAATATGTTCAAAGTCGTCTGCTTCAGAATTGTCGTATGAGGGAAAGGGTTAATCCAAATTATCATCTTAGCTTTCTCCTGTGTAATATCAACGTTAAGTCTGTATTCATGCATACAGTAGCAACAGCATGCACACCAGTTTGTTAGTAAATAGTTTTGTTTTATTAGGGTTTTATGCCCGTTTTCAACATTATTTCAACATTAGTAAAAATGTTCTTCAACAAAAAAGCAAAGATAAAAACCTTAGCTAAATCTACAGTTTATGTTTACTTTCATCTCTGTTTGAATTTTATGAGATTTTCAATTCTTTGTTGTATCCATAGCAACACTTCCATATCCATACTGGTGATTTCCTGCTCTCCTCCCGCAAACACGTTCATGTTGTTTTCATCCTGTAGAATCAAGAAAATTCAGTACAACAGCTGTCCTTAAGATAGCGCACTCAACTATTCGAGTCAAACAAACAACAGTTTCGTTCGTCTGTTTTTTTCTAAGTAAAAAAGGGCATTATACTGAATAAGTATTAAAGCCAGAGTTATGTGACTTAATCTAGACAAGTGTAATGTTCCTAGGAACATGTGTACCTGTACCAAGTTTCATTTAAAATTGCTGAAAGATTTTTGAGTTGTGAGGTAGGTTCAAGTTTTGTGACGACGCGAAGGGTATCCAATAACCTGTTTTTTTTGCATCATATGCAAAATAGAGATATGTTTCTTGGTTATGTTTGTAGGTGTGATAGTTAGGAAGGTTGTATAAAGTTTCAATGTAATTCATCAAGTGGTTACTGAGATAACGACTCTTAATGTAGTTGTAGACAAAATTTTAACCAGAATTTCAAAGTAAAAAAGGGCCATCATTTGCATTATATCTCACTTCATAATTTATGTAGGTGTGATGGTTGCAAAGACTTTTAGAAAATTCCAATGAAATACATCTAGTAGAAACTGTGCTATGGTGTTATAATTATATGAATTTGCAAGCAAAACCTTAAATAAGGTGTGATGCCGACACCAGGGTGAGTACCATAGCTCAGACTCTCATATTCTTTGAACCTTTGTCAAATATCAATGGCCCATAACATTGTCAAATATCAATGGCCCATAACATTGTCATATATCAACGGGCCATAACTTTGTCAAATATCAATTGCCCATAACATTGTCATATATCTGAACAAGCTTATAACATGTAAATCTACTCTTGTTAATACAGTTAACTGAATAAATACAGAAACAAGAGGGCCATGATAACAAGCTCTCCCCTGACTTCCATATTTTTCAATGGATAGGAATAAATTGAACAATCTTGGTAGAGGGTCACCAAAGGAACATTTGTGCCAAATTTCAAATCTGACCAGTACTTTTGGACAAGAGGGTTTTTTAAGTTTTGGCATTTCCCCTCTTTCTGATGCCACAACAACCAAAGTTAATCATATAATTCAATTCTTTAAACAACTTTGTAAGAGGACCACCTAGGGAACATTCCTGTGAATATAAATGTATTTTAACATTTGTCCATTGGCTAAGGAGGTGAAGTTGTATGTAGGACAATTTTAAAGGACATTCAACAATGACAAAGACACCGCACGAATAATGAAACAAGCTATCGAGTTGTCACGAGAACATCGTCAAATTCACTTGAATATTTCTTCTCCTCTTGTAAAAGTACGGGAAACGGAAGTTGTAATGGCTATGTGAAGTGCTCTCTGGTTGGTCGATATTTGGTCGTGTCCGGATTTTTAGCCAATCAGCGATCAGGTAATAGGAAACCATTTCTTTTTGTGTCGATATATTTAGTTTTGACGTGTCTGTGTTTTCCGTGGAAATGGTACCCCTTACGGCAACTCAAATATTAAGAAAACGAAGAGACGGATCAAAAATCGGGACGATCATTTGATGTAGCAACTAACTGATGGGTTACACAACGCACACCGAGTGGTTTCTAAATTCGAAAAACTGTGGGAGGAGATAGTTTTCGCAGGAAAAGAGGTTTTCGCCCGTTTCCATAGCAACAGTGATTTCTATGGCGACCATACTACAAAAGGAACAACTAGAGCTTAGACCCTTCATCCCTACCAAGTTTGGTCGAAATTCGTTGAATAGTTTTGGCGCTGCGCTTGCCACAAACAAACAAACAAACGGACAGAAACGAAGACCGACTTTAAGGGTCTCTAGAAGAGAGAACCAACAGACGATGAGTGATCACAATAGCTCACCCCTCACTTCATGCTCAGGTGAGCTTAAAATAAAATCACGGCTAATATCAACAGAGTTTAAAGTAAACAAGAGGGCCATGATGGCCCTGGATCGCTCACCCGTTTTTTTTTTTTTTCACTTAAGACATATGAGCCCCGCCTCCTGGTGGCCATAGTTTCCCAATCTGATAGAGGGTCCATTTAGGAATATTTCTACAAACATATTTGAAAATCGGGCTGACACTTTCGGAGAAGAAGATTTTTAAGGCAAAAATAGTTCCGCCCTGTGGAGGCCATGTTTTTCAACCAATCAACATGGCTTTAAGGTATCTGATAGTGGGTCACCTAAGGAACATTTCTACAAAATTATTTGATTGATTGATTGATTAGGGTTTAACGCAGATTTTAACAATTTCTCAGTTATATCACAGCGGTCAGTTCCCCTACTCCTTGATTTCCTGGTTTTCTCACACCAGTACTCAAAATCAAACACCAAGATTATTTGAAAATCAGCCTGACACTTTCATAGGAGAAGATTTTTTAAGTTTTCACTATAGCCATATAAGGTAAAATAGCCCAGCCCCCTGGCGGCCATGTTTTTCGACCAATCAACATGGCTTGAAGGAATGTGATAGTGGGTCACTTAAAGAACATTTCTACAAAATTATTTGAAAATCGGGCTGACACTTTCAGAGGAGAAGATTTCTTAAGTTTTCAGTATAGCCATATAAGTCAAAATAGCCCCGCCCTGTTTTTACACCAATCAACATGGCTTTAAGGAATCTGATAGTGGGTCACCTAAGGAATATTTCTACAAAATTATTTGAAAATCAACCTGACACTTTCATAGGAGAAGATTTTTTAAGTTTTCACTATAGCCATATAAGGCAAAATAGCCCCGCCCCTTGCGGCCATGTTTTTCGACCAATCAACACAGCTTGAAGGAATCTGATAGTAACTTAAAGAACATTTCTACAAAATTACTTGAAAATCGGCCTGACACTTTCAGAGGAGAAGATGTTTTAAGTTTTCACTATAGCCATATAAGTCAAAATTACCCCATGTTTTTGACCAATCAACATGGCTTTAAGGAATCTGATAGGGGGTCACCTTAGGAACATTTCTACAAAATTATTTGAAAATCGGCACTTTCATAGGAGAAGATTTTTTAAGTTTTCACTATAGCCATATAAGGCAAAATAGCCCCGCCCCCTGGCGGCCATGCTTTTCGACCAATCAACATGGCTTGAAGGAATCTGATAGTGGGTCACTTAAGGAACATTTCTACAACATTATTTGAAAATCGGTCTGACACTATCAGGAGAAGATTTTTCTCATTTCATAATTTATGTAGGTGTGATGGTTGCAAAGACTTTTAGAAAATTCCAATGAAATACATCTAGTAGAAACTGTGCTATGGTGTTATAATTATATGAATTTGCATTCAAAACCTTAAATAAGGTGTGATGCCGACACCAGGGTGAGTACCATAGCTCTCATATTCTTTTAAAAGTCAAGCTAAAAATGGATGGATATTCCCTGAACAGGTGGATAGCTCACTATAGCCATATAATGTAAAATAGCCCCGCCACTTGGCAGCCATGTTTTTTTACCAATCAACATGGCTTTAAGGAACCTGATAGTGGGTCACTTAATGCACAATTCTACAACATTATTTGAAAATCAGCCTGACACTTTCGGAGAAGATTTTTTTAAGTTTTCACTATAGCCATATTAGGCAAAATAGCTCCGCCGCAATAGGCGGCAATGTTCTTCGAACAATCAACATGGCTTGAAGAAATCTGTTAGGTGGTCATCCAAGGAACATTTCTACAAAATCATTTGAAAATCTGCCAACTAGTTTGGGAGATGAAGAATTTTATAGTTTTTTTCGTTTCGTTGCCATGAGAACCAGAATTCTGCATGGATCTCAAAAATTTGAAGGAATTCTGGTGAGGTCTATGAGAGGATGCTTTCTGTAAAGTTTCATCCCAATTGACCAACTGGTTACTGAGGAGAAGAAGTTGATGGATGACGCGTGACGCATGCCAGACGTTGGACAAAAGGTGATCACAATAACTGACCTTGGGCACTTCGTACTAAGGTGAGCTAATAAAACAAGAGGCCCATGAGGGCCTATGCTCTACTGGCATGGTTCTTTGGTCATTCTCAATCCAGAGCATGTATGTATGGTGAAGATCGGATAGTAAATGGAGGCTCTTTTGTGTTCACAAGCTGTATTATAGCAATTTTTGCATAATCCAGTCTTGCATGGGCGGATCTGGCTGATTTTCAAAAGGAACCAAGCTCTCATCAATATTTAACTACAATCTAAGTTTGGTGAAGATCAGATAGTAAATGGAGCCTCTATTGTGTTCACATGCTCAATTATAGCAATTTGGACAATTTCAAGGGCCATAATCCAATCTTGCATGGGCGGATCTGGCTGGTTTACGAAAGGAACCCAGCTCTCATGGATATCTAACTACTGTATAAGTTTGGTTGAGATACAATCAAAGGTGAAGACTGTATCGTGTTAACAAGCTCTTTTATAGCAATTTTGACCATTTCAAGGGCCATAATCCAGTCATGCATGGGCGGATCTGGCTGGTTTTCGAAAGGAACCGAGCTCTCATGGATATCTAACTACTGTATAAGTTTGGTTGAGATACAATCCAAAGTGAAGACTGTATCGTGTTAACAAGCTCTTTTATAGCAATTTTGACCATTTCAAGGGCCATAATCCAGTCATGCATGGGCGGATCTGGCTGGTTTTCGAAAGGAACCGAGCTCTTATAAATATCTAACTACTGTATAAGTTTGGTTGAGATACAATCAAAAAAGAAGACTGTATGGTGTTAACAAGCTCTTTTATAGCAATTTTGACCATTTCAAGGGCCATAATCCAGTCATGCATGGGCAGATCGGGCTGGTTTTTAAAAGGAACCGAGCTCTCATCGATATCTGACTACTGTATAAGTTTGGTTGAGATACAATCCAAAGTGAAGACTGTATCGTGTTAACAAGCTCTTTTATAGCAATTTTGACCATTTCAAGGGCCCTAATCCAGTCATGCATGGGCGGATCTGGCTGGTTTTCTAAAGGAACCGAGCTCTTGTGAATATCTAACTACTGTATAAGTTTGGTTGAGATACATGTACAATAAAAAAAAGAAGACTGTAATGTGTTAACAAGCTCTTTTATAGCAATTTTGACCATTTCAAGGGCCATAATCCAGTCATGCATAGGCAGATCTGGCTGGTTTTTGAAAGGAACCGAGCTCTCATAGATATCTGACTACTGTATAAGTTTGGTTGAGATACAATCCAAAGTGAAGACTGTATCGTGTTAACAAGCTCTTTTATAGCAATTTTGACCATTTCAAGGGCCATAATCCAGTCATGCATGGGCGGATCTTGCTGGTTTTCGAAAGGAACCGAGCTCTCATCGATATCTAACTACTGTATAAGTTTAGTTGAGATACAATAAAAAGTGAAGACTGTATTGTGTTAACAAGAAATTGTTTACGGACGGACACACGCACGCACGCATGACGGACAAATCGCCACGACATAAGCCCTTCTGGCCTTTGGCCAGTAGAGCTAAAAATCTGACAAAGTGAAATGGAGCAAGGCTCATATAATAGCAATTTCTCCTTTTTTGTCATGGTTTTTTATCCAATTCACAATTACAACAAATCTGCAGTAGACATCTTTGGAAAATATCTTGGCGAAAAAAATGAAAACTCTCAATGATAACAAATGAAAACATTTGAAAATATTGCGGCAAAAGGCAATATTTTCAAAAGTCGTCTGTTGTAGATGCTTCAAAATGTGTCTGTGAGGGAAAAGTTTGATCCATTTATAAAAATTTAGTTTTATACAATATCTGACCTCTTCATGTTCGTTCTAGTTCTCATTTTTAAACTTTTGTAAACAGGCACTAAACGGAACTAAAGTACTGCAAGAGGTTCAATTCATTAAATAGCATCATAGTAGGCAGACGTTTATTCATTCTTTCCCACATTTAACAAATCCAATAAAGGTTATCCATTCAATTATGGAGATTTTATATTTTTTGACAAAATACGTTCAAAGTTGTCTGCTGCAGAATTGCCGTATGAGGGAAAGGGTAAAGTTTGTTAGGATTTATTGATGCCATTAAACAAAAGATTGATTGATACCAAAGCGTAAAATGTTTGTTTTAACCCTTTCCCATGTGACAATTCTACAACAGACAGCTTCAAAAACGTCTTCGCAAAAAATGTGAAATATCTCCATAAATGAGTGTTTTTAAAATTATTAAATAGATCAGAAAATATTGTGGCAAAAGGGGAAATTGCTCATCATGATTAATTTCTCCTTTTGTCACAATGTTTTCAAAAGTCGTCTGCTGCAAATGTGTCAAAATGCGTCTGCAAGTGGAGAAGGGTTAAGACTATTTACCTGTCTTATTTTAAAGATGAGCTTGTTTCCCAGGACAGCTGGAATACCGAGTACATCGTCAACCTTTACTTCCCACTCCACGTCCCAGCCTCCCCAACATCTCTTCTTTTGTAATAATATAATGTGCCTGCAGGAATAACACAGGACAGTTCATCCCTCTCCCACTACACACCCATTTATCCTGACACCAGCAGGTCAGTTGTAAAGCTAACCCCAAGCGCCAGAGATGACAGCCATTACTACCATTTTTAAAGTCTTTGGTATGACACGTCAGGGGAATGAACCTGCGACCTCCCGCACCCGAGGCCGAGGCTCTACCACTACACCACTGAGGCAGTTCAATATTACATACAGAATAACTGCTCATGTTAAAGCTTACAGATATGAAATGAAAATACAGAATCACTCCTTTTTCATTTACCCTTTCCGACATATAATATTTCTGTAGCAGACAACATTTTAAACATCTTCAGAAAAATATGGAATATCTCTATAAATGAAAGTATAATTTGTTAAACAAGAGGGGCGTGATGGCCGTATATCGCTCACCTAATTTAATAGAACTTCAATAGTTTTCAAAGTTTTTACTCTATACATATAAGGAAAACAAGCAACCCCCTGGTGGCCATGTTTTTCAACGGATCGGATTTATTTGAACAACCTTCGTAGAAGGTCACCCAAGGAGCATTTGTGCCAAAATAATTTTTAAATCAGGCAGGTGCTTTTGGACAAGAAGATTTTTAAAGTTTTAACAATGCACATATAAGGAAAACAATCTCCGCCCCCTGGCATCCATGTTTTTCAACGGATCGGAAATATTTGAACAATCTTGGTAAAGGGTGCCCAAAGAATCATTTGTGCAAAATAATTTTTCAAATCGGGCCAGTACTTTTGGACAAGAAGATTTCTAAAGTTTTAACAATGCACATATAAGGAAAACAAGCTTCGCCCCCTGGCGGCCATGTTTTTCAACGGATGGGAAATATTTGAACAGTCTTGGTAAAGGGTGCCCCAAGGAACATATGTACAAAATTATTTTCAAATCGGGCTAGTACTTTTGGACAAGAAGATTTTTAAAAGTTTTAACAATGCACATATAAGGAAAACAAGCTCCGCCCCCTGGCGGCGATGTTTTTCAACGGATTGGAAATATTTGAACAATCTTGGTAAAGGGTTCCCCAAGGAAAATTTGTGCAAAATAATTCTCAAATCAGGCTAGTACTTTTGGACAAGAAGATTTTTCAAAGTTTTAACAATGCAAATGTAAGGAAAACAAGCTACGCCCCCTGGCAACCATGTTTTTCAACGGATTGGAAATATTTGAACAATCTTGGTAAAGGGTGCCCCAAGGAACATTTGTGCAAAATAATTTTCAAATCGGGCCAGTACTTTTGAACAAGAATTTTTTTTAAGATTTGGCAATTTTCCCCTTTTCTGATGCCGCAGCAACCAAAGTTCTCTTTGGAATTAATTTCTTTGAACAACTTTGAAAGAGGACCACCTAAGGACCATTCCTGTGAAGTTATTTTGAAATCTGTCCATTGGTTTAGTAGGTAGTCATTTGTAGGAAATTGTTAACAGACTACGATGACGAAGACGACGGCAGAAGCTGGACGGTGATTGATCACAAAAGCTCACCTTGCACTTCGTGCTTAGGTGAGCTAAAATGCAGCAATATTTTAAAATGTTGTCTGCTGTAGATGCATTAAAATGAATTTATATGTGGGAAAGGATAAAAGGTGCCTTATTAACATACATGTTTGAAATACAACCCTTTCCCTCATACGACAATTCTGCAGCAGACGACTTAGAACATGTTTTTATTCAAAAAAATCTCTATGACTATAAATGGAAAACATTGCGGCAAAACGAGAAATTGCTTGTTTTGAGCAATTTCTTCTTTTGTCACTATGTTTTCAAAAATCCGTCTGCTGCAGAGGCGTCAGAAAGCGTCTATATGAGGGAAAGGGTTAACTGTTTCCCACATACTGTACAGTTAATTTGCATCATAAATTTGAACAAAATATCAGAAGTATATGGAAAACCTGTATAAACTAGAACTATCAATGAAGGTGATATATACACCCAAAACAGCACCTTGACCTACACCATAACTTAATAAGTAAAAGGGTTATAGCTCTGTAAAATAACATGCAATTGTAAGGCCTTTAGGATATGCACATCTCCTTTTGGTATAGAAGCTTCATGTAAAATTTTATTGAATTCCGGCCTGTGGTTTGTAAGATTGATTGATTGGGGTTTAACGCCGTTTTCAACAATTTCTCAGTCATATCACGGCGGCCAGTTCACCTACTCATGTTTGTAAGATATAGGCCGGACAAAATATGGCTCCAGCCGGCCGACCGACCGACAGACAGACACCTCGACACAATGACTCCTATATACCTCCTCTTCTTCGAAGGGGGTATAGTGATAGATAAATTTGAATAGAGGAATAAGTATTGTGGGAAATGGAGACAATTATCATATTGAGACATTTCTTCATTTTTCACAAAGTTTTTCAAATATGTCTGTTAGAGATGTATCAAACTGAGTCTGCATATTGAAGAGGGTCCAGTTGTCGTAGTTTAATTGGGGGTTTTCCCCATTTTCAACATTGTTTTAGTTAAACCCTTTCCCACATACAAAAAATCTGCAGCAGACGACTTTGAAAACATCTAGGACCAAATATAAAATTCTCTATAAATGAAGGTATAATTACTGAACAAAGTTGAAAACATTGTGACAATGGGATTAATTGCTTGTTTTGAGAAATTTCTCCTGTTGTCACAATGTTTTCACAAAAGTCGTCTGCTGCAGATGCAACAGAAAGCGTCTACAAGTGGAAAAGGGTCATATCACAACAACAGTTTTACCTATTCCTGATCCCTGGGTAAACAAACCAGAACTAGGCTAGGAACTGTGCCTTGTCAAAGTGCACTCCAACAAGACTTTCGTCCTGTAACTGGGGATCAAACCCGACACACCCACTAACTGACTCTAACCACTTGGCCATGGCAGATTCCAACCTTGAGGTAATAAAGCGGGCATCAGCTCAGACATATCTTGCCAGGAATAAGGGTAATTTTTTGGGTAATTTTGGGAATATGACCTATACCTCTTGGAATTGGGAATCTTTGCGTCTTTTTTGGCAAAATTTGGAAGTTTTTCATAAATAATATGCAACTATGGTACATGTACCTTGATATTAAACCTGGATTCTCTGTGAATAGACGCTAGCATGTAAGGGAAATAACAGTTTCATTTATATTTTCTTCTTTGTTACATTTTTTTCCTCTCAATTTATTTTTTGAACATCTGGTTGGGAATTTTAATTGAAAAATTGGAAAAAAACCATACTTTTTGCTATTGGGAACATGACGCATTACTGGCTATAAAAATGACAAAAGAAAACCACCTGACAAATAGCAATGTGTGGCTTACCTTGTTGTTATAATGAGGACATCGGCCCTATCTCCCGGACTAAGTGGTACATGCGCCCAGTAGGTATCACTTTTGGCAAATTGTCCCTTGTTCACAGTCAACAATAAGTTGTTACCTATGGCCTGATGAATGGAGTATGGTCGCAAACCCTAAAAACAGATATAAACTTTCACCCTTAAACTAATGATATTGTCGTTTCCTCTACTTTTACTACTATGGTTTCAACTCCTTTTCAAAGTTATGCATATAGTTCTTTAGATAAAAACATTTTTAAACTAAATTACTCTAAAATAGCATTTCACGTTTATCACCGGTACTACTGCATTAACTATAAACTCAAGTCTCACTAGTCTGGTTCCTGTACATCTGACATGAACCTACAATGGCGAATAAATGTGTTACCTCCCTTTATATTATATCGGTATCGCATATATATCACATGACAATGCTTGTATCCAATGTAATATACCCATTACGTATTTCTTTATATATGACACATGTAATATAACATGACCGAATCACTATGTGTGTATTCATCCGCGAATATTTACAAAATGGCTGAGAATGTGTACCCGGTAAATTCAAACGTCAGGATAGATGGACGAGGTAACGGGAACATTATCGGTCATAAAAATATCTTTTTGTGTGATAAGTTAACAGTCTATTAAGCATGTTGGGACTATTTTCTGAAATTGAAAAAACAATTTTCTTTTAGTGTTTTGTCATGTAACAAAAAGAATCTGACATTCGTTGTCATTTCGCCAAAGGCTAGCTTAATAAAGAAATTCTTGAACTTCTTTAATAGAACTTTATATAAAATGACAACTCATGTCAGATCCTATATATAGTTAATCATTAAATATACAAATGATTTTCTTAAACTTGGCGTTTTAAATCAATGCATAAAAATAATGCAGCAAACTACAGGTACATTCAGAGTTTGAAAGTTTAACTGATTGGTCCACCAAAAAAAGATGGTTTCTATAGCCTATTGATTGATAGGCTGTTTCCAAAGGGCGCTGCCATTATCTACTTTACTCTTTAACCCATACCCAAATACAATAATTCTGCAGCAGACAACTTTGAAATTATCAAGTCCAATACAGTCAAACTTGTATTAAGAGACCACCCAAGGGAAATGCTGTAAGTGGTCTCTTAAGACAGGTGGTCTCTTATTGGGGTACAAATGAAATTTTCTGTTTTGGGGAAAATATGTTTACTACATGAAACATGTACTTGTGTGCACATGTACATGTACATGTATTGGTATTAAAGAATAAATAACAATAAAAATGATGTTGTTCTTTTATTTCTCTGTTTGATTCATTTTATATTCATGTATTTTTAAAAATGTAAGTACATGTACATGTAGATAATTAAAACATTTCACCCTCTCTTCTAACGTAAGACATTTTCTTTTTGTTGCGGACATTGTTTCTCGTTGATATAATTTTGTAGAATGAAAGAATTAAATGGAACCTGAATAAATACACTCGGACTTACATTGTCTTGAAATTTGTGATAAACTGTATAAATGTCAAGTGTTTGTTTACAGATTTACTTATTTAAGAGCCGTTTAAATAAACGTGCTATCACCATTAAAAAGTAAAAAACAAACATAGATCTAATTAAACAGATCAAACATTCTAATCAAATTTATAATAATTAAACCCCAAACTATCCAATGATAAATTTCAATTTGATGTCATTCAACTTTCCTTTAATCCCATCGAAAAGACGAGAGAACAAAAGAATAGAGAACAAAGGACCCAACAAGGACAATATTTGAAGCTAAAGCGTATTAAATACAAGCTGTTAACAGGCCAATTATCGTTTTATTACAACTGTAATACGCTGCATAATTGACCTCGTGTTATCTTTACACCTAACCAGTCTATTATTTAAACCTTGCATTACACGGTTCACTGCTTCTGTGCTTGGATTACCCTTGCTATACACGACAGCTGTGTTTGGATTATTTTTGTGTTCGGATATATTCTACGTTTTGGATTTTTTGTGTTTTGGAAGGTCGCTTAATGGTTGATTTTGATTCAAATTGGGAGGATTTAAGTGTCCGCTGGTCGCAGACAGGAGGAAGTCGCTTATTGAAGGTAAATTAATGAATAAAAACCATCGGGAGGAGTTCAATACGGTCGCTTACAGCAGGGGGTCGCTTATAGCAAGTGGTCGGTAGTGCAGGTTTGACTGTATATAGAAAAACAAGAAACCGCTGAAGACGGTAAGGCCGGATTGTCGGCAATTTGACCTTGAAAATTGACAAACCAAGGTCAAGGTCAAAGTAACCATAGAAATCAATAGAACTTGCTACTGGTTACCTTCAGGCAAAGTTTCAAGTTTGCAACCCTTTCCAGTGCTGAGATTTTGCATCAGCCTGAAACTTTAACCAAGATGTTCACGGACAGACAGACAGACGGACATCGCTAATCTATAGACCGGAATTGCTAGAGCAATCCGGCCAATTATTGAAAAGAGTTGAAATCATTGTGGCAAATGGTGACATTGCTCATTATAAACAATTACTCCTTTTGCCACAATGATTTAAAAAGTAGTCTAGTGCAGGGACGTCAGAAAGCGTATACACATGAGAAAGGGATAATGTAATGGTTACTATAGCCTTGCACAATTTTTGTTTGTTTCTATAGCCTTTTGATTGCTACACCATACTTAAAAGGTGGCCATTATTGGCATATGCCTGACCCTAAAATGTAATGGTAGGGGCATATTACTCCAAACTATAGTATTACCAGATAGGAGTTGACAAAGCGAGGTTTTCTCATCCTGTGCACCACACCGCTTTCTAGTTCACCAGCTCTGAAAGCAACAAATTAATTTATTTTTTTAAGCCGTTTATAAAATCATTTCAGTCATAGCTGCAATTGCTTACTTTTTCATGATCCCTGGGTAAATGAAGCAGTACTAGGCCAGGAAATGTGGCTTGCCCAAGAGCACTCTACCATGACCACCGCAACTGGGGATGAAACCTGGGACGGCTGGTTCCAAATCCCCAATGCTAACCACTCAGCCACGGCAGATTCCATCTAACAACTCATTTACATACAAGCAAATTAATATCCTATCTTTTGGAAAACAGTGGTGCAGAGGTAGAACATTGGCCTCTCATAGCAGAAATCCCATGTTCAAATCCTGTGATGAGTAGGTCTTGCCTTTTGCCATTTGTATGTGCGGGTTCTGGTTAAGTCTACAGAAAGCAGACATAGAACTTGGTTCTATATTGTATTCAAGCAATTTGATCCTTGACAATTTTCTACCCACATACCTGGAGGATGCTAAAAGTTTCAAAGTAACAGATATTTTAGCATCAAACTGAGAGAGAAATAACCAATACACCTAAAACGATTAACCCTTTCCCTCATACGACAATTCTGCAGCAGAAACATAGAAAATATCCATAATTGAATGGATAACCTATGACTTAAAGTGGAAAACATTGTGGCAAAAGGAGAATTTGCAAGTTTTGTGCAATTTCTTCTTTTGTCACTATGTTTACAAAAAGCCGTCTGCTGCAGAGAGGTCCGAAAGCGTTTATATGAGGGAAAGGGTTAAATTTAAAATAAACTCTTTTCCATATGCAGACACATTTTGATGCATCAACAGCAGACAACTTTTGAAATTGTTGTGGCAAAATAGGAAATTGCTCATAATGATGGGTACAAAGTTTCCATAAGTCATCTGCTGCAAATGCCTAAAAAGTGTATGCAAGTGGGAAAGGGTCGAAATAAGAATTTTAAGTTAACCTTTTCCCTCATACGACAATTCTGCAGCAGACGTCTTTAAACATATTTTGTCAAAAAATAGAAAATCTCTATAATTGAATGGATAACTTATGACTAAAAGTGGAAAACATTGTGGCAAAAGAAGAAATTACTTGTTTTGAGCAATTTCTTCTTTTGTCGCTATGTTTTTTAAAAAGCTGTCTGCTGCAGAAAGCGTCTATATGAGGGAAAGGGTTAATAATAACATAAATCTCACCTCTGAAGTCCATCAAAGGCCATACTGACCATATCTAGTATACCGCCCGCTGGCTTGGTGAGGAGACCCATAATCCCCTTCCCAACTCCCTTAAAAAACCCTTCCACTCCCTCCTCTTGGGCACCTAGAAGTATTTATTCAGAAACAAATTACACATACTGGATAGTCAGAGAATTACCACATTATTTGAATGTTTCATTGATATTTCTTGTCTACATATATACAACAAAATTTTAAAAACTATGGGAACTCCCTCAAAATGAAAAAAAACAAACATTATGGAAAAATCTGAAATTGCTCATTTAATTATTCCTCGAATTATTTGCCTTTTAAAGCTTAAGAAATGCAAGTTCTAACATCCTTATTTGACCCACTAACCCTATGTTGTGGGTACTCAGAAGAATCTTCTCAATGATATGATTCTTTTAAGTACCACATAATAGAGTTTGGTTGGATGATAAAAGAGATATTGTGGGGAAAAGAGCTGTATACTCCTCCTTATCTGGACCTCCGGAGCTTCAAAGTGTAACAAAGTCAGTTGTCCTTACCCCTAATTGGATCGAGAACCACTCCAG
Organism: Serripes groenlandicus; assembly: GCA_031761405.1. Lineage (NCBI taxonomy): Eukaryota > Metazoa > Mollusca > Bivalvia > Cardiida > Cardiidae > Serripes > Serripes groenlandicus. The sequence continues at coordinate 71,508,588 of JASEVX010000005.1, forward strand.
ACAGCCCTAGACATACACCCATCACAAAGCCTCGTCCAGCGAGGGCCAAACTCAGTGGTAAACTTGAGGGCCTTTGTTGCATTGTGGCTCTCCTTTTCTGTAATACATATCACAAACCACCATAAATGTTATTGGTTGGTTTGATTTAATACTTATGACAATAATAATAATAATAATCAAAATGACTTAATATTTTAAAAAAAAAGGCATAGTTGGTAAACCTAGTCTTTCCTGTGTGCAGATGTTAAAATATTTTAAATGAATTGTAATAATGAGCAAGTTATCCTTTTGTTTTTAAAAGTCATCTGCTGCAAATGCGTCGGAATAGAAATGGGAAAAGATCGATTTTTTTTACCCTTGCTGTTCATAATAAACTATTTGGCGAGCAGCGTCCCTACTTTGTGTGGTCTTTGAATTTATTTACCCTTGCTGTGCATAATAAACTATTTTGCGAGCAGTGTCCCTACTTTGTGCGGTCTTCGAATTTATTTACCCTTGCTGTGCATAATTAACTATTTGGGGAGCATTGTCCCTACTTACAAGTTTGTACTCCTTATCAAGGGAGAGTGCTGCCAGAGCACTTCCTAGTGAGCCCGTTATCTTGGAGACAGATCCTGCAGCGCCACCTAGAAATACAAATAACAAGGTTGAAATTCAAATTGCAACAAAGTAGACATTTATACGGTAAAACATATAATAGAGTTTACATAAATTGATATTATAATCAATTTAAGATTAATCCATTTTTCATCACAATAGATTTACAATTTTCTTAAAAAGAATACTACATCTACAGCTGATGATATCACTACAGGAAGAGAATAAAACATTGCCGGTAAATGAGCAATTGCTGATAATGCAACAACTCCATTTGTAACAATTTCAAAAAATTGTTTTATAGAACACTTCCTAAATATAATATGGGTTAACAACAATGTAACCTGTTAGTTTGTAAACCCTTTCCCACATACAGACGCATTCTTGAGCCTCTGCAGAAGCTGCTTTTTGAAAACATGGCGACAAAAGAAAAAATTGCTCAAAACAAACAATTTCTCATTTTGTCACCATGTTTTCAACTCTATTCAATGATTGTTCTTTCATTTAAAGGGAGTTTCCAAAGAAATTTGGGTTTGTTTTCAAAGTCATCTGCTTCAGATTTGTTTTATGTGGGAAAGGGTTAAAACTTGTGAACTTTAAAAAAGATCTAAATAATAATTTTTTATTAAGACAAATGTTTCCTTTTTCATATTAACCCTTTCATATAGACGCTTTTTGACGCCTCTAGAGCAGACAGCTTTTTGAAAACATGGCTGGCGCCAAAAGAAGAGATTGCTCAAAGAGATTGCTCAAGATGCAGAGTTGTCGTATGTGGGAAGGGGGTAATTGTTTGGAGTTTATTGGTAAAAGTGGGGTCAAAACTTGAGAAGGCATCAAATTGATATTAGTCTATGCGAAAGTCGTTAGTCCTCCAGTCCTGACTAACAAAAATTCTTTCGGACTGACACGTTTTCATGCAATAATTGGTTGGGCAAAGAAGGAAACAAATGAATAATGAGCTTCGGACTGACAGGTTTCAAAAGATTTTGTGAAGTCTGTGATATGAAGGAATGTTTTTTTTGTACGTACCAATAGTATTACCCAGCATACTGTGCACGCCTCGGATCAAACTTTCTGCAAACTCATCAGACCCTTGGACAGTATCCTGTAACAACATTGAGTCAGCCATTTCAAATTTATAAATCCATTTTGACGAATAGACAAAGTCTAGTAAACATTGTGGAAAAATGGAGGAATTGCTCATCAGCAACTTCCCCTTTTGCCAAATTGTTTTCAAGTCTATTATATGATTTTATTTTCACTTATAAAATTACATATTCCATATTTTTGCCTTGATAAAGCCGTCTGCTGAAGATTCTCTGTATGCAGGAAAGGGTTAACTATTTCCCTCATACGACAATTCTGCAGCAGACGACTTTAAACATATTTTGTCAAAAAATAGAAAATCTCTATAATTGAATGGATAACCTATGACTTAAAGTGGAAAACATTGGGGCAAAACGAGAAATTGTTCGTTTTCAAAAAGCCGTCTGCTGCAGAGGCGTCAGAAAGCGTCTATATGAGAGAAAGGGTTAACCATTTACATGATATGATATTTTTAGTCATCTGATTTGAAAATACTTCAGGAAAAAATATTTAACATCTTGAAAACTGAATGCACAATTTTTATATAAAGAGTTTAAAACATTGAGGCTAAAAAGAGATATTTCCGCTGAAAACGGTAAGGCCGGATTGTCGGCAATTTGACCTTGAAAATCGACAAACCAAGGTCAAGGTCAAAGTAACCATAGAAATCAATAGAACTTGTTACTGGTTACCTTCAGGCAAAGGATCAAGTTTGTAACCCTTTCCAGTGCTGAGATTTTGCCTTAACCTAAAACTTTAACCAAAATGTTGACGGACAGACAGACAGCACCAATCTATAGACCGGAACTGCTAGAGCAATCCGGCCAAAAAATACAATTAATTATCAAGATTTTGTTTTCAATTCCTAATTTCAGCAGATGACTTTGAAACTTCAGGAGGAAAATATTGGAAATCTCTGTAAATTAAACAACAGTATCAGAACATTATGTCAAAAGCAAAAATTTGTCATTAAAAGCAATTTCTCCATTTGCTACAAAGTGCTCAAAAGTCATCAGCCTCAAATGTCTGCATAATTATGTTAAAGTATTAGATCTTTCCTACCTGCTGAGACATCTGCAGCAGACGACTTTTGATATCATTGTGGCAAAAGGAGAAATTGATCATAATGAAAATCTCTCCTTTTGTCACAATATTTTCAACTAAATCATATAGTTGTACTTTCCTTCATAGGAATTCTCTGTATCATTGCTAAGATGTTTTCAAATTTGTCAGCTTGCAGATTTGTAGACTGTGGGAGAGGGTTAACCCTTTCCCACATACAGCATATATGCAGCAGACGACTTTGAAATCATCTAGGCAAAAATATCGCAAATCTCTTGAATTGTAAGTATTATCATAAAAAGAGTTGAAAACAGTTTGACAAAAGGAGAAATTGCTAATAATGAGCAATTACTCCTTTTGTCATTATGTTTTTCAAAAGACGTCTACTGCAGAGGTGTCAGAACAGCGTCTGTATGTGGGTAAGGGTTAAAAGTATCTATATTGGATACTGGAAGAAGTACAAACATACCAGGAAAGGTTCATAAAACAGATCACCAAGCCCCTGTGTGAAGTCTTTGATGAGCCCGTAGGGGTTTCCTAAAACATCCAGTCCAAAGATCAGCACGTAACTCTGTTGTATGGCCTGATGATAGTAGTGGGTCTTCACTTGGTCCAAACACTGTGGCCACGACAAGGAAGCACCTTTCACCTCAAAGTATGCCATTCTGTGAATTATACAGGGGCACTGTCAGGCAAAAACAGGCCATATTGCCTCTCTGATTTGTCAACCTTTAATTAACGCTTTCCCACATACAGACGCTTTCTGATGTCTCTACTCCAGAAGTCTTTTGAAAGAATTGTTGCGAAAGAAGAAATTGCTCATCATGAGCAATTTCTCTCATTTGCCACAATCATTTATATATTTTTACAATAATTTTACTTTCATTTTTAGAGATTTCCCATTGTTTTGCCAAATGAGTAATTTATCCTTTTGCCACAATGTTTTCAACTCTTTTCCATAAGTCTGCTTTCATTTATAGAGATTTTCGATAGATATAGTTTTACCAAATGGTTTTTAAAGTCCTCTACTGCACACTTCGTATAAAGGGGAAAGGGGGGATTAAAGTTGACATGACATACAATAAGTGGGGTTACACTGATAGTGTTTTTGTCAGAAAATCCATTTAAGTCTGCATAAACAGACATATGCATAGCCTCACATGAAAATTCACTGTACACAGATGCAGTTAGACCTGAATCTCTAGATAATTGCTTATACATCTGTTTACAAGAGTCAAACCAGTGGGGATAGAATTCAAGTTTGTCACAGTAATATATATGGTTCTTTTACATGTAGGAGGATAGTAAATGTTGATTGTTAGATTGGTTTCAACCATTTTTCAGTCATATCTGAGCAGCCAGTTCACCTACTCATGGGTTTCCTGGCTTTCTCATACCAGTACTCAACACAACATACTTTCCAAGCAACTGGCTGTTTTTCCACATAGATTGTTAGCTCATTGGTGAAAGACGAATGACACATGTCACAGTGACTTTTGTCAAACGTTGGAAAGAATATTGGCCGAGGTGGGATTCGAACTCACAACCCATGGATTGAAAGCCTGTTTCGCTACCGGGGCTCTGTAGGATAGTGAAGGCATGTTTTTTTTAATGTATCATAACTAACACAAAACAATACAATACAATGAAGATATATCAATATCGCTTCTAGAACAATAATATATAAAATAGCTGAACGGACAGGTGATTGAGAAGTTATCTATATTTGTCAGCTTTTCAAAGCATAGCTTACATAGGAAAATTATGTTGCAGTAGCAATACAGGTTTAAGTATTGTACTACGCGGGGCGCGGACAATTGATATCTCGTGAGACCAAAGGTGTCGAGAGATGTCAAATTGTCCACACCCAGAGTAGACAATGCTTAAACCTGTATCCTTACTGCAACATAATTTTACTTTTATTATATACTATGTATAACTTTTATTATATACTATGTATAACTTTTATTATATACTATGTATAACTTTTATTATATACTATGTATAACTTTTATTATATACTATGTATAACTTTTATTATATACTATGTATAACTTTTATTATATACTATGTATAACTTTCAAGACAGAATAAAGACAAAAAAATATTTTACACACCAAATATAGTTTATGATTGGCGTGTGAACCATGCCCAACTACAACATTTCGAATGACATAAAAGCATTTTCAACTAGAGATTGCTTTTTTGAAAAAGCGCTTGTCTCCCCATTTGTGTGGTCGTAAGGGAGGAAAAGAAATGATGGAGATGAATTTTGTAGTTTTGGACTGGAGATGAAGCAACAGTGACAATCCTCAGTTATTGAGCGGAAACCATTTGTCAGCTGAAGGTTACCATGACCTTGGCCTTTGACCTAGTGACCTCAAAATCAATAGAGGTCATTTGCTGGTGGTGACCAACCTGCACACCAAGTATGAAGTTCTTGGGCCCAAGCAATCTTCAGTTATTGAGCGGAAACCATTTTTCAGCCCAAGGTCACCAGGACCTTGACCTTTGACCTACTGACATCAAAATCAATAGGGGTCATTTACAGGTTAGGACCAACCTGCACACCAAGTATGAAGTTCCTGGGCATAGGCATTCTTGAGTTATTGAGTAAAAAAAGGTTACTGTGACCTCGACATAAGCATTATTTAGTTATTGAGCGGAAACCATTTTTCAGCTGAAGGTAACCATGACCTTGACCTTTAACATAGTGACCTCAAAATCAATAGGGGTCATCTGCTGGTGATGACCAACCTGCACACCATGTATTAACTTCCATGGCCAAAGCATTCTACAGCTATTAAGCAAAAACAATTTTTCAGCTCATTGTCACTGTGACCTTTCAGCTCAAGGTCACTGTGACCCTGACTTTAGGTGTACTGACCTCAAAATCAATAGGGGTCTGCTACTTGGCATGGCCAACCTGCATACCAAGTATGGAGTTCCTCGGCCAAAGCGTTCTTCAGTTACTTCAGAAACTAATTTTTACCTCACAAGGTCACCATGACCTTGACCTTTGACCTTCTGTTATCAAAATCAATAGGGGTCAGCTACTGGTCATGACCAACCTGCATACCAAGTATGAAGTTCTTACGCCCAAGCGTTCTTCAGTTATTGAGCGGAAACAAGTGTGACAGATGGAAGGACGGAAGCGGCAAAAACAATATGTCAGCCCCATGTATGGGGGAGACATAATGACATCACATCATATTTCAGTGACTTATCATTACCATATTTGGTACCGTATTTAACTAGGTCAATATGTTTGTACTGCACATGACCATCTGCATGTATTTGCATGTATTTGCGCTGGCAAATGTGCAGGTATATAATAAATGATAAAGAAGGCACAAATATTTCGCCTGTCTATGTCAGTAAGTGAAAATGTGACAGACAGCAGACGGACACATCAGACAGAGAAGTGATCCCTATGTGTTACACCACAAAGGCAGACGACACAGAAAATACCCTACCTGAGTTCGACATCTTTCATTTCCGTAAGTGTAGCACCAATAGAATTGAGAATGAATTCCAGAATGTCTGACACCAGGGTCGCCTTCTTGTCGTTAACCACGTGGGGAGTACCATTCAGAGAAAAACTCACATGTATCTGAAAGAACAAATAGTTAACAATTTTATTCAGAGAAAAACTCACATGTAACTGGAAAACTAGAACTATCACTGAAGATGATAAATACCCCCAAAACAGCATCTTGACCTACACTATAACTTAATAAGTAAAAGGGCCATAATTCTGTAAAGTAACATGCAATTGTAAGACCTTTAGGATATGCACATCTCCTCTTGGTATAGAAGCTTCATGTACAATTTTATTGAATTCCACCCAGTGGTTTGTAAGAAATAGGCTGGACAAAATATGGCCTCAAATATGGCTTCAGACCGACCGACCGACCGACACAGTGACACCTATATACACCCTCTTCTTCGAAGGGGGTATAACAAATAGTTAACCATTTTATCCAGCGAAAAACTTACATGTAACTGAAAGAACAAATAATATGTGTTATCTAATTCATTACACAATTTAATTTAAGAAAAATCAATACATGGTGTTCGCTATCAGTTCTTTGATTCAAACATATCTTCATTTTCATTTTCCATGAAGTGTTACTATTTTTGGTCACAATTGGAACTGCTTAAGTTTGTCCAAAAAGTTGTGAAGCTGGTGTCCAAGGAGGCAAGGTGCAAGATTTTAGAAAAACATTTTTTGAAAATACGTCTTGTTGTTAACTCTCAAGAAACTGAAAGAACAAATAGTGAACCATTTACCTAGTTGCCTTCAATTTTATTAAAACACTTTTTTTAATGTTTCTGCAGCAGACGACTTTTAAAAACATGGTGCCAGGTAGAAATTGCCTTAAACCAGGTTATTTTGCATTTTTTTCAAAATGTTGTCTGAAGAAGTCAGGTACAGGGTTAACCCTTTCCCACATACAACAAATCTGCAGCAGAACACTTATGGCAAAAATATGGGAAAACAGCTATGAAAAAAGTAATAAGTAATTCATCAGGGTTGAAAAGAGTGTGGAAGAAGGGAACTTGCTCATTATGAGCAATTTCTTCTTTTGCCACTCTTTTCAGAATATGGTCTGCTTCAGAGGCTTCAGAAGGCGTCTATATGTGGGAATGGTCTAACCATTTACCTGAAGGGATATTCTTAGAGATGTTGGTTTTCAAAAATTCTGAGGAAAAAGGTTAAACACTGAAACTACTTTTCCGGCATTAATTTACCGTCTAAGGATTGAACTTATATAACAAGAAAACTAGGCTTTATCTATTTGCATGAGTCCAAAAATATGAATAGAAATTAACATATAGAGGAAAACCCAGTAGTGAAGATGTGAAATTATTTTACCTTTAAAGGAGAGAGTCTGAGATATTCAAAGAAGATTTTATGTGTACGACCCCTCGCAATGCCAGAAGCCACTTCCTGTAGGGATCTCTGGGCAAAGATCAGATCTGACTGGAGCTGGGAGCTCTGAAAATAAAACAAAGAGTGGATGGAACACATGTATTGCCTGCCAATACAGCAGTAAGTTAGTGTGAGGGACAGACAGATGGGTGGGGTTTAATGCCGTTTTCAACAATTATTCCAGTCATATCACAGCTGTCAGTTCACCTAATCATGTGTTTCCCGGCTTTCTCACACCAGTTATCCACACAAAAAACTTTCCAAACAACTGGCTGCTTTTCCACATAGACTGATAGCCCTTTGGTGGAAGGCGAATGATGCTTGTCACAGTGACTTTTGTCAACCCCCGAAAAGAATGTTGGGCGAGTTTGGGTTCGACCTCATAACCCCTGGATTGACAGCCCCCATCGCTACTAACTGAGCTACCAGGGATCGGCTGGATACTCAAACAGAAGACGGAGAAGGGACAGTTATGTGTCTTCCTACTAAGACAGGCAAAACCCCAAAAACTCACTCTTTGATTCAACCCTTTTTCACATAAAACAAGTCTGCTGACGACTATGAAAACATCTTGATAAAAATATAAAACACATTTTTCTAAATAAAAGTACAATTTAAAAATAGAGTTAATAGAGATATTCAATGTTTTTGTCTAAATTATTTCAATGTCGTCTGCTGCAGATTTCTTGTAAGATATAACCAATGAATAAAGTGGCAAACATTGGGGCAAAAGAAGAAATTGCTCGTTTGAGCAATTTCTTCTTTTATCACTATGATTTCAAAATGCAATCTGCTGCAGAGGCCTCAGAAAGCGTCTATATGAGGGAAAGGGTTAATTAAAGCCTGAATCAATTCCTCATTTTGCCAAAATGTTTTCAAAAGTCGTCTGCATGTGTGAAAAGGGGGGGGGGGGGGGGGGGGGGGCTAAAACTTACCTCAGTTTGTTCCTCTACCATAAACTTCGCAAACATATCATACAAAGACAGCAAGAATCCTTTGTCAATCTTTAGGTTAAACTCCTGTACCAGCACTTTAAAATATCTTAAAATAAGAAATGAAATATACATTAGGCCCTGATCTGCATTGCTCTCAAAATATGGTTTAACTCTCTACCACATACAACATTTCTGCAGCAGATGACTTTGAAAACATAATGACAAAAGGAGATCTAAATTGCCAATTTTGAGAGCAAATTCTTTGTTTGCCGCAATGTTTTCAAAAGTCGTCTACTACAGAGGCGTCAGAAAGCGCCTACCAGTGGGAAATGGAAGTTAAAAGTACTGTTGAAAATGACTCAAAACCACAATAAAAATAACTAGAACTATCACTGAAGATGATAAATACCCCCTAAACAGCACCTTGACCTACACCATAACTTAATTAGTAAAAGGGCCATAACTCTGTAAAATATCATGCAATTGTAACCCTCTTAGGATATGCAAATCTCCTCTTGGTATAGAAGCTTCATGTAAATTTTTATTGAATTCCACCCAGTGGTTTGTAAGAAATAGGCCGGACAAAATATGGCTTCCGACCGACCGACTGCCCGACACAGACTCCTATATACCCCCTCTTTTTCGATGGGGGTATAAAAATATGTTTGACCAACCTCATTGTGTCTACATTATTTTCAGGCACGCATCTTCTCATCATTCCCATTTCTATAAACGGTCTCCTGCCCCTCTTTTTTATGATGTAGAGAGGGGTTGGGGCAGGGTACAAAACTGTAGGGAAATATGCGTCCTGCAACTGGTTATCAAGCTGAAATCAAAGTACAGAATGGTAACTTTTCATCTCAAAAATATTTAAGCATTTTAGAGTTATCTATCTTCTTTTGAAATATCGGAGAAAAGGTTGTAATATATGGAATATTGGTAGCAGTAATTTAATTTTGATAGAATTGAAGAGTTTCTGGGAAAAGGAGAACTTGTTCATTTTAAAAGATTTCTTCTTTTCCCCACAATGTTTTCCAAAGTTTCTGTATCAAGGAAAGTTGCGAATTGATTTCCTTAATGTGTCTTTAGCATACAACCTTAACAAACATTCTTTCTAGAAAAAATTGCTTTTAGCAAGCAAATTCTCCTTCTATCTCAATTTTTTTCGGGATAGCCATGTCTGATCCTTGGCTTTGCTCACACTCTCACCCCATGATTGACAGAAGTGCTCCCACAGGTATATAACATTGTTCCCTGGCTTTGATATAAGCCAGTTTTACCTTGATTCTTTGTATTTTAACTCTTTCCCACATACAGACATTTTCTGATGCCTCTGCAGCAGACGACTATTGTTAACATTGTGGCAAAAGGAAAAATTGCTCATGATGAGCAATTTTCTCCTTTTGCCACAATGATTTAAATTTTATTAATAACTAGAACTATCACTAAAGGTGATTAATACCCCCGCCCCAAACCCTGACACATATTATATCTCACAGTATTATCTTTGACTCAGACAATTTGAATATCAGTATCAAAAAGAAATACTAAGATGATATCAAACACAAAACGGCTCCTTTTATCTGGACCGACCGCCCGACCAACCGACAGGCTGATGCCACACGAAACGGCTCCATTTTGCCACGTTTCAAGTAAATCCGGTTGAAATTGAAGGAGGAGTATGTCGCACCAGATTAGATTTTAAGAAAAAAAAAATCCTATTTCAAGGTCAAAGGTGAAGGTCACAGGGACATGAAATTTGCGTCTTGCACATCTACTACTCCTGATTAACATTTATGCCAAGTATGAAGTAAATCAGGTTGAAACTGAAGGAGGAGTACAACAGATTAGATTTTAACAAATAAAAATCCTATTTCAAGGTCAGAGGTGAAGGTCACAGGGACATGAAATTTGCGTCTTGCACATCTAATACTCCTGATTAACATTTATGCCAAGTATGAAGTAAATCAGGTTGAAACTGAAGGAGGAGTACAACAGATTAGATTTAAACAAAAAGAATTCCTATTTCAAGGTCAGAGGTCAAGGTGAAGGTCACAGGGACATGAAATTTGCGTGTTGCACATCTACTACTCCTGATTAACATTTATGCCAAGTATGAAGTAAATCAGGTTGAAACTGAAGGAGAAGTACAACAGATTAGATTTTAACAAAAAAAAAATCCTATTTCAAGGTCAGAGGTCAAGGGGACATGAAATTTGCGTGTTGCACATCTACTACTCCTGATTAACATTTATGCCAAGTATGAAGTAAATCAGGTTGAAACTGAAGGAGGAGTACAACAGATTGGATTTTAACAAAAACAATTCCTATTTCAAGGTCAGAGGTCAAGGTGAAGGTCACAGGGACATAAAATTTGTGTCTTGCACATATACTACTCCTGATTAACATTTATGCCAAGTATGAATGCCAAGTATGAAGTAAATCAGGTTGAAACTGAAGGAGGAGTACAAGAGATTAGATTTTAACAAAAATAAATCCTATTTCAAGGTCAGAGGTCAAGGTGAAGGTCACAGGGACATAAAATTTGCGTCTTGCACATCTACTACTCCTGATTAACATTTATGCCAAGTATCAAGTAAATCAGGTAGAAACTGAAGGAGGAGTACAACGGAACAGATTTTGCGGATAGACAGGCTGACCAACCGACCGACAGGCTGATTCCAGTATACCCCCCTTCAAACTACGTTTGCGGGGGTATAATTACACTTTCGTTTATAGGTAGTTTCCATCATAGCGCTTACATATTTTCAAAGTCATCTGCTGCAGATTTGTTGTATGTGTAAAATTATTTTGAGGTCCTATAATTCAGAGATAGGCCAGTTAAACCTGGATTCTTTGTATTTTAACATTATTTTGAGGTCCTATAATTCAGATGAAGGCCAGCCTTACCTGGATTCTCTGTATTTTAGCATTAAGTGACATGTGATGTTGTGATGTCCTATGATTCAGCCAGATACCAGGCTTATAACTTCTCTTTAAGGCCCCCATGTATGGCTTTAACATCTGCATCTTCTCAAGGTCAGCCTGTGTAAAAAAAACATGTTTCCCATATATTGACGCTCTGCAGCAGATATCTTTCGAAAATATTGTGGCAAAATGTTTTTATGTTTATTCAATAATTGTTTTTTTCAATTCTTTTCAATTAATATATTTTCATTTATATAGAGTCTTTCTTTTTACCCAGATATCTTTAAAGTCATCTGCTGCAGAACTGCTGTATTTTAGAAATGATAAATTATTAAAAAAAAAGTCGAAAAGATTCTGGCAAATGGAGAAATTTCTCGTTTTGAGCAATTTCTCCTTTTGTCAGATTGTTTTCAATAGCTGTCTGCTGCAGAGCTGTCAGAACGTGTATATAATGTGGGAAACGATTAGATATTTGTAACAATTTATGTAATACAACAATGGTACCTCAAACTGCTGTTGCAAGCTAGCATGGAGCCGTTTATTTTTCCACTGATCCTCTAACCAGGTCTGTAGCTCCACGTTTAACATCTTCCAGCGATCATTCACCTCCACTTCCCAAACTGCCGGAGGACTCGACATGCTCAGCAGCGCAACCTCCTCACAGCGACTGTTTATCATCGAGACCTGCAGGCCATCGAAGGAGACGAATGTGACGCCAGTAGCTTGTTCGGCCTCGTTCATCTGCAAAAAACGTTTATTTAGTTTTATTGTGGTTTCACATCGTTTTCATCACTATTTTAGATATATCATGGCTACAGATCACTTATTCATAATCCTGGATTAAACTAGAAATATCACTGAAGGTGATGAATACCCCCAGCTGGTGCCTGACAATATACATATGTATTAGAAATTCAAGGGGCCATAACTCATTTAAAAATAATTCCAGCCGATAATAGGCACAATTAGGCTTGGTATCAATCATTCTTGTGAAGTTATATTGAATTCTGACCAAGGGTTGCTGAGAAATAATTTTCACAAGAAATGTCTACAGACCAACGGACGGACGGACCGACCGACAAGCGTGACTCCTATATAGCCCCCCCATATACTATGTATCTGGGGGTATAATTACCAATACTAGGCTAGGAAATGTGCGTTGCCTAATGGCAACTCCACTGTTACCACTGTGAGTGAGGATCAATTTCTGGGATACCTGGTCTCAAACTTCCAATGCTAACCACTCAGCTAGGCAAACTCATCCATTAACTTTTTCCGGCAAATCGACACATTCTGACGCCTCTGCAGCAGACAACTTATGAAAACATTGTTGCAAAAGAAGAAATTGCTCATAATGAGCAATTTCTCCTTTTTCCACAATATTTTCAACTCTTTTCAATAATAGAACTTTTCCTTTTTGAGATATTTCATAACTTTGTCTTGTTGTTTTCAAAGTAGTCTGTGGAAGACTTCTTGTTAGTGGGAGAGGGTTTGAGTATACAGGTACTAAGAACACCAAATGGTACAACATAATTATATCAAATATTTTTTTTAAATTTCTGATTTGGAATATGGTAGAGAGAAAAAAGAAAACTTAACAGTAAAACCTAAAAGCTTAGGTATTACATATGTTGACAAAATCGAAACTTGGGTCGTAAAGCATTTCACTGACAAGGCAACATAAAACATTCCATTTACAGCATTGATTCATAATTGCAATATTTTATTTGGAGACTGCATCACCAATTTTATAATTATTTTCTCTTACAGACATGTCTCCTTTTTCTTCATTTACCAATTCACCCAATGTTTTCAACTTCAATAATACTTTCATTTAACCCTTTCCCACCTGTAGACACATTTTGACGCATCTACAGCAGACGACTTTTGAAAACATTGTGACAAAAGGAGAAATTGCTCAAACCAAGCAATTTCTCCTTTTGTCACAAAGTTTCCAACTTTTTTCAGTAATCATACCTACAATTATAGAGATTTTCCATAATTTTTGAATAGACATTTTGTCTACTGCAGAATTGTTGTATGTGGGAAAGGAGATCTTTTTACATTTTTGCCCAGATACTTTAAAAGTCATCTGCTGCAGAATATTAGTATGTTGGAAAAGGTTAATCATAATTACATGTATTACTTTGGTATTATACTTGGTATTATTTTTTTTTAGAATAGGTTCATGAGATAAAACTTTTATAGGTTAAACTGAACAATCTATTAACTCTTTCCCACACTTTGCCTTCTGACAAGTTTACAGTAGGTAACATTTGATAACATTATGGCAAAGGGAAATATAAATTGCTCATAATGATCAATTTCTCATAATTGTATTTTCATTTTTAGTCATTTTTAATATTTTGGTACCTTTAAAGTTGTCTGGTCTCAGATTTGTTGTATGTGGGAAAGGGTTAAAATGTCTGACTTTAAGTAACTGAATATTATATGATTAGTCATTAACTTTGAAGAAAAAAAAACCTGCAATACTGTCACATGCAAACAGGTAGGTCTTGTAGAAAATTAAAGTATGACTTTAATTATTTTTTTTATATTTTTTACTAGTTTTCAAAATTATTGCAGTTATGTCACAGCAAAAGTACACTTTTCTATAAAAGAGGTTTTCTGTCACCTCTGCAGCAGACAACTTTGGAAAACATTGAAGCAAAAGGAGTAATTGCTCATGATGAGCAATTTCTCCTTTTGCCACAATGTTTTCAACTCCATTCTATAACTAATATTTTATATAAAGATATATTCTTTTGTACATGTATTCTCCAGATGATTTCTATGTTTTGACAAAATACGTTCAAATTGGTAAACCCTTTCCCACATACGACAATTCTGCAGCAGACAACTTTAAACATATTTTGTCAAAAATAGAAAATCTCTATAATTGAATGGATAACCTATGACTAAAAGTGGAAAAAATTGTGGCAAAAGGAGAAATTGCACGTTTTGAGCAATTTCTTCTTTTGTCACTATGTTTTCACAAAGCTGTCTGCTACAGAGGCATCAGAAAGCGTCTATATGAGGGAAATGGTTAAGGAAAGTTAAAACTGAAACAAATGCTGGAAATTAGAGGAACAAGACAACAACATTACAGCAAATTGATCTTGGATTGATTTAGTATTTTTTTTAAATTTAGTTTATTCCACTTAGTGGGATCGCACCGTGACAGATAAAACTACCCTCTATTACCCCTTTCCCACATTTAGACACATCTGTAGCAGACAACATTTGAAAACAGGGTGACAAAAGGAGAAACTAGAGATTGCTTTTTTTAAAAAGCGCTTGTCTCCCCATTTGTGTGGTCGTAGGGGAGGAAAAGAAATGATGGAGATGATTTTTTTAGTTTTGGACTGGAGATGAAGCAACAGTGACAATCCTCAGTTATTGAGCGGAAACCATTTTTCAGCTGAGGGTTACCATGACCTTGGTCTTTGACCTAGTGACCTCAAAATAAATCAATAGGGGTCATTTGCTGCTAGTGACCAACCTGCACACCAAGTATGAAGTTCCTGGGCCCAAGCAATCTTCAGTTATTGAGCGGAAACCATTTTTCAGCCAAAGGTCACCATGACCTTGACCTTTGACCTACTGACATCAAATTCAATAGGGGTCATCTACAGGTTAGGACCAAGCTGCACACCAAGTATGAAGTTCCTGGGTATAAGCGTTCTTGAGTTATTGAGTAAAACACATTTTTCAGCTGAAGGTTACCGTGACCTCGACATTTGACCTTGTGACCTCAAAATCAAACAAATTCAATAAAGGTCATTTACTGGTTAGGACCAACCTGCACACCAGGTATGAAGTTCCTCAACATAAGCATTCTTTAGTTATTGAGAGGAAACCATTTTTCAGCTGAAGGTTACCATGACCTTGACCTTTAAGCTAGTGACCTCAAAATCAATAGGGGTCATCTACTGGTGGTGACCAACCTGCACACCAAGTATTAACTTCCATGGCCAAAGCATTCTACAGTTATTAAGCAAAAGCAATGTTTCAGCTCATTGTCACTGTGACCTTTCAGCTCAAGGTCACTGTGACCTTGACCTCAAAATTAATAGGGTCTTCTACTGGGCATGGCCAACCTGCATACCAAGTATGGAGTTCCTCAGCCCAAGCGTTCTTCAGTTATTGAGCGGAAACCATTTTTTACCTCACAAGGTCACCATGACCTTGACCTTTGACCTTCTGACATCAAAATCAATAGGAGTCATCTACTGGTCATGACCAACCTGCATACCAAGTATGAAGATCCTATGCCCAAGCGTTCTTCAGTTATTGAGTGGAAACAAGTGTGACGGATGTGACCTTGACCACTGTGACCTTGACCTTTGACCTAGTGACCTTAAAATGAATAGGGGTCATTTGCTGGTGGTGACCAACCTGCATATCAAGTATGAAGTTCCTGGGCCCAAGCAAAAACTATTTATCAGCTCATTGTCACTGTGACCTTTCAAGCTCATGGTCACTGTGACCTTGACTTTAGACGTACTGACCTCAAAATCAATAGGGGTCTTTTACTAGGCATGGCCAACCTGCATACCAAGTATGAAGTTCCTACGCCCAAGCGTTCTTCAGTTATTGAGCGTAAACAAGTGTGACAGACGGAAGGACGGAAGGACGGACGGAACGGGCAAAAACAATATGTCACCCCCATTACATGGGGGAGACATAATTACTCTTAATGAATAATTTCTCCTTTTGCCACACTGTTTTCAACTCTGCACTATAGTTAGACTTTTATTTATAGATCATTTTTTCAAAGTGTTGCCTCAATGTTTTCAAAGTCGTCTGCTGCAGATGTGATTTATGTGAAAAAGAGATAACTATTGTCTTTATCCCTTTCCTTCATACGACAAATTCTGCAGCAGACGACTTTGAACGTATTTTGTCAAAAATAGAAAATCTCCATAATTGAATGGATAACCTATGATATAACAAGAGCTGTCGGAGGACAGCGCGCTCGACTTTACAATGCTTATTCACTTAAGCACTGTTTCAGTATATTGCCTTTAAGTACTATTAAATCATATATACTCTATATGTAAAAGCAACTGAATAGATACATACATTTAAATATATGTAATTTAAAAATTCAAATTTCCTAATCAATCAAGGGCCATAACTCCATATTTGGGATACAATGGAGTTATGTAACCTAATTGTGTGATGGTCCTTAACAAATGTGTGAAGTATGAAGACTGATTTGAATGAAGGGTTATAAATGAAAATGCCAGCTTAAACATTAACCGGACACCAACACCGGGGAGAGTTGTAAAAGTTTCATTTTTCTTCGAATAGTCAAGCTAAAATCAAAACTTTAACGTTGAGCTAAACGCAAATGTTAAAACTGACTAGTCCAAAAATAGCAAAACCTTAAAAAAAGGTTTTCCAAATGTTTGACACCAAAACCCGTTTGATATGGTGAAGAACTATATTTGATAATTAACAAGAGCTGTCAGAGGACAGCTCGCTCGACTTGAAAACGCTTATTCACTTAAGCACTATTTTAGTATATTGCCTTTAAATACTAATAAATCATATATACTCTATATGTAAAAGAAACTGATAAGATACATACATTTAAATATATATAACTCCATATTTAGGATACAATGGAGTTGTGTAACCTAATAGTGTGATGCTCCTTAACACATGTGTGAAGTATGAAGTGATTTGAATGAAGGGTATTGGAGTTATAAATGAAAATGCCAGCTTGCCCTAAAACATTAACCGGACACCGAAACTGGGGCGAGTAGCAAAGTCCTCATTTTTCTTCGAATAGTCGAGCTAAAAATGAAACTTTAACATTGAGCTAAACGCAAATGTTAAAACTGACGGAGTCCAAAAATAGGAAAACCTAAGAAAAAGGTTTTTCAAATGTTTGACATCAAAACCTGTTTGATAAGTTGAAGAATTATATTTTATGAATAAATGATAGCAATTAAAAAGGAATGTAACCAAAAATTATGAATTTATCTCAAATTCTCAAAATCAAACTTTTACCACACCAAATCATGTCTTTTACCCCAAAAAGAAGGTCACACTCAGCATCTTCAACATACAATGGGAAAAAGGGTATTATATGTAATTATATTCCAAATATGAAAACCCTAACACTTATTGAGAAAAATTAAAACAAGAGGGCCATGATGGCCCTGGATCGCTCACCTGATTTTTTTTCCCCACTTTAGCCATATAAGCCCCGCCCCCTGGCGGCCATAGTTTTTGACCAATCAACATGGCTTGAAGGAATCTGATAGAGGGTCAACCTAGCAATATTTCTACAACAATATTTGAAAATCGGCCAAACACTTTCGGAGGAGAAGATTTTTTAAGTTTTCACTAAAGCCATATAAGGCAAAATGGCCCCGCCCATGTTCGACTAATCAACATGGCTTTAAGGAATCTGATAGAAGGTCAGCTAAGGAACATTTCTACAAATTTATTTGAAAATCGGCCCGACACTTTCAGGAGAAGATTTTTTAAGTTTTCATTATAGCCATATAAGGCAAAATAACCCTGCCCCCTGGCGGCCATGTTTTTCGACCAATCAATATGGCTTGAAGGAATATGATAGAGGGTCATCCAAGGAACATTTCTACAAAATTATTTGAAAATCTGCCAACCAGTTTTTGAGAAGAAGATTTTTAAAGTATTCACTATAGCCATATAAGGCAAAATAGCCCCGACCCCCTGGCGGCCATGTTTTTTGACCAATCAACATGGCTTGAAGGAATCTGATAGAGGGTCATCCAAGGAACATTTCTACAAAATTATTTGAAAATCGGCCTGACACTTTCGGAGGAGAAGATTTTTTAAGTTTTCACTATAGCCATATAAGGCAAAATAGCCCAGCTCCCCCTGGCGGCCATGTTTTTTGACCAATCAACATGGCTTGAAGGAATCTGATAGAGGGTCATCCAAGGAACATTTCTACAAAATTATTTGAAAATCTGCCAACCCGTTTGGGAGAAGAAGAATTTTGAAGTTTTTTTCATTTCGTTGCCATGAAAACCAGAATTCTGCATGGATCCCAACAATTTGAAGGAAATCTGGTGAGGTCATTGAGAGGATGCTTTCTGTGAAGTTTCATCCCAATTGACCCACTGGTTACTGAGGAGAAGAAGTTGACGGACGACGGACGACGGACAAAAGGCGATCACAATAACTCACCTTGAGCAAAGCTCAGGTGAGCTAAAAAGGAATTATATGTAACTACATTCCAAATATGAAAGCCCTAACACAAGTACTGAAGTAAAAAATTAAATGAAAATCCCAACTTGCACTAAAACTTTAACCACCCAAAATCATGTTTTTTACCTCAAAAAGAAAGTCAAAATCAGCATCTTCAGCTAACAATATGAGGAAAGGTATTTATGTAATCAAATTCTAAATATGAAAGCCCTAACACAAGTTCTTATTGAGAAAAATTAAAAAATTAAATGAAAATCCCAACTTGCCCTAAAACTTTAACCACCCAAAATCATGTCTTTTACCTCAAAAAGAAGGTCTAACTCAGCATCTTCAGCATACAATATGAAGAAATGAATTAGATGTAATTATATTCTAAATATGAAAACCCTAGCACAAGTACTTATTTTGAAAAAGTTAAAAATAAATGAAAATTCCTACTTGCCCTAAAACTTTAACCGGCCAAAATCATATCTTTTAACCCAAAAAGAAGGTCACTGACTCAGCATCTTCAGCATTCAAAAGGTATAAGATGTAACTTTATTCCAAATATGAAGCCCTAGCACAAATACTTATTGAGAAAAATTTAAAAATTAAATGAAAATGCCAACTTGCCCTAAAACTTTAACCGGCCAAAATCATATCTTTTACCCCAAAAAGAAGGTCACACTCTGAATCTTCAGCATACAATATGAAGAAAGGTATTAGATGTAATTATATTCCAAATATGAAAGCCCTATATATAGCACAAGTACTTATTGAGAAAAAAAAAAAATCCAACTTGCCCTAAAACTTTAACCACAGAAAATCATGTTTTTTACCCCAAAACGAAGGTCACACTCAGCACCTACAGCATTCAATGTGAATAAAGGTATAAGATGTAACTATATTCCAAATATGAAAGCCCTAGCACAAAAAAATGCCAACTTGCCCTAAAACTTTCAACCGGACGCTGACGGAGATGCCGACGCCGGGGCGAGTAGTAAAGCTCTCATATTCTTCAAATAGTCGAGCTAAAAAGTGGAAAACATTGTGGAAAAAGGAGAAATTGCACATTTTGTGCAATTTCTTCTTTTGTCACTATGTTTTCAAAAAGCTGTCTAATGCAGAGGCGTCAGAAAGCATCTATATAAGGGAAAGGGTTAAGGAAAGTTGAAACTGAAACAAATGCGTGATATTGCCGGGAACAAGGCAACAATATTACAGCAAATTGATCTTGGATTGATTTAGTATTTTTTTTAAATTAAGTTTACTCCACTTAGTGGGATCGCACCGTGACAGATGAAACTACCCTCTATTACCCCTTTCCCTCATTTAGACACATCTGTAGCAGACAACATTTGAAAACAGTGTGACAAAAGGAGAAATTACTCTTAATGAATAATTTCTCCTTTTGCCACACTGTTTTCAACTCGCACTATAGTTAGACTTTTGTTTATAGATAAATTTTCTAAAGTGTTGCCTCAAGTTTTTCAAAGTCGTCTGCTGCAGATGTATTTTATGTGGGAAAGAGATAACTATTGTCTTTAAGAGGGTTATAACATGTGACAGAGTGCATCTAGAAATCCTACTCCAGGTGACAGACACATGTTGGTGACTTTGTGCCCAATATTTCCATAACATTTGAGGACACCATGGCAAACATTTTTCGAATTATGCTACACATCAAATTTCCATACATTATTTTGAACCCTTTCCCACGCCTCTGCAGCAGACGACTATTGAAGACACTGTGACAAAAGAAGAAATATCTCAAAACGAGCAATTTCTCCTTTTGCCACAATGTTTTCAACTTGATTAAGTAATAATATTTACATTTACAGAGGTTTTATACATCTTTGTCCAGATGCTATCAAAGTCGTCTGCTGCAGATCTGTTATATGTGGGAAAGAAGCATACCAAAACCGTATACCAAGTTCATCACAAGGAAGGTGATCAATAATTCACAAATGTTTCATGGCAGTCATTAAAAAATACAAGAGGGCCATGATGGCCCTATATCACTCACCTGATTTAATAGAACTTCAATAGTTTTCAAAGTTTTTACTCTTTTTAGGCCAATACTTTTGGACAAGAAGATTTTTAAAGTTTTAACAATGCACATATAAGGAAAACAAGCTCCGCCCCCTGGCGGCCATGTTTTTCAACGGATCAAAAATATTTGAACAATCTTCGTAAAGGGTGCCCCAAGGAACATTTGTGCAAAATAATTTTTAAATCAGGCCAGTTCTTTTGGACAAGAAGATTTTTAAAGTTTTAACAATGCACATATAAGGAAAACTAGCTCCGCCCCCTGGCGGCCATGCTTTTCAACGGATTGGAAATATTTGAACAATCTTGGTAAAGGGTGCCCTAAGGAACATTTGTGCAAAATAATTTTTAAATCAGGCCAGTACTTTTGGACAAGAAGATTTTTAAAGTTTTAACAATGCACATATAAGGAAAACAAGCTCCGCCCCCTGGCCGCCATGTTTTTCAACGGATTGGAAATATTTGTACAATCTTGGTAAAGGGTGCCCCAAGGAACATTTGTGCAAAATAATTTTTAAATCAGGCCAGTTCTTTTGGACAAGAAGATTTTTAAAGTTTTAACAATGCACATATAAGGAAAACTAGCTCCGCCCCCTGGCGGCCATGCTTTTCAACGGATTGGAAATATTTGAACAATCTTGGTAAAGGGTGCCCTAAGGAACATTTGTGCAAAATAATTTTCAAATTGGGCCAGTACTTTTGGACAAGAAGATTTTTAAAGTTTTAACAATGCACATATAAGGAAAACAAGCTCCGCCTCCTGGTGGCCATGTTTTTCAACGGATCAAAAATATTTGAACAATCTTGGTAAAGGGTGCACCAAGGAACATTTGTGCAAAATTATTTTCAAATCGGCCCAGTACTTTTGGACAAGAAGATTTTTCAAAGTTTAAACAATGCACATGTAAGGAAAACAGGCTCCGCCCCCTGGCGGCCATGTTTTTCAACGGATTGGAAATATTTGAACAATCTTGGTAAAGAGTGTCCCAAGGAACATTTGTGCAAAATTATTTTCAAATCGGGCCAGTACTTTTGAACAAGAAGATTTTTAAACTTTTTACAATGCACATATAAGGAAAATAAGCTCCGCCCCCTGGCGGCCATGTTTTTTAACGGATCGGAAATATTTGAACAATCTTGGTAGAGGGTACCCCAAGGAACATTTGTGCAAAATAATTTTCAAATCGGGCCAGTACTTTTGGACAAGAAGATTTTTTAAGATTTGGCAATTTTCCCCTTTTCTGATGCCGCAGCAACCAAAGTTCTACTTGGAATTAATTTCTTTGAACAACTTTGAAAGAGGACTACCTAAGGACCATTCCTGTGAAGTTATTTTGAAATCTGTCCATTGGTTTAGTAGGAGAAGTCATTTGTAGGAAATTGTTAACAGACGCTGACGACGACGACGACGCCGGACGCCGGACGGTGAGTGATCACAAAATTGAATAGACATAAGACAAAATTTCAATGTCAAAGGTGTCTGCTGAATATTGGTTATATGTGGTAAAGGGGTTAATGATTTTATCAGAATAATGTTAAGTTTAACTCAAGGTATCACAAGTGACTCAAGGTATCACAAGCGCTTTAACCCTTTCAATGCTGAATATTCAAAAGCTTTGCAATTGGAAGAGTCCATAAGCCATTTCTAGAAATATCAAGACTAAATATTGAATTGAGCAGCCAACTGTTTCGAACAAGGTCAGATTGCAATTAAGCGCCGGCTGGCCTAGCTCTATACTGGTGGCGCAGGCTTCAAAAGCTCGGGTCCCAGCAATCAAAGGGTTAACCCTTTCCCCCATACGACAATTCTGCAGCAGACGACTTTGAACATATTTTGTCAAGAAATAGAAAATCTCTATAATTGAATGGATAACCTATGACTAAAAGTGGAAAACAATGTGGCAAAAGGAGAAATTGCATGTTTTGAGCAATTTCTTCCTTTGTCAGTATGTTTTCATAAAGCTGTCTGCTGCAGAGGCGTCAGAAAGCATCGATATGAGGGAAAGGGTTAAAAGACATGAACACTGCAAACTTCCACACCATCACTTATCTTTCTACCTTTTTGTGTATCTGTATTGGATAAAAAACAAAACTGGCCATATAAGACAGCTGGCTTTAAAATCCTGATCCATATTTAGATGCATTTAGTGGCATCTACAATTAAAAGCACCGCGTAGCGAACGCCAACACTTGTCTGTTCTTTCATGAAGTGCAAAAAGGGTCATAACTGAATAAATATTAAAGCTAGATTTATGTGATTTGGTATAGACATGCAAATTATCTTTAGGAACAAGTGTTACCAAGTTTCATTTGAATATGTGTAACTGTTTTTGAATTATGAGTTAAGGTTAAAGTTTTGTGACAACACCAAGGGTATCACAATAGCCCAACTTTTTTTTCTTCAAAAAACCGACAAGGTAAAATCGAGTTTGAAAAAAATGTGGCAAAAGGAGAAATTACTCGGCATTAGCAATTTCTCCTTTTCGTCTGTAATGCTCTCTTTTAAATAATTGTACTCTCATTTAATAGAGGTTTCATTTTGTTTCTCTATATGTTTTCAGGTTCGTCTGCTGCAGAAAATATCTATAAGAGGAAGGGTTAATACAGGTTAACTACTGATGAAACATGTACCAACTTTACAAATATAGGAGGCTTTATAAAAGGTTTTCTGCTGAAAAGGTGCCAAATGGCTTTGGTAGCAGGAGAAGGTATAATGATATGGATGTTTAGAAAAACATGAAAGCACGTCTTCCTTGGTTGATTCTTGTTTAAGGATACATTTATACAAAACCTACAGGATAAATTTAACCCTTTTCCACCTATAGACGCATTTTGTGGCATCTGCAGCGAACGCCTTTTGAAAACATTGTGACAAAAGGAGAAATTGCTCAAAACCAGCAATTTCTCCTTTTTGACACAATGTTTTCAACTTTTTTCCAGTAATTATACCTACAATTACAGAGATTTTCTATATTTTGAGAAAACATTTTCTAAGTCGTCTGCTGCATGTTTGCTGTATGAGGGAAAGGGTTAAAATGATATATATATAACAAGAGGCCCAAGAGGGCCAGTATCGCTCCACGGCCATAAGGCAAAAATCAAATCTCCAAACAGCCCTGCCCCCTAGTGGCCATGTTTTTACCAACCACCATGGCTTAAAGGAATCTTGTAGAGTGTCACCCAAGGAATGTTTCTGCAAAATTATTTGAAAATCAGCCTGACACTTTCGGAGGAGAGGATATTTTAAGTTTTCACTATAGCCATATACGGCAAAAAAGCCCCACCCCCTGGTGGCCATATTTTTCAACCAATCAACATGACTTGAAGGAATCTGATAGAGGGTCAAATCAACATGGCTTGAAGGAATCTGATAGAGGGTCAGGTCAGCCTAGGAACATTTTTACAAAATTATTTGAACATCAGCCAGACACTTTCGGAGGAGAAGATTTTTAAAGTTTTCACTATGGTCATAAAAGGCAAAATAGCCCGCCCTCTGGCGGCCATGTTTTTTAACCAATCAACATGGCTTGAAGGAATCTGATAGAGTGTCACCCAATGAACATTTCTACAAATTATTTGAAAATCGGCTGAACACTTTCGGAGAAGAAGATTTTTTAAGTTTTCACTATAGCTATATAATGCAAAATTGCCCCGCCCCCTGGCAGCCATGCTTTTCATCCAATTAACATTTCTTGAAGGAATCTAATAAAGGGTCACCCAAGGAACATTTCTACAAAATTATTTGAAAATCGGCTTGACACTTTCGGAGAAGAAGATTTTTTAAGTTTTCACTATTTTTTTCTTTCGGTTGCCATGGAAACCAGAATTATGGATGGATCAAAAAACATTTAAGGAATATAAGAGAGGACATTGAGAGGATGCTTCCTATGAAGTTTCAACCAAATTGGCCAAGTGGTTAGGGAGAAGAAGTTGTTTAAAGGAAAAAGTTAACGGACGCACAGACGCACGCACAACGGACAATTCGCCATGACATAAGCTCGACTGGCTTTCAGCCAGTGGAGCTAAAAATGTTATCTACAAATAGGGATTGAGTAGACAGCTTTCACTGGCAATTGGACAAGAAGTATCATTGGCTAGCCTGATGCAATAAATATAGTTGATAAGATGGCATCATTTACGGTAATCCTTTCCCACAAATAATACAAATCTGCGGCAAACAACTTAGAAAAACATATTGGCAAAAATATGTAAATGAAAAAGAATTATTGAAAATAATTGAAAATTGTTGTCTGCAGCATAGGCATCAGAATGCGTTTGTATGCAGGGAAAGTGTTAAATTTTGTTTATCTGTGCCATTGGGCTAAATGGTAAATTTATAGTCCATCTAAACAATATGTCATAAGAAAAGAAACTTGACTATTCAGAGTGATTGTCATCTTTTTGGTTATTACTATATCAAACTTTTTTTTAAGGGTAAATTGTTAAAATATAATATTTAATGTAAGATTTCAAGATGGCTTCATTGAAAATATAATTAAGATAGTGTACCATGAAGTCCAGTTTAATCAACATTAGAGCTATAGTTGTTAAGATAAAAGAAGGAAGCAGAACCATCCATTAATCTTTAACCTCCCAACAGCCTAAGCATTATGACCCATTGTGACCTTGAAGAAACAAAACAACCCTCTGTGACCTTGAAGAAACTTGGACCCCTTACTTAGTAAGCTTGATCTAATTGATTGTTTATCAGTCTGTCCATGTGCTATCAACATTGGAGCAGGTCCAAAGACATACATTAAATTGATTGATTGGAGTTTAAAGTCGTTTTTAACAATTTGCCAGTCATATCACAGTGGCCAGTTCACCTAATCATGTGTTTTCAGGCTTTCTCACACCAGTACTTCACACAAAATACTTTCCAAACAACTGACTGTTTTTCCACACAGACTGTTAGTCCATTAGTGGAAGACGAATGACGCTGGTCACAGTGACATTCGTTAAACGTCGGAAAGAATGTTGGATGAGCTGGGGTTCAACCCAGACCCCTATACTGACGGGCCATTTAAAAATTAAATGCAAGAATGCCAATGCCAAGGTTTGGGTGAGTAGATCTTTGAATAAGTAAGCTAGTTACTGCCTGTTTCAATGTTAATGACCTCGTGGTCTAGGCAAGTGAAAGAGGTGTTGTTGGTGTTTTGTTTGTTTGAAGATCTTTTAAGCTACTTTCAGCAGTATTTCGGTTATCTCACAGCCTTGCCTGGGTAAATAACATTACCTGTCTACTGATTATATTTATCCTGACACCAATACATCCAACTTTAGGCTAACCCAACAACCCTTAATATGAAAGAGGGAAGCCCTTACTACCCTTAGCGCAAAAGAGGGAAGCCCTTACAACACTCAGCGCGAAAAAGAGGGAAGCACTTACTACCATATTTAAGGTGTTGTTGATCCTCTGAGGATTTTTTCACAAGCCATACACTCTCTTCTAAAGAGAGTAAGTCTTAGAGATAACCCTTTTCCACATACAACAAATTTGCAGCAGACGACTTTGAAAACATACCCGAAAAATATTGGAAACTCCCTTTAAATGAAAGTAAATAATTGAATGGAGTTGAAAACATGGTGGCAAAAGGAAAAATTGCTCGTTTTGAGCAATTTCTTCTTTAGTTACAATGTTTTCAAGATTCATCTGCTGCGGAGGCATCAGAAAGCATCTACAAGTGGGAAAGGGTTCAGGAAACAAGGCCTGGGAACAGTTTGCAGGAAGGATAGATAAAGGGAGGATGTGCAAACCCTGCAGTTAACTATGCCCCTCTAACAGACGCACTTTCACACCTCTGCAGCAGATGACTTTTGAAAGCATTGTGACAAATTATACCTTCATATAAATATTCTATAGATATTCTACGCTCTTGTGTAGATGTTGATAAAGTCGTCTGCAGCTAATTTGTTGTAACTTATGAAATGATTAACAACCCCCCCCCCCAGCTAATTAATGGAGAACTTATGACAACCCATCCTGGTATATAGAAATTTTAAAAGTCATCAATAAAGATAAACCAAAATAAGAGTGTACAAAGAAACAAGTGCCAATAGTTCAGTAAATGAAAGTGTGACAGACAGACTGATGGACAGACAGACAGACAGACGATGGAGATGTAGTCCCTGTGTGTCAGCCTGGATGCAGAAATCATGGAAGGCTACTATGCTCTTGTGTAATTCATACAGACAGGCTAAAACTGTTGACTATTTGAGAAAGCTACCTGATTAAAAATAGTTATTAATGAAAGACACTTCTGATAATTAGCCATGAAAGGTCTACTCAATGAGGTAAGAAGGTTTTAAGCCTTTCCACCATGGAACCACATCTGCAGCAGACAACTTTGAAAACATAGTGACAAAAACCTGAAAAATCTCAAGAGACATTGTTAGAAATGAGAAATTTCTCCTTTTGTAACTAAATGTTCAATTCTTAATCAATAATTAGTTTTATTAATAGAGATTTTCAACTGTCGTCTGCTGCAGATTTGTTGAATGTGGGAAAAGGATAATAGCGAAAAATTAACAATACGAGGGGTGTTAGTATTACCTTGATGACCCCTCTCTCATGGGGTATATCGATACCCTGTACATGGGCCTAGGGACGGTAAGCAGCAAAATAAACATAAATATAACATACTTATCCCTTTTTCACCTACAGACGCATTTTGACGCAATAGCAGCAGACAACTTTTGAAAACATTGTGGCCAAAGGTGAAATTGCTCATGATGGGCAATTTCTCCTTTGGCCACAATGTTTTCAACTGAATTTAACAATTAAGTTATATTTTATGGAGATTTTTCAGGTTTTTGCCACTACGTTTTCAAAATTGTCTTCTGCAGATTTGTTGTATGTTGGAAAGGGATAACTAAAACAAGTTACACATCTGTTCATCAGTCAACAATACATCTCTAATCATAGCATTCTGTTATTCTTTAAAAACCAATCCATTATTTCTATTATAATGTAGTATTGTGCCTGATACTAACAGTAACTGTTGACCTTTGAAAAATATTGAATGAAATTATTTAGGGATAAGATAGGTTCTCTCCCTTTCTCACAATGTCTTCCACTTCATCTGTAAGACATAAATCTGTCTGCTAGAATTTAATTTGATTTGATTCTTCTCCGGATGTTTTCAGTTTGGATCAGCCGTCAAAAGTAAATGGCTGAACATACATACCATGTATCTAACATTGCTACCTATAAAAAGCTAGTGAATCAAGTTAATATAAAGGCACGGCCATTATTACTGCGGTGACTCAGTCTTTTTTTCAGTATCAAAGGATAGATGGTATAGTCACTCTTTAAAGATAGAAAATCAGGTTCTGAGCTCTTACTCCAATTCTAAAATTGTGACTTAGTGCATAGACCTTAAAATCTTTAGAAAAGCGTCCTTGACTTAAATGGCAAAAGGCAGTGACATAGTTTAAACTTATTTATTTTACATTGATTGCGAAACAAGCTTTAATTGAGAGCAAATTCAGACAATACAGTGTATGAGTAGCCAATATTCATTCTACACTAAAGGTACCTTCCTAATGTACCCGAGTCTTGGGTACAAAGTGCTGCCTGTTGTTTCATTATAAAGAACCAATACGAAATGATGCGAATGATTAGGATTGTATGATGACATGATGACAGAGGTAAAATAATAAAACATCAACAGGTTTATGGATAAGCCACACAAAACACAACATGCTATTCCTTTACCACATGCAGGGCTCAATTTGGCGCATCAGAGCAATTTCCCCTTTTACCACAATGTCTTTGATTCAATTACACCTTTCCCACATACATAGAGGATCTTACATGAGTGCTTATTTGTTATTGTTTTTATGAAACGAGTCGACTGAAATAATATAATTATAATTCGTTTCAGTTGACGAGTTTCATAAAAACAATATCAAATAAGCACGAATGTAAGATTCTATTTATCACATAACACCATAAAAAGATTGTTTTCAATCTTTAAATCGATCTTTCTTCGTTGACCGAAGTTCACCCCGAAGTTCTAATGCATACTTCCACTGTAAAAAGTAGCCCTATCAATAACCTTTTGATTTTATACAAAATAAGCAACAAGGCACTTATAACATTTCATTTATCGAGATTTATTCTCTTTAACAATATTTTCAATAAATGCCGAAATTCAGAACAATTGTAAACAATATGCTGTCATTTAAAGTGACGTCACATGCGTGCTGTGAGTCGGCTCTTTATGTAACTAGTTACATATGATATTTTATGTCACTGCTTTATGTCACTCCTGGAGTGCAAGTTATGTGATAAAGCAAATTTTGAAGCAGATGACTTTGGAAACAAAGTGTCAAAAACCTGAAAAATCTCCAAAAAAGATAGCTTAACTTTTAAATTAAGTTGAAAAGATTGTGGCCAAAGGAGAAATTGCTCATCATGAGCAATTTCACCTTTAAAAAAGGGCTACAATGTTTTCAAAAGTCGTCTGCTGCTATTGCGTCGAAATGCGTCTACAGGTGGGAAAGGGTTTAACAAGTTTTTTCTTTTATATATAGAGATTTGTAACTGTTTTGCCGAGATGTTTTAAAAGTCATCTGCTGTAGAGGGAAAAGGGTTAAACAATTTATAGTAAAAATCTTGATAATGAATGACCACTTCAGACCTTTACTTTCTGATTTGGATCTACAAGTTATGACATTAATCATGACCCACATACATACACATTTTAATGCCCCAGCAGCAGATGATTTTTGGAAACATTGTGACAAAAGGAGAAATTGCTTATCATGAGCAATTTCTCCATATTGCCTCACTATTTCAACTCTATTAAAAAATTATAAATTCATTTATAGAAATGTTCATAGTTTTACCTTTTTTTTCAAAATCATCTGCTGAAGATTTGTTGTATGTGGGAAAAGGTTAACTTTTTCACATATACCATTACAACAAATCTACCGCAGACCATATTGAAAACATCATAGCAAATATACGGAAAGTAAAAATTATTGAATCGAGTTGAAAACATTGTGGCAAAATAAAAATTGATCATTATAAGCAATTTCTCCTTTTTTAAAGTGATTTCAAAAGTTGTTTTCTGCAGTTGCACCAAAGTGTGTTTGCAAATGGGAAAGGATTAAATATTTTAACAGGTCTGATATTTTTCATTACCAATATTTACTTTCTCTGTTTTAGCCAACAGTAAGATTTAAGAGCTATATAACTTCTTTCAAAAAACAAAAAATAAATCCCATACCCCAGAATTCAGCAAAAGAAATAACATACATATACACTTGTTTGCTCTACAAAATAATATCAATGTACAATAATCAATGACTAATATATGGCAGGTTTCATTGGAAAACACAGCATGAGTTGGAGAATATAAAATAGAAATGAGTCGTTCCTTGAGAAAACCAACATTGCTGACTCTGCGTAAAATATCAACTTGAATAAGTCTAAGTATGCCGCGCAGGCTAATCCGGACAGACACATTTTGCCTCCTGTGGCTTTTCTGTTTCAGGAATCATTACTCTATACCTCTATCCCCCTGAGACCGAAGGTGTCGGCCCGAATTAGCCTGCGCAGGCTGATCTGGGTCATTACATTACACAGAGTCAATAATGTTAGTTAACAGCTCAAATATAATTCCAAAGAAAAATACAGCAAAATATATATTACAATAAGCTTAAATTAGTAAGACATTGCATAATACAAAACATGGATGGGAAATAGTCAACACAACAATCAAATTATTTCTTGTTGTGCAGACAATGCTCATGTGGTTTCCCATCTACAAAAAGTCAGCAATAGACAACATCTAGGCAGAAATAGGGAAATCTCTATGAATGATGTTGCTTCATCAACTAAATTTTGTTCTTATGGTGTTTTATGCTGTTTTCAACATTATTTCAGTTATATCATGGCAACAATTTACTTATTTACTTATTACTTATTTACTTATCCCTGGGTAAACAAACCAGTACTAGGCTAGGAGATGTGTCCCCAAGGACACTCCACCAAGTCTGCTGCAACTGGGGATTTAACCTGGGATACCCGGTTTCAAATCCGCGACACTAACCACCATCCTATAGAGAATTCCTTTACTCAGCCTAAAGTGCAGTGCTTGTAGCTTATCCCTTTACCACTTGTAGACGCATTCTGACACCTAGGAAGCAGACGACTTTTGAAATCATAGTGGCAAAAGGAGAAATTGCTCATAATGAGCAATTTCTTCATTTGCCACTATGATTTCAACTCTATTCAATAATCATACGTTCCTTTTTTTCAGATTTTCTTTATTTTGATCTTATCAAAGTCGTCTGCAGCAGATTTGTTTTTTGTGGGAAAGGGTTAACTGTAATCACAAATTATAGTATTTTTTTAAAAAATATTTTGACAATGTAAATCATTGAAAATTTAATCAGATGACTTTATGAGATAATGGTTTATCAGTTCAACTTATACTGTGAAATATTTGAGAAAGTAGATAAAGACAATAATTATATAAATCACTAGAAGCAGAAATATGAAAAACAACAAATGCATGATGTATGGCTTAACCCTTTCCCCTATATAGATGCATTTAGACACATCTACAGCAAATGACTTTTGAAGACATTCTGGCAAAAGGAGAAATTGCGCATCATGAATTTTAACAATTCAATTTTCATTTATTGGGAATTTTTCATATTTTTGCTCAGATGTATTCAAATCGACTGATGCACAATTGTTGCATGTGAGAAAGGCGCCAAATTCTGCAGCAGACGACTTTGAACATATATTGTCAAAAAATAGAAAATCTCAATAATTGAATGGATAACCTATGACTTAGAGTGGTAAACATTGTGGCAAATGGAGAAATTGCTTGTTTTGAGCAATTTCTTATATTTTGTCAATATGTTTTCAAAAAGCCCTCTGCTGCAGAGATGTCAGAAAGCGTCTATATGAGGGAAAGGGTTAATTAAGGATTATTTTCAATAAAGTAACTATGATTCAGTGAAGGATTGTTTTAACCCCTTTCCACATAATACAAATATGCAGCAGACAACTTTGAAAACATTGAGAAAAAGCTATGGAAAATCTCTATTGATGAAGGTATTATTTGTTAGCATAACTATCATCTTAGCAATTTCTCCATTAGCCCTGGTGGTGAAGTGGTACAAGTCTACTGCAGATGTCCCAAAATGTGTCTACAAAGGGTCAAACCCTATGTTGTGGGTATTCAAAACAAGAGCTGTCGGAGGACAGTGCGCTCGACTATTTCAGCGCTTATTTAAGTTACAGAGATAATGGACTCTAATGTAGTTGCATGCAAAACATTAACCACAATTTCTTAAAGGGTGATAATTTGCATTATATGCAGGATAGAGTTATTTAACTTGATTATTTTGATAGGTGTGATGGTTGGGAAGGGTTATATAACGTTTCAATGGAATGCATCAAGTAGTTACTAAGATATTGACTCTTAATGTAGTTGCACGCAAACCTTTAACCATAATTTCTAAATAAACAAGAGGGCCATGATGGCCCTTGAATCGCTCACCTGATTTTTTATTTATTTTTCACTTTAGCTATATAAGCCTCGCCCCCTGGCAGCCATAGTTTTCGACCAATCAACTTGGCTTGAAGGAATCTGATAGAGGGTCACCCTAGGAACATTTCTACAAAATTATTTGAAAATCAGCCAGATACTTTTGGAGGAGAAGATTTTTTGAATTTTCACTATAGCCATATAATGCAAAATAGCCCTGCCTACTGGCGGCCATGTTTTTTGACTAATCAACATGGCTTGAAGGAATCTGAAAGTGGGTCATCCAAGGAACATTTCTACAAAATTATTTGAAAATCGGGCTGACACTTTTGGAGAAGAAGATTTTTTAAGTTTGCACTATAGCCATATAAGGCAAAATAGCCCCGCCCCCCCCCCCCCCCCCCCCCCCCTGGCGGCCATGTTTTTCGACCAATCAACATGGCTTGAAGGAATCTGATAGAGGGTCACCCAAGGAACATTTCTACAAAATCATTTGAAAATCAGCCTGACACTTTCTGAGGAGAAGATTTTTTAAGTTTTCACTTTAGCCATATAAGGCAAAATAGCCCCGCCCCCCTGGCGGCCGTGTTTTTTGACCAATCAACATGGCTTGAAGGAATCTGGTAGAGGGTCATCCAAGGAACATTTCTACAAAATTATTTGAAAATCTGCCAAACAGTTTGGGAGAAGAAGAATTTTGAAGTTTTTTTCGTTTCGTTGCCATGGAAACCAGAATTCTGCATGGATCCCTAAAATTTGAAGGAATTCTGGTGAGGTCATTAAGAGGATGCTTTCTGTGAAGTTTCATCCCAATTGACCGACTGGTTACTGAGGAGAAGATGTTGAAGATTTTTTAAGTTTTCACCTTTGGCCATATAAGGCAAAATAGGCCCCGCCCCCTGGCGGCCATGTTTTTCGACCAATCAACATTGCTTGAAGGAATCTGATAGAGGGTCACCCAAGGAACATTTCTACAAATTTATTTGAAAATCGGCCTGACACTTATGGAGGAGAAGATTTTTTAAGTTTTCATTATAGCCATAAAAGGCAAAATAGCCCCGCCCCCGGGCGTCCATGTTTATTGACCAATCAACATGGCTTGAAGGAATCTGATAGAGGGTCACCCAAGGAACATTTCTACAAAATTATTTGAAAATCGGCCTTACACTTTCGGAGGAGAAGATTTTTTAAGTTTTCACTATAGCCATATAAGGCAAAATAGCCCCGCCCCCCCCCTGGCGGCCATGTTTTTCGACCAATCAACACGGCTTGAAGGAATCTGATAGAGGGTCATCCAAGGAACATTTCTACAAAATGATTTGAAAATCTGCCAACCAATTCGGGAGAAGAAGAATTTTGAAGTTTTTTCGGTTTCGTTGCCATGGAAACCAGAATTTTGCATGGATCCCAAAAATTTGAAGGAATTCTGGTGAGGTCATTGAGAGGATGCTTTCTGTGAAGTTTCATCCAAATTGACCCACTGGTTACTGAGGAGAAGAAGTTGACGCACGACGCACGACGGACGACGCACGCCGGACAAAAGGCGATCACAATAACTCACCTTGAGCAAAGCTCAGGTGAGCTGAAAAAAGGGCAACAATTTGCACAATATGCAGGATAGAGTTATCTTAATTGGTTGTGTATCTAGTTGTGAAAGGTTGTATAAAGTTTCAATACAACGCTTCAAGTTGTTACTGAGATTACACTCTAAATGTAGTTGCAAAACTTTAACCAGAATTTCTAAGTCCAAAAAGGGCCATAACTTGCATAAAATGCTGTATAGAGTTATCGTACTTGATTGTTTACATAGGTGTGATGTTTGGGAAGGGCTGTATAAAGTTTCAATGCAATGCATCAAGTAATTACTATGATATGGTCTCTTAATGTAGTTGCATGCAAAACTTTAACCAGAATTTATAAGTCCAAAAAGGCCCATAACTTGCATAAAATGCAGGATAGAGTTATTTAAATTGAAAGTCAACATAGGTGTGATAGTTGGGAAGGGTTGTATAAAGTTTCAAAGCAATGCATAAAGTAAATACTAGGATATCGACTCTTAATGAAGTTGCATGCAAAACTTTAACCAAATTTCTAGTTAAACAAGAGGGCCAAGATGGCCCTAAATCGATCACCTAATTGATAGTAAATTAGTAGCAAATATTTAACTGCAAATATCTGGAAAATTTTATCAGGGAGTGCAAATGAAACTGAAAGGAGTGGACACTTCTCAAGAAACAGCTTATCAGTAAAGGCCATTTATATCTTGAAATCTAACAAGAACTTTAATAAGAATGGAATTATAAAGTTTTTGTCATTTTGCACCTTTCCTGATGCCGCCTTGCTGCCCTGTTTTTCAACGAAATCAATATGGCTTCAACATTTTATTAAGAGGGTCACTTAAGGAACATTCCTACCAAATTATCTTGCAATCGCACAAGTAGATTATGGAGGAAAAGGATTTTAAAATGTGGGTATTTTTCTCACTTTCTGATGCCGCAGCAACCAAAGTTCTCAATGGAATTTAAATCTTTGAACAATTTTGAAAGAGGACCACCAAAGGAACATTCCTGTGATGTTTTGTGGAAATTGGTCTATTGGAATGGTAGGAGTTGGTTGTCATTTGTAGCTAAAAGTTCAATTTACCCTTTTTGTGATGACGCCTGGTTGATATGATTGTGTAACCAATCAAAACAGCTTAAACAAATTAAATAGAGGATCATTACAGTAAGATTCGTATTATATTTTCTTAAAATCAGACAAACACTTTCATAAAAATGGAATTTTCAAATTTTGTCATTTTGCCGCTTTTCTGATGCCGCCTGACTGCCATGTTTTTCGACCAATCAGTATGGCTTGAACAATTTTTATAGAGGGTCACCCAATAAACATTTCTACCAAATTATATTTGAATCTGACAGGCAGATTCGGAGGAGAAGATTTTTAAAGTTTGGACATTTTGTCCCCTTTCTGATGCCGCAGCAACCAAAGTTCTCATTGGAATTTTAATCTTTGAACAATTTTGAAAGAGGACCACCAAAGGAACATTCCTGTGATGTTTTGTGGTAATTGGTCTATTGGAATGGTAGGAGATGGTTGTCATTTGTAGCTAAAAGTTCAATTTACCCCTTTTGTGATGACGCCTGGTTGCTATGATTGTGTAACCAATCAAAACGGCTTAAACAAATTAAATAGAGGATCATAACAGTAAGATTCGTATTATATTTTCTTAAAATCAGACAAGCATTTGCATAAAAATGGAATTTTCAAATTTTGTCATTTTGCCCCTTTTCTGATGCCGCCTGACTGCCATGTTTTTCGACAAATCAGTATGGCTTGAACAATTTTTGGACGGTACCCCTTAGGGTACTGTCTATAGTCATGTGCATTTTGAGAAATCGTACAACAGTTGGCTCCCCGACTATAAACAGAACGACAGTGTAAAGCTGGGAGCCGAAAAAGAGGGATTTTTTTAACCGTCAACAAAAAAGACTGTAAAAAGGAAGCATTAGTGGTTGAAAGTTGAAGTAGAACGTTTACAATATTGAGTTGAAGTTTGAATAAATATATTCATAATTAATGTATGAATATATACCAATTTGTTTTAATGTTCAATCATAAAGAATATACTTTTTAGAAACGAAATAATCAGAAGTGATTTTTGGATTTTTGGTAGTATTAACAATAATGTCAAACGCGTCGATGAAAAACTATCTCCCAACTAATTATCTAGCCAATCGATTCATTTTACTGAAAGAGATGGTAAGGAACGACAACTCTGCGAAGGAGAACTTGCAACTTCCGTTCAAAATGAAAGTAGAAATCTGACAAGCTGACGATAGATTGTTATTGTTTTTGTGGAGAAAAGACACATGAAGTTTATATTGAGGAAGACTGACAGAAAAGAAATGTGTGCATGTTCATTTAGTCATCAATCCGTAAAACGTTCGAGGTAGGTCTGTCAATGAAACTGTAATTTGGAGTGGTAAACCTTTTTTTTTTTTTTTCGCCCTGTGCTGTATCGTAACCGAATATGAAAATAAGCTCACATGTATTTCATGTACACGTATGTCTGAAAATAGCCCAATTCCTGTAGACATTCGCTTGTTCGTTTTATCATTTGACATCTGTTAATTATTTAAAAAGGGTGGCATATGAAGGAAAATGAAAAGTAAAAAATAAATGAAGGACTTCGGAGACTTCGTACATATATTGTACAAGTGTATCATCATCGTTATTTGTATTGATGATATTATGTATACAAGTTTTATTATTGAAAAGAATGAAGAAATACAATGTATATTGATAAATGAATTTTCCAGATTTTGTCTATACTTAGATGGAGCATATGCATGATGCTTTGCCAAAAATGTTATTCAATTAACGCACAAAAACATATGTATATTTGTGTACGTATGTTATAAATTGTCTAGTGAATCCATGTCTAACTGACACTTTGCCTTGTCGTCATTTATAAAGTTATATTGACATAGTTATATTAACATAAAAGTAGTGAGGCTACGCTGTTTCTAGGTCTAAATTACATGTGTATGGTCAGTTAAGACTGGTGAGACTGCATAATATGATACATAGGCTCCTCCGAGTCTTCACTGGATACAGATGCATTATAACCCCAAATAACTTAATGCAGATCAATAATTGCAAAGTATCTATTATAAACGGACTATTTTATTATTCAAATCATAGCATACATATATATTGATAAAAATGGTTTTGTGCAGACATGTATACACATCTTGATTTTATTTTTATTGTGCAATCAGTAACTGTATGTATTTTTGTTTCGTTTCAGATCATGGAAATGTTGACAGATTATAATGCGCAGCATTACTTGTGAAGAAGATTCATAATGTCAGTGTATGGGACATTTTTACAACCAACTTTTATGTATTGGAAAAGTTGGGGTATATTTACTGTTATTTCCGGTTTCGTTTTTAGTTGAATTAGAGAAATAAAAGACAAATGGCAAGTCCTGGACGCAACAAAACGGGTAGAAAACAAAAACAAAACGACGTTAATGACATTCTTCAAAGCTGGTAACAGCAGCGAGTCGTTGTGACAAGTATTCTGAATGAAAGTGTTTGTTTTAACTCGGAAAACAGTAACGGAATGGAATGTTGTAAACGATACAAATACGAATCAAGGATGCACAATGAGATCTGTTTTTGTTTACTATAATACAGGAAGATAACTGTGTAATTAACTAATTACTATGAACAAGACATTCAAGTAAATAATTTTGAGCTATAACACAGCCTTCCAGGAAGACTGTATGTATATTGTTTTTTATGGCGCATCGACAGCTAAGGTCATTTAGCGCGCAATTAAATTTAATTATTCATGATCCCTGGGTAAACAAACCAGTACTAGGCTAGAAAATGTGCCTTGCCCAAGTGCACTCCACCATGACCGTAGTGCCGCGACTGGGGCTCGAACCCGGGACACCCGGTTTCGAAATCCCCGACGCTAACCACTCGACCACAGCGGATTCCTCCAGGAAGACACTTGTACATGATAACTAACATTAAGTAGATCATTTTGAACTACATATTGTGTCACACAGGGTGAACCTGTTGATAATTTTGATCAGGCAGATCATTTGTTTTGTTAAATGACCCAAGATGTAAAACTGTAAGTTTACTAGCATTTGTCAACAGTAAGAGGCATGAGTAAAAAGCATTGTGACAAAAGGAGAAATTGCTCGTATGGAGCAATTTCTTCCTCTGCTTCCATGTTTTCAAAAAGCTGTCTGCTGCAAAGGCGTCAGAAAGTGTCTATTTGAGGGAAAGGGTGATTGAAATATTATAATTAGCTCCTCTGGCTGAAAGCTAGTCGAGCTTATGTCATGGCGAATTGTCCGTCGTGCATGCGTTAATTTTTTGCTTCAAACAACTTCTCCTACCTAACCACTTGGCCAATTAAGATGAAACTTCCTAGGAACCATCCGCTTAATGTCCTCTACTAAATTCATTCAAATTTTTTGGATCCATGCAAAATTCTGGTTTCCATGGCAACCAAATTCAAAAAATAGGGAAAAAGCTTCTCCTCCGAAAGTGTCAGGCCGATTTTCAAATAATTTTGTAGAAATGTTCCTTGGGTGACCCTCTATCAGATTCCTTCAAGCCAAGTTGATTGGTAGAAAAACATGGTGGCCAGGGGGGCGGGGCATTTTGCCTTATATGGCTATAGTGAAAACTTAAAATATCTTTACCTCAAAAAGTGTTTGGCAAATTTTCAAATAATTTTGTAGAAATGTTCCTTGGGAGACCCTCTATCAGATTCCTTCAAGCCATGTTGATTAGTCAAAAACATGGCCATCAGAGTGTGGGGTTATTTTGCCGTATATGGCTATAGTGAAAACTTAAAAAAATCTTCTTCTCCGAAAGTTTCCGGCCGGTTTTCAAATAATCTTGTAGAAATGTTCCTTGTGTGACCCTCTATCAGATTCCTTCAAGCCAAGTTGATTGGACGAAAAACATGGTCGCCAGGGGAGCGGGGCTAATTTGCCTTATATGGCTATAATGTAAAATTAAAATATCTTTACCTCAAAAAGTGTTTGGCAAATTTTCAAATAATTTTGTAGAAATGTTCCTTGGGAGACCCTCTGTCAGATTCCTTCAAGCCATGTTGATTAGTCGAAAACTATGGCTGCCAGGGGACGGGGCTATTTTGCCTTATATGGCTATAGTGAAAACTTAAAAAATCTTCTCCTCCGAAAGTTTCAGGCAAATTTTCAAATAATTTTGTAGAAATGTTCCTTGGGTGACCCTCTATCAGATCCTTCAAGCCATGTTGATTAGTCGAAAAACATGGCCGTCAGAGGGTGGGGCTATTTTGCCGTATATGGCTATAGTGAAAACTTAAAAAATCTTCTCCTCCGAGACTGTCCAGCTGATTTTCAAATAATTTTGTAGATATGTTCTTTGGGTGACCCTCTATCAAATTCCTTCAAGCCAAGTTGATTGGTCGAAAACTATGGCTGCCAGTGTGCGGGGCTATTTTGCCTTATATGGCTATAGTGAAAACTTAAAAAATCTTCTACGAAAGTTTGGGGCTGATTTTCAAATAATTTTGTAGAAATGTTCCTAGGATGGTCCTCTATCAGATTCCTTCAACAATGTTGATTGGTCAAAAACATGGCCATCAGGGGGCGGGGCTGTTTGAAAATTAAATTTTTGCCTAATGGCCGTGGAGCGATACTGGCCCTCTTGGGCCTCTTGTTAGCTCACCTGTGCACGAAGTGCTCAGGGCGAGTTATTGTGATCGCCCTATGTCCGGCGTCCGTCGTCCGGCGTCCGTCGTCCGTCAACATTTTCTCCTCTGTAACCGGTGGGTCAACTGGGATGAAACTTCACAGAAAGCATCCTCGCAATGTCCTCACCAGAATTCCTTAAAATTTTAGGGATCCATGCAGAATTCCGGTTTCCATGGCAACGAAATGAAAAAAACTTCAAAATTCTTCAAATTATTTTGTAGAAATGATCCTTGGGTGACCCTCTATCAGATTCCTTCAAGCCATGTTGATTGGTCGAAAAACATGGCCCCCAGGGTGGGGGGGGGGGGGG
Source organism: Serripes groenlandicus (assembly GCA_031761405.1). Classification (NCBI taxonomy): domain Eukaryota; kingdom Metazoa; phylum Mollusca; class Bivalvia; order Cardiida; family Cardiidae; genus Serripes; species Serripes groenlandicus. The sequence goes on from JASEVX010000005.1 coordinate 71,548,468, forward strand.
GGGCTATTTTGCCAATATGGCTATAGTGCAAACTTAAAAAATCTTCTCCTCCAAAAGTGTCAGGCCGATTTTCAAATAATTTTGTAGAAATGTTCCTTGGGTGACCCTCTATCAGATTCCTTCAAGCCATGTTGATTGGTCGAAAAACATGGCCGCCAGGGGGCGGGGCTATTTTGCCTTTTATGGTTATAGTGAAAACTTAAAAAAAATTCAACAGCTTCTCCTCAGTAACCAGTGGGTTAATTGGGATGAAACTTCACAGAAAGCATCCTCTCAATGACCTCACCAGAATTCCTTCAAATTATTGGGATCCATGCAGAATTCTGGTTTCCATGGCAACGAAACGAAAAAAACTTCAAAATTCTTCTCCTCCCAAATTGGTTGGCAGATTTTGAACTTATTTTGTAGAAATGTTCCTTGGGTGACTCTCTATCAGATTCCTTGAAGCCATGTTGATTGGTCGAAAAACATGGCCGCCAGGGGGGGGGGCGGGGCTTTTTTGCGTTATATGGCTATAGTGAAAACTTAAAAAATCTCCTCCTCCAAAAGTGTCAGGCCGATTTTCAAATAATTTTGTAGAAATGTTCCTTGGATGACCCTCTATCAGATTCCTTTAAGCCATGTTGATTGGTCGGGGCTTATATAGCTAAAGTGAAAAAAAAAATCAGGTGAGCGATTCCAGGGCCATCATGGCCCTCTTGTTTTTTAAATCTGATCAAAGCTTTCTCTGTCTAGATTCCATAGAGTACTGGTACATGTTCATAAGAAGAATTAATTTCACAATGAAATTATTGATCACAAAAGGAAAAAGCACATTATGAGATTTAACTTCTGACATAAAGTTTAAAGATTTTCTATTGCATCATTATTGTCTACAGCCTATAATACATTCAAAGGTCAGTTTACTATTTTTTTCTATGTATATATGTGTTTATATGTCTCTGGTATATTCAAGTTGATATGTACTCAGCATGCAACAGAATTTACATGTACAAAATATGTCCCCAATTGTTCAATTGTTGAACATAGTAATGGGAAGAAAAGTTTGAAATTTTTAACACAACTGTACATTTTGACCTGTTGATTTTTTTGCAAACTTCAAGGATTGGAAGAATTATTTGAACGGAACCAATATCACAGGCTCTTTTTAAAAAACTTTACCCAAATTTAACCAATCTACAGCAGACAACTTTGAAAATATCTTTGCAAGCTCACTTTGGTACAGCATGTTTCCTATTTTATTACTCAGTTTACCGTAGCTCAGTCAGTAGAGACATGGGCTGTTAATCCAGGGGTTGTGAGTTCGAACACCAGCTTGGCCTACATTCCTTCCAACATTTGACATGACTACCACCAATGGGCTTTCAGACTATGTAGAAAAGCAGCCAGTTGCTTGGAAAGAATGTTGTGTGAAGTACTGGTATGAGAAAGCCAAGAAACATATGAGTAGTTGAACTGGCTGCCGTGATATGACTGAAAGATTGATGAAAATGGTGTTAAACCCCAATTAATCAATCAAACTATTTTATTACCTAATACTTTGAGACTTGGAAAACTTGTTCATCTAATATCCTTCTTCTCATTGTATACTAAAAGGCTGAGTGTATATGGCAAGCCAATTGTCCAATAATTACGTGAACCCAGGTTCACGTTCGAAAAACTAGGATTAACGATCGATAAACTAGGTTTTTCGAACGTAAAACCAGGTTTATCGAATACTAAGTTATATTTTCGAGCGAAAACATAGGATAACGGGCGTAAACCATAGTTTACGCTCGTGAACCCATGTTCACGCTCGATAAACTAGGTTTCTCGATTGAACTAAGAATTTCGGTCGTTATCCTAAGTTCACGAGCGTGAACCTATGTTTACGGGCGTGAATCTGGATTCATGAGCGTGAACCATAGTTTACGAACGTGAACCTAGGTTCACGGTCGTAAAGATAGGTTCACGTTCGTAAACTATGGTTCTCGCTCGTAAACATAGGTTCACGGTCGTAAACCTAGGTTCACGCCCGAAATTCATAGTTGATTTGATAATCCTAGTTTATTGACCGTAAACCATGGTTTACGTTTGATAAACTAGGTTTCTCGATTGAACTACGAATTTCGGTCGTTATCCTATGTTTACGTGCCTGAACCGGGGTTCACGAGCGTGAACCTATGTTTACGAGCGTGAACCATAGTTTACGAACGTGAACTTATGTTTACGACCGTGAACTTGGGTTTACGAGCGTAAACCTACGTTTACGAGCGTGAACTATGGTTTACGAGCGTGAACTATGGTTTACGACGTTATCCTATGTTTTCGCTCGAAAGTATAGGTTAACATGCTTTTACGTTCGAAAAACCTAGTTTATCGATCGTTAATCCTAGTTTTTCGACCGTAAACGTAGGTTCACGTTCGAAAAACTAGGATTAACGATCGATAAACTAGGTTTTTCGAACGTAAAACCAGGTTTATCGAATACTAACTTATATTTTCGAGCGAAAACATAGGATAACGGGCGTAAACCATAGTTTACGCTCGTGAACCCATGTTCACGCTCGATAAACTAGGTTTCTCGATTGAACTAAGAATTTCGGTCGTTATCCTAAGTTCACGAGCGTGAACCTATGTTTACGGGCGTGAATCTGGGTTCATGAGCGTGAACCATAGTTTACGAACGTGAACCTAGGTTCACGGTCGTAAAGATAGGTTCACGTTCGTAAACTATGGTTCTCGCTCGTAAACATAGGTTCACGGTCGTAAACCTAGGTTCACGCCCGAAATTCATAGTTGATTTGATAATCCTAGTTTATCGACTGTAAACCATGGTTTACGTTTGATAAACTAGGTTTCTCAATTGAACTACGAATTTCGGTCGTTATCCTATGTTTACGTGCGTGAACCGGGGTTCACGAGCGTGAACCTATGTTTACGAGCGTGAACCATAGTTTACGAACGTGAACTTATGTTTACGACCGTGAACTTGGGTTTACGAGCGTGAACCTACGTTTACGAGCGTGAACTATGGTTTACGACGTTATCCTATGTTTTCGCTCGAAAGTATAGGTTAACATGGTTTTACGTTCGAAAAACCTAGTTTATCGATCGTTAATCCTAGTTTTTCGACCGTAAACCTAGGTTCACGTAATTATTGGACAATTGGCTTGCCATAAGTGTAGCCTATTTTTGGGGGTAAAAAGTATAAATTTTGATGTATTTTGGTTGTATTAGAGAATTGGACATTGTTGGTTAAGTTACAGGTCAATTTGACAGAAAATCCACAGGAGAAATTTGTCTATCCTTGTAAGCCTGTGTGGCATGCTTAGGCTGATCCGGATCAATACTTTACACAGAGTCCACAATGTTGGTTTGCTCAAATTAAAGGAAAATCTAGTTAACACTCTGGAAGCCGCATGTTTTACTTGAGCATGTTGAAATTTTCTCAGAATATTTGCTTGTATGATATCTAGCCTAAGTTTGAATATGTGTCAGATCCAGTAAAGAACTAGGTCACTTAGCCAAACACTGTAGAAAAATCTTGTTAACACTATAGACACTGCATTTTTGTATTGAGTATTTTGAAACCTTGTCAGAAAGTTTGTCTTGATGATAGGCCAATTTCAAATATTGGTTATTTTGGATAAAACATTAGGGCACTAAGCCAAGTTGGAGGAAAATCTTGTTAACCTTTTCCCTCATATAGACGCGTTCTGACGCCTCTGCTTCAGATGGCTTTTTGAAAACATAGAGACAAAAGAAGAAATTGCTCAAAACAAGCAATTTCTCCTTTTGCCAAAATGTTTTCCACTTTTAGTCATAGGTTATCCATTCAATTATAGAGGTTTTGTATCAATTGACAAAATATGTTCAAAGTCGTCTGCTGCAGAATTGTCGTATGAGGGAAAGGGTTAAGACTCTGGAAGCGGCACTTTTAGCTTGAGCATGCTGAAACTTTGTCAGAATGATTGTTTTTATTATATTTATTTTGAATATGGGTAATGTTTGTTAAAAAATTAGGTCACTATGCCAAGTTGTAGGACAATCTTGATTTAACACTTAAGAGACCACACTTTTGACCCTAGCGGCTTGAAACTTTGTCAGACAGTTTTTCTTGATGATATACTGGCCAATTTAGACATTGGTCATGTTGAGTAAAAAATTAGGTCCCTTGATCAAATTTAAGAAAAATCTTGTTAATGCTCTGGAAGCCATGTTTTTAACTCTAGCATGATGAAACTTTACCAGAATGTTTATCTTGATGATATTTAGGCTAACTTTGAATATGGTCTGGCTAAAAACTAGGTCACTAGGCCAATATTGAGAAATATTTTGTAAACACTGTAGTCACCACATTTCTCTCAAATGTTCCTCGCGTGCCTCTTTACTAAGAGTGTTAAAATTAAGTTGATTCTTTAGATACTATAGATAATAAATAGCTTTGCTATAGGTACTATGTTACCCTTTCTACACTACAGACACATGTTGTCTAATCTTCAACAGATGGATGGTATGAGAAATTTCGACAGTTTTCTCAATGTTTTATTGACTTTTAGTTTCATCAATACAGATTTACCAATATCTTTAGTTAAACATTTTCAAATCATCTGCTGTAGGGTTTATCCATGTGATAAATTACCTATCACAAATGTGTTTGTTTATCTAACTGTATCTACTGTCTATAAGTCAAGAGTTTAATTATAGATCTCTGGAAATAAGGGGTTAACCCTGTCTTAAATAAATGTTTGAACTGTATGCATTTTTGCTTTTTTGTTTACATTTTTAGCTCGTCTGATTTTTTGAAAAAACAAGATGTGTTTGTGAAACACTGATGCCCCCCAATGGCAACATCTAGGTCAAAGGTCAAGGTCGCCAGGTCAAAAATGTTGGTACTGACAGAAAGGTCATGTCACAAGGAATACACATGTGAAATATGGTAGCCGTACCTGTTATGGTTCAAAAGTAGTGGTCAAGGTTAAAGTTTTTTTCGAGAATGGCAACATCTAGGTCAAAGGTCAAGGTCGCAAGGTGAAACATTTTGGTACTGACAGAAAGGTCATGTCACAAGGTATACACATGTGAAATATGGTAGCCTTACCTGTTATGGTTCAAAAGTAGTGGGGAAGGTTAAACAAAAAATTGAGAATGGCAACATCTAGGTCAAAGGTCAAGGTCGCAAGGTCAAAAATGTTGGTACTGACAGAAAGGTCATGTCACAAGGAATACACATGTGAAATATGGTAGCCGTATCTGTTATGGTTCAAAAGTAATGGCCAAGGTTAAAGTTTTTTTCGAGAATGGCAACATCTAGGTCAAAGGTCAAGGTCGCAAGGTCAAAAATGTTGGTACTGACAGAAAGGTCATGTCACAAGGAATACACATGTGAAATATGGTAGCCGTACCTGTTATGGTTCATAAGTAATGGCCAAGGTTAAAGTTTGTTTTTTTCGAGAATGCCAACATCTAGGTCAAAGGTCAAGGTCGCAAGGTCAAACATTTTGGTACTGACAGAAAGGTAATGTCACAAGGAATACTCATGTGAAATATGGTAGCCGTACCTGTTATGGTTCAAAAGTAGTGGTCAAGGTTAAAGTTTTTTTCGTGCAGACAGGCCAAAAACTACATCTAGGTCAAAGGTCAAGGTCGCAAGGTCAAACATGTTGGTACTGACAGAAAGGTCATGTCACAAGGAATACACATGTGAAATATGGTAGCCGTACCTGTTATGGTTCAAAAGTAGTGGTCAAGGTTAAAGTTTTTTGTGTGCAGACCAACAGACAGACAGGCCAAAAACTATATGCCCCCCGAATCGGAGATTCCGGGGGGGCATAAAAAGACGAGCTATTGTCGTCACTTGATCGTCGTCGTCTGCGTCAGCGTTGGTTAAGTTTTGCGTTTAGCTCACTTACATGGAAACTATCAAACATAATACTTTGAAACTTGGAAAACTTGTTCATCTAATACCCTTCTTCACATTGAATGCTAAAGATACTGAGTTTGACCTTATTTTTGGGGTAAAAAACATGATTTTGGTGGTTTTTGGTTGACTTTTGATCAAAGCTCCCTCATTTTTTGTTAGATTGATTTCAAATTGTGCACACATATTTCATAAATAATATACTTCAACATGTCAAATGGGATTTTGGGTCAAACATTTGGATTTTTTGCTTTTTCATTTCTTGTATTTTTAGCTATTGTGATCACATTTTGTCCGGCGTCCGTCCGTCGTCAACATTTGAGCTTGTTAACACTCTACGGGCTACATTTTGTATCCAATCTTCATGAAAGTTTATCAGAATGTTCATCTCCATAAAATCTTGGACAAGTTCGAAACTGGGCCATATGAGGTCAACAACTAGGTCACTAGGTCGAATTGAAGGGAAATCTTGTTAACACTGGAGGCCACATTTTCAACTTGATCATGTTGAAACTTTATCAGAATGTTTGTCTTGATGATATGTAGGTCAAGTTCGAACATGGGTCACGTCGGGTCAAAAAGTAGGTCACTAGGTCAAATTGAGGGAAAATTTTGTTAACACTCCAGAGGTCGCAATTTTTATATAAGCAGTTTGAAATTTTGTCAGAATGTTTGTCTTAAAAATATCTAGGTCAAGTTCGAATATGGGTTATGCTGGGTCAAAAACTAGGTCACTAGGTCAAATTGAAGGAAAATCTTGTTAACACTTTGGATGCCGCATTTTTTGCTTCAGCAGCTTGAAATTTAGTCAGAATGTTTGTCTTAAAGATATCTAGGTCAAGTCCAAATATGGGTCATATTGGGTCAGAAACTAGGTATCAGACGAGCGTCAGGCACCCGCGGGCGGTGCTCTTGTTTGAAATTATGTGACTTGTGTTGTAACTTTCCAAAAAATAGATACAGTTGACCATCTTTTTCCCCCTCATACAATGGGTACCGTCCCACAGAACTTTCAGTGCTTTGATTATAGAGGGTCACCCAATAAACATTTCTACCAAATTATATTTGAATCTGACAGGCAGATTCGGAGGAGAAGATTTTTAAAGTTTGGACATTTTGTCCCCTTTCTGATGCCGCAGCAACCAAAGTTCTCAATGGAATTTAAATCTTTGAACAATTTTGAAAGAGGACCACCAAAGGAACATTCCTGTGATGTTTGGTGGAAATTGTTCTTGCGGTTCAGGAGGAGATGATGTTTAAAGCTAAAACATAACGCCGGACGGACTACAGACGACGGACAAAAAGTGATCAGAATAGCTCACCTTGAGCCTTCGGCTCAGGTGATCTAAAAAGGGCCATAACTTGCATAAAATGCAAGAGTTATCTAACTTGATAATCTACAAAGGTGTGATAGTTGGGTAGGGTTGTAGAAAGTTTCAATGTAATGCATCAAGTAAACACTGAGATATGGACTATTAATTTAGTTGCACGCAAAACTTTAACCAGAATTCCTAAGTAAAAAAGGGGCCATAACTTGCATATAATGCAGCATAGAGTTATCTAAATTAATAATCTACACAGGTATCATAGTTGGGTAGGGTTGTAGAAAGTTTCAATGCAATGCATCAAGTAAATACTGAGATATATGGACTGTTAATTTAGTTGCATGCAAAACTTTAACCAGAATTTCTAAGGAAAAAAAGGGCCATAACTTGCATAAAATGCCAGATAGAGTTATCTTACTTGATAATCTACAAAGGTGTGATAATTGGGCAGGGTTGCAGAAAGTTTCAATGCAATGCAACAAGTAAATACTGAGATATTGACTGTTAATTTAGTTGCACGCACAACTTTAATCAGAATTTCTAAGTAAAACAAGATGTGTTTGTGAAACACTGATGCCCCCCAATGGCAACATCTAGGTCAAAGGTCAAGGTCGCCAGGTCAAAAATGTTGGTACTGACAGAAAGGTCATGTCACAAGGAATACACATGTGAAATATGGTAGCCGAACCTGTTATGGTTCAAAAGTAGTGGTCAAGGTTAAAGTTTTTTTCGAGAATGGCAACATCTAGGTCAAAGGTCAAAAATGTTGGTACTGACAGAAAGGTCATGTCACAAGATATACACATGAAATATGGTAGCCGTACCTGTTATGGTTCAAAAATAGTGGTCAAGGTTAAAGTTTTTTTTCGAGAATGGCAACATCTAGATCAAAGGTCAAGGTCGCAAGGTGAAAATTTTGGTTGTGACAGAAAGGTCATGTCACAAGGTATACACATGTGAAATATGGTAGCCGTACCTGTTATGGTTCAAAAGTAGTCGTCAAGGTTAAAGTTTTTATAGAGAATGGCAACATCTAGGTCAAAGGTCAAGGTCGCAAGGTGAAAAATTTTGGTACTGACAGAAAGGTCATGTCACAAGGTATACACATGTGAAATATGGTAGCCTTACCTGTTATGGTTCAAAAGTAGTGGGGAAGGTTAAAAAAAAATTGAGAATGGCAACATCTAGGTCAAAGGTCAAGGTCGCAAGGTCAAAAATGTTGGTACTGACAAAAAGGTCATGTCACAAGGAATACACATGTGAAATATGGTAGCCGTATCTGTTATGGTTCGAAAGAAATGGCCAAGGTTTAAGTTTTTTTCGAGAATGGCAACATCTATGTCAAAGGTCAAAAATGTTGGTACTGACAGAAAGGTCATGTCACAAGGAATACACATGTGACATATGGTAGCCGTACCTGTTATGGTTCAAAAGTAATGGCCAAGGTTAAAGTTTTTTTCGAGAATGGCAACATCTAGGTCAAAGGTCAAGGTTGCAAGGTCAAACATTTTGGTACTGACAGAAAGGTCATGTCACAAGGAATACACATGTGAAATATGGTAGCCGTACCTGTTATGGTTCAAAAGTAGTGGTCAAGGTTAAAAAAAAAAATTGTGCAGACAGGCCAAAAACTACATCTAGGTCAAAGGTCAAGGTCGCAAGGTCAAAAATGTTGGTACTGACAGAAAGGTCATGTCACAAGGAATACACATGTGAAATATGGTAGCCGTACCTGTTATGGTTCAAAAGTAGTGGTCAAGGTTAAAGTCTTTTTTTTCGTGCAGACAGGCCAAAAACTACATCTAGGTCAAAGGTCAAGGTCGCAAGGTCAAAAATGTTGGTACTGACAGAAAGGTCATGTAACAAGGAATACACATGTGAAATATGGTAGCCGTACCTGTTATGGTTCAAAAGAAGTGGTCAAGGTTAAAGTTTTTTGTGTGCAGACAGACAGACGTGCAGACAGGCCAAAAACTATATGCCCCCCGAATCGGAGATTCCGGGGGGGCATAAAAAGGGCCATTCCTTGCATAAAATGCCGGAGTTATTTAACTTGATAATCTACATAGGTGTGATAGTTGGGTAGGGTTGTATAAAGTTTCAATGCAATGCAATAAGTAAATACTGAGATATGGACTCTTAATTTAGTTGCACGCAAAACTTTAACCAGAATTTCTAAGTAAAAAAAGGGCCATCACTTGCATTAAATGCATGATATAGTTATCTAACTTGATAATGTACATAGGTGTGATAGTTGGGTAGGGTTGTATAAAGTTTCAATGCAATGCATCAAGTAAATACTGAGATATGGACTCTTAATTAAGTTGCACGCAAAACTTTAACCAGAATTTCTAAGTAAATAAGGGCCATAACTTGCATAAAATGCAGGATAGAGTTATCAAACTTGATAAGCTACATAGGTGTGAGAATTTGGTAGGGTTGTAGAAAGTTTCAATGCAATACATGTAGTATTTAAGTACTTGCATGTAAAACCTTAACCAAAGTGTGACGTGGACGCCAACGCCAACGCCAGGGTGAGTAGTATAGCTCTCATATTGTTCGAATAGTCGAGCTAAAAATGGTTATTTTAAGTACCTATAGAATAACAGTTTGATGGGCAATAAAAGAGAAATTGTTGCCAGTGGAAAGACAAATAGACCGCAATTTTATCTAGACTACCGAGTCAAAGAGCTTACCTTTCTAGCCGACTTGGCAATTCGTTCATCTTGTGTGAAGAGGATAACCCTCTGCTGTTGGTCCAGATAGGCCACCCAGAATATGACGAGCTTGTCGCTGCGAGTTTTACCAATCAAAGCATCATCCGCTCTAGCCAGAAATCCATCGACGTCATCGCTTTCATCTGAAATTGTTTATTTTTAATTCTTTTACACATAATTTAAAGTAAATATTTGTAGCAGACGATCTATGCTGGCCAAGATGTGAACAATTTATATAAACCCAAGTGTAACTAGAATTGTTTTTGCAAAAAACAGATGTCTCCCCTCAAATATCTGTCAAAATCTCTCAAAACATTCCAACCTATAAATTTGGGACAGACAGACAGACAGTCGAGACATGGGTTCTGCACATCGCCTTGATGAGGTGAACATTTGACCCAAGTTTCATGAAAATCCTTCAGGCCGTCTTGGAGATATGGAGCGGACACGATTTGGGACGGACAGACGGACGGACAGACAGACAGACAGTCGAGACATGGGTTCTACACATCGCCTTGATGAGGTGAACATGTGACCCAAGTTTCATGAAAATCTTTCAAGCCGTCTTGGAGATATGGAGCGGACACGAAATAAAGCCTCAAACCTTTGACCTTCAAGCGTGACCTTGACCTTGACCCTATATTGTCGAGACACGGGTTCTGCACGTCGCCTTGATGAGGTGAACATGTGACCAAAGTTTCATTAAAATCCTTCAAGCCGTCTGGAAGATATGGAGCGGACACAAAATAAAGCCTCAAACCTTTGACCTTCAAGCGTGACCTTGACCTTGACCCTATATTGTCGAGACGCAAGTTCTGCACGTCACCTTGATGAGGTGAACATGTGACCCAAGTTTCATGAAAATCCTTCAAGCCGTCTGGGAGATATGGAGCGGACACGAAATAAAGCCTCAAACCTTTGACCTTCAAGCGTGACCTTGACATTGACCCTATATTGTCGAGACGCGGGTTCTGCACGTCGCCTTGATGAGGTAAACATGTGACCCAAGTTTCATGAAAATCCTTCAAGCCGTCTGGGAGATATGGAGCGGACACGAAATAAAGCCTCAAACCTTTGACATTCAAGCGTGACCTTGACCTTGACCCTATATTGTCGAGACGCAGGTTCTGCACGTCGCCTTGATGAGAGATATGGAGCGGACACGAAATAAAGCCTCAAACCTTTGACATTCAAGCGTGACCTTGACCTTGACCCTATATTGTCGAGACGCAGGTTCTGCACGTCGCCTTGATGAGGTGAACATGTGACCCAAGTTTCATGAAAATCCTTCAAGCCGTCTCGGAGATATGGAGCGGACACGAAATAAAGCCTCAAACCTTTGACCTTCAAGTGTGACCTTGACCTTGACCCTATATTGTCGAGACGCGGGTTCTGCACGTCGCCTTGATGAGGTGAACATGTGACCCAAGTTTCATGAAAATCCTTCAAGCCGTCTGGGAGATATGGAGCGGACACGAAATAAAGCCTCAAACCTTTGACCTTCAAGCATGACCTTGACCCTATATTGTCGAGACGCGGGTTCTGCACGTCGCCTTGATGAGGTGAACATGTGAGCCAAGTTTCATGAAAATCCTTCAAGCCGTCTTGGAGATATGGAGCGGACACGATTTCGGACAGACAGACAGACAGACAGACGCCCAGGACAAAAACAATATATCTCCCCTGTATACAGGGGGAGACATAATTAGTAAAAAGAGTTGAAAACATTGTGGCAAGAGAAGAAATTGCTCATGATGAGCAATTTCTGCTTTTGTTAAAATGTTTTCAAAAGTCGTCTGCTGCAGAACATCAGAAAGGGTCTACTTGAGGGAAAGGGTATGTGCAAAGGCTTAAAGCTATTGTGGCAAAAAGCGAAATTGCTTATAATGAAAGTTTTTACCTTGTGCCTCAATGTCTCTCAGCACAATACAATTAACATACTTACAATGACCTATTTTCAAGTTTTCTGCAACAGATTTCATGTAGGGGGGAAAGGCTTAACCCTTTCTCAAATCTGCAGCAGAAGACATAATGGTCAAAAATATACAAAATCTCTGTACATGATATATAATAATTGAAACTAGAAATATCACTGAAGATGATAAATACCCCCAAAACAGCACCTTGACTCAAAAATGGCTTACAACCGACCAACAAAAGGGCCATAACTCTGTAAACAAGAAAAAGTAACAAAGGGCAATAACTCTGTATTTAGATTAAATAGAGTTATGGTTTCTGTACACTGCACTTCCTCTCAATGTGTTGTATCATCCTATGAAGTTTTATTAAATTCCAACAATTAGTTTTAAAGTTATGCTCCGGACAAGACTCTACGAATATGAAAAAGTAACAAAGGGCAATAACTCTGTCATTATGTAAAGTAGAGTTATGTTTCTTGTACACTGCACTTCCTCTGATTATGCTCTACCATTATATGTAGTTTTATTAGATTCCATCTATTAGTTATTAAGTAATTCTACGGACAAGAAAAAGTAACAAAGGGCAATAACTCTGTATTTAGATAAAATAGAGTTATGGTTCCTGTACACCACACTTCCTCTCATTGTGTTGTATCATCCTATGAAGTTTAATTAAATTCCAACAATTTGTTTTAAAGTTATGCTCTGGACAAGACTCTACGAATAAGAAAAAGTAACAAAGGGCAATAACTCTGTAATTATGTAAATTAGAGTTATGGTTCTTGTACACTGCACTTCCTCTGATTATGCTCTACCATTGTATGCAGTTTTATTAGATTCCATCTGTTAGTTATTAAGTAATTCTCCGGACAAGAAAAAGTAACAAAGGGCAATAACTCGGTATTTAGATTAAATAGAGTTATGGTTCCTGTACACCGCACTTCCTCTCAATGTGTTGTATCATCCTATGAAGTTTTAATAAATTCCAAGAAACAGTTTTAAAGTTATGCTCTGGACAAGACTCTACGAATAAGAAAAAGTAACAAAGGGCAATAACTCTGTAATTATGTAAATTAGAGTTATGGTTCTTGTACACTGCACTTCCTCTGATTATGCTCTACCATTGTATGCAGTTTTATTAGATTCCATCTGTTAGTTATTAAGTAATTCTCCGGACAAGAAAAAGTAACAAAGGGCAATAACTCTTTATTTAGATTAAATAGAGTTATGGTTCCTATACACTGCACTTCCTCTCAATGTGTTGTATCATCCTATGAAGTTTTATTAAATTCCAACAATTAGTTTTAAAGTTATGCTCCGGACAAGACTCTACGAATAAGAAAAAGTAACAAAGGGCAATAACTCTGTATTTAGATAAAATAGAGTTATGGTTCCTGTACACCGCACTTCCTCTCAATGTGTTGTATCATCCTATGAAGTTTCGTTCAAATCCTATGTTGTATTGTTAAGATATGGTCCGGACAAAATATGGCTTCCGACCGACCGACCGACCGACCGACCGACCGACCGACCGACCGACACAGTGACTCCTATATACCCCCCCAAAACTTTGTTTTTTGGGGGTATAAAGAGTAAAAACCTTTTGGTAATAAGCGAAATTGCTCATCATGAGCAATTTCTCTCTTTGTCAATGTTTTCAAAGTTGTCTGCCTGACGGACAATTTGCCATGACATAAGCTTTGACTGGCTTTCAGCCAGTTGAGCTAAAAAAAACAAACAGGGCAGGTGAATCATGAGATCAAAGAGCTGCAGTAATCTGACCTTCAGGACTGCTGTCTGTAGTTGTGTCCCCTGCATCTACATAGTCCATACTGCCGGTAGATTTGAGAGATTTTAGCTTGAGATTCACATGGCCATATCCATCCTGAAATAACAATGTATTATCCGTGTAAATTGAACTGTCACCTGATGAATGCATAATAAGGTCAGTTAATCCATTTATAACATGCAGACACATTTTGATACATCTGCAGCAGATGAAAACCAAAAGGGGGAAATTGTTCTTTTAACTCGCCTTTCCCACATACAACAATTCTGAAGCATACGACTTTCAAAACATCTAGTTAAAATTGTTGAATATATCACTTCCTGAAAAGGTCATCATCACACAATCTGTACTGTTTCATATGCTGTCTTGTAATCCCCAAAACTCCACAGAAAAGAAAAACAAGAGTTGTCGGAGGACAATATAGCCCGCTTATTAGGGCCATCGTTTATCAGGGCCTACTTCAGAACAGTTATAGCATTGGTAAAAGTCCAAAATCCAAAAGTGGAATAATTCAGTTGAAATTGAATTAACCGTTTAATGGCAACAGCATAAATTATATAGTTTCTGAGAAAATGCCTTGAATGCTTAACTATAACCCAAAATTCCCGGTCTTGCACACAAAGGTTTGACCAAAAAGGGGCACAATTCAGTCAAAATCCATTCCAGAGTTAAGGGACTTGACATACAAGGTCATCTAATGACCCTGAATAAGTGAGTGAAGTTTCAAAGCAACAGCATACAGAGTGTCTGAGAAAAGGCCTTGCACGCAAAGGTTTGACCAAGCTGGCAACTTGTACGCCAATGCCAACACCAATGCCAACGCCAACGCCGGGGTGACTACTTAAGCTCCCCTATTTCTTCGAATAGGCAAGCTAAAAATGAAATGGTACAAACTGAGGGCAGCCATTTTGGATATGTATTAAATAGTGGCCATGCTTAAAGCATGGTTGTATTGAAAAATATTGATGTCTAGTCAAATATTTTTTAAAATAAATATTTATGGCTTAAGTATGCGGTATCATTTTCCTTTTCAATTATAATAAGATTATAATATTTTCGTAAATACGCAGCACATATAGACAGAGCTCTAGATATGGTGCATTTTGCATGCTCTAAAATCCTTATTTGATCCTCTAACCCTATGTTGTGGGTACTCAAAAGAATCATCTCAGTGAGACAATTCTTTTGAGTACCCACAACATAGGGTTTGCTTTGATAATAAGAGAGAAATTGTGGGAAAACAAGCTGAATACCCCCTCCTTATCTGGACCTCTGTATAGATACACTAGAGTTCCTTCCTACCTTTGAAATGGCAGCTGGATAGTTGGGTTTACTTTTACCATAGACATTCCACATGAGCGTCCTCTCACTGGTGGGGTCGTCCCAAGTGTACAACACAGACTGGTTAGAGGCTAGAATAGTTGTCTGACTCTGGTTCCTAGACAATTACACACAACATATCATAAACAGGAAACCAAAGGTACATTTTTTGAGACAATATTTTTGAATTGGATCAGTATTTCATTAGAAAACTTTCACTACTAGGATAAATGAGAGCTAGTCTTGCCCGTATGCAGCCATTTTATTTTCAACCAAATCACAATATTGTGTTTTTACTTGGTAGTGGAAAATTAAGGAACATTTCTAAACTGGACCTGTAATTTTTTTTAAGAAGCAGATTTTTAATGCTTGCATTATGAAATTATAAGGGAAGCTAACACAATTAGTTTTTAACTAACCAAGAGGGCTTGAAAAGTTTTAATAAACCGTAATCCAAGAAACTTTACTGTAAAACTAAATTAAAATCAAACCAGTTGAATCAGAGAAGACTATACTAAAAGTTTGTACAATAATGGAAATTAGCTCCTCCCCATGGTGACAAAGTTAAATAATCAAAATGACTTTAACCCTTTCCCTCATATAGACGCTTTCTGATGCCTCTGCAGCAGACGGCTTTTTGAAAACATAGTGACAAAAGAAGAAATTGCTCAAAACAAGCAATTTGTCCTTTTGCCACAATGTTTTCCACTTTTAGTCATAGGTTATCCATTCAATTATAGAGATTTTCTATTTTTTGACAAAATATGTTCAAAGTTGTCTGCTGCAGAATTGTCGTATGAGGGAAAGGGTTAACCCTTTCCCACCTACAACAACTCTGCAGAAGACGACTTTTAAAGTATCAAAAACTCTATAAATGTAGGTCAGGGACACTATATACAGGGATATGAAGCGAATCGATAAGCTCCGTTATCTTCGCCTCGCTGTAAGAAAAGCGGTCATTAGCCGCTCTGGTCATTATCCACTTCGTACATTCATTTCCGCGATGGCTATCGATGTAGATAGACGGATGTTTTATTAAAATTAATAAGTTTAAAAAGGAATAACCGAGAATGTAAGTACATAACATAATTTCTATCTTTTTTTCTTACATTTAAGTTAATTTTGAGCTTGTATTTAAACAAAAAATGAAAGTTATTGCAACGAGTTTTTGAAGTCGATATTTTCCACAAAATTGTGGTCAAAAAATTCAAAACGAAGAATATAGGCTATGTGGGGGACCGCTATGTGTTCTATATTGCCGTTATAAACACATTTCAATGTTATATTATAAAAGATCATTGGCCAAACTGTGTCCCTATTATTTTAATATAGCTGATGTTTGCCGGAAATTTTCTAGAATTGTTTGTGAAAACTTGTGAAAAAATGCGATGAATTTTAAAAAAGATGACGACCATTTTGTCAAAATAACGAATCGGGGCTATGCAAAACACCATTTACTGTTCAATGTGGCCTTTGTAAATACATTGAAAGGTCAGATTGTAAAAGTTAAATGATCAATCTTGGTTTAAATTATTTTTACAAATCTGTTGTATGCAATGAAGAATCTAATATTGTCAGAGAAAAAATGATAAAAAATGCGATGAAATTTAACAAAATTGTGGTCAATAAAGTCAAAACGAAGAATATAGGCTATGCGGGGGACCGCCATGTGTTCTATATTGCCGTTATAAACACATTTCAATGTTATATTATAAAAGATCATTGGCCAAACTGTGTCCCTATTATTTTAATATAGCTGATGTTTGCCGGAAATTTTCTAGAATTGTTTGTGAAAACTTGTGAAAAAATGCGATGAATTTTAAAAAAGATGACGACCATTTTGTCAAAATAACGAATCGGGGCTATGCAAAACACCATTTACTGTTCAATGTGGCCTTTGTAAATACATTGAAAGGTCAGATTGTAAAAGTTAAATGATCAATCTTGGTTTAAATTATTTTTACAAATCTGTTGTATGCAATGAAGAATCTAATATTGTCAGAGAAAAAATGATAAAAAATGCGATGAAATTTAACAAAATTGTGGTCAATAAAGTCAAAACGAAGAATATAGGCTATGCGGGGGACCGTCATGTGTTCTATATTGCCGTTATAAACACATTTCAATGTTATATTATAAAAGATCATTGGCCAAACTGTGTCCCTATTATTTTAATATAGCTGATGTTTGCCGGAAATTTTCTAGAATTGTTTGTGAAAACTTGTGAAAAAATGCGATGAATTTTAAAAAAGATGACGGCCATTTTGTCAAAATAACAAATAGGGGCTATGCAAAACATCAATTACTGTTAAATATTGCTGTTATAAACACATTCAAAGGTCAGATTGTAAATGTTAAATGATCAATCTTGGTTTAAATTATTTTTACAAACCTGTTTGTATTCAATGGAGAATCTAATATTGTCTGAGAAAAAATGCGATGAAATTTTAAAAAATGGCGGACATTTAGAAAAATAACGAATCGGGTTTATACAAAACATTATTTGCGGTTCTATATTGCCAATATATATACATTTAAAGGTCAGATTGATAATGTTGAATGATCAATGTTGGTTTAAATTATTTTCACAAACCTGTTGTATGCCGAGATTCACCTAGAATTGTTTGAGAAAAACTGAGAAAAACGCGGATAAATTTTAACAAAGGGCGACCAATTAATGAAAATTATGGGTACCTAGATTTGTGTGTAACTTTCCAACAATTAATTCATGATATAAGGTTTTTAATCAATGAAATATATCCCTGTTTTAACAACGAAGGCAAAGTGTATAATCATTATTCAATGTTAATTTATTTCAGAATGGGCAAACTTCATGGCAGCAGAAGGGGACGAATTGGCAGGAGGCCAAAGAAAACGAAAAACAAATGCACTCCTTTAGCAAAGAAAGCTAGGAAATCAATAATTATATGATATACAGTATAATATTAAAACATTGGTACATGTACATGAATGAATGTATATACGTAACATGTATTAAAATATTGGTATATGAATGAAAGTGAAAGTTAACCCTTTCTCACATAAAACAAATCTGCAGTAGACGACCTAGAACATCATAGACAAAATATCAAAGAACAAGTGTTGAATAAAGTTAAAAACATTGTGACAAAAGGAGCCATTATGAACAATTTCTCCTTTTGTTGTACTGTTTTCAAAAGTCGTGTGCTGCATCCAAAAATGATTGTCAAGATTCTTGAGCATTTTTTTTCCTTTAAAAAAATGGTTTGCCCTTTTTTATTAAATCATAATTACATTTACAATCTTAGATATATTTGCAAAATGAATGGCCAAGTATGAATTCGAATTTGTCTGCTGCAGATGTTTGAATGTCGAGAAGGGTTATTAATAAGAGTTTAATTACCAATTAGCCCATTTCCCTGTATGAACAATGAAAGGGTTATAAAACCAATTAATTAGTATGTAACCAACACATATGGAACACGACAGGAAATGATTGCATAATGTTACATAACATAAGTCACCCTGCCATCTGGTCAGTGTGATATTATAGACCTCTTTAGAATTGCATATATTTTATTGTTTTGGGCCACCTCAATCAAGAGATAATCTCATGTTTTCAATAACAATCTGTTTTTCCATCAAACGATTTTTTAATAAAAAAATAATGTATTGTAATAACCAGTTATTGTTTTTATTTTGAAAAGATTAAAATACCACTAACTTGACTAAGACTTCTTGATAAAGAATAAATTATTTTACACAAATTTGAATCTTTTGTCTATATTTTGTGTCCCTGGTTACTGTAAAGAGCGCTAGCAAATTAACGAAAACAGCCGTATTTGCACGCAAGTTACCGTTATCATACGCAAGTGAAGGTCTAATTATCACCAGCTTGCATTGAAATCATTTAAAAAACAAAAGGACGGAGAATATCAAAGCAGACCTCTAAATTTATCTTTTAATATGATAATTATAAGGTCATATTTGGACAGCTTTTTTAACCCATTAGTAAATATCTCTCTTTCGACGTTCTCAAATATCAGGGAGGTACACGCAGTGTCATGAACCCCTAAAACAGCAATTTTTTTTTACTTCGCTTGGAACTTTTTAAAGAATTCGAAGAATCGTGGCAGGTATATATGAAATAAATATGCTGGGAGTCTATATTTTGTGACCCTGGTTACTGTAAAGAGCGCTAGAAAATCAACGAAAACAGCCGTATTTACACGCAAGTAACCGTTATCATACGCAAGTGAAGGTCGTTATCTATCGGAATGGGTAAATCAAAATGGCCGATACCTGTACGAAGTGAGGCCAACATATTACTGATAAGGCTGATGAAACCGCACGCGTTTCATATCCCTGTAATATAGTGTCCCTGTGTAGGTTTAATTTCTGAAAAGAGTTGAAAACACTGTGACAAAAGAAGAAATTGCTCGTTTTGAGCAATTTCTTCTTTTGTCACAGTGTTTTAAAAAAATCGTCTGCTGCAGCGGCATCAGAAAGCATCTATATGTGGTAAAGGGTTAACAATGTTTGCAAAGAGTTACGAAAGGAATATTTACCAAATGTGTAGAGATACAGTTTACCCTTTCCCACATGCAGTACCTTTTTGAACCATTTGCAATTGACGACTTTGGGTCGTCTGCTGCAGATTTTTTGTTTGTGGGAAAGGGTTTAACCCTTTCCCACTTGCAGACGCATTTCAATGCATCTGCAGCAGATGACTTTTGAAAACAATGTGGCAAATGGAAATATTGCTCATAATAACTCAATAACTATATCATCATTTGTAGAGATTTTCCATACTTTTGCCTAGCTCTTTTCAAAGTCATCTTCTCGGAAAGGGTTGAGTAAATATAAAAACAAGTTCTGTTTTATTTTTTATAGAAAGGGCCTTAAAGCAAAAAGAAATATCAACATAAATCTCACTTTTGGTGGATTTTAATAAACACATCATCGCAGAAGTTTTCTACCCTAACTGGAGCGTCCCCGGGGTCATAATCCTGGAGCTGTATGGTAATTGGGCTCTGGGTACCTCCACTCACTTGTACGGACAGGGCACTCTGAAAGAAATATGGCTGATGATATAGGAGGTTCTCATTAATGCCTCTGCAGCAGACGGCTTTTTGAAAACAGTGACAAAAGAAGAAATTGCACAAAACGTGCAATTTCTCCTTTTGCCACAATGTTTTCCACTTTTTGTCATAGGTTATCCATTCAATTATGGAGATTTTCTATGTTTTGACAAAATACATTCAAAGTTCTCTGCTGCAGAATTGTCGTATGAGGGGAAAAAATGAAAAAATCTCTATAATTGAATGGATAACCTATGACTAAAAGTGGAAAACATTGTGGCAAAAGGAGAAATTGCATGTTTTGTGCAATTTCTTCTTGTCACTATGTTTTCAAATAGCCATCTGCTGCAGAGGCGTCAGAAAGCGTCTATATGAGGGAAAGGGTTAACTCTGTAACAGACGACATTTAAAAACATTGTGTCAAAAGGTTAAAATTGCTCAAAACAAGCAATTTTTTCTTTTGTTGCTATGTTTTCAACTTTTTCTATCAATTATACATTCATTTATAGAGATTTTCCATCTTTTGCATGATTGTTTTTTAAAGACGTCTGCTGCATATTTGATGTATATGGGAAAGTCTTAACCCTTTTCCTCATATAGACGCTTTTTGACACCTCTGCAGCAGACGGCATTTTGAAAACATAGTCACAAAAGAAGAAATTGCTCAAAACGAGCAATTTCTCCTTTTGTCACAATGTTTTCCACTTTTAGCAGGCTTAAATTTTAGGGAGAAGTGACTTCGCCCTCCAGGCAATTTGGGGAGAAGTGGGGAGACTTTAGGGAGAAGTGAGGAGACTTAAGGGAGAAGTGATATTTCTTGTGTGTCTTTACGCGTCGTAACCGCATCGCATCATAATCGCATCGTTTGGGATAGAACATATTTACTTAAACAAAGATGAATGTTTTATTATTTTATTTTAATTATGATTATAAATTAATAAGTGGACATCTTCTAATTATTTATTTGCTGTTTTGGGTTCCTCCTTTAATTGCACTCGTCAACTTATGATTTCCCAGTTTACGATCCGAACATTGTGTTCTAAAGTCGCCGAAATATAATTAATGAAGCTACCTTTTACTCGCTGTCCATTCCGTAAAGGTGTCAGGCATTTTGTAAAAAAGTCAGTCGTAAGTGTCATAAACAACGTAACTTATTTGTATCGGGTTTGCAATCCGAACATTGTGTTCTTTAGTCGCCGAAATATAATTAATGAAGCTACATTTTAATCGCCGTGTAAAGGTTTCAGGCATTTTGTAAAGAAGTCTGTCGTAAGTGTCATAAACAACCTAAATTATTTGTATCGACCAAACATACACACTCTATACAAGTAGAATTGAGGTATTGTCTTTTGATTGGTTAATTCCAAATATTACAACACCCCCATACTACAGCATTTATTATGAATCCCTTAAAAAAATATCTCAATTTCTCAGTTATTTAAGACGATTATCTCATTAAACCATGAATAGATTCACAATATTATGTATACTATTGAAAGGGTTAACACATAATTCGACTTCCATCTCATTTACATCGGATACGTATTTAATGTTTCATCAGGGGGGCGTCATAATATTTGATATGACAATCGGTCCTCAAAGGGCACAATTTTGATTGGATAATCGGTTCTACGTCATTGTGTGTGTTAGATGATTCGATTCTTCAGCTTTTAATGGATATACACTCTCAGTTGTCAAATTACTGATTACGCAACTGTGTATATCGAGAACTGTATAAATTGATTCGACACGGTGCGTGACCGTGATTGATCATTTTAACAGTGTCCGATCATAGGACAAAATTGTCGGCGAAGTCAACTTCGCTTTGACTGAGATTTTGGGCGAAGCAGGAATCTAGAGTATACATTCTAAATTCCTGTTATGAGCAAGTTCTCCTTTTGTCACAATATTTTCAAAAGGGGTGACAATATTGTTGAAAACAAGACCGTGATGGTCCTTAATCTCTCACCTGATTTAATAGAAACTTGAAATATCACTGAAGGTGATGAATACCCTCAGCTGGTGCCTTACAATATACATATGTATGAGAAATTCAAGGGGCCATAACTCATTTAAAAATAATTCCAGTGCAACACACCAACAATATGCACAACTAGGCTTGGTATCAATCATTCTTGTGAAGTTATATTGAATTCTGACCAAGGGTTGCTGAGAAATAGTGTTTACAAGAAATGTCAAGACCAACGGACCGACAAACCGACCGTCAAGCGTGACTCCTATATAGCCCCCATATACTATGTATCTGGGGGTATAATTAAATTATTTTCAATGTTTTTACTTTATGCATACAAGGAATGCAAAAAATACCCTGTTGGCTTTATGTTTATCATGGTTGTGAGTTTGAATCCCGGCTCGGCCAACTTTCTTTCCGACGTTTGACAAAAGTCATTGCGACATGCGTCATTCCTCTTCCACCAATGGTCTAAGTCTATGTGGAAAAGCAGCCAGTTGCTTGGGAAGATTGATTCAATCAATCAATCATGTTTATCATGATCATATTCATAACAATTTCAACAATCTAGGTGTGAAAAGGGTACAACAAAGATACATCCCTTACCCCATTCTCCATGCGGATCACAGTATTGTGCGATTTTCTGATTGGGATATGTTGAGATACCACATGACTACTCTCGTATTTCACAAACATACTGTAACTCTCCGTCACTGGCCAGAACGGTGAACACTGAAACAAATACAAGTTCATATGTTAACCCTTTCCCTCATATAGACGCTTTCTGACGCCTTTGCAGCAGACGGATTTTTGAAAACATAGTGACAAAAGAAGAAATTGCTCAGAACGAGCAATTTCTTCTTTTGCCACAATGTTTTCGACATTTAGTCATAGGTTATCCATTCAATTATAGAGATTTTCTATGTTTTGACAAAATATGTTCCAAGTCGTCTGCTGCAGAATTGTCGTATGAGTGAAAGGGTTAAATTGAGATACCCGCCCAAAAGAATTGTAAAAGAATACTTATACCAGTATACCAGCTTCTTGGTATATCCGTTACTAAAAAAAAATGTTTTAAATTTCGAGGAAGACAGAATTCAACTCTTAATGGAAATGAATGTTCTGAACATGTTCATGACGATTTGATGAAAAATTAGCCCTCTGGAGTGTTCTAAAGGTTTTCTCAAACTTGACCTGATGACCTAGTTTTGGACCCACCTGACCCATTTTAGAGGGTAACCGAAATCTGATTAATTTTCATTAATATTGGATGAAGTTTATTCATATAGTAATTCAGAATTAACTCATTTATTTTTTGAGAAAAAATAATTCGTTAAAAACCATTGATTTAAGGGAACTAACTTGTGTTGAATCAAATTTTATTTGGAAAAGAGGGTTATTTCCCTTTCCATGTTAATTTATATGAAATACAGTAGATGTACAATATATATTGAATTGGATAAAACTCTGGTGTTTTTGAGGCTATCTTAGTTAAACTTGATGTTTAACCCTTTCCCTCATACACATGCTTTCTGACACCTCTGCAGCAGACAACTTTGAAAACATTGTGCAAAAAGTCGTTTGCTGCAGATGTGATGTATGTGGGAAAGAGTTAATCAAATCCATCCAACTATGCCATTAGATATGGCTCTGAACAAAAGAAAATAGTGAACAAAGGAGAAAACCCAGAAGGTAAAACTTTTCCTATGATGTTTTTAAACAGACGGCACTACAGATATTATATCAGGTAAAATAAGTAACCCTTTCCCTCATGAAGATTTGCATCTGAAGCAGACGACTTTTGAAAACATTGTGTCAAAAGGAGAAATTGCTTATAAAGAGCAATTACCTCTTTTGCCCTAATATTTTCATCTCTATCCAATAATTTTTACCTTCATTCATATAGATTTTTTCATATTTTTGCTTAGATATCTTTTGCGGCAGTTTTTATGTATGTGGCAAAAGGGTTTAGTATATGTCCTACTAGTAAGTAATTACTTAGCAAAAGGTGGTCTTACCTGTCCCAGCCCAAGGTTAAACTCAGCAAAATGTGATCTTACCTGTCCGAGCCCAAGGTCAAACTTAACAAAATGTGATCTTACCTGTCCGAGCCCAAGGTCAAACCAGAGGTCAGTGTTTTTGTTTTCCTCCATATATCGAAGAGGTCTAGAGGAACTGTTCACTACTAGGAAGAATGGAGTCACTGTGATTATCTTAGTCAGTTTAAGATTGGACATCTGAGATTGAACCATAAACTGTAAAACGAAGCAGAGGTCCAGATAGGGAGGGGTTTACAGCTCTTTTCCCCACGATATCTCTCTTATTATCCATCCAAACCCTATGTTGTGGGTTACTCAAAAGAATCGTCTAATTGAGACGATTCTTTTGAGTACCCACATCATAGGGTTAGCAGATTAAATAAGGATCTAATAACAAGTGCTCTGAGAAGTATTGTGTCTGTATTGCTGTTTGCCTAGATGTTTTGAAAGACAAAGTGGTGATGTCATTTTCCATCATTCCATTACAAACTTTCGAACTAGTAAATGAGTATTTTATCATATTATATAAATTTCTTTAACCCTTTCCCACTGGCAGACGCATTCCAATGCATTTGCAGCAGTCGACTTTTGAAAACATTGTGGCAAAAGGAGAAATTGCTCATGATGGGGCAATATCCCCTTTTGCCACAATGTTTTCAACTCTATTTAATGATTAAACTCTCATTCGTTTAGATATTTCACATTTTTGTCAATATCTCTTAAAAGTCATTGTGTGTGGGAAAGGGATAATAATTCATAATATATGTTATATGAGCCACCCAACACAAAACTCACATTCCAGACTTTGTGACAAGCTCTGAAAAGGGTCCTTGCTGTTCACCATCTAGTCATAAGACCACCCATAAAGCCTCTGATAGTTTCCAAAATATCTCTCTTATTACCCAACCAAACATTATGGTGCGAGTACTCAAAAGAATCGTCTCATTGAGACGATTCTTTTGAGTACCCACAACCTAGGGTTTAAGCGACAAAGAAGGATTTCATAACATTAAAACTGCCCCTTATCTGGAGCTCTTAGAATGCATGTAACCAAAATCAATTAAGAATGTCAAAATATATCTGAACTCTCTGCTGCTTTTTTGAAAACATAGTGCCAAAAGAAGAAATTGCTAAAATTTCTCCTTTTGCCACAATGTTTTCCACTTTAAGCCATAGGTTTTCCATTCAATTATAGAGATTTTCTATTTATTGACAAAATACGTTCAAAGTCGTCTGCCGCAGATTTGTTGTATGTGGGAAAGGGTTAAGATAACTTACAGTATATTTTCTCTTCCTATTTGTATCACAGCATTCAACCACACCATAGTTACCGATAGTGTCCATGGAAAACGAATGGGACCAATGTGAATCATATACTTTTAACTTGGCCTGAAACATGGAAGTCAACTTTGTACATATAGCATCTAATATGAGTTGTCATTTGATATATACAGTCAAACCTGTACTACCGACCACCTGGTATAACCGACCCCCTGGTGTAAGCGACCACATTGAACTCCCCCCGATGATTTTTAGTCATAAATTAACCTGCAATAAGCGAGATCCTGCTGTCTGCGACCAACGGACACAAAAACCCTTCCCATTTTAATAAAAATCCACGGTTCAGCGACCTTAAATCTAACAGTCAAATAATTCTAACACAACTGTCGCGTGTAAACCACACAGGTTTAAATGATCATCAAGCAAGGTGTTACATGTAAAATTACCCGAGGTCAAATTCTGCAGACGTGTATTACAGTGGAAAAACCCCGATAATTGCGATAATTGCGGTGTTAGCAGTTTGTATTTAATACACTTTAGCTACAAGTATTGTCTTTGTTATGACTCTCAAATACTGCAGATGTATCACAGTGGTAAAAGCCGATAATTGCAGGTTAAGCAGTTTGTATTTAATACACTTTAACGTTAATTATTGTCCGTGTTAAATCAACCACTGGATAGTTTGGGGATTGTTTGTGGATTTATTATGACAATTTTGGTCCGACTTTTTGATCTCTTTAATTTGATCTGTGTTTGTTTTTTGCTTTCTAATGGTGATAGCACGTTTATTTAATTGGCTCTTTTATTATATTTAATTAGCAAATCTGTGGACACTCAATATTTTAAACTTGACAATGTCTTTAAATGACTCCTTAAATGATTTGTTTTTAAATGGACAGTCTTTGAAACAGAAAACGATCAGTGACCTTTTTAGTAAGTAGTGCTCCATTCTTCTGCTGAACATACATGTACATATCCTCATGTTATAGTTAAACAAAAACATCAATAACAATCAAGTTTGTGATTAAATGTATATATGTTTTATTTATCAACTTACACTTTTGCAAATAAATATTATTAATATTGAAATAAAATATAAAATTAGAAGAACAACAAAAATGTTTATTGTTATTTATTCTTTAATACCAATACATGTATGATGTAGTATACATAAGACCCAAAAAAATGAAAAATACATTTGTACCTCAATAAGAGACCACATGTCTTAAGAGACCACTTACAGCATTTCACTTGGGTGGTCTCTTAATACAAGTTTGACTGTATAAGATCTGACATGAGATGTCACGTGATAAAAAGTTTTATTAAATG
Organism: Serripes groenlandicus; assembly: GCA_031761405.1. Classification (NCBI taxonomy): domain Eukaryota; kingdom Metazoa; phylum Mollusca; class Bivalvia; order Cardiida; family Cardiidae; genus Serripes; species Serripes groenlandicus. The sequence goes on from JASEVX010000005.1 coordinate 71,575,121, forward strand.
AGTTCAAGAAATTTGTTTGTAAGCTAGCTTCTGGCGAGCTTAATAACAAATTTCTTGGATGAGTTTAATTAAACTTTATGAAATGACAAAGAATGTCCAATTCTTTTTATCACATGACGAAACATAAAAAGAAAATCCATTTTTTCGCTGTCAGAAAATAGTCCCAACATGTAATACTTAATAAACTGTTAACTAATCACACAAAAATTGCTAGCATCAAAGTGATTCTTACCTTTTTCCGTTTATTTTTCTTATATCTAAATAATTGAGGAAAACTTGATGGTGCACACTCTAAAACAACGTCTGACATGGACCCCTGTAGATAGAAAAACATAACATGCAACATTCTGTTGCTTCTTAACCCTTTCCCACATACAGCAAATCTGCAACAGATGACTTATGAAAATATGTTTGCAAAAATGTGAAAAATCGCTATAAATAATGGTATAATAATTTTGTTTATAAGGTTTTACCTCGTTTTCAGCATTATTTCAGTTATATCAAGGCAACAGTTCACTTATTCATGATCCCTGAGTAAACAAACCAGTACTAGGCTAAAAAATGTGCCTTGCCCAAGGGCACTCCACCATGATCATAGTGACACGACTGGGGATCGAACCCGAGACACCTCAAATCCCCGACGCTAACCACAGCGGATTCACAATGGTATAATAAAGGAATACAGTTGAAACCACTGTGGCAAAAGGAGAAATATCTCGTTTTTGTCAGTGTTTTTAAAAGTCGTCTGCTGCAGAGGTGTCAGAAAGCGTCTATATGAGGGAAAGGGTTAACTCGTCCTGACATACATACACTTTCAGACTCCTCTGCAGCAGACGACTTTTGAAAACATTATGGCAAAAGGAGAAATTACTTATAATGAACAATTTCTCCTTTTGCCACTATGTTTTTAACTCTAAAGATTTAAAGAGATTTTTTAAAGAGATTTTCCATATTTTTTAAAGAGATTTTTAAAGACGTCTGCTGCAGATATGTTGTATTTGTATACGGGTTAACAACTTTCCTGATGTAATTTTCTTAGTGCTGTCTGCTTAGAAAAAATATGGAGAAAAAAGTATGTTATCATAAAAATTGGATCTTTTATCATTCTACTGATTTGAAGACAGAAAGAGGAAGGTGATTATTGCTTGTTCCTTTTTCATCATTGTTTAAAAACGTTTTCAAACGTCAGATAACGGTTAAAGGATAAATATTTGTGAAAATATTAAATAACTTATTAACAGTGTGTAGTATGTAATATGTTGATATTTTTGGATTCTCTCAAATCCAGATATTGTTCTCTGTTTCCCACAATATTTATTCTTAATACATACAACAAATCTGCAGCAGTCGACTTTGAAAACATTGTGGCAAAAGGAGAAACTGCTCATAATGAACAATTTGTCCTCTTGCCACATTGTTTACAAAAACATTCAATAATCATTCCTTAATTTATAGAAAATATCTATATTTTTGACCTAATGTTTTCAAAGTCTTTAATTCCAATGCTGATTTGGTGAATGTGGGAAAAGATTTAACCAAAGACATAACACTAGAACCATACCCTGATTTGAAATGTGAGGTCTGTTTTGTTCACAATCCAATACGGAGAATATATGTACAAATTCCACGTCTCTAGCAGACTAAAATGGACACTCAAACTCAAATATTTGTTGTTGTTGTCAGGGTCAAGGTCAGTATCCATGGAGATGGCCTTGAACTCTTCCATCTCCTTGGTGATGTCAAGTGTTCCCTTCCAATCACAGGTAAGGTAATCTGCTACCTGAAAACAAATACATGACTCTGAAAGTTTAACCCTTTTCCACAAACAGACGTCTCTGCAGGAGACGACTTTTGAAAACACTGCGGCAAAAGGAGAAATTGCTCATAATGAGCAATTTCTCCTTTTGCCACAGTGTTTTCAGCTCTATTCAATAATAATGTAGAAACATGTGTGACACTTTCAAGTATGTTAGTTAACAAACGGGTGAAAGGCAGATTGTTATTGTTGATTGATTGTTTGGTGGCTAACCTGCAAGCCTGAGCGAACTGTAGGGCAGCCATTTTTAAAGTCTTTGGTATGACCTAGCTGAGGATCAAACCCACGACCTCCCGCACCTAAGTCGGACCCTCTACCACTACACCACAGAGGTGATGAAAGGCAGAGAGACGGACAACCGAAAACTATAACGTGATCCCTATGTGTGTCATGGCAGGCGACATGACAAATACTAAAGGCGATCTATAAGAGGGATATTTCAATTATTGTCTACTTTACAATCAAAAGATGAACAAGTTAAAAAACTGGAAGTAACTGCTTGACAAAGACCTGAAAATATTGCAATTAAAGGTGAAATTGCTTGTTTTGAGCAATTTCACCTTTTATTGCAATGTTTTCAAAAGTCGTCTGCAACAGCAGGCATCAAATGTCGTCAGTGTGAAGTAAAGGGCTAAATAACTTTTCAATTAGTTCTCTCAAAGAGTAAACTTATCAAAATTATATGGTTAAAAAGTAAAGAATTTCTCATAACAAGAAACACTTACAAAAAGGTTGAGTTTATAAGCTTTATCTACATCTATTGTATAGAGTGGTGTCTTTTCTCCATGGGTCAGACTACTTGAGGACTCATTTCCCTGAAATAAATATACAGCTTGATACAGTAACAAAAAAAGAATTTGACTCCAAAGCATATTCAGTCAAACCTGTGTTTAAAAACCACCCATTTAAAGTGAACAATCTGGTCTTTGTTCGCAACTGGTCTGAGCTAACAGGGATAAAACACACAGTTGTTTCTTCACCCTCACAAACACATGAAATAAACAATGGTTCAGAGACCTGCAATAGGATCTCGTTGAATTACCTTTATTATGTCAATTATGAAATACCCATTTTACCTTTTTCTAAATGCACATGAATTTTTAACAAAGTTGTGAGGGGACTTTCCCACAAACAGACGCATCTGCAACAGACAACTCTATTCAATGGTTTAACATTCATTTATAGAGGTTTCACACACTTTTGTATAGATGTTTTCAAAGTTAAAAAGGTTTTCCACTCTTTTGCCTCCAAGAGTCTACTGCAATGTTATTGTGAGTGGGAAAAGTATATAGGGTACCTGTAGTGAGAACTGTAGGTCATATGGGAGGTAATTATGTAGTATGACAGGTGGGTAGAGTGTCAGTGTGAAGTAAGGTATGGTTCTACTCAACATCTGGGGAGGGTTCAGGGGCTGGCCTTCTTCACAGACAACCTGAAATAGACACACCCAGAATAAAATATACATTTTATTTGTACAAAAAGGCCACTGGTCCATCATATACATGCATGAATAATTATACATAGTTGTCATATTATACACTGTTGTAGGAATATATAATAAATAATATTTTTTTAAGATATTTAGTTTTTGCTCTGACACTGTTAACTAAATAATTACTGTTGTTTGCTATTTTCAGACTCTTTCATTTTCATGACTGCTGCAATGAAGAGTGCAATTCTCCTGATAGTCATTTCATCAGTAGTGCTCATTAACGAATGAGAGCTATCGTAATTAGATACCAAGAATACAAAAAACGTTTCTGTACATGATAATATGGAAAACAGTTGAAAAATATATGATATTCGTCTTCAATACAATGAACATTAAAATTATGCAGACAATAAATACAAATTCTATTTTCTCTGTCTATTGCAATATGCCTATCAGTTTCAATACAAAATGTGTGGCTAGTACATCTGAACCTTGCAATAGCAATAGTCACAATATGGCTGCTGAACACAGGTGACTGTTAAAAAGAAGTTATGTTTTAATTAATTGATTTTTTTGTTAACTTTAAACTGGCTGCTTAATACAAGTTGTCTGCTTAACAGAGGTGACTACTAACACAAGTTTGACTGTCATATCATAACATTATATAAATATCATATGGCAGCATGTGTGACATTGATATTGTCAACCCGAGAGCAGAATGTCACCCGAGGCGTAAGCCGAGGGTGACATTCTGTTTCGAGGGTTGACACTATCAATGTCACACATGCTGCCATATGATATTTATTTTATTATACCGAACAAAATTACATAAAAAAGTTTGTCGAGTCTTTCTGTCCATCAGGGGTGTCTAAATCATCTTCAGAAATACTTGCAAATCGAGACATGTTTACTTGCTGACAGTTACAGTTTTTTGTATGTACAGATTGAATAGTGACGTCACTGCTGTATGTGTATAAGGGAGGCAATCACGTCATGATTTAGCTAAAATATTGAAGCAGTTATTTGCCCTTATATGACATTCAAAATATCACTGCGGTCACATGACCTGACAGTCAATTTTCGCTTGGTCACGTGTCAAAAAGGTTTACAATGTTTCTGATAGTCAAAATATCTATTTTTCGGGTAATGGGATTTTACCGTTGTAGACAAAGGTGAGGTATAATAACATCAACAAGAGGACCAGTATCGCTCCACTGCCACTAGGCAAAAATTAAATCTCCAAACAGCCCCATCCCCCGTTGGCTATGTTTTATGACCAATCCCCATGGCTTGAAGGAATCTCATTGAGTGTCATGTCAACCAAGGAACATTTCTACAAAATTATTTGAAAATCAGCTGGACACTTTCGTAGGAGAAGATTTTTTAAGTTTTCAACAATAAGGCAAAATAGCCTCGCCCTCTGGCGTTCACGTTTTTTGACCAGGCTTGAAGGAATCTAATAGAGGGTCATCCAAGGAACATATCTACAAAATTATTTGAAAATCGGCTAAACAGTTTTGGAGGAGAAGAATTTCAAAGAATTTTCCATGGATCTAAAACATTTGAAGGAATTAAGGAGAGGACATTGAGAAGATGCTTTCTATGAAGTTTCATCCCAATTGGCCAAATGGTTAGGGAGGAGAAGTTGTTTAAAGCAAAAAGTTGACGCACAGACGCACACACAACAGATAATTCGCCATGACATAAGCTCGACTGGCTTTCAGCCAGTGGATCTAACAAGAGATGAACATTTTCTTATGTACCGGTACATAAAATTTGCAGCATACAACTTTGAAAACGTCTTGAAAATTCCTTTAAATGATAATTTTCAGCCAGTGGAGCTAAAAATTGCTCATAATAAGCAACTTCTTCTTTTATCTCAATGTTTTCTATTGTATTTAATCATTAAAGTCTCATTTATGAAGATTGTTCATGTTTTTGTCCAGATGTTTTCAAATCCTGATGCAGATTTGTTGTATATGGGAAAGGGTTAATAGTAAAACAATCCCCAGAGTTAAAAGAAAAGAGGTTAAATGTTCCAAATCCTTACTTTTATATTGAACACTTTTTCGCCCTCATTCTCTGATTTACAAGAGAAATATTTCTGTCTGTCTTTGTTTTGTACAAAATCTTGCCACCATATTGGCGAGGATGTTGGCTTATAGCTGCAATAGTTAAAATGATAACATCAAATGAAAATGCAGTAGTAAAATGAACATACATGAGGGCTAAGATGGCTCTAAATATATCACCTGAGTGATAGTATGATAGGAAACCTGTAACCTCTTAATATTAGGGAAAGTTTTATCCAAGGGTGGGAATAAAACTGAAAATGAAACAGCTTACAGTTCAGAACATCATAAAATTGACAATCTGTTTACACTGCGATTGGATTGGAGTGCAATTGAAACGAATATTAGAATGCTTAAGAGCAGATTGGAATTTAGCACTCTGATTGAAAAGTTCATAATGATTGACAATTCATTCATATAAGCATTTCGATCATATTGAATGTTTGCAATAATTTACCGAGATTAATTATACGAAAATCAAGCATATGATATACCCAGACATAGATAATCAAATACACACTTTAACTCTTTCCCTCATACGATAACTCAGCAGCAGACGACTTTGAACATATTTTGTCAAAAAATAGAAAAATCTCTATAATTGAAAGGATAACCTATGACTTAAAGTGGAAAATATTGTGGCAAAAGGAGAAATTGCTTGTTTGAGCATTTTCTTCTTTTGTCACTATGTTTTCAAAAAGGTGTCTGTCGCAGAGGCGTCAAAAACGTGTCTATATGAGAGAAAGGGTTAAAAGAATATATAATTTACATTCATCAGTTCTTAATGTGATCGTTTTGTCAAACAAATGATTAAGGGATATTTAGTGACCATTTTTCATTTATCAAGCATTCTTAATTGGTTTGTTGTGTGCGTAATGTGTCTAATTGTATACAGTCTATATTTTTCATCAAGATTATGTATATAATTGGACGGCTGCTGATTCCTTGCATGTTAGACAGGTTTAAATATTTTTGATTAATACCATTGTTACTAAAAAAAATACCTGTACAACTTACCTAAGTCCAGACGGACACACATATAGTGAACAATGATATGCAGCAAACAAAGGGATGTGACACACTTCATTTGGTTCCAAGGTCGTCAACTTGACAAGGTCATCCGGTGATTTGACCTTTGACCCTCGCTTCCGGTTAACCAATTCATTCTTTATAATCATCACATCAACTTGCATGGTGAGATTATTTCTCAGCTGAAAAAAATACAAATCAGATACAATAAGTAAACAGGAGATGTTTGTCAAATATTATGCCCCCCCCCCCATCTTTTTGTGTTCATGGTACTGGTCATGGCACACCTCCCTGCCAAGTTTGGGGGCTGTAGGTCCAAACTTTGTCCAGTTATCAATTGGACAAGCTTTCATCTACAGAGAGACTGACTAAATGATTGCCATGTGACATGCAATTTAACCCTTTCCCTCATATAGACACTTTCTGACGCCTCTGCAGCAGACGGCTTTTTAAAAAACATAGTGACAAAAGAAGAAATTGCTCAGAACGAGCAATTTCTTCTTTTGCCACAATGTTTTCCACTTTTAATCAGAGGTTATCCATTCAATTATAGAGATTTTCTATTTTTTTGACAAAATACGTTCAAAGTCGTCTGCTGCAGAATTGTCGTATGAGGGAAAGGGATAACCCCTTTTTTCCTAAGGGGAGCCATACAAATAACTAGTACATGAGGTTGTGAGTCACCCTTTGTTTGATACAGATAAATCTTTTACCATACAGAGGTTTTCTGACGCCTCTGCAGGAGATGACTTTTGAAAACATTGCAGTAAACGGAGAAGTTGCTGATGATAAGTAATTTATCCGCTTTTGTCACAATGTTTTAAATTCTATTCAATTATTCTATCATTATACACCAAGATCTTTCATAGTTTTGCCCAAATGTTGTGGATTTGTTGGAAAGGGTTAAATTTATTTATTCTATTTCCCACATACAAAGAAACCTGCAAAAGTCAACTTTGAAATAATCTGGAGAAAAACACGAAAACATTTTATATAGTGGTTTTAAAAGGTGTGGCAAAAGCATTTTTCTTCTATAGCATCATTGTTTTAAAATGTTGTCTGCTGCAGATGCCGTCAAATAACATCTTTATATAGGAATTGGGGGGGGGGGGGGGGGGGTTTAAGCCTTTCCCACAATTTTAAATTAAGGAAAAATTGCTTCTTTGAGCAATTTCTTCTTATGCCACGCTGTTTTTAAATATTGTCTGCTGCAGATGTGTCAAGTAACGTCTATAATTGGGAAAGGTGAGGTAACCCTTTCCCTCATAAGACAATTCTGCAGCAGACAACTTTGAACATATTTTGTCAAAAAATCAAAGCTCTCTATAATTGAATGGATAACCTATGACTAAAAGTAGACTACATTGTCTCAAAAGTAGAAATTGCTCGTTTTGAGCAATTTCTTCTTTTGTCACTATGTTTTCAAAAAGCTGTCTGCTGCAGAGGCATCAGAAACATCTATATGAGGGAATGAGGAGGTAACCTACCTGAAGAGGTGACTGTATGGTGACTGTTTTATGACTGTGGTTCATATCTACCTCATAGATCATGTAGTATTTGGTGGAATTCTGAAATAAAGGTCAACGTATACCAAATTATACAACAGTGGATAGGCTGATTTACACCCTAGATCATTAAGTATTTGGTGGAATTCTGAAATAAAGGTCAAAGTATACCAAATTATACATCAGCGGACAGGCTGATTAACAGCCAATTTGTCACTAAATAACCAACTGTGTTTGACTAGAAATGATTGTTTACCTTCATCATACTGCATTGAATATGTAACAATGAGTTTAAATTCTTTATAAATATGAGCATTCCAACTGATGCATCATCTTCAGGATCAATAATACCGTACTACTGGTAAATTACCAAGTAAATGCCCTGATATAACTGAAATACTGTTGAAATCGGTCTAAAAACACCATTCAATCAAAGTCAGGAATGTAGATTAAAGGATCTTTATCTGTAAGTTCCTGAAAATATGCTATGTTTAACCATTTCCCACATACAACAAATCTGCAGCAGACCACATTGAAAACATCTAGACAAAACTATTGAAAATGTCTTTTAACAAATGTATAATTATTGAATGAGAGAGTTGAAAACATTTTGACAAAAGGGGGAACTGATCATTATGAGCAATTTATCCTTATACCATAATATTTTCAAAAGTAGCTGCTACAAATGTGTCAAAACACATCTGCAAGTGGGAAAGGGTTCAACTATGAATCCAATGCTCTACAAACACGTTAACACATAATACCAAGAACTATTGACTCCACAACACAACATAACACATTAACATAGGTTACAGAACTTACATCATTATTGCTTTCATCTTCAGTCTGTCATAACGATAAAAGAAAATATAAAGATAAAATGTATTATTACTGAAAAAGTTGAAAACATTCTGACAGAAGGAGAAATTACTTGTCTTGAGCAATTTATCATTTTGTCATAATGTTTTCCAAAAGTAGTCTGCTGCAGATGTGTCATAAAGCAACAGTATGTGGTAAAGGTTTATTAACCCTTTCCCTCATATGACAATTCTGCAGCAGACGACTTTGAAAGTTTTTTGTCAAAACATAGAAAATCTCCATAATTGAATGGATAACCTATGACAAAAAGTGGAAAACATTGTGGCAAAAGGAGAAATTGCACGTTTTGTGCAATTTCTTTTTTTTGTCACTATGTTTTCAAAAAGCCGTCTGCTGAGGCATCAGAAAGCGTCTATATGAGGGATTTGTTTGTTTGGAGTTTAACGCCGCTTTCAACAGCTTTGGTCATATCACGGCGGTCAGTGCACCTACCCATGTTTTCCTGGCTTTCTCACACCAGTACTTACACAACATTCTTTCGAAGTCACTGACTACTTTCTCACATAGATCAGAGGTGAGAGGCAATGGAAAACATCGCCCGAAAGAATGTCGCCGCAACCGGGTATCGAACCCGTGACCTCCAGATCACGAGTCAGATACGCTACCAATTGAGCTACCCGGCCGGGTCCTATATGAGGGAAAGGGTTAAGATAACCAACAAGGATTTAACCATCCATTAACCCTTTCCCCCATATAGACGCTTTCTGACGCCTCTGCAACATGGGTTAACCCTTTCCCACATACGGCAATTCTGCAGCAGACGACTTTGAACACATTTTCTCAAACAAGAGGGCCATGATGGCCCTGGATCGCTCAACTGATTTTTTTTCCACTATAGCCATATAAGGCAAAACAGCCTCGCCCCCCCTGGCGGCCATGTTTTTCGACCAATCAACATGGCTTGAAGGAATCTGATAGAGGATCATCCAAGGAACATTTCTACATAATTATTTGAAAATCTGCCAACCAGTTTAGGAGAAGAAAAGTTTTTGTCATTTCGTTGCCATGGAAACCAGAATTCTGCATGGATCTCAAAAATTTGAAGGAAATCTGGTGAGGTCATTGAGAGGATGCTTTCTGTGAACTTTCATCCCAATTGACCCACTGGTTACTGAGGAGAAGAAGTTGCCTGACGCCAGACGCCGGACAAAAGGCGATCACAATAACTCACCTTCAGCAAAGCTCAGGTGAGCTTAAAATGGAAAATCTCTATAATTAAATGGATAACCTATAACTAAAAGTGGAAAACATTGTGGCCAAAGAAGAAATTGCTCGTTTTCAGCAATTTCTTCTTTTGTCACTATGTTTTCAAAAAGCGGTCTGCTGCAGAGGCATCAGAAAGCATCTTTATGATGGAAAGGGTTAAGAATAAAAAGTAAAATACGTACCTGTTTGGGTGTAAGAGGCACCAGTCTCCTACAAGCTCTGTTCATGTACTGGGTATGGGTGGTATCAAAACCAGCTATCTGTGAACAATATAACATAATATCATGTGGTTAATAAATCGGGAAATTAATGTTGAAGAAGAGATACCTGGCTTTGTACTGTTCTACGAGTTGTGTGGGATTATTGATATTGTGCGTAAACAAAGGTCTAGAGAGATATCAATTTAGTCTTGCTCCAAGTAGACAATAAAAAGCCATGTATCGATACTTCAAAATAATTCTTTCTTTTATTACTACTGGATTATGAATGACGACACATCATATTACCATATTGCGTACTATATTTGACCTAGTCAAATATACAGTTTTAATCACAGTTGTTGTAATTGCGTGAGAGAATCTGAAATGTATTTGCACCATAAAATGTGCAGGTTTATAATCATTATTATTATACCTCACATGCTTTTCCCTATATAAAATTTCCATACCGCATCGGTGAACAAAAAATGATGTTACCCATGTAACATCATGATGTTACACCCCTTAAGTCTAACAAGAGGGCCATGATGGCCCTGGAATCGCTCACCTGATATTCTTTTTCCATTTAAGCCATATAAGCCCTGGCCCCCTGGCAGTCATAGTTTTCGACCAATCAACATTGCTTGAAGGAATCTGATAAAGGGTCACCATAGGAACATTTCTACAAAAATTCTTTATCGGCCTGACTCTTTTGGAGGAGAAGATTTTTTAAGTTTTCACTATAGCCATATAAGGCAAAATAGCCCTGCCCCCTGGACGCCATGTTTTTCGTCCAATCAACATGGCTTGAAGGAATCTGATAGAGGGTCACTTAAGGAACATTTCTACAAAATTATTTGAAAATCGGCCTGACACGTTCGGAGGAGAAGATTTTTTAAGTTTTCACTATAGCCATATAAGGCAAAATACCCCCCCTTGCGGCCATGTTTTTTGACCAATCAACATGGCTTGAAGGACATCCAAGGTACATTACAAAATTATTTGAAAATCTGCCAACCAGTTTGGGAGAAGAAGAATTTTGAAGTTTTTTTCGTTTCGTTGCCATGGAAACAAGAATTCTGCATGGATCCCAAATATTTGAAGGAATTCTGGTGAGGTCATTAAGAGGATGCTTTCTGTGAAGTTTCATCTCAATTGACCCACTGGTTACTGAGGAGAAGATGTTGACGGACGACACACGACGCACGCCGGACAAAAGGCGATCACAATAACTCACCTTGAGCAAAGGTCAGGTGAGCTAAAAATAGATTATTGGGTTCCAAATACAATTTCCTTTGCATCACGATTTTCGGTACAGACCACATAACCTTTGTCTTTTAGTTTCGTCCATCACTACGTCACTTTTGTCATATCCTTATATTACGTCATGCACGTTCCGATGACGTCAATTTAACGCGGTTTCTTGCAGTAAATTTATAACACTTGTCTATATATCAATATTGTCAATTTCTTAATTCGTAGTTTTTCGCCTCAGTTGACATTACTTTTCTCGGGTTCACAATATCTGCTATCACCCTCAAGTGCATGTGATATTTATATAATGCTGAATGGTAAGATACAAAATAATAATTAAATAATTTTCAACTTTTTACTATTTCAAACAGAGTCAATAAGTCCTACAGCTAAGAACATCATGAATTATAAGATCAACGCCCTAAGATGGTTTCTATTTCAAATGAGAAAAAAACAATTATAAACAGCTCTTCACCTGAAACTGTACTCCATTTTGGTCTATCTGTATTCCGGACATGATATCATCGTCAAACACAAACGCTCCAGAACTGATCAGGGTGTGTCCGGCCTCTGCGAGAGTCTTGTTGATAAAGGTCAAAGGTCGTCTCTGACTACTGTAAACAAATATAGTATAATGGTGATGATGATGCAGAGCTCTAGATAAGGTACATTGGTTACCTCCCCTGATATCATGCTATCGCATATATATTCTGCCAATTGGATTTTCCAAGACTTCAAACTTTAAATCCAGTGTGAAAACACTAGTGGATCTCAATCTTAAGCGCTCTTGGTACACAGAAATTTAACAGGTTTAATCAAATTATTGTTATTGTTTTTAACATGTTAATTTTGCCTTAAACTAACTTTGTTTGCAACGAAAAATCCAGATCATAGTTTGAAATAACACCAAATGTTATCTGTAATGTTAAATTTGATTGGCTGCAGCAAGTCTAATCAAAAACAGGGAAATATAAACCTCTACCCGTTCTCATATAGATATGTTCAACAAGGAACCAGTTTATAGAATATTTCAAATTCTAAAATCCTTATTTGACCCTCTAACCCTATGTTGTGGGTACTCAAAAGAATCGTCTCAGTGATACAATTCTTTTGAGTACCCACAACTTTGGGTTTGGTGGAGTCAGAAGATAAATATATTAAATAAAGACAAGTTTACCCTTTCTCATCCAGTCCTCTGCTGGCTGATCTCATTAACACTTTCCCACATATAAAAAATCTGCAGCAAACTTTGAAAACATCTGTGAAAAAGTATGACAAATCAAATATAAATGTAGGTATGCTTATTAAATAGAGTTGTTAACACTGTGGCAAAAGGAGAAATTGCTCAAGATGATGAATTTCTCCTTTTGCTACAATGTTTTGAAAAGTCACTGTCATCTTCTGTAGTCTTCTTAAACTGATCAAAATAATTTGAAGAATATTGATAGAGATTCACCCAAGGAATATTTGATCAAAATCATTTTCAAATTGGGCCTATGCTTTTGGACGAGAAGATTGTTAAAGTTTTTGCATGCTCACTTTCTTAATCCGCACCCAACGCAACCGAAGTTCAACATGAAATGAAATCTTTTTGAAATCGGACCAGAATTTTAAGAGAAGAAGATTTGAACAGACATCAGACAATGGAAGACCGACGGTGAGTGATCACAAAAGGTCACCTGGAGCACATCATGCTCAGGTGAGCTAAAAACAAGATGTGTTTGTGAAACACTGATGCCCCCTAATGGCAACATCTAGGTCAAAGGTCAAGGTCGCCAGGTCAAAAATGTTAAGGAATACACATGTGAAATATGGTAGCCGTACCTGTTATGGTTCAAAAGTAATGGCCAAGGTTAAAGTTTTTTTTGAGAATGGCAACATCTAGGTCAAAGGTCAAGGTCGCAAGGTGAAAATTGTTGGTACTGACAGAAAGGTCATGTCACAAGGTATACGCATGTGAAATATGGTAGCCGTACCTGTTATGGTTCAAAAGAAGTGGTCAAGGTTAAAGGTTTTTTTGAGAATGGCAACATCTAGGTCAAAGGTCAAGGTCGCAAGGTAAAAAATGTTGGTACTGACAGAAAAGTCATGTCACAAGGAATACACATGTGAAATATGGTAGCCGTACCTGTTATGGTTCAAAAGTAATGGCCAAGGTTAAAAAAAAAAATCGAGAATGGCAACATCTAGGTCAAAGGTCAAGGTCGCAAGGTCAAAAATGTTGGTACTGACAGAAAGGTCATGTCACAAGGAATACACATGTGGAATATGGTAGCCGTACCTGTTATGGTTCAAAAGTAGTGGTCAAGGTTAAAGTTTTTTTCGTGCAGACAGACAGACGTGCAGACAGACGTGCAGACAGGCCAAAAACTATATGCCCACCAAAATTATGATTCCGGGGGCATAAAAACCAATCACATTTTCATTAAAACCCATAATATTATATAAAATCTCCAAGACCCTTCAATATGCAGTTTGAAAGTTAAAGCATGTTACACCATTTTGTGACAAATAAACACACACAAAAACAAATGCATGTAATATGCCCCACCAACGTACTTCTTCGAAATTAGGGAAATCAAAAGGGTCATATCTTGAACAAGCTGGCATACAATTACGGTTACAACATAAAGTCTATTTACATCAGCAGCAGACGACTTTGAAAACATGGTGACAAAAACCAGAAAATCTCCAAAAAAGATAGCTTAATTGTTAAATAAAAATATGAAAACATTGTGGCCAAGGTGAAATTGCTCATCATGAGCAATTTCACCATTGGCCATAATGTTTTCAAGAATCGTCTGCTGCTATTGCGTCAAAAAGCGTCTGCAGTTGGGAAAGGGGTTAAGGTCTATTTACTAACCTCGGTGTTGTTGGTTGGTCCTCATCATCTTCCTCCTCTTCTTCTTCCGTAATAACCGTGATCTCATCTAGCGATCCAGGGGGCACTGTATGTCTCATTTCTCCGGGACCACACACACGACAGCCATGTACAAAATTATTGTGCACCTGTATTAACAGAACAATTTTTTTTATTGTATAGAAGCTTCAATAGATCATTCTAATTAAGAAAATTATGTGGCTGCCATATTAGATTGTAACGTGAACGTGGCCAATTTCCCCATTGCCCATGTTTTTAAAAGGTTGTATGCTTCCGATGCATCTATTTTTATCTGTATCATGGAAAGGGACAGCACTGACATATTAACCCTTTCCGACATACAACAAATCTGCAGCAGACGACTTTGACAATATTTAATGCAAAACAATAACAAAAATCCCAAAAATGTTAGTATCATAAATGAATAAAGTTAACAACATTGTGACGAAAGGAGAAATTACTCCTTTTTCCACAATGTGTTCCAATAAGTCGTCTGCTGCGGAGGCATCAGAAAGCATCTGCATGTGGGAAAGGGGGTTTAATTAACACAACTTACCTTGATATTCTTATGCAAAATAACATCTGTCTCCACATCCAACTGAAAATAAATAAGTATAACGGCATTCATCATTTAGTAAAAAAAAAAGTTTTAAACCCTTTCCCACTTGTAGACGCTTTCTGACGCCTATGCATGCAGCAGAAGGCTTTTTGAAAACATAGTGACAAAAGAAGAAATTGCTCAAAACGAGCAATTTCTCCTTTTACCACAATGTTTTCCACTTTTAGTCATAGGTTATCCATTCAATTATAGAGATTTTCTATTTTTTGATAAAATATGTTCAAAGTCGTCTGCTGCAGAATTGTCGTATGTGAGAAAGGGTTAATACAAATGAAGATGACATCAATCAGACATTGTTAATTGTGCTTTTTTAACTTTTGAAAGACAAATAATGTTTACAGAAAAAAAATTGTATACGTATGATTGTTTGAATTCATTTTTAAGCTATTATTTATTTTAAAATCATTGTAACAAAAGGAGTGATTTTGCTCAAAACAAGCAATTTCACCTTTTGCCACAATGTTTCAACTTTTTCAGTAATAATTCGTTCCCATGTTTTTGCATGATTGTTTTCAAAGTCGTCTGCTGCAGATGTTTTGTATGTGGTAAAGGGTTAACATTCTTTTCTGACCATTTACACATATGAGCCGGCCTATGAGAAAACTGACATTGTCAAAAACATGATTTATATATATATAGTATGTTGTTGTATTGGCCTGTGTGGCATTAATTTACAGGACAAAAGTTCTGTATTCTGTAAAGAGTAGACATGGCTACTTTTAACTCACCTTGTTGTGAATTTCTAATGCTGGAACTTGCTTTACATCCATAAGGCCATCTGATGAACTTTTATCTATCGACTGAAAATTAAGAGAAAACAAAAATCAATTCTTCTGTTAGCAATGAATATCATAGAAAACAAGTTATACTGAATAAAACATTTTCTTTGTAATAAAGCTGGTGCCTTTTAACCCTTTCCCAAATACAACAATTCTGCAGCAGACAACTTTGAAAACATCTAGGCAAAATCATGGATAATTTCTAAAATTGAATGGATAACCTATGACTAAAAGTGGAAAATATTGTGGAAAAAGGAGAAATTGCTCGTCTTGAGCAATTACTACTATTGTCACTATGTTTTCAAAAAGCCGTCTGCTGCAGTGGAAAAATTATGGAAAATCTCTTTAACAGATTGTTATTGAATAGATTTGAAATCGTTGCGGCAAAAAGGAATTACTCATTATTAGAAATTTCTCCATCTGCCACAATGTTTTCAATAGTCATCTGCTACAGGAGCATCAAAACAGGTCTATATGTGGGAAAAGGTTTATTTTTGAATATATATCTGAAAAATATGCATAAATATGCATGACTTAAATTCATATGTGACAATTTATAGACAATATAAAATATGCATGCAAACACAAACATCGGACCAAATTAAAATCATAAATTATTAATATCATTTTATCTACATTTTACTTTCAGAAAGAAACTATTATCATTTTTAATCCACATCTAAGAAAGTACCAAAATTCCTTTAGTATTTTCACAAAAAGCAATGAAAAGAGCATTAGAATACCTTTTTATCTGTCTCCCACACTCAACAAATCTGCTGTAGAAGACTTTGAAAACAAAAAATATGGAAACTATCTATAAATGAATGAACAAATATTGAATAAAAATGAAAGCATTATGAGCAATTTATTATTTTGCCATAATATTTTCAAAAGTCGTCTGATGCATAGGCGTCAAAAGGTGTCTATATGTGGGAAAGGGATATAAAAGCGACGATGGTGGACTTTGGATTTGGTGTTCAATAAAGTGATATTGTCATAGAACTTGTGAGGCTAAACCTCTTTTTTTGTTTCAGAAGATGTACTTGGGCCCAAAAATCACATAAATGGAAAGTTGACCTTTTCCAGCATATGACAAATCTGCAGCAGACGACTTTGAAAACGTTTTGTAAAAAATATTCAAAATCTCTATAAATGAAAGTATGATTTCTAAATAGAATTGAAAACATTGTGGCAAAAGGAGAAATTGCAATTTCTCATTTTGTCACAATGTTTTCAAAAGGCGTCTGCTGCAGGGGCGTCAGAAAGTGTCTGTTTGAGGTAAAGGGTTAAGACTCTGGTTAGGCTGTGTTTGTTTATAACAAGGGCACTGCAAAGCGGATGCATCCCCTCTGTATTCAAAGTCCAATTTTGACCTTGACCTTTAACCTATGACCTTGAAAGTAAATAGGCTTCTAGACCTTACCATATATATACTAACTGTATACCAAGTTTGGTTAAGATCTGTCGAAGGATGTTCAGTGTAGAGTGGTCACAAAGATGTTACGGACGTATGCACAGACGCACAAACGAACGAACGGACAGTCCCGTTACTATATCCTCATCGCAAACTTTGTTAGCCGAGGGATAATAGGCTCATCTTAGCCTTCACTGTGTGCAGACACAGCAAGACCCCAAATTGCCAGACATAGCTCAAATTTGTGAGATTATAGGATTGATAGTTATTTGGCCAAACATTTACACACCAGCCACTTCAAAATACAGTTGAACCTGTGCTAAAGATCACCTTTGGATAGTGATTCCCTGTCTAGAGCAACCACACTTTTTATTTCCCAAAAACTCATTTTATGCATAAATGCCCTTGCAACTAAAGACCACCTGTGAATAGCGATTCCCTGTCTATAGCAACCACACTTTTAGCTTCCCAATTACATGTTTTCATTTTATGGATAAATGACCCTGCAAATAAAGCCTACCTGTAAACAAAGACCAGATTCTTCCCATGGGTGGTCTTAATACACAGGTTCCAATGTATCACACCATCAATGTTAGCGAGCTACAAGGGTGGTTTTTCCAATTCAAGTATTGAAATGAATTAATTAAACATGGTGCCATGGGAAAAGTGCTTATAGTTGTTAAGCAAACATTTGAGACAATGTTTTTTCAAACAGTCTACCATGTGAAAATGAATCTGCATGTGGAAAAGGGGGGAAAGGACAGGGTTAAAAGTTAGAAGACTCCAAATGTCAAAGACTTTTGTAAGATGAAAATCACTTTGTGATCAAACCACTCAACACTTGCCCTGCTAGCGGGTTCTAACCCTTTCCCCACATACAACAAATCTGCAGCACACGACTTTAACCCTTTCCCTCATACGACATATCTGCAGCAGACAACTTTGAACATATTTTGTCAAAAAATAGAAAATCTCTATAATTGAACGGATAACCTATGGCTAAGTTGTGGCAAACGGAGAAATTGCTTGTTTTGAGCAATTTCTTCTTTTGTGAATATGTTTTTAAAAAGCTGTCTGCTACAGAGGCTTCAGAAAGCGTCTATATGAGGGAAAGGGTTAAAAAGAGCTTGGCAAATATGCGAAAAATCTCTATAAGGGAAAGTTCAATCAATGAAAAGAGTTCAAAACATTGTAGTCAAAGGAGAAATTGCTAATTATGAGACATTTCTTCATTTGCCATAATGTTATCAAAAGTCATCTGCTGCAGAGGTGTGACAACTTGTCAACCATGTGGGAAAGGGCTAAAGCTTAATTACATTAATTGGCGATTAGAAAAGAGACAGATTAACCATTTACCTGATATATCATTTAACCCTTTCCCACATATAGACGCTTTCAGACGCCTCTGCAGCAGACGACTTTTGTAAACATTGTGACAAAAGGAGAAATTGCTCAAAACAAGCAATTTCTCCTTTTGCCACAAAGTCTTCAACTCTTTTTCAGTAACTTTACCTTCATTTTCCATAATTCTTTCTAGATATTTTCTAAGTCGTCTGCTGCAGATATGTTGTATGTGGGAAAGAGTTAAGTATCATCTGCTTTGAAAATATCTTGAGCGAAAAATTTTACATCTTAAAAATGTTTAAGTGTGATAGTGACACAGACCTGAAACAATCTAGAAAAAGGAGAAATTGCTTATTTTGAGCAATATCTCCTTTTTACTACAATGTTTCCAAAAGCTGTCAGCTGTGTAAGTCAATAATGCTGTTTGTATCAGGTAAAGGATGCGTGAACAAATGAGAAATGAACCAATGATTTCCTTAAAATGATAAGTTGATGATAACTAATTTTGTTTGTTTGAATTGTGTTGTATGCTGCATTTCACAGTATATATTTCAGTTATATAACAGCACTTTGCGGGTAATTTACAAAAACTACCGTATATTTTATTGTGACACCTACATGTGTGTGCATTTAAAGTCTTAAATTATAGACAACTTGGATATCAGAATGTAAATGAAACCCCTCTCTATTAAGCTTATCCTTGAAAGACGGTGGTGCAGAGGTAGAATGTTGGCCTCTCGTACCAAAGCTCCAGTGTTCGCATCTCGTACATGATGAGCGGGTTCTGCCTTTAGGATTTTTCCACACAAAATGGCGAGAGTACTGGTTAAGTCTCTAGGAAGCAGACTTCGAGTGTGATTAAAATTAGCTGAAAGCTTGTTTCGTAATCGATGTAAAATAAATAAGTTATCAAGCCTATTACCTAAAATTGACCCCAAATAAAAAACTTGCGAAGAAAGGAAAGGGGAGTGTCAATACAAATGGACCCTTTCCCACATACAACAAATATGCAGCAGAAGACTTTGTAAACATCTGGTTAAAAATATGGTAAACCTCTATATCTGAAAGTATTAATAATGAAGAGTTGAGAACATTGTGGAAAAAGGAGAAATTATTTATCATAAACAATTTCTCCATTTGTCACAAAGTTTTCAAAAGTTGCCTGCTGCAGTCCAAATGAGTCTATATGTGGTAAAGGTTTAAAGTGTAGGTTTAGACAGAGTAAGAGCACACTGAAAAGGGGTGAAATCTCTCCTTATGATTAATTTCCTCTTTTTAAGCTATTTTCAAGTAGTCTATTCTAAATATTACTAGTATAGGATATTGGTATGCTTATAAAAAAAAGAAACTTAAAAAAGATAGCCAAGATGGTCCTAAATCGATCACCTGAGTGATAGATTGATTGAATGGGGTTTAACGTCGTTTTTAACAATTTCTCAGTTATATCACGGCGGCCAGTTCACCTACTCATGCATTTCCTGGTTTTCTCACACCAGTACTCCACACAACAATCTTCCCAAGCAACTGGCTGCTTTTCCACATAGACTAAGCCCATTGGTGGAAGACGAATGACGCATGTCGCATTGACTTTTGTCAATTGTCGGAAAGAAAGTTGGCCGAGCCGGGATTCAAACTCACAACCCCTTGATTGACAGCCCGCGTCGCTACCGACTGAGCTACCGGGGCTCGGCTACCTGAGTGATAGAATAGTAGCATTTAATAGTGGCAAAAGCTACTGCTAATGAAGGGGAACATTTGATCAAGAGTGGGAATGAACTGCTAATGAAACAGCTTATCAGTAAAGGACATTAAATTTTGTATTAACCCTTTCCCTCATACAGACGCTTTCTGACGCCTCTGTAGCTGACAGCTTTTTGAAAACAAAGTGACAAAAGGAACAATTGCTCACAACGAGCAATTTCTCCTTTTGCCACAATGTTTTTCACTTTTAGTCATAGGTTATCCATTCAATTAAAGAGATTTTCTAATTTTTGACAAAATATGTTCAAAGTCGTCTGCTGCAGAATTGTCGTATGAGGGAAAGGGTTAAATCTTTGAATAATTTGAAAATAGTACTGGGGACAGTATCCAGACAAAAATAGCAAAAATATTTACCAAATAAAATAATGTTTTAGGTAAAATAAAATATTGAAACATTCAAACAGTTTACCATAATTCCCTTTAAATTCTATTGAAGGCCAATTTTTGAATACATGTGCCCCTCAAGTAACAAGTAATTATGACAAATTTAATCAAACCAAGACAGACAATGTCATAAAGACAGACAGATGGACAGTCAAATGAGAAAGCATCCCTGAACATCACCTTGACAAGGAAGGCAACACAAAAAGTTGCAAGATGCACACCTTTAAACCCTTTCCCAAATACAGACACTTCCTGAGGCTTCTGCAGCAGACGACATTTATCAATGCTTTGATCATTTAACCTTCCCCACATACGCCAATTTTTCAGCAGACAAAATGGATAATAGCTTGACATAAATTGCTAAAATTGATTTGAGCAACTTTGCTCTTTTGTCACAATGCTTTCAAAAGTCGTCTGCTGTAGGCGTCAGAAAGCATCTATATGTGGGAAAGGGTAAGGACCTCTGCTTCACATTTGTTGTATGTGAGAAGGGGATAATGTGGTAAGATGGTCAAGGCACAGATAAGACCATGCATATGTATAGAATCAACCGAGTCTTCACACATGCAACAAAACTCTTTTTTCCCTGTCATATCTCATCCATGAGAAGACTCCACTGAGCAAATGCCAACGTTCATCTGTCAAAAAAGGGGCATAACTGAATAATGATTAAAGCCAGACAGAGTTATGTGAATTGGTATAGTAATGCGTATTTGTCCTAGGAATATTGTGTACTAAGTTTCATTTGAAAATGATAAATGGTTATTGAGGTAAGTCCAAAAAGGGGCATAACTGAATAATTATTAAAGCCCGAGTATTGTGACTTGGTATAGACATACATATTGTTTCTAGGAACATGTGTAACTGTTGTTGAGTTATGAAGTAAAGTTAAAGTTTTGTGACGATGACCCCAAGGGTATCACAATAGCCTGACTTTTTTTCTTCGAAATACAGAGGAGCTGAAAATGTTGTCATTATACCATAGGGGGAGGAATAATTGTATGAGGGTAAAACTGAAGGTTGTTTGTATGACTATCATGAAAATGTTCTGTGACCATGGTTTTATCTATGAGTGAATTATTAAGGATGATGAAAAACCAAGAGGAGATTTAGATCTTAAAAAGATTACCGTCCAATACTGGAAATAATAAATCAAGAATATAATTTTAGTCTGAGAAGAACAAGATATGATATAACAGTTTACTACTAACTCATCTATACACTAGACTTTTCAATCAGTCAATCAAATGTTTAAACCTTTCCCACTTAAAGATGCATTTGACAAATCAGCAGCAGGGGACTCTTGAAAACATGGTGACAAAAGGAGAAATTGCTCAAAATGAGAAATTTCTCTTTTAGCCCACATTATTTTCGAAGATATTTTTCCTAATTTTGCCAAGATGTTTTATATGTTGTGTGCTGAAGATTTGTTGTATGTGGGAAAGGGTTTAAAATGCGCAAACTAGTTTTTCATCAAGACAAAAATGTGGAACTTGACTTGAAATGAAAGTTTAACTAGAGATTGCTTTTTTGAAAAAGCGCTCGTCTCCCCATTTGTGTGGTCGTAGGGGAGGAAAAGAAATGATGGAGATGAATTTTTTAGTTTTGGACTGGAGATGAAGCAACAGTGACAATCCTCAGTTATTGAGCGGAAACCATTTTTCAGCTGAAGGTTACCATGACCTTGGCCTTTGACCTAGTGACCTCAAAATCAATAGGGGTCATTTTCTGCTGGTGACCAACCTGCACACAAAGTATGAAGTTCCTGGGCCCAAGCAATCTTCAGTTATTGAGCGGAAACCATTTTTCAGCGCAAGATCACCGCGACCTTGACCTTTGACCTACTGACATCAAAATCAATAGGGGTCATCTACAGGTTAGGACCAAGCTGCACACCAAGTATGAAGTTCCATGGCCAAAGCATTCTCCAGTTATTAAGCAAAAACAATGTTTCAGCTCATTGTTACTGTGACCTTGACTTTGACCTTGTGACCTCAAAATCAAACAAAAAATGAATAAGGGTCATCTACTGGATAGGACCAACCTACACACCAGGTATGAAGTTCCTCGACATAAGCATTCTTTAGTTATTGAGCAGGAAACCATTTTTCAGCTGAAGGTAACCATGACCTTGACCTTAAACATAGTGACCTCAAAATCAATAGGGGTCATCTGCTGGTGATGACCAACTTGCATACCAAGTATGGAGTTCCTCGGCCCAAGTGTTCTTCAGTTATTGAGCGGAAACCATTCTTTACCTCACAAGGTCACCATGACCTTGACCTTTGACCTTCTGGCATTAAAATCAATAGGAGTCATCTACTGGTCATGACCAACCTGCATACCAAGTATGAAGATCCTATGCCCAAGCATTCTTTAGTTATTGAGCGGAAACAAGTGTGACGGATGTGACCTTGACCACTGTGACCTTGACCTTTGACCTAGTGACCTTAAAATTAATAGGGGTCATTTGCTGGTGGTGACCAACCTGCACATCACATATGAAGTTCCTGGGCCCAAGCAAAAACTATTTTCAGCTCATTGTCACTGTGACCGTTCAAGCTCATGGTCACTGTGACCTTGACTTTAAAAGTACTGATCTCAAAATCAATAGGGGTCTTCTACTGGGCATGGCCAACCTGCATACCAAGTATGGAGTTCCTCTGCCAAAATGTTCTTCAGTTATTGAGCGGAAACCATTTTTTACCTCACAAGGTCACCATGACCTTGACCTTTGACCTTCTGTTATCAAAATCAATAGGGATCAGCTCTTGGTCATGACCAACCTACATACCAAGTATGAAGTTCCTACGACCAAGTGTTCTTCAGTTATTGAGCGGAAACAAGTGTGACAGACGGAAGGACGGACGGAAGGATGGACGGAAGGACGAACGGGCAAAAACAATATGTCACCCCCATGTAATGGGGGAAACATAATTATTGAATAGTGATGAAAACATTGTGGCAAAATGTAGAAATTGCTCGCAATGTTTTCAAAAGTCATCTGCTGCAGAGGCGTCAAGCTGTGGTCACATCTTACGTAGTTGACCGTAGTGGGGAATGACCGTAGTTGGTCGTAGTTGAACGTATTAAACGTAGTTGAACGTAGTTGAACGAAGTTACACGTAGATAACCGTAGTTCAACGTAGTAATGAACGTAGTTTGAACATATGATTTGCCCGTAGTAAGCACATAATTTTTCAACATGTTCAAAAATTGGTTACGGTTAAGTACGATGTTGTGACCCTACTGTGACCATAGTTTGAACGTAGTAGACCTTAGTTAACCGTAAGTGACCCTACTTAACCGTAGTGTGTATCGTTGTTGACCGTAGTACGAGAACATAGACACTCCAAGAAAGGACACATCAGGAAAGACAAACCAAGAACGGACACATCAAGAAAATCCAAATACGGACACTCAAAGAAAGGACACTTCAGGAAAGACAAACCAAGAACGGACACATCAAGAAAATCCAAATACGGACACTCCAAGAAAGGACACTTCGGGAAAGACGAACCAAGAACGGACACATCAACCCTAACCCTAACCCTCTTCGGATTTTCCTGATGTGTCCGTTCTTGGAGAGTCTTTCTTGGAGTGTCTGCATTTGGATTTTCCTGATGTGTCTTTCTTGAAGTGTCCTATTTGGATTTTCCTGATGTGTCCGTTCTTGGAGTGTCTTTCTTGGAGTGTCTGCATTTGGATTTTCCTGATGTGTCCGTTCTTGGAGTGTCTTTCTTGGAGTGTCTGGTTTACCCGTAGTACCTGCCAAAACACATCAACACTACGGTTAACAATAAGGTCGACTAGGGATCTACTAGGGTTGAACTACGTTTGAAGTATGTTCATAGTACGGATAACTAGGGTCAACTAATAAGCGATCAGCAATGTTAACTCGTCAACTTCCAAAAGCACAATGACTGTAGCTTACCCGTAGCCACAAAGTTTTACCGTAGCTTAACGCAGTTGACCCTAATTTACCGTAGTTGCGCGTACTTAGGACGTAGTTTATACGTAGTGTAACATAGTTACTTGTAGTTAGACGTAGTGATACCCTAGTTAACCCTAGCCACTTTGCTCATAGTTGAATGTAGTTGACCATACTTACACGTAGTTCAACCTACTTAGACTTTCTATATTTCCTCTTTTTGCCAATTTTGAACCTACTTCAAAGGTACTTACCGTAATAACACTACGGCAGACTACGTTTGAAATGAACTACGGTCAACTACGTGCATGACCATAAATGTGACCATGACTTCAGAAAGCATCTGTATGTTGGAAAGGGCATTCTAGACTTTGTTTGGCTACAATTGACCCCTTATCTAATTGGTTACAAAAAAGTATGTTAATATAATGTTAAGGAAGCAGCTATCAGAAAACAAAAATCATAGAATACAAACGCAAACACAATCATGCAAGAAGTACAGCTTTGAAATAGTTTAACCCTTTCCAATGTGAAGGCACCATTTGATGCCTCTGTAGCAGACAAACGTTGAAAACATTGTGGCAAAAGGAAAAAATTCTCTGAAATGCGTGATTTCTCATCTTGCAACAATGTCTTCAAATGCATTCAATAATAACATCTACGTTTATAGTGAGTTTCTATATTTTTGTGTTAATGTTCACATTCACATTGTCGTCTGCTGCAGATTTTGTTGTATGTGGGCAAAGTTTTAAAAACAATGAATTTCAACATGTTCTGATCTAGATCAGACTGCACATTATATCAGTGTGATATGGCTCTGCACTGTTCTGAACCAACCTTTAGCCTCACCCTTTCCCTCATACGACAATTCTGCAGCAGACAACTTTGAACATATTTTGTCAAAAAATAGAAAATCTCTATAATTGAATGGATAACCTATGACTAAAAGTGGAAAACATTGTGGCAAAAGGAGAAATTGCTTGTTTTGAGCAATTTCTTCTTTTGTCACTATGTTTTCAAAAAGCCGTCTGCTGCAGAGGCATCAGAAAGCGTCTATATGAGGGAAAGGGTTATTCTTTCCCACATGTAGACGTATTTTTATGCTTCTGAAGCAGGCCACTTTTGAAAACATCGTGGCAAAAGGAGAAATTGCTCATTTTGAGCAATTTCTCAGTTTGCCACAATGTTTCCAACTCTATTCAATAATTAAATTTTCTTTTATGGAGAATTTTCATATTATTGCCCATATGCCTTCAAAGTCGTCTGCTGCTCAAAGTATGTATAAGTTGTTCATGGTCAAATAGATCACTTAATACTGTATGAAGTCCTTTTTATTGGGACACTATGGGAAAACCAATTATGCTGAAGTCTGATTTAGATGAACAATGTTTCTTCAAAACTTTGTGGAATAAGAAGAAATTGCTCATAATGATCAATAGCCTCTTTTGCCACAATGATTTCAAAAGTCTTCTGCTGCAGATGCATCAGAATGTGTCTACAAGTGTGAAAGGGTTAACCTTTTCAATGCTGAATTGTTTAAATTGACTTGTCCTGCATTGCAATTGGAAGAGTCGATAGCCAATTCTAGGAGTATCAAGATAACATTGTGGATTTGAGCAGCCAGTAGTATAGAGGCTGGTGATCAAAAATCTCCATTAATAAGGGTTTAATTTTTAAAGAGTTGAAAACATTGTTGCTAAATGATAAATTGCGTCTGGTGCAGATGCATCAGTATGCATCTACAAGTGTGAAAGGGTTAACCTTTTCAATGCTGAATTGTTTAAATGGACCAATATTGCATTTGGAAGAGTCAATAGCCATTTCTAGGAATATGAAGATAAACTTGTTGATTTGTTCCAGTAGTCTAGAGGTTCAATATGTCTAGATTTTGTGCAGCAAAAGTTTTAAACATGCAATATTAATATCATTACACCAAAGGCTATACATTATTTACAATACATCTGTATATATGGTTACAAAGTAAAAGACACACAATATGAAAACATTCAGATACAGTAAAAAATATTGAGTGGGAATAGAAACACAACTGACAGTTATAAATAGTTTAATTCAAAAATTGTGCATTCTATAAATCTTGGAATTTATTTATAGGCCTGTAGGAATTTTCTGTACGGGCCCTAATTAAGAAGGAACCCTTACCGGAAGTATAACAAGCCGAATTTGGTGTTTTTGAGTAGGTTAACACCTGCTACATATTAGGCAAGTTCTCGCATAAAAATCGCGGTCTTAGAAATACCGAAATTTTGAGCGTTTCCAAGAAGCCCGCCTTTTTTTTTTTTTTTTAGATAAAATTTTCAATATTTTTGAAGTCGTTAATTGCGTTAGTTTAAATAAATAGAAAAAAATGTATTAATTAATGGTTTTTTCATATATTGACGAAGCCATGATGTTCAAAAATAACAAATTTGTTATTTTTGAGTTAAAACGTTCATATATTCTGCGCATGCGCACATTTAGTGTATACGAGTATGGTTTAAATCGGTAAATGAGACTGTTAATTGACACATATATCAAGTTATACCTTTACAAAATCATTTCAACATACCTGTCTGAAGCAAGACATACATTATAATTAACACAAACCATAGTTATTTACCTTTTATTGAAAATGACTGAATAATAAGAACAAGCATTTGGTGAGATTTGTTGGCCTAAAAGTACTTTAGGGCATATATAGGTATCGTATTTTTGCGCCCATAGATATGTTAGTCCGCTTATTTGTCGGCCCCATTTGGCCTCAACGGAACAAATATCTAAAATAAGAGTTAGTATTGCTTTCAGATTTGAAATATGATTTGCTAGAGAACGTTGTACTGCTTTTAACCTATTTAATCGTTAAGGTCATCTTCATTAACATCTGTTTCGATGAGTTTGTTATTGCATTCAGCAAAACATTTACAATTTTCAAGACAGGGTAAACCCGCTGAAAGGCACTGGCATTGACGACTTGATCCGCACGTTTTATCCGTGCAAAACAGACGAGTCAAGTCTCTTACTTCTTTTGGAGCTGGGTCTTTTTCGAAATAGACGGGCTGATATGTTCCATTTTCATTTTGTGTCCAACCGTTTAATCGTGGATCAGGTAGGGCTATGCCACCATATATATGCCTGATAAAAAGCTCTTAACGCATGTTGATAAAATGCATCGTCAGTTGGTAGAAGAAGGGATGCTGATTTGTCCGATGTTGTCGCAATCAAGTATCTCATTTCATCCAACGTTTTACACTCTTTAAGAAGTTTCTTATTACCATACAAATACATGGCTAATTTATAGGCACTTTCTACGTTAATTGTGGAAGACACGGCAAATATTGACAATTCTCTGAGATCTTCAATATGGCATTCCAGAATTTTAAATGCTGACCTTTTGCCAATACGAAATAGAGAACTTGTTGTATCGCAACCAGTTAATGCATGGAACGCCGGAAGGCACCTACAAATTGATTTTCCGATGACTTCAACCATCAAATGAACAGGTATGTATCTTTCTCTATTTGTGGTCTTAACAACATGACCAGCATGCATGTATATCTCTCCCGTCAGATACACCGATGCCCGATAGTACAACAACACCAATACATCTGTGTCATCGCATCGTATGACAATGCGTTGATGTGTTTTGGCTAGAGCTATCGCATGTAAAATCAAACGAGTATCAGCTTCTTCTTGGTTAGATGATAATATTGGCAATTCTTGTATATCCGGGCATCTAACTACTTTGACGATGTCCGTATTAACGGCACCACCCACAATATATACAGCTTTTGAAGACCCTAATTTGTCTTGAATATTGTTTTCAATGTAAGACGAAACGAACACAATAAGGGCTGACTTGTTGGATGTATTGCTTAAAAATCGTCTGTAGTTTGGAACAACACGAGTACCTGAAACAATGTATGAAGGTGCAGACTCTCCAGCAGTCCGTCTATCTCGTTCAAAATCTTTGACTGAATTCCAAAGGTATTTATCAAAAACCAGCGCAACCGACTCTATTCCTATTTTACTATTGAGAAGCTTGACTAACTTGTTTAAAACAATTTCCCGGAGGTCATTAAATGTCTTGAACATTGAGTCGTTTAGAGCTTGAATTAATGCCATAGCATCAATAAGATATGCAGTATTAACTGTGTTTTCAGGGAGGGAGCTGTAATTGTCTTGATGTTACCTTCAAGTTTTTTCGCTAAGTCCGATTTGACTGTTTTTCTGATTGACCCGTCGTCATTGAACAAGGATGGTGGAACTGCAGCAAGTTCATGTTCAAGTACACGTTTAAGGCTTACCTCTCGAGTTCTTGATACAGACAACAATCGTTTAAATAGTACCTCGGAATCGATTTTCAATTTAAGGTCTTTGGTCTTCACGGCCTTTTTCATGTCAGCAAAAGTTCAAATTTTAGGCCTCGCTTGTGGTTTCCAAAAACTGATAGATTTTTCTTTTTCATCAAGTCTTTCTTGGATGAACTTTTCATGATCTCTTCGTCCTTTTTCTACACAGTTAACCAAATCCTTTTCTATTTCTTTCGTGGCTTTCAACCCTGTTGCTATATTTACTAGGTCACTACATTCAGGCGATAATTCAAATGGATTTTGAAATTGTTCTTCAAGTACAGAAACAATTTTTCCAACATCTTTTTGATCTCTTGATGTACTGCTGAATCCACTTAAGCAATTTTTATCGGTATTTCCAACCTCACATAGATTACGCAATATATTACAATATTCGCCGGTCACATGCCGTGTTATTAACCATCTTGTTAATGCCCCCTTCCTCATAGTGAAACCTATAACGCCTCTTACGCTTTTACCTTCTCTGTTGATTGTCTGTTCGAGAGCTTGGTTCGTCGAAACAGAATTAAACGTATTACGGGACGATCTCTTGACGACAAATCCTCTCCACTTTCAAGATATTTATATGAAGGGTTTTGGGTAACCTTTAGTTTTTTCATTTCGCCAAGATAAACTGGTGTGAATTTGGCATATTGCAATCTGCCTGCAGCTCGGAACCAAGGAAGTGTATCTGCAACAGCACTTAGATGGAGCTCAAAGTTATCTGAGCGTTCAGCCCGAATTAACTGGAGCAGCAATTGAACTGCATCTAGAAAATGTATCCAGTATGCAAATGTTTGTGATTCAGCTCTTCCAATCTGTTCAAATTGACAAAGCAGTGGTTGAATGCCGTCAAAAGCTACTTCTAAGTCTTGTGTACAAACTAAAAACTTGTTCGGAATTACTTTCAGCAAATGCTGCATTTAATTTGTCAATGTACCCTTTACATTCCTCATTTACGATTGGTCGATTTTGTGCCTCCATCCAGCTACAGAATGTTTTCATTAATATCATATAGAGAGCTTCCATTGCAAGTTTCAATCCACGGACAGCTCTTGATAGCTGCTTTCCTTCAAGCATTTGACTAGCAGTTGCAGGAGCGTACACGTCTGAATCAGTAAGCATAGACATTAGACCTCCATCTTTATAAAGTTTCCCAATGCTTGCAATGAAGACCACCAGATGGAGTATTCCACCTATTCTCATTGTTACCTTCTGTTTGAGGTCAATTTGTTGATTCCATAATATCTCTTGTGCTTTAGAATAAATTGACATATCTGCGGTTACCATGTGAGATTGCCCGAGACTTTCTGCCACATAAACAAGTCGAACCAATGATATTATTACGCTGATATATGAAGCAATTGATTTCAGATAAATTCATTTAATAAAAACTGTATTAAAATTGAGCATTCAGAACGATCATACTATATGTGGCACAGTGCTTAACGATAAGTGAACTGTTAATTAGACAATGTTATGTACACATTTTAAATTGCTTTAAACGCCGATTACATAGATTCATTCGCATGTTTACAAACACAATCATTGATAAATTCAATACGTTAAACGTCTTTAATAAAACAATAACAATAAACCTTATAAATCATATACTTTTGGAAGATATCCGAAACATACGTATTATCCGAATTACTCTTCATTTACTTTTACTTTCCTATATAAAATAAAGGAAAACTTTCCTAGTTTGAAGCGTTAATAACTTTTTCTGTAAGAGACGGATTTCTATGCGATTTTTTTTGGTAAACATGTACATCTATACCTTTCGGAAAATATCAATATCGCTTTGTTATACTTCCGGTAGAACCTTTGAAAAAAAAAAAAGTTTTCTACAGGCCTATTAACCCTTTTTCCACTTGCAGACAAATTTTGATGAATCTGCAGCAGACGACTTTTTAAATCATTGTGGCAGAAGGAGCAATTTATCATTTATCCACAATGTTTACAACTCTTTTTAAAAATTAAACCCTTATTTATGGAGATTGTTCATGTTTTTGCCAATATATTTTCATGTGGTCTTGATGCAGATTTGCTGCAATTTCTCCCTTTGTCACAATGTTTTCAACTCTTTTCAATCATTACACTTTCAAAAATAGATATTTCTTGTATATTTTTGCTGAAATGCTTTCATAATCGTCTGCTGCAGTCTTGTTCTATGTGGGAAATGGTTAAGTAAATTTAATTTAAACAAAAAAGTTTAAATGCATTGAAAAAATAAATCGAGGAGAACCATAAAATCTACCAAATGTTCAAAGTTCAAATGCAAATACTCTTCTATGAATAATCTAATGGCAAGCAAATTTGAACTCAATCTCTGTTTCTTGCCTGAATGAGACAATTCTTTTGAGTATCCACAACATAGGGTTTGAGGGTCATCTTCTTATCTAGAGCTCTAAAAATTGTTTAACCTTTTCCCACAAACAGATGTATTCTGAGGCCTCTGCACCAGATGACTTTTGAAAAGTTTGTAGCTAAAGGATAAATATTGCTCATAATAAGCAATTTCTCCTTTGGCCACAAAGTTTTCAATTTTATTCAATAATAGTACTTGCATTGTTTGTGCCAGATTCTTCTAAAAATGTCTGCTGCAGATTTGTAGTATGTGGGATCAAGTTTTAAAGGTGCTGAACTCCAGATTATAGATAGTGAAGTCAAAATTTTAAAACTGTTCAAAAGTTGTCTTGAAATATTACTCATAATTCTGAGATAAAATTAGAGTAATAATTACACTTTCCTGTACAATAAATGTTTTAATAATGATCGTTTATGCTTTATTTTTACTGGGTACATACCTAGTAAGCTAAATGTTGTACATTTTCATGACTTTTAATTGACTGTTTTTCAAAATTTACTGCCAAAATAGTTCTGAACTATTTATTACTAACTTTGTTGTCACTTTAAGCAATATTTGCAGAAGTTTCAACATTTCAAATTTATTAGCTCAATCTGGAGTTCAGAACCTTTAACCCTTTCCGACATATAGACGTATTTTGACGCATCTGCAGCAGACGACTTTTGAAAACATAATGACAAAAGGTGAAATTGCTCAAAACAAGCAATTTCTCCTTTTGCCAAAATGTTTTCAACTTTTTTCCTAAATTGTACCACTATTCATAGAGATTTCCCATGATTTGCCAATATGTTTTCAAAGTCGTCTGCTGCAGAACTGTTGTGTGTGGAAAAGGGTTAACAGAGCGTATAAAGATGGTGATGCTCGCCAAATATTTCATTCTGCACGGCGAGGCCGGGTAAACAAAATCCAATCAGTTCAGTGACGGTGGGACCCTTACCTGTATCATATGTCGGATGACACTGATGGCCTGTGGGGTCACGTTAACTAACAGTTTGTCCTCCGACGAGATCACCCTGTACATACACAGATTTTGATCATCCTCTCCTTCGTCTAGACTGGGCTCCGGATTCTCCAGACGTCCATCTGGCTCGTCAAAACCATGCGGGCCTGAAATATAGCAAATATTAATATTTTCTCTTCCATGTTGGCTTAATTTTTGGCATCTGTAATTTTCTGAATAAATTCCTATATATATTCAACAAATTTGCATTGGACGTCTTTGAAAACATCTAGGTAAAAGTATAGATTATTAAGAGAAATGAGTTGAAAACATTGTGGTTAAAAGAGAACAGTTTTGAATCATTGTGACAAAAAAGGAGAAATGGCTAATAATGTGCAAATTCTACTTTTACCAGAATGTTTTCAAATCTATTTAACCCTTTCCCTCATATAGACGCTTTCTGATGCCTTTGCAGCAGACGGCTTTTTGAAAACATAGTGACAAAAGAAGAATTGCTCAAAACGAGCAATTTCTCCTATTGCCACAATGTTTTCCACTTTTAGTCATAGGTTTTCCATTCAATTATACTATTTTCTATTTTCTGACAAAATATGTTCAAAGTCGTCTGCTGCAGAATGGTTGTATGAGGGAAAGGGCTAATAATCATACTCTCATTCAGGGGGATTATTTTCTTTTTTGCCCCGACATATTCGGAGCATCCAATGTGATTTAGAAAATTTAATTCTGAGAAAATCTTCAAATTTTGGGAAATTCATAAATTGGTTTATTCCAGTAAGAGGAGAGTTTTATTTTAATACATGTTACAGAGGTTCATAAACAGTCAAATCATTTCTTTCACATATCTGCAGCAGATAAATTTTGAGAACAACCAATGTTTCACAATTCAATAAAATTTAATATACTTTCATGTATAGAGACTTTTTATATTTTTGCATCTAGACGTTTCTTAAAGTTGTCTGCTGTATATTGCTTGCATGTGGGAAAGAGTAAAGTCTTCGTCTAGGATGTTGGTATACAATTTTGAAAAATCTGGAAATTGTTCTATCTGTTATGCCAAAAAGATGGCATGGCATACAAAGGGAACTATGTGTAGATAATAACTGAATTTGTTGTACATATAAGCAGTTTCTGCCAAGAAAGAACGGTCTGAAAAAATGTTCTATTATAAGCAACCGTGCCAAAAGATTTCCAAAGCAAAAGAATGAAACAGCAAAGCTGAATTGAAATCCTTATCCTCATCTCATTTCAGCCAGTAGAGCTAAACTGTCTAAACAAAATTATCATTATTAGATAGAATTGAAAACATTGCGGCAAAAGGGAAAATTGCTAATACATGTAATGTGCAATTTCTCCTTTAGCCACAATGTTTTCAAAAGGAAAAGGGGTAGCTCCTGTAAACAAAAGGTCCAGTATATGTAAAAGCCATGCCGCAGGAAAAACAAGCAAATTCATGAAATTTATATCCCCCGCTTGCAGGAAATATTGTAGAAAAATGTTGAGGTTAGGTTTAAACATGTCAGTAGACTTTTTATTGAACATGTATTACAGGGTAAATTAAACGAACTTGGCCTAGGTTGTTACCAAGCTTGAAAAAAAACGGTTCACATTTGTGGCAGTTATTGCACGGAAACAGCAACAAACGACATTTTTTGTTAATTAAGGGGCCATAACTCCACCGAATAAAGTCCGCCGAAAGTGACGATCAAACTTAGCCTAGCCCTTAAGGCATTTAACCTTGTTACCAAGTTTGAAAAAAACCGGTTCACATTTGTGGCAGTTATTGCACAGAAACAAACAACATTTTTTGTTAAATAAGGGGCCATAACTCCACCGAATAAAGTCCGCCGAAAGTGACGATAGAACTTGACCTAGCCCTTAAGGCATTTAACCTTGTTACCAAGTTTGAAAAAAAAACGGTTCACATTTGTGGCAGATATTGCACGGAAACAGCAACAAAAGACATTCTTTGTTAAATAAGGGGCCATAACTCCACTGAATAAAGTCCGCCGAAAGTGACGATCAAACTTAGCCTAGCCCTTAAGGCATTTAACCTTGTTAACAAGTTTGAAAAAAAACGGTTCACATTTGTGGCAGTTATTGCACAGAAACAGCAACAAACAACATTTTTTGTTAAATAAGGGGCCATAACTCCACCAAATAAAGTCCGCCGAAAGTGACGATCGAACTTGGCCTAGTCCTTAAGGCATTTAACCTTGTTACTAAGTTTGAAAAAAACGGTTCACATTTGTGGCAGTAATTGCACGGAAACAGCAACAACTACATTCTTTGTTAAATAAGGGGCCATAACTCTACCGAATAAAGTCCGCCGAAAGTGACAGTCGAACTTGGCCTAGCTCTTAAGGCATTAAACCTTGTTACCAAGTTTGAAAAAAAAAGGTTCAGATTTGTTGCAGTTATTGCACGGAAACGTCAAGAAACAACATTTTTTGTTAAATAAGGGGCCATAACTCCACCGAATAAAGTCCGCCGAAAGTGACAATCGAACCAGACAGACAGACAGACGGAAAAAACGAAACCGGGGGATAACAAGCATAGCATTGATAAACATCCAGGTTATCTTATCCAAGTAAACAATGTTTGTCAAAATTTTCTTGAAACTTTTTGGAATTGATTGGCAAATATTATATAAATTGGCTATATCAAATTTTACAGATGTGATCTGGATCTGCAAAGGTTGCAAATTCCCTGTGGTTGAGTTTCTTTGAGTGTTTAGTAGAATGTTATAGCAAAGCACATTTTCTATGTTGCAACCCCACTAAATATCAGCCAGAGTACAACTAAAACCATGTGACAAACAACTTTCAGCGTATCGGTCTCATATTCAAAGTCATTCTGTTTTCAACCCTTTCCCACAAACAGACGCATTCTGACACAACTGCAGCAGTAGACGTTTGAAAACATTGTGGCTCAATGATGAGCATTTTCGCCATTTGCCACAATATTTTCAACTCTATTTTATAAGTTAACTCTCATTTATGGATATTTTCCATGTTTTTGCACAGACACTTTCAACGTCGTCTGCTACAGATTTGTTGTATGTTGGAAAGGGTGAAAACAGCCAAGAGGAAAGAGAGTGTATCATCGATACAATTGAGAGTAAAAGTTTGATACAGAGCTGAAAACGTTGTGGAAAAAGAGGAAATTGCTTGTTTGAGCAGTGTTTCCATTTCTAATTATGTTCGCAAAAATTGTCTGCTGCAAAAGAATAAACAACAGTCTATCTAAGTAAATCATTCATATTCCTCCTGGAAAGGATTTTTTCCATCTGTACAAACAGTATAAGCAGGATGGATTATGTGTGAATACCAGCAGGACCTACACAATTAATTCAAGTGAAGAAACAGATAAGCCTGCACATCAGTAGACTAACCTGAAGTCACACCGTTGGAGGCCAAAATTCCAAAATTTATTTTGCTCTTCTATCCTTGCCCACATACAACAAATCTGCAGCAAAAGACTTTGAACACATCTAGGTCAATATGAGGAACATCTCTCTATATTTATATTAGTGTTAAGTTATTGAATGCATATGAAAACCTTGTGACAAAAAGAGAAGTTCTCATCATAAGCAATTTCTCCTTTTACCGTAATGTTTTCCAAAGTGGTCTGCTGCAGATGTGTCAAAGTGCATCTGCATTTTGGAATAGGTTAACTAAATTTTTATTTCATTTTCTGAATTATAGAGTGAATAATTCGCTCAGACCAAAACAAATGCACATGCAGATCTGAATCTTTACTGTGAGAATATGTCAATGTGTAGGTTTTGTTACTCTTCATCATCAGAATGGTTTTTACCTTTTAAGGTGTTTTTGTCTGCTAT
This sequence comes from Serripes groenlandicus, assembly GCA_031761405.1. Lineage (NCBI taxonomy): Eukaryota > Metazoa > Mollusca > Bivalvia > Cardiida > Cardiidae > Serripes > Serripes groenlandicus. The sequence continues at coordinate 71,611,143 of JASEVX010000005.1, forward strand.
ATGAAATCAAAATTAAACAAATACAATGAAAATGAAAACAAAGTAAGTACTACTGTTTTAGTTGACAATAAACAACACAAATTGTTTATCAAACTAAACACAAATTTGACCCTTTCCTACATACAACAAATCTGCAGCAGACGACATTGAAAATATCCAGGCAAAAATATGAAAATGCTTAATAAGTGAAAGAATGAGTATTGAACAGAGTTGCAACAATTATTTCAAAAGTTTTCTACTGCAGAGGCGTCAGAAAGCGTCTGTATGAGGGAAAGGGTTAATCAACATCTGTGAACAATGTAGTCCCAGATATTCATGCAGTCTTGGTCTGTGTACTTATTTTTTCCTAAATGGTTTTTAACCCTTTCCTCATATACTGCAGAAGGCTTTTTGTAAACATGGCGACAAAAGAAGAAATTGCTCAAAAAGAGCAATTTCTCCTTTTGTCACCATGTTTTCAAACCTAAACTATAATTGTACTTTCCAATTTTTTTCGTGATTTGTTTTCAAAGTCGTCTGCTGCAGATATGCTGTATGTAGGAAAGGGGGGTTAAAGGGGCTAAACTCCAGATGGAGATAAAACATTTGGAATGTTAAAACTTCTGCAAATATTGCTAATACATGTAGTGACAACAAAGTAAGTAAGAAATAGTTTAAAACTATTTTGGCACTAAATGTTGAGAAACAGTAAATTGAAATTCATGAAAACGTACAAAATTTGGCTAACTGGGTATGTCTACCAAGTTAAAATGAAGCATAAACAATCAACATTTATAAGTTTATTGCACTGGAAAGGGATTTTGTACTCTTAATTTTATCCCAGAATTGTGAATCTAATATTTCAAGAAAACTTTTGAACAGTTTTAAAACTTTGACTATAATATCTATAATCAGGAGTTCAGCACCTTTAAAAAACATAGAAAGTATGAATTAATATATGAACACCTCACCTAGTATGATCATGACCATTAGAAATGGTACCAGTTTGCTTTAAGGAACAGTGTAGACTCAGATCAGGCTAAATCAAGATCTTCACTGTTCACAAATTACTTGAGAGATAGTGAACAGGTCTTTTCCCCACAATATTTCTCTTATTGCTCAACCAAATCCTATGTTGTGGGTACTCAAAAGAATCGTCTCACTGAGACAATTTTTTTGAGTACCCGCAACATAGGCTTTGCATGTCAAACTAGAAATATCACTGAAAGTGATGAATACCCCCAGCTGGTGTCTGACAATATACATATGTATGAGAAATTCAAGGGGCCATAACTCATTTAAAAAAATAATTCCAGTGCAACATGCCGACAATATGCTCAACTAGGCTTGGTATCAATCATTCTTGTGAAGTTATATTGAATTCTGACCAAGGGTTGCTGAGAAATAGTGTTCACAAGAAATGTCCACAGGCCAACAGTCTGACAAACCGACAAGGGTGACTCCTATATTGCCCCCATATACTATGTATCTGGGGGTATAATAAGGATTTTAGAACATGAAAAATGCCCCTTATCTAGAGCTCTGCTTGTGTAGACCCTGACAAGACTGCACAGGTGTGTAGCCTAATGATCTAAACATATTGTTCAGGAATGCCAACTTATACCTTTGACTAAATCGTAATACATGTGAAAAGGAATTTACGAGACAAAAAAAGGAGTAACACAATATAGATTGAGGCGCATCTGGCCATTCGGAGTTTTATTGCTTCTCTTGTTAACCCTTTCCCATATAAACAGACGCTTTCTGACGCCTCTGTAGCAGACAACTTTTGAAAACACTGACAAAAGGAGAAATTGCTCAAAACGAGCAATTTCTCCTTTTACCAAATTGTTTTCAACCTTTTTCCACAATTATGCTCTCATTTACAGAGATTTTCCATAATTTTCACAAGATGTGTTCAAAGTCGTCTGCTCCAGATTTGTTCTATGTGGAAAAAAGTTAAACAAGTAGGGATGCACTTCTAGCTTTTTGTCGTAAGATATATTAAAATCTATAAAACACAAAGGAAAACATCAAAAAGGCTCTGGTGAGACTGTAAATATGTACAGGTTTACCCGAGGACTCTCTGTTTGCAATTGCTCGAAGACCCCATTTCGGTAGATGCAGCTCAGATTAGATGAAAAGGACAAAATAATATAGTGGTATATACATTAAGACTACGACACCGATCAAACACAATATCAATTCACAAACCCGCTCGAAATTTTATAGGTCCATGCGGTGTAAGAAATATGGGTTTGTCAAGGGTTGCGTCGAGCATATCCTCATTATCATCGGTTTCACTAATATCCGCATCGTCACTGCTATCCGTGTTGAATATACTACCAAGTTTGTTAGTTATCGTGTGAATGAGACTTTCACTCTCCGAGTCCGATTCACACTGTATGCTACTATGACGACTGAGGGACTCTGGAAATGGTTAGTAGTAAGACAAATTTGTAGTTTCATGTTGTAGTAGTAAGAAAAACATATAGTTTCATGGTGTAGTAGTAAGAAAAAACTTGTAGTTTCTGGTTGTAGTAGTAAGACAAACTTGTAGTTTCTGGTTGTAGTAGTAAGAAAAACTTGTAGTTTCTGGTTGTAGTAGTAAGAAAAACTTGTAGTTTTGGGTTGTAGTAGTAAGAAAAACTTGTAGTTTCTGAGTGTAGTAGTAAGAAAAACTTGTAGTTTCTGGTTGTAGTAGTAAGAAAAATTTGTAGTTTTGGGTTGTAGTAGTAAGAAACAAGATGTGTTTGTGAAACACTGATGCCCCCATCTGGCAACATCTAGGTCAAAGGTCAAGGTCACAAGGTCAAATATTTTGGTACTGACAGAAAGGTCATGTCACAAGGAATACACATGTGAAATATGGTAGCTGTACCTGTTATGGTTCAAAAGTAGTGGTCAAGGTTAAAGTTTTTTTCGACAGATGGGGGCATCTAGGTCAAAGGTCAAGGTCGCAAGGTCAAACATTTTGGTACTGACAAAAAGGTCATGTCACAAGGAATACACATGTGAAATATGGTAGCCGTACCTGTTATGGTTCAAAAGTAGTGGTCAAGGTTAAAGTTTTTTTCGACAGATGGGGGCATCTAGGTCAAAGGTCAAGGTCGCAAGGTCAAAAATGTTGGTACTGACAGAAAGGTCATGTCACAATGAATACACATGTGAAATATGGTAGACGTACCTGTTATGGTTCAAAAGTAGTGGTCAAGGTTAAAGTTTTTTTCGACAGACAGACAGACAAACAGACAGGCCAAAAACTAGATGCCCAGCGAATCGGTGATTCCGGGGGCATAAAAATTGTAGTTTCTGGTTGTAGTAGTAAGAAAAAATTGTAGTTTCTGGTTGTAGTAGTAAGAAAAACTTGGTAGTTTCTGGTTGTAGCAAGGATTTGTTTGGCTTGCGATTATTCCAAATCCATCATTAAACCTTTATTTTGTACATACTCAAAAGAAATAGTTTGTCTTTTATTGATTTTTTATAGTACCCACATCATTATAATTGGACAACAAATAAGGGCTCAAGGACATGAAATATTCTCTTCATCCCTTCCCCACATTAAATGATTTCTGACTCCTCTGCTGCAGACTACTTTTGAAAACATTATGACAAAATGAGGAAATGCTCAAAACAAGCAATTTTTCCTTTTGCAACAATGTTTTCATCTTATTTCAGTATCTATACCATCCTTTATAGAGATTTTTTTCTATATTTCACCTCAATGTTTCAAAGTCTTCTGCTGCAGAGTTGTTGTATGTGGGAAAGGGTTCTGTTTGAAATGAGCCTAAGTTATTCATGTCTGATTGTAGAATAACAATATATACACAAACAAAAGTCTTACAAAATAGATAACAAATGCGAAGTATAAGTTTTCTTATCAATTTATCCATCCAATCTATTCCTCAAATAACTCATTTTGACCTGTTTGATGCAGACACATGTTGTAAACGAAAATGGCTTAAAATGAACCATATCTAATTTTTAAGCAATGTTATATTGGCTGCATGTCTAATCCAATATATATATATATCCGGAAAACCGAAAATTTGCCGGTCTGGACCGATTTTTAACTTGCCGGACTGATTTCAATCTTAAAACTTGTAAAAAAAAATTGGTCCAGATATATTCATAAATCTCACTAACACCTAGGCTATATGTCACTTTGTAAACATAATACACATCGTAATTGTTTCTCACATGTTTATAAGACTTCGAGAGTCACTTACCGTGACGTAAACAAGATAAACGATCCAATAGACTGTGACAATCGTGTAATCTAAAATGCAGGTCACCGATGAAATGGTTTCGTGCATTTGATTGGCTGTTGGGGTTTTAGGGAATTTCACGGGACCGATTCATATTTTAAATTTCTGGAGCCCAGATATATTTGTACTTGCAGAGAGATTTTAATTATATTACCAAGAAAAAAATTTGAAATGGAAGCAATGATTACCGACCCTTTCCCACAAGACTGCAAAGTCGTCTGCTACAGATTTGCTGTATGTGGGAAAGGAATTATATTCAAGGTCATTACTTTCTGACAGACACATAGATGGACAAATGACAGAGAAGAGAATCCTAATAATCATCCAGCCAGGGCACAAAACACAAGAATATTAATATTGTAGTTTACTCTTTATCTAGTATTTAATCGTTTCATTTTGACACATTTGCAGCAAACGACTTTTGAAAATATTATTACAAAAAAAGAAATTGCTCATTAATAGTAATTTCTCGTTTTGTCAGAATGTTTTAAATTCTATTCAATTATTTTAAGTCGCTGGGCAGAAGCCCGCAACTTATATTTTTAATAGATTTTGGGAAATGACGAGTTATTATTTGAAAAAAAAATATTTCACTAAGTTATGACACATCTAAAATGAAATAAATATTCCGATGTTTTAAGTATTTGCAGTTTCTTTAATTTGACTCACATTTAAGGTTTTTTGTTTTATTTATGAAGACAAAACAGTCCCTATTAGACTTGCAGCAGACTGTTATGTGTCAATATCAAGATAAAAATCACTTCGAATTCTCCTTTTAATAACAATTCTAACTTACTGAATGTTGTTTTCATGTTCAAAGAGATGTCTTGATTTGTGAAGAATGCATTTAATGTTTATCCATGTATATCTAAAATATGAGCTGCTTCTAAGCTAAAACTGTTGATCATGTGACTAGCGAATACCGACCGCATAGATCAATCTCCTTTGCAGAGAGTCGCTCTTTACACTCACTTACCAATAGTTAGTTATAGGTTATTTAAAATGTTTATTTGGTTCGAAACAAATGAAGAAAAAAGAACAAACTGAGATCAAACTGGTTTTAATAGAAAAACAACTTTGAATGAACACTCTCTGCCTATAAAGAAAGTGTAAAGAACGACAACTGTGCGAAGAAGAATGGTTCACGAATCGGGTCTTTTGTACAAAATTATTTCGTCCTTGACAACTTTAAATGTGTCATTAGATTCCCTACAGGCATTTTGCTAGCGATCTACATATTGTTATGCATCATTAATACAAGGGCGCTCATCATAATATAATTTTAAAACACGAGTACTTTGTTATTTTCATTATAAAATAAGAGCGCCAAATGTCACAAAATACGCCCGTCCTGTTTTTTTGAGACCAAGTATAGTGGTAATTGGTTGTACGTCAGCCAAACTTAGGGAGCGGACACTGTTAGTACAGTTTTGGCCATTTCGAGGGACATAATTGTGTAGTGACTAAGATAACGTTGTAAGTTATCAAACGTAACCAAGATATTCTGCCTATAAACATATTGTCTAAATTTGGTGATGATCGGATAAAGGCTTTACAAGTTATTTAGCTGACAAGACCAATTTTAGGTAATTTCTATAATTAAAGGGCAATAACTCTCTATCGACTGGAGCAATATGGCTAGTTATCGAACTTGTCCAAGATATTATCCCAATACACATTCTGATTAAATTTGGTGATGATTGGACAAAAGCTCTTAAAGTTATTGAGCTGACAAGACCAATTTTAGGTAATTTCTATAATTAAAGAGCGATAACTCTCGTTTGACTAAAGCGATAAGGCTAGTTATCAAAATTATCCGAGATATTATGCCAATACACATTCTGACAAAATTTAGTAATGATTGGATAAAGGCTTCTAAAGTTATTGAGCTGACAAGACCAATTTTAGGTAATTTCTATAATTAAAGGGCGAAAACTCTCAATTGACTTAAGCGATATGGCTAGTTATCAAACTTGTCCGAGATATTATGCCAATACACATTCTGACTAAATTTGGTGATGATTGGGCAAAGGCTTCTAAAGTTATTGAGCTGACAAGACCAATTTTGGGTAATTTCTATAATTAAAGGGCGATAACTCTTGATTGACTTCAGCGATATGGCTAGTTATCGAACTTGTCCGAGATATTATCCCAATACACATTCTGACTAAATTTGGTGATGATTGGACAAAGGCTTTTTAAGTTATTGAGCTGACAAGACCAAATTAGGGTAATTTCTATAATAAAAGGGTAATAACTCTTGATTGACTAAAGCGATATGGCTAGTTATCAAACTTGTCCGAGATATTAGCCCAATACACATTCTGACTAAACTTGGTGATCATTTGACAAAGGCTTCTAAAGTTATTGAGCTGACAAGACCAATTTTGGGTAATTTCTATAATTAAAGGGCGATAACTCTTGATTGACTAAAGCGATATGGTTAGTTATCGAACTTGTCCGAGATATTATCCCAATACACATTCTGACTGGTGATGATTGGACAAAGGCTTCTAAAGTTATTGAGCTGACAACATACTGGACGCCGCCCGCCCCCCCGCCCGTACGCCGCAGGTAAAACTATAATACGATCCGTTTTTTTCAAAACGGGCGTATAGCCCAATACACATTCTGACTAAACTTGGTGATCATTTGACAAAGGCTTCTAAAGTTATTGAGCTGACAAGACCAATTTTGGGTAATTTCTATAATTAAAGGGCGATAACTCTTGATTGACTAAAGCGATATGGCTAGTTATCGAACTTGTCCGAGATATTATCCCAATACACATTCTGACTGGTGATGATTGGACAAAGGCTTCTAAAGTTATTGAGCTGACAACATACTGGACGCCGCCCGCCCGCCCGCCCGTACACCGCAGGTAAAACTATAATACGATCCGTTTTTTTCAAAACGGGCGTATAAAAAGAAAGAAAGAATTACAATAAATCAACATGTTGCCTTCAGCGATTTAACCCTTTTCTCATTGTTCTAAAAGTAGATTGCTGCAAAGGTGTCCAATGTTGACTTTAATAGGGGAAAGGTAAAATGACGTGCTATTGCATGCAATTTTTATTTTATTGATGATTAATAAAATTCAAATATTTTGACAAACATCTTGAAAAGTGTATGTGGAATTCACAATTCTTATAATTATCTTTCTCTTGTACTTAAATTGATAGAGATTTTTCATATTCTTTGATAGATGTTTCAAAGTTGTCTGCTGCAGATTTGCTGTATGAAGGAAAAGGGGGTTCATAGTTAGTAGAAATCATAAAACATTCATATGTACAGACAAACCATAGCTCTTTTCATTCACAATTTTAATAATACTACAACCAGGGTCAATGCTTTCTGACAGACAATCAGATGGAGAATAGCCTCAGATGAGAGTCCTAAGATTCGCGACACAAATTTGTGTTTTTTCCTATAATGTAGTAATCTCATTAACCATTTTCCAAATACATTACATCTGCAGCAGAAGACTTCAAAAAACATCTAAGCACAAATGAATAAAAATTATTAATATTGTGCCAAAAAGGAGAAATTGCTCATCATGAGTTATGGGTTATCATGGGTTAATGTTACAATGTTTTCAGAAATCATCTTCTGCCGATGCTCCAAAGTTGGAAAGGGTTAAATTTTCATCGTTCATAACAGATAAATATGATCATATTTACCATAGCTCTTGTCACTAGCAATTCTCATTTTTCTTCTGGTCACCTGTGGTCTTAAAATCGTCATTTCACTTGGTGAATCAAGTTCTTCGCCGTCCTCATTTTCACTACTACTAGACCGGAAATGGTTTCGATTGATCATGTGATCAACCTCGTCCTGAATTCCGTCTGGCATATCAATTCCATTATCGTCATAGCTACAGACTATTGGGTAACTCTGGGCTTGAAACATCTGTCAGTTACATGATAAACTACATAAATACACTTACTCAAAGTGAACATTCTTAGATAGAGTTAATAATTGTTATATACAGTCAAAACTGTGTCAAAGACCACCCTTGAAAAGTAATTACCTGTCTATAGCAACCACACTTTTAATTTCCCAATTACTCATTTTCTAAATAAATGACCCTGTAACGAAAGATCACCTGTGAACAAAGACCAGATTGTTCTCTTCCCTATGACTAGTACTAATTAATTGAGAAAAGTAAAAAAAAAAAAAAAAAAATTAACATTGATATTTGACGCCATCAGAAAAGCAACACATTAGTTTTGCTTTCGCTACTTCGCTGCGGTGAGACACAAATTGGTAAAATTGCTTTATAATTTTGTAACAGACATTGCTCAATAAAATATTGTGTTATAGCTAGATGAATGTCATTAATAGATAAGATAATGTTCATTGAGCTATTTTAGTTAAGGAAAAAACACAGTTTATACGCTTTGTCACATTGCAAAAATATCAGCAGATGACTATGAAAGCATCTTGGCAACACTATGAACAACTTCTATGAATAACAAGAGCGCCAAATGTCACAAAATACGCCCATCCTATTTTTTTGAGACCAAGTCTAGTGATAATTGGTTGCAAATTTAGAAAGCGGACACTGTTGATATAGTTTTGGCCATTTCGAGGGATATAAGTGTGGAGTGACTAAGATAACGTGGTTAGTTATCAAACCTGACCAAGATATTCTACCCATCAACATATTGTCTAAATTGGTGATGATCAAATACAATGACTCAAGCGATATGGCTGATTATAGCACTTACCCGAGATATTATGCCCATACACATTCTGACTAAATTTGGTGATGATTGGATAAAGGCTTTTAAAGTTATTGATCGGACAAGACCAATTTTAAGTAATTTCTGTCATTAAAGGGCAATAACTCTAGTGACACATTCTGACTAAATTTGGTGATGATTGGATAAAGGCTTCTAAAGTTATTGAGCAGACAAGATCAATTTTAGGTAATATCTATAAATAAAGGGCAATAACTCTAGAGTGACTATAGCGATAAGGCTATTTATCGAACTTGTCCGAGATATTATGCCAATTAACATTTTGACAAAATTTGGTGATGATTGGACAAAGGCTTCTTAAGTTATTGGGCCGACAATACCAATTTAAGGTATCTTCGTTAATTAAATGGCAATAACTCTCGATTGACTAGTTATCAAACTTGTCCAAGATATTATGCCAATACACTATCTGATTTTGGTGACAAAGGCTTCTTAAGTTATTGGGCTGACAAGACCAATTTTAGGTAACTTCTATAATTAAAGAGCGATAACTCTCGTTTGACTAGAGCGATATGGATAGTTATCAAACTTGTCCATGATATTAAGCCAATACACATTCTGACCAAATTAAGTGATGATGGGACAAAGACTTCTAAAGTTATTTAGCTGACAAGACCAATTATAGGTAACTTCTATAATTAAAGGGTGATAACTCTTGATTGACTAAAGTGATATGGCTAGTTATCGAACTTGTCCAAGATATTATGCCAATACACATTCTGACCAAATTTGGTGATGATTGGAGAAAGACTTCTAAAGATATTCAGCTGACAAGACCAATTCTAGGTAATTTCTATAATTAAAGGACGATAACTCTTGATTGACTAAAGTGATATGGCTAGTTATCGAACTTGTCCAAGATATTATGCCAATACACATTCTGAATAAATTTGGTGATGATTGGACAAAGGCTTCTAAAGTTATTTAGCTGACAAGACCAATTTGAGGTAATTTCTATAATTAAAGGGCGATAACTCTTGATTGACTAAAGCGATATGGCTAGTTATCTAACTTGTCCACGATATTATGCCAATACACATTTTGAACAAATGGTGATGATGGGACAAAGGCTTCTCAAGTTATTTAGCTGACAACATACTGGACGCCGCCCGCCCGTACGCCGCAGGTAAAACTATAATACGATCTGTTTTTTCAAAACAGGCGTATAAAAACACATGTATTGATATTGAACAGAGTTGAAAACACCATGACAAAAGGAGAAATTGCTGTTGGATCAACAACATAGATGGCTGACCTGAACTTTGAGTGTCCATGGCTGGTATAGGCCCTCCTGTATCAGATTGGGCTCTATAAGGAATTCCCATACACTTAAATTCTCATTGTAGTAACAAACATCTAGTGCCATCTCTGCTGTCAATCGCATCTGTAACAGAAAATGTGTATACAGTCAAATTTGAATTAGCCGTCACCTCCGTTTAGCAGCCAACTTGTATTAAGCAGTCGCTTGAAGATTAACCAAAACAACAATTTCTTCTTTATGTGACTTGCATTAAGGAGTTACCTATCTTTAGCAGCCAAATTTTAACTCTCCCATGTGTGACTGCTTAAAAAAAGTTTGACTGTAGTGTGAATTCATATCCCTTGACTGGGTATGCTTTGTTTTAACAGAGTAGAAACAATAAGGCACAAGATTTTACTTAACCGATTCCCACATACAAAAAGTGTGCAGCAGACGACTTTGAAAGCATTTGGATACTTCTATAAATAAAGGTTCAATCATTGAATTGAGTTGCAAACATTGTGGCAAAAGGAGAAATTGCTCATCATGAGCAATTTCTTCTTTTGCCACAATGTTTTCAAAAGTTGTCTGCTGCAGAGGCATCAGAAACCTTCTGCATTTGGGAAAGAGTTAAGTTTTGCCTGGTAACCTAGTTTTTTATCCAACACAACCCATATTCATATTTAGCTTATTATTGGCAAGACAATCACAATAAAACATTCAAAGAAATATTTTTTTTTTTTTTTTTCATTTTCAGATCCTGTCTGTGGTTTATTTTCAATTTTAACAATACTTAATTTAATCCGAACTTACATATATTGACAGAACAATAAAATTCGAAAAAATAAATAAATATAAAGAAAGAAAATAAAAAAGAAAAAAACATGATGAACATTTGATGGGAACTGTGACCCAAAGAGTGTCCACAAGCAACTTATTGAGACTGGATACCTAACACCAAGAGGGCCAAGATGGCCCTAAATCGATCACCTGTTAGTTAATTAGAAGCAAATATTTAACTGCAAATATCTGTGAAAATTTGATCAGGAGTTCAAATGAAACTGCAAGGAGTGGACACTCAGTTAAAGAAATAGTTTATCAGTAAAAGCCATTTTTATCTTGATATCTAACAAGAGCTTTCTCAATTTCTGATGCTGCAGCAACAAAGGTTCTACACAGAATGCAAGTATTTGAACAATTTTGAAAGAGGACCATCAAAGGAACATTCCTGTGAAGTAAGGTTGAAATTGGTCAAGTGGAATGGTAGGAGTTGTCATTTGTTAAAAGCTAAAAGTTCAATTTACCCCTTATGTGATGACGCGAGGTTGCTATGATTTTGTAACTAATCAAAACAGCTTGAACAAATTAAATGTAGAGGATCACTGAAGTAGGATTTATATTCAATTTCCTTAATATCAGACAAGAACTTAAACAAGAGGGCCATCATGGCCCTTGAATCGCTCACCTGATTTTTTAATTTTTTTTCACTTTAGCTATATAAGCCCCGCCCCCTGGCAGCCATAGTTTCCGACCAATCAACTTGGCTTGAAGGAATCTGATAGAGGGTCACCCTAGGAACATTTCTACAACATTATTTGAAAATCGGCCAGATACTTTTGGAGGAGAAGATTTTTTAAGTTTTCACTATAGCCATATAATGCAAAATAGCCCTGCCCACTGGCGGCCATGTTTTTTAACCAATCATCATGGCTTGAAGGAATCTGAAAGTGGGTCATCCAAGGAACATTTCTACAAAATTATTTGAAAATCGGGCTCACACTTTTGGAGGAGAAGATTTTTTAAGTTTGCACTATAGCCATATAAGGCAAAATAGCCCCGCCCCCCCTGGCGGCCGTGTTTTTCGACCAATCAACATGGCTTGAAGGAATCTGGTAGAGGGTCATCCAAGGAACATTTCTACAAAATTATTTGAAAATCTGCCAAGCAGTTTGGGAGATGAAGAATTTTGAAGTTTTTTTCGTTTCGTTGCCATGGAAACCAGAATTCTGCATGGATCCCAAAAATTTGAAGGAATTCTGGTGAGGTCATTGAGAGGATGCTTTCTGTGAAGTTTCATCCCAATTGACCTACTGGTTACTGAGGAGAAGATGTTGAAGATTTTTTAAGTTTTCACTTTGGCCATATCAGGCAAAATAGCCCCCCCGCCCACTGGCTGCCATGTTTTTCGACCAATCAACATTGCTTGAAGGAATCTGATAGAGGGTCACCAAAGGAACATTTCTACAAAATTATTTGAAAATCGGCCTGACACTTATGGAGGAGAAGATTTTTTAAGTTTTCACTATAGCCATAAAAGGCAAAATAGCCCCGCCCCCTGGCGGCCATGTTTTTTTGACCAATCAACATGGCTTGAAGGAATCTGATAGAGGATCACCCAAGGAACATTTCTACAAAATTATTTGAAAATCGGCCTGACACTTCTGGTGGAGAAGATTTTTTAAGTTTGCACTATAGCCATATAAGGCAAAATAGCCCGCCCCCCCTGGCGGCCATGTTTTTTGACCAATGAACATGGCTTGAAGGAATCTGATAGAGGGTCACCCAAGGTACATTTCTACAAAATTATTTGAAAATCGGCCTTACACTTTTGGAGGAGAAGATTTTTTAAGTTTTCACTATAGCCATATAAGGCAAAATAGCCCCTCCCCCCCTGGCGGCCATGTTTTTCGACCAATCAACACGGCTTGAAGGAATCTGATAGAGGGTCATCCAGGGAACATTTCTACAAAATTATTTGAAAATCTGCCAAGCAGTTTGGGAGATGAAGAATTTTGAAGTTTTTTTCGTTTCGTTGCCATGGAAACCAGAATTTTGCATGGATCCCAAAAATTTGAAGGAATTCTGGAGAGGTCATTGAGAGGATGCTTTCTGTGAAGTTTCATCCAAATTGACCCACTGGTTACTGAGGAGAAGAAGTTGACACACGACGCACGCCGGACGCCGGACAAAAGGCGATCACAATAACTCACCTTGAGCAAAGCTCAGGTGAGCTAAAAAATGGAATTTCCAAATTTTGTCATTTTGCCCCTTTTCTGATGCCTCCTGACTGCCATGTTTTTCAACCAAACAGTATGCCTTGAACAATCTTTGTAGAGGCTCACCTAAGGAACATTTCTACCAAACTATAATGGAATCAGACATGCAGATTCAAAGAAGAAGATTTTTAAAACTTGGACATTTTGCCCCCTTTCTGATGCTGCAGCAACCCTGACGGCCATGTTTTTCAACAGATCAGACATATTTGAACAATCTTGGTAGAGGGTGCCCCAAAGAACATTTGTGAAAAATTATTTTCAAATCGGGTTAATTCTTTTGGACGAGAAGATTTTTTAAGTTTTAACAATACACACATATAAGGAAAACAAGCTTAGCCCCCTGGCAGCCATGTTTTTTCAATGGATTGGAAATATTTGAACAATCTTGGTAAAGGGTGCACCAATGAACATTTGTGCAAAATAATTTTCAAATCGGGCCAGTACTTTTGGACAAGAAGATTTTTAAAGTTGTAACAATGCACATATAAGGAAAACAGGCTCCACCCCCTGGCGGCCATGTTTTTCAATGGATCGGAAATATTTGAACAATCTTGATAAAGGGTTCCCAAAGGAACATTTGTGCAAAATAATGTTCAAATTGGGCCAGTACTTTTGGACAAGAAGATTTTCAAAGTTTTAACAATGCACATAATAAGGAAAACAAGCTTAGCCCCCTGGCAGCCATGTTTTTTCAACGGATCGGAAATATTTGAACAATCTTGGTAAAGGGTGCCCCAATGAACATTTGTGCAAAATAATTTTCAACTCGGGCCAGTACTTTTGGACAAGAAGATTTTTAAAGTTTTAACAATGGACGTATAAGGAAAACAAGCTTCGCCCCCTGGCGGCCATGTTTTTCAACGGATCGGAAATATTTGAACAATCTTGGTAAAGGGTGCCCCAAGGAACATTTGTGCAAAATAATTTTCAAATTGGACCAGTACTTTTGGACAAGAAGATTTTTAAAATTTTAACAATGCACATATAAGGAAAACAGGCTCAACCCCCTGGCGGACATGTTTTTTCAACCGATCGGAAATATTTCAACAATCTTGGTAAAGGGTGCCCCAATGAACATTTGTGCAAAATAATTTTCAAATCGGGCCAGTACTTTTGGACAAGAAGATTTTTTAAGTTTTAACAATGCACATATAAGGAAAACAAGCTCCGCCCCCTGGCGGCCATGTTTTTCATCGGATCGGAAATATTTGAACAATCTTAGTAAAGGGTGCCCCTAGGAACATTTGTGCAAAATAATTTTCAAATCGAGCCAGTACTTTTGGACAAGAAGATTTTTAAAATTTTAACAATGCACATATAAGGAAAACAGGCTCCGCCCCCTGGTGGCCATGTTTTTCAACCGATCGGAAATATTTGAACAATCTTGGTAAAGGGTGCCCCAATGAACATTTGTGCAAAATAATTTTCAAATCGGGCCAGTACTTTTGGACAAGAAGATTTTTAAAGTTTTAACAATGCACATATAAGGAAAATAAGCTCCACCCCCCCTGGCGGCCATGTTTTTCAACGGATCATAATATTTGCACAATCTTGGTAAAGGGTGCCCAAAGAAACATTTGTGCAAAATAATTTTCAAATTGGGCTTATACTTTTGGACAAGAAGATTTTCAAAGTTTTAACAATGCACATATAAGGAGAACAAGCTCCGCCCCCTGGCGGCCATGTTTTTCAACCGATCAGAAATATTTGCACAATCTTGGAGTGCCCCAAGGAATATTTGTGGAAAATAATTGTTAAATCAGGCCAGTACTTTTGGACAAGAAGATTTTTAAAGTTTTAACAATGCATATATAAGGAAAACAAGATCCGCCCCCTGGCGGCCATGTTTTTCAACGGATCGGAAATATTTAACAATCTTGGTAAAGGGTGCCCCAAGGAACATTTGTGCAAAATAATTTTCAAATCGGGCCAGTACTTTTGGACAAGAAGATTTTTAAAGTTTTAACAATGGACGTATAAGGAAAACAGGCTTCGCCCCCTGGCGGCCATGTTTTTCAACGGATCAGAAATATTTGAACAATCTTGGTAAAGGGTGCCCCAAGGAACATTTGTGCAAAATAATTTTCAAATTGGACCAGTACTTTTGGACAAGAAGATTTTTTAAATTTTAACAATGCACATATAAGGAAAACAGGCTCCACCCCCTGGCGGCCATGTTTTTTCAACCGATCGGAAATATTTCAACAATCTTGGTAAAGGGTGCCCCAATGAACATTTGTGCAAAATAATTTTCAAATCGGGCCAGTACTTTTGGACAAGAAGATTTTTTAAGTTTTAACAATGCACATATAAGGAAAACAAGCTCCGCCCCCTGGGGGCCATGTTTTTCAACGGATAGGAAATATTTGAACAATCTTGGTAAAGGGTGCCCCTAGGAACATTTGTGCAAAATAATTTTCAAATCGGGCCAGTACTTTTGGACAAGAAGATTTTTAAAATTTTAACAATGCACATATAAGGAAAACAGGCTCCGCCCCCTGGCGGCCATGTTTTTCAACCGATCGGAAATATTTGAACAATCTTATTAGATGGTACCCCAAGGAACATTTGTGCAAAATAATTTTCAAATCGGGCCAGTACTTTTGGACAAGAAGATTTTTTAAGATTTGGCAATTTTCCCCTTTTCTGTTGCCGCAGCAACCAAAGTTCTCGATGGAATTTAAATCTTTGAACAATTTTGAAAGAGGTTCACCAAAGGAACATTCCTGTGAAGTTTGGTTGAAATTGGTCAAGTGGTTAAGGAGGAGATGATCTAAATGTCTAAATGTTAACCCTTTCCCTCATGCGACAATTCTGCAGCAGACGACTTTGAACATATTTTGTCAAAATATAGAAAATCTCTATAATTGAATGGATAACCTATGACTAAAAGTGGAAAACATTGTGGCAAAAGGAGAAATTGCACGTTTTGTGCAATTTCTTCTTTTGTCACTATGTTTTCAAAAAGCTGTCTGCTGTAGAGGCTTCAGAAAGTGTCTATATGAGGGAAAGGGTTAACTATATGGCAGAGCTCCGGAAATTTTGAAATCTCAATCGGTCCAGAATATTTTTCAACCCCCCCCCGTTATCTATTTTTACATTGAAACTCTTTTAAAAACAAATATTCACGAATTTCATGTTTATTGCAGGTTCCCTTGCAAAGATGGTTGCATAACAGTGTCATTGCTCGTTAATGTCAATGTAGAAGTAATTTTCCAAAATTTGCAGACGAACATAACCGCGCATGTTTGTTTACAATGTGTGTTTACATTGCTCGTTCGTACTTAAGATTGTTCGACCCGTACGTACTAGAAAATTATTGGTTTCGCACAGAAGATACATTTCTCTTATCTGTACGGTTAACCTTGTTTTGTCTACATAAAAATAAAACATTTACTACAAAAAAGGTCTTTGTTGTTTTGGAATTACCATGACTGAAATAATTAGAGAAAGCTATTTTTTAGGTAAGTACATTTACCCAGCTGAGTAATTATGAACCGGTTTGACCCGGTTCTCTTTGTCAACATAATTAGCGTTGCCAAGCCGGTCATTTGACTTTTTGAATATCGCAAGTAAATTTCGTTGAGCCCTTTCACTAATGTATCGAAGGACAAATTAAATGAAATGAAGTTAAAACTTCTGCCTTATAAAATATACAGTGACAAATTTATTTTTACGACACGTTTCGTAAATATCCCCTTTTCCATGCCATCTTGAAAGGGGTTACAAAGGTCACGTGACCTATGGAAATTCCCTAATAACCCCAACAGCCAATCAGATGCATGAAATTATTACCGCATGCATTCAATGGGATTTTCTCGGGTAATTCCGTCATCCATTCATCACCAAGGTATTCCGATTGGCATTATCTATCAGTTTACACGATTGTCAAAGTTAATTGGATCGATAATCCTGTTTACGTCACGGTAAATGACTATCTCGAAGGTGTACAGATGACTCTGTTTACAAAGTGACCTGTAGCAGAGGTGTTATATAGTTAGCTTTATAGAAATTCCTGGACCGATTTTATATTAGATTTAATTTATAAAAATTCCTGGACCGATTTAGTTACTAGTTTTAAGATTGAAAACGGTCCGCCGAGTTCAAAATCGGTTTAAACCGGCAATTTATCGGTTTTGCGTAGCCCTGCTATATGGTATTACATAACAATTTAGTAAATGAAAAGCATAAGATTTAACCTGTTTGGTCCAGTTAGTGACCCGTCCATCGAGGGACGTCCGGACGCACAGCAACGGTACAGATTGGTCCATATTTTCGACCTCGAAAAAGGCGCAAACCTCGTTAATGTCAACCAAAAATGTCTCCACTAGCGGGTCAATTGGTCCAAAATCTGGGGTTTCTGGATCTGCCTCGTTATCTACAGATATATACAATGTACATAAATTGAACCATTTTGTAATTAACCCTTTCCGACATACAGAAATTCTGAAGCAGATGACTTTTAACCCTTTCCCTCATACAACTAATCTGCAGCAGACAATTTTGAAAACATTGTGACAAAAACCTGAAAAAATCTCCATAAAAGATAGCTTAATTGTTACATAAAGTTGAAAACATTGTGGCCAAAGCAGAAATTGTTCATCATGAGCAATTTCAACTTTTGCCAAGATGTTTTCAAAAGTCGTCTGCTGCTATTGCGTCAAAATGCATCAAAGGGTTAAAACATCTATACAATCATGTTGAAAACATGTATAAATAAATATGTAATTATTGAAATGAGTTAAAAAACATTGTGACACAAGGAAAATTGGCTCATTAAGAGCAATTTCTGCTTTTGTCACTATATTTTCTAAAGTCCTCTGCTGTTGATGCGAAAGAAAAAAAGAAATGGTAAATACAATAAAAGTGCATACTGTACTTGAAAAATCATTGACAGTCCAACCTACGTTTAAAGACCACCCACTCTGGTCTTTGTTCACAGGTGGTCTTTAATGACAGTGTCATTTATGCAGAAAATGTGTAATTGGGAAAATTAAATGTGTGGTTGCTATAGACAGGGAATTGCTTTACAAAGGAGGATTTTAGCACAGGTTTGACTGTAGTTGATTTAACCCTTTCCCACCTGTAGACGCTTTTGACACAATAGCAGCAGACAACTTTTGAAAACATTGTGGCCAAATGTGAAATTGCTCATGAAGAGAAATTTCTCCTTTGGCCACAATGTTTTCAGCTTTATTCCACAATTAAGCTATCTTTTATGGATACTTTTAAGTGTTTTGTCGCTATGTTTTCAAAGTCGTCTGCTGCAGATTTGTAGTATGTTGGAAAGGGTTAAGATATTCTAAGGAGGCTTGTTTGACTAGACTACAAACAGTGTAGAACCTGAACTGAAGCACAGGCTGAACTAGATATTACTGGTTGAAAAGCTCTTACGGTGTTGTTTGTTTGTGTGTAATATGGCTAATAATTTATAGAAACAAGAGGGCCATGATGGCCCTGGATCGCTCACCTAATTATACAATGTACTGCAATGTAAAACACATCAAGACAATTATTCCAGAATGCAACCTCCACAGTGTTAACAAGATTTTCCTTCATTTGGCCTAGTGATCTATATTTTTTTACCTTATATGACACATATTCCAACATGGACTAGATATCATCAAGACAACATTCTGACAAATTTTCAACTTGCTCAAAGTAAAAATGCGGCCTCCAGAGTTTGAACAATATTTTCCTTTATTGACCTTGTTTCTGACCCAATATGACCCATATTCGAACTTGACCTAGATATAATTCAGACAAACATTCTGTCCAAATTTCAAGCTGCTGTGGCATCCAAAGAGTTAACAAGATTTTCCTTCAATTTGGCCTAGTGACCTAGTTTTTGACCCATAAAATGTCAAACTTTTGAAGCAAAAAACGCGGCCTCTAGAGTGTTAACAAGATTTTCCTTCAATTTGACCTAGTGACCTATTTTTTGACACAACATGACCCATGATCGAACTTGACTTACATATCATCAAGAAAAATATTCTGATAAAGTTTCATCATGCTCAAGTTAAAAATGCAGTATCAAGAGTGTTAACAAGATTACCCTTCAATATTCCATATTCAAACTTGGCCTAGATATCATTTAGACCAACATTCTGACCAAATGTCAAGCTGCTTAAGCAAAACATGCGGCTTCTAGTGTTAACAAGATTTCCCTTCTTCAATTTGGCATATTGACCTAGTTTCTGACCCAATATGACCCATATTCGAACTTGACCTAGATATTTTTAAGACAAACATTCTGACAAAATTTCAAACTGCTGAAGCAAAAACTGCGGCCTCTGGAGTGTTAACAAGATTTTCCTTCAATTTGACCTAGTGACCTATTTTTGACCCGACATGACCCACGTTCGAACTTGACCTACATATCATCATGACAAACATTCTGATAAAGTTTCAACATGCTCAAGTTGAAAATGTGGCCTCCAGAGTGTTAACAAAATTTCCCTTCAATTTGACCTAGTGACCTCGTTTTTGACCTCATATGGCCCAGTTTCAAACTTGTCCAAGATTTGATGGAGATGAATGTTCTGATAAACTTTCATGAAGATTGGATGCAAAATGTAGCCTGTAGAGTGTTAACAAGCTGAAATGTTGACGACGCACGGACGCCAGACAAAATGTGATCAAAAATAGCTCACCTTGCACTTCGTGATCACATTTGGAATACGGAAAACTTGATTTAATCTCTTCTGCTGTACAGATGACTTTTGAAACTTTTGCAACAGATGACTTGAAATATATTGTTTGGTGTTTTATGCTAATTTCAACAATTTTTAAGTTATATCACAGCGTTTCCTGGGTAAGTTACCAGTACTCTTGGTTCATTTATCCTGACACCAGCCAGTCAGTCGTAATGCTAACCCAACAACTCTGACTGCTGAGAAGACAGCCATTACTACCATTTTTAAAGTCTTTGGTATGACCCGAACGGCCACTTTCTTTCCGAGGATTGACAAAGTCACTGTGACATGCATCATTAGTCTTCCACCAATGGGCTAAGTCTATGTGGAAAAGCAGCCAGTTGCTTGGGAAGATTGTTGTGTGGAGTACTGGTGTGAGAAAACCAGGAAATGCATGAGTAGGTGAACTGGCCGCCGTGATATAACTGAGAAATTGTTAAAAACGGCGTTAAACCCCAATCAATCAATGACCCGACCGGAGATTGAACCCGCGATCACCAGCACCTAAGGCAGATGATCTATCACAAGACCACTGAGGCGGTCTTAACATTATGGAGAAAGAAGATAAAGGTCAATATAAGCAATATCTTATCTCCTTTTTTCAATAGTTCTTTTTGTCAAAAAGACACATCCTTTTTTTCCTAAATATATTGTTTGATTTGTTATTTTCACCTATACTGCTTTCGGCTTGGAAGGGATTGAAAATTACATGTATCAAGTGATGGTTTACCCTGAACCCTTCCCCAAATAAGGCAAATCTGAAGCAGACGATTTTGAAGACATAGTGACAAAAACCTGAGAAATCTCCATAAAAGATAGCTTAATTGTTAAATAAAGTTGAAAACATTGTGGCCAAACGAGAAATTGCTCATCATGAGTAATTTCTCCTTTGGCCACATTATTTACAAAAGTCATCTGCTGCTATTGCATCAAAATGTGTCTGCAAGTGGGAAATTTAACAATCATCCTGACCAAAATTACAGATCCTGATCATATTGTACACAGGCACAGGTTATCCCTTTCCCTCATATAGACGCTTTCTGACGCCTCTGCAGCAGCAGCTTTTTGAAAACATGTCGACAAAAGAAATTGCTCAAAACAAGTGATTTCTCCTTTTGTCACCATGATTTCAACTCAACTCTATTCAATTATTGTACTTTCTTTTAAAAGCTTCCATTTTTTTTCTTGTATGTTTTCAAAGTCGTCCGCTGCAGATTTGTTGTATGTGGGAAAGGGTCAATCTCGTTTTTTTTGCTTATCACACAAGTCTCTAAGATTGGGTTTTGGGTGACGTAAGTAAATGGTATCTTTAACCCCATACACCAAATCTGCATCAGACAACTTTGAAAACATATTGGCAAAATTATAGGAAATATCTATAAATAAATGTACAATTAATGAAAAAAGTTTTGTTTTGAGCAATTTCTCCTTCTGTCACAGTGTTTTCAAAAGTCGACTGCAGCCTAGGCGCTAGAAAGCATCTATATGTGGGAAAGGGTTAAAACTTTCATTTTTGTACTTACATTTATCAATCCATTTAGCAGACGACACAGGTTTGACTTTCCATAAATCATCGTTGTCACTAAGTTCAGTAGTTGTACTGGTACTCTCCGAGCTCTAGATAAAAACAATAATATTCTCAACGAGACGATTCTTTTAAGTACCCACAACATAGTGTTTAGTTGGATAATAAGAGAGAAATTTTGGGGGAAAGAGCTATATACTTCTATTTAACCCTTTCCCTCATATAGACACTTTCTGACGCCTCTGCAGCAGACGGCTTTTTGAAAACAGTGACAAAAGAAGAAAATGCACAAAACGTGCAATTTCTCCTTTTGCCACAATGTTTTCCACTTTTTGTCATAGGTTATCCATTCAATTATGGAGATTTTCTATGTTTTGACAAAATACTTTCAAAGTCGTCTGCTGCAGAATTGTCGTATCAGAGAAAGGGTTAACTGGACCTCTAATACAGACACCCTCTATAAATGAAAGAACATATTGAATAAAGTTAAAAATATTGAGGCAAAAGGAGAAAGTGGTCTTATATCTCATATTAAAGCAATTTTTATCTTTTGCCAACATATTTTCAAAAGTGGTCTGCTGCAAAGGAGTCAGAAAAGGGTCTGAAGTGGGAAAGCGTAAAGAAATGATCGGACAATTACTCGGATTTCTTTACCCTTTCCCACATACAACAAAACTGCAGCAGACGACTTTGAAAATATAGTGACAAAAACCTGAAAAATCACCATTATAGATAGCTTAATTTTTAAATAAAGTTGAAAACATTGTGGCCAAAGGAGAAAATCATGAGCAATTTCTCCTTTGGCCACAGTGTTTTCAAAAGTCGTCTGCTGCTATTGCGTCAAAATGTGTCTGCAGGTGGGAAAGGGTTAAAAGAAAAGACATCGAACACTGTTGTTATAGTGCATTATATTGTATCCTGAGAAACGACAGACACATTTTTTTCTTTTTTTTTTTATTGAAGGACACTGAAAACACCCAATATATAGTTCCTAAGAAATCACCAATTAAGAGCCTGTACACTTCTTATAAATTAAGTCCTACTTAGACAATTAACTCTTTCCCACATACAGCAATGCTACAGCAGATGGCTTTGAAAACGTCCTGGTGAAATTTGACAAATCTCTATAAATGGGATTTTGATTATTAAATAGAGTTAAAATCATTGTGGCAAATGGAGAAATTGCTCATTATGAGCATAATCTCCTTTAGCAACAATGTTTTTAAAATTTGTCTGCTGCAGATGCACCCAAATGCGTCTACATGTGAGAAAGGGTAAAAAGGAGGCAAAACATATACAGCAATCCTACCAGGTCACAACAAAGTGCCTTTTTTTGGTATAAAAGTAGGTCAGCTGTCAATGTCAAGGTCACAATCCAACATATTGGTATCATTTTAATTGTCTCCTCACAAAAAAACATGTAACGCATATATGACGTTCTCCTCTCTGAGGGGTCAAAAGAAATGACAAATGTTAAAAGTTTTTGTCACAAAGAGAGAGGGCAATTACTATATGCCCCCAAATCCTCAATTCCAGAGACATAAAAAGCATTAGAATAGCCATTTAACCATTTACCAAACACATAAAGCAGATGACCTTGAACTTATCTATGCAAAACTTATGGAAAATCTCTATTTAGGAAAGTTCAATTATTGAAAAGAGTTGAAAACATTGAGGCAATAGGAGAAGTTGCTCATTATAAGTAATTTCCTCTTTTCCAACAATGTATTAAAAAGTTGTCTGCTGCAAAGGCGTCAAAATGCTTCTGCATGTGGGAAAGGGTTGAGTCAAACTGGTTCTCACCGTTAATTCTGTTTGTTTGAGAATTTCCACCACATCTAGTATCAGTCTCAAACTGGGTGGGGTAAGACGTACGTAGAGTTTCTGTAGTTTGGCCATCATGTGAAGTTCATTCTTAGCGACATCATAGCAACGGTTAAACTCCACGTCACATGGTTCGATCATCTACAATATCGGTACAACAAGAAATATGTGAGCTACTGCTCACTAGTGATACCCCCGCTCATGTTTTGAAAGACATATGTGATGGTGGGGTAAAGGGCCATAACTCCGTGAAAAATCATCCAACCGGAACGCAAACACGATATGCGCATCTACACTTGGTGGTGATCCTTCCTATGAAGTTTCATCAAATTCCAAAAAGCGGTTGCAGAGAAATAGCCCGGAAATGAATTTAGTCATACGTAGCCTGATGGTGGAGTAAAGGGCCATAACTCTGTGAAAAATAATCCAACCGGAACGCAAACACGATATGCGCATCTTCACTTGGTGGTGATCCTTCCTATGAAGTTTCATAAAATTCCAAAAAGCGGTTGCAGAGAAATAGCCCGGAAATGAATTTAGTCATACATAGCCTGATGGTGGGGTAAAGGGCCATAACTCCGTGAAAAATAATCCAACCGGAACGCAAACACGATATGCGCATCTACACTTGGTGGTGATCCTTCCTATGAAGTTTCATCAAATTCCAAAAAGCGGTTGCAGAGAAATAGCCCGGAAATGAATTTAGTCATACATAGGGGTAAAGGGCCATAACTCCGTGAAAAATAATCCAACCGGAACGCAAACACGATATGCGCATCTACACTTGGTGGTGATCCTTCCTATGAAGTTTCATCAAATTCCAAAAAGCGGTTGCAGAGAAATAGCCCGGAAATGAATTTAGTCATACATAGGGGTAAAGGGCCATAACTCCGTGAAAAATAATCCAACCGGAACGCAAACACGATATGCGCATCTACACTTGGTGGTGATCCTTCCTATGAAGTTTCATCAAATTCCAAAATGCGGTTGCAGAGAAATAGCCCGGAAACGAAAGTGTTACGGACGGATGGACGGAAGGACGGACATGGGTAAAACAGTATACCCCCCCTTTCCTTCGGAACCGGGGGTATAAAAACATGAAATGAGCCATTCCGCAAAAAAACAAAACATTATGGACTCTGCGTAAATTATTGACCCGGACAGACACCTCTCGCCTCCTGTGGAGTTTCTGTATGAATCATTACTATATACCTCTATCCCCCAGAAACGGAATGTGTCTGCCTTGAAAATCCTGCGTGGACCGCGAAGGCTGATCTGGATCATTACATAACACAGAGTACATAATGTTGGTTTTCTCCTGGAACGGCTGAAGTAGGGAAATCAAAGTATTCACAGTAAACAGATTGGTTGAGTTCATTAAACCTTTCTCACATACAACAGACCTGCAGTAGACACCTTTGAAAACATTTAGGGGGAAAATATGAAAAATATCTGAGAATGAAAGTTTAACTATTGTGGCAAAAGGAGGAGTTGTTCATCAATTTCTTCATTTGCCAATATGTTTTCAAAAGCCGTCTGCTGCAGTGGCGTCAGAAAGCGTCTGTACATGGGAAATGATTAAGAAATTAACAGAGTATGCCAAACTGTCACAATATATACCCATTGTGGTGCTTCCTGTGTAACTCTACACTGGAAATCAAACTTGGCCCGGATTTAATGTCCATAAAAACTGTTATCCAAGTTTGGGGAAAATTGGATAAAAATGAAAATGGTAATTTTCCATACTTACTTGGAAAAACCATTGCATTTTTAATCATTGCATTATTATTTTTACATCGATTGCGAAACAAGCTTTCAGCTTATATTAATCACACTCGATGTTTTCTTCCTGCAAACTTAACCAACAGTACTTGCGCAGTAGAAAAATTCTAAAGGCAGAACCCGCTCATCACGGAATTTGAACCCGGGACCTTTGGTACGAGAGGCCGACGCTCTTCTTCTGTACCACTGTCTTCCAGCCCTTGTTACCTTAGAATGGTAGTCACTTGGTGCACCATAAATACTGGTGAACATCTTCAGGTTGGTTATCTTGGACCACATCTTCTGTTGTACAGCACTGGATACATACTCAAAGGCGATGTCTGACTGTGATGGGAAAAAAAGAGGTTATCCCTTAACCCACACACACTTCGACGAATTTCTAATTGGCAACCATATAAATTATGATATTATGCAACATATTTAATCTATAAATCTAAATATTTTTTTTTTTGTATTGTACAAACCAATCTATTGATTAACAGAAAGAAAACACGTATTTATGTACAAAATCATCCATGTGGAACGGTAGGTGCGAAAATAGAGTATGTGCTCGCGTTCCTCTTGCACAGCATGGTAGTTGTCATATTTGGTAGGAATGTATTCTTCGTGGATTGTCTTTTATGAAAAATATTCAATATGGCGAGAATGAGCATTGCAAGCGTGCTCAAGCCGTCGGAATGATTCGTACCGGCAACCCCATCAGAGAGGTATGTTACGCGTCGTTATAAAAGTTGCAACTACGACGTGATTTGATCTTGCAGCTTTTGTTTTAAGGGTGTCAATCTTAACACTCTCTATTAAGTTTGTTCCCGTGATCAAATTTCAATGAAGTTTTGTTTTACATATTAGGAATAAATTGTATCAAACTTGTATTTTTCTCTGAATTCTTTTCCTAAATTATGATAAAAACTAGGTGGCCAATTTGAAATTCGTTGAAGTGCACAACAAATCTGCAGCCGACGACTTTAAAAACATACCCAGACAAAATTACAAGTACAATAATTGAATAGAGTTGAAAACATGGTGACGTGCTTCATGGACTTGCAAAATTGCGGCCAAGTGTTCATACTGCATGAATGAACGAAAAATAAGAATCAATCCTTAAATGAATGCATCAAAGACATATCGAGGGCTTGGCGTGAAACGGTTGTAACTAAAATTGGTATTTTGTTACCAAGGTTAATCACCTCGCCATAAAATCTTTAAAAGGGTTAAATCATTTTTCTTGGTAAACAATGGAAATTTAGGTGCCATTGCTCGTTCTGAGCAATGGCACCTAAATTTGCATTGTTTACAAATGGGTCAAAATTGCCCCTAAACCAGGGTTTTCAAAAGAGGTTTTTAGTTACAACCGTTTCACGCCAAGCCCTCGATATATTCATATTAAAATCATGAATGAACAACTTTTATTGACATATACCCCAAAAATGTAGGCTCTAACCCCAAACTGACAAAATTACATGAAGAAAAAGAAACTAGAACTGTGAGTGAACTCACAAAAGGATACCCCCCATTGCGCTTACAAGACATATGGACAGACAAACGGACGGATATATTTCCAACCGGGATAATCTTACTTCATGCACATCCTCAGGTTGTGTACTGCAACTGTGTAAAGTTTCATCAGAATCGGTCCAGCCGTTAAGGAGGAGTTGCGCTTACAAGACATATGGACAGACAGACGGACGGACAGACAGACGGACTCATGGGAGAGTACTTGTGGATTTATTTCGTTTGATGTATTTTTGTGGGTGCACCCCACAAGTATGCAATTCATTCCGTAATTAACCCCCTGTTACGGAATGAATAACATTAATATGCAAATGAGATACCCGTTATAAAAAATAAAAATAAACTATTTATCTAAGTGTCTTTATAAGGGTGGTGGATGGGCACCCCACAAGTACTCTCTCATGCGGACGGACAGACAGACGGACGGACGGACAGGGTGATTCCTATATACCCCGCCAAAACTTGTTTGTGAAAGAATTCCGCAGTAACAACTTCTGGGTGGGTCAATTAATTACCTTGATTAAACCTTTCCCACAAACAACAAAAGTGCAGCAGACGACTTTGAAAACATCCTGTGAATAAGATTATTTTAAAGAGTTATGAGCAATTTCTCTTTTTGCCACAATATTTTCAAAAGTTGTCTGCTACAGAGACACCAGAAAGTATATGGAATGCATGATGGAAATGTTTTAAAATTTGGGACAAGAACTTACATTGATTACTATGACCCGACTATCACTGCTCTCAGGGTCAGCCAGCAGGACCAGTTCTGGTTGTTTAACAGAGAAATACACTGTCATCACAGGTCCGTCCTCCTCCCCGGTAACCACTTCTGGTAGGGGTAAATTGGAAGTTCTCTTGTTGTCAGGGGCCGGTGCAGGGGATGACGAGTCAGGGTCCTGAAGGGCCTCCATAAAGAAGGAAGACAACTCGATGATGTAGGGTATCTGTACATTGAGGATGACCTTCTCCATCATGATGTCAGCTGAGGAACAACAATAGAGGTTTGTCAAACATTTAAAAATGCCCCCACTAATACAGTGTCACAATGTCAAAAGCATGTTCAAGGTCACTGTGACCTTGACCTTTGAACGAACGACCAATTAAATCTATAGGTCTCTGCCAAGGCAAGCTTAACCACAAGAGCGCCGCGGAGCGAACACTCGTCTGTTTTTGAAAGACGAAAAAATTACTGAATATTTATTTAAGCCAGAGTTATGTCACTTGGTATAGACAAGTTAGGAGGTAATGTTTCAGTTTTGTGATGACAATGATGACTTCTGCAGCAGACGACTTTGAACATATTTTGTCAAAAAATAGAAAATCTCTATAATTGAATGGATAACCTATGACTAAAAGTGGAAAAACATTGTGGCAAAAGGAGAAATTGCTTGTTTTGAGCAATTTCTTCTTTTGTCACTATGTTTCCAAAAAGCTGTCTGCTGCAGAGGCATCAGAAAGCGTCTATATGAGGGAAGGGTTAAATACCCAGATCAACCTTTGCCTTACTGCAGTCTGGTCAGAATAGTTCCAGTTTGCCTGGCAATCATTCTTTATTGTTGAGACTCAAGGAGAATGTATATGAACACTCCCAACACTTGAGCTAGAAGCTTCTCCTTTTCTCACAAAATTCATAAATAGTGTCAATAATTGTCTTTATTAGGGAGAAAGTTAACAACCCTCTTTCTCACATGAAGATGCTTTCTGATGCCTCAGCAGCACACAACTTCTGTAAACATTGTGGCAAAATAAGAAATTTCACATAATGGCCAATCTCTTGTTTTGCCATAATGTTTTCAACTCTATTCATTCCATACATTTTCTTTTCATTTAAATGGATTTCAAGCATTTTAGTGAAATTGTTCTCAATGTCGTCTGCTGCTGATTTGCTGCATGTGGGAGAGGGTTAAAGCTCCCGTGGGACACATCCTAAAAGGCATGTTGCTTACATGTTTGGTTCCTGTCTCCATTTATCTTAACCCTTTCCCACATACAACGAATCTGCAGCAGACGACTTGTAAAACGTCTAGGCAAAACATATTTTGTCAAGAAATAGAAAATCTCTAGAAATGAAGGTATAGTTACTTAACAAAGTTGAAAACATTGTGGCAAAAGAACAAATTGCTCGTTTTGAGTAATTTCTTCTTTTGTCACGATGTTTTCAAGTCATTTGCTAAAGAGGCATCAGAAAGATGACGTTTGAATCCATTCGGGCAAAATGAGAAATTGCTTATTGCGAATAATTTCTCCTTTTCATGTGACGTTTTCAAATCTATTCAATAATAATGTTTTTCATTTGTAGCCATTTTTCATATTATTACCTAGATTTTTAACCCTTTCCCTCATGCGACAATTCTGCGGCAGACGTCTACATATTTTGTCAAAAAATAGAAAATCTCTATAATTGAATGGAGAACCTATGACTAAAAGTGGAAAACAAAAGTCATCTGCTGCAGAGGCATCAGAAAGCGTATATATGAGGGAAAGGGTTAAATATAAAAGACACAAGTGGTCTACTGGAACCATCCTAAAAGTCTATACTAACTACCTTGAGGAATGTGTTACTTACCTTTCTGGTTCCTGTCACCACTTATCTTATAAATAACAGACACCAGTGGTCTACTGGAACCATCCTCTAAGTCTATACTCTTCTCATCATAATACAATATCCTGTATCAAAGAAAACAGCTCATTTTACAAACAACATTATCACGATCCCACATACAACAAATCTGCAGCAGATGTCTTAGAAAACTTTTAAGCCAAAATTTGGAAAATGTCTATAAAATGATGGTATAATTACTGAAAAAGTTAAAAACATTGTGAAATTTGAGGAATTGCTCATTTTGCCTCTACAAAATGCTGGTACAAAACATATAAATTTTAATGCATTGCAATTTGCTAATTAAACAAAATAAAGCTTCAACTTATTTTCTCATTTTCCAACATTTAATGTTTTCTCACATACAACAAATCTGCAGAAGACAACTTTGAAAACCTCTTGGCAAAAATGAAGAAAATCTTTATAAATAAAAGAATCATTATTTAACAAAGTTGAAAACATTTTTGTTCAAAGGAATTTATTAAAACGTAAATAAACACAATTCACTAACTTTTTTTCAAAATGTCGACTGTCTGGCATCGTGTTTATAATACACAGTGTTTCCAAGGAGACGGTAACCTTAGTTTCCCCATCTTCAGTATAGCTGACAGTACCACTTATCTTACCCATGGAGAGTTTAGCAAAGTCTGTCATTTTATCAGCCTCCTGTTAAGTAAGATTTTCATTTTGTTTTGTATAACCGTTTCCCAAAAGTACTAGGTAAAATAGGGAAATTATATGTAAATGAAAAAATAGATAAAGAAATAAAAATGAAAATATTATAGCATAAGTAGGAAATACTTATCATTTGTATGACTAGCAGATGCTATCAGGGGTTCGAAAGACCGACAAAAGTGCCGGTCTGGACCGGAATTCGAATCCCTAGACCGATTGCAATCTTAAAACTTGTAAAAAAATCGGTCCGAGATTTTATAAAATTTATAAAATTTCGTTAATACCTACGCTATACATGTCACTGTGTAAACGAAAAACCAATAAAATCCTAGTAAGTACACACGCTCTTTGTTTCTAAAGCGTAGGATAACCGTCGAGAGAGTCACTTACCGTGACGTAATCAAGATAAGCCGCCGATAATCGGTCCAGGAGGTGTGACAATCGGTTATATATTTACTCCCTTCGGTTTGACAGATAATGCATGTGTTAAAGGCTTCTTTAAAAGTGTTTGCTAATTACTAGTTGATCAGTTTAACATATTTTAATCGGTCCAAGTCCGGTCTGAACAGCTAAATGATAAATTATTTTTATTTTCGTTTCGGAACGTTTGTAATTTTCAAACTGTTTACAAACGGTCTACGCTGTTTAAAACCATTATGGAACATTAAAGGTGCTTATAATTGGAAATGTTATTGATGTCGATAATTAGAATTCGATGTGTTATGACTCAAAGTTTTATCGTGTATATATATCATGCAAAAGTTTTAAGTTCATTTGTCTTTCGATGCTTTATTGAAATGGCTCAACGCAATTTACTTGCGATGTTCAAAAAGTCAAATGACCAGATTGGCAACCCGGATCATGTTGACAAAGAGAACCGGTTTGGGGAACCGGTTCATAATGACTCAAACAGTCGGATTGGCAAACCGACTGAGTTAGTATGTTGGGCTGGCAACCCAAGGCAAAAATCAAATCTCCAAACAGCCCTGCCCCCTACTGGCCATATCTTTTACCAACCACCATGGCTTAAAGGAATGTTGAAGAGTGTCACCCAAGGAATGTTTCTGCAAAATTATTTGAAAATCGGCCTGACACTTTCGGAGGAGAAGATTTTTTAAGTTTTCACAATAGCCATATAAGGCAAAATTGCCCCACCCCATGGCGGCCATATTTTTGAACCAATCAACATGGCTTGAAGGAATCTGATAGAGGGTCACCCAAAGAACATTTCTACAAAATTATTTGAAAATCTGCTCAACACTTTCGGAGAAGAAGATTTTTTAAATTTTCACTATGGTCATATAGAGCAAAATAGCCCCGCCCTCTGGCGGCCATATTTTTCGACCAATCAACATGGCTTGAAGGAATCTGATAGAGGGTCACCCAATGAACATTTCTACAAAATTATTTGAAAATCGGCTGAACACTTTCGGAGAAGAAGATTTTTTAAGTTTTCACTATGGTCATATAAGGCAAAATAGCCCCGCCCTCTGGCGACCATGTTTTTCGACCAATCAACATTTCTTGAAGGAATCTAATAAAGGGTCACCCAAGGAACATTTCTACAAAATTATTTGAAAATCGGCCTGACACTTTCAGAGAAGAAGATTTTTTAAGTTTTCACTATTTTTTTCTTTTGGTTGCCATGGAAACCAGAATTATGGATGGATCAAAAAAAATTGAAGGAATTTAAGATAGGACATTGAGAGGATGCTTCCTATGAAGTTTCAACCAAATTGGCCAAGTGGTTAGTGAGAAGAAGTCGTTTAAAGGAAAAAGTTTACGCACGCACGCACGCACGTACGGACGCACGACGGACAATTCGCCATGACATAAGCTCGACTGGCTTTCAGCCAGTGGAGCTAAAAACGGGATGCGTTTTCAATGATGAAAAAAATAGATCGGTACATGAGGAAAAGGGTAAAGAGAGAAAAAGAAAGCTCAGTTGTGGGGCGTCCTCAGAACAAGCTTGTAAAAAGACAAAAAGTGATGACAGTTCTGTAGCTAAATTCTTCCAAATGTCATGGCTAGAGGAGTTCAAGTGGCTCAAGTCAGAAAATCGAACAATGTTCTGTTCACTTTGTATTTTACACAAAAGCAAATCGAAGATCTCTCAGTCTGGTTCGACAAATTTTCGTGTCTCGTCTTTACATGAACACGAGAGCAGTAGTGGGCATTTGAATTCTTTAAAGCTGGACTCAGACATTCAGTCGAGGCAGATTCCTTCAGTCTCGGAATGTATAAATAAGGAATCTGACAAAATATAGGCTGCTGTATGCCGACTAATAAGAACTGCTTACACTGTCGCTAAAAGCCATATGCCGATATCTATGTACGCAGAGCTCTGTGAGCTACAATTATTTAACGACACGTGTCTGACAAAAAATCTGTACCAAGAAGACAGTGCTTGTACGGAGTTTATAACTCTTATTTCCAAGTCTCTTGACGATAGTCTAATAGAAAAACTCAGACAGAGCCCAGCCCTGGGCCTGATGATAGATGAAAGCACTGATCTTGGTATGGAGAAACACTTAATAGTGTTTATTAATTACTTGGATAAGGGCATACTGCAAACAAGTTACTTGACTTTGATCAAACTTACGGCTGCAGATGCAAATGTCTTATTTTCTTCCCTAGTTGGCTATCTCAGAGCCTGCGACATAGATATTAGAAAGGTATATGGGTTTAGTTTTGATGGTGCTGCTGTTATGGTTGGAAAGCAAAACAGAGTTGCTCAAAGGCTGAAAAATGAGAACGAATATATGCTATCTATGCATTGCGTAGCCCATAAACTGGCCCTATCAAGCCTTGATGCTGCTAAGTCGATTAAAGAGGTGAGTTACTTTGAAGGCATGTTACATTCGATCCACTCATTCTTCAATAGATCGAGCAAACGACTAGAGCACTTGCGACTTTGGCAGGACATTTTAGATGATCCAAAAGTTAAACCATTAACGGTTCATCAAGTTAGGTGGCTTAGCTTTGCAAACTGTGTGACTAATGTACGCAGAACACTGAAGTCGCTGCTTAAATCTCTGCAGAGCGTCAGTGAGGAAGACCCAATGTCAGATTCTCTATTCCATGCTATGACATCTTGTAAGTTTCTGTACCTAACTCACTTTTTCAGTGACATAATGGAAGATATTGCGAAAGTGTCTCGCAAATTCCAGACACGTGATCTGAATTACAGTGAAATAAATGAAACTCTAACAGCTCTTTGCGATTCTATAGAGCAGCAGTACTTGGTTGAGGACGCTACATATGGCGTAAATTTACGTGCATTTCTGGACACATATGAGAATGCACAGACATTTCTCGATTTTGATATCAAACGCCATCATAGAGATGATAGATTGCCCGTGGCGGTGGCTGAGTTCCCAATGATTCTGAAAGAAAGCTTGCAAAATCGGTTTGAAAAAATGGAAATATGGGATGCACTGTCTATTTTTACACCGGAGACATTCCCAAAGTCAGTTCAGGAGAAATCTTAATTTGGACTCCAGAAACTGACACTTCTGTTGAAGCATTTTGGTGAGAAAAGGGGAAGTGGCACACCCCCCATACATATAAATGATACAAAACGAGAATGGTCCCTTTTCAAAAACCACATGTTTGCTAAATGTGGGAAGTTATCAGAAAAGCAGGGCCGCGTGCGTGACTTCGTCCGCACTTGCCGAAAAATGATTTCGTCGGAACAGTTTGGAGAGGAATTTCCAAACATGATCAAGCTTATGGCTATTAGCAGAGTGCTACCGGTTAGTTCTGTGGAGTGTGAGCGAGGTTTTTCTAAACAAAACCTCATTAAGACCCGTCTACGGTTCAGTCTAAGCATCGAATTGCTTGACAAATTGATGCGTATTTCTATCAATGGACCAAAAGTGCCGGCATTTGACCCATTGCCTATATTTCGGAAATGGCGTTCTGGATCCTATGGCAATAGTAAAGGAAGGCATATATTCAAAAATACTATTAAGCAAACAAAGCTTATATAAATTTAAGTCGGATTGGCAAACCGACTGAGTTAGTATGTTGGGCTGGCAACTCAATTCATACCCTGGGAAACCGATTGATCAAATGGGTAAAAGTAAATGGGATGCGTTTTCAATGATGAAAAAAATAGATCGGTACATGAGGAAAAGGGTAAAGAGAGAAAAAGAAAGCTTAGTAGTGGGGCTTCCACCGAACAAGCTATGTGGAATATTTTGTGTGACTTACAAGTATAATATTTATGTATGAACTCGGTATTAAAAAAATAAAACCCCTGTCGAAGTCGGATGTGTTGCTATACATACAAAATAGCAGAACTCAAACACTTGCAGTATTTGACCAAAAACTGCTGAAACTTTTCTCTTTTGTCATTATATACATATGGGAAAACAATTGTTTACCATTAACATACAAGAAATAATATGGCCACCTCTATTTTTTTTTTTTTTTATTAAGGATCGGAATTATTATTTGAACAAACCTTGTAGAGTGTTACCATAGGAACTTTTGTGCCAAATTATTTTCAAATTGGGCTATTGCTTTTTGACAAGAAGATTTATAAAGATTTTGCTATATACATAAAAGGAATACAATTCCCTCCCACTGGTGGACATATTATCCAACACATAAGGAAAATTAGGCATAATTGTCAGCGGCTCGACCTAGAAAGTTTTGTGCCAAATCATCATCAGATCAGGCCAATACTTTAGGACAAAATTAGGTTTTTTCAATTTTTTACTTTTAATATTCTTCCAAACAAGAGTTTAGCATGGAATTCAATTATTATACTAATCACCAAAGGACTGTTCCAGGTAAATATTTCTAGGGGCAAGGAATGACCAACAATTTTTAGGGTACCACCTATCAAATCTTAATTATTAAGTTTGGTCTTAACTCTTTCCCTCATACAGACACTTTCTAACACCTCTGCAGCAGACGACTTTCAAAAATGCTGTAACAAAAGGAAAACTTGCTCAACACAAGCAATTTCTCCTTTTGCCACAATGTTTTCAACTCTTTTCAATAATCATACCTTCAATTAAAAAGATTTTGCATATATTTGTCTACATGTTTTCAAAGTCATCTGCTGCAGATTTGTTGTATGTGGGACAGGGTTAATTGTTAAAGTAAAATAGGAGGAGAAGTCATTTAAGACTTTCCCACATATAACAAATCTTCAGCAGACGACTTAATTATCAAGTCCAAAATATAGAAATTCTCTATAATTGATAATATGATTATTGAATCGAGTTGAAATAATTTTGGCAAATGGAGAAATTGCTAATTTATCCTTTTGCAAAAATGATTTCAAAAGTTGTCTGCTGCAGAGGTGTCAGAAAGCGTCTTTATGAGGGAAAAGGGTGAACAGACAAACAACTTAATGCTCAGTTGAGAAAAGACAGATATAACAAATTCTATAAGCCCAATCCAGGAAGGTGATTGTGTATTTTTTATGTTAAAATAAAAAGAGTTCAACTCACCTGCTTTTCCTGCATTAAGTCTAGATCCAACCCCTCAAGGGTGAAGTACGCACTTGTCCTTGACTTTTTGGTATTCACAGATAATGTCATAGGGGTATCCATGACAACGGTGCCCGATTCCTGACTCATTTGATGCCGAAACGACCGTCGCCTGACTATTGGTGCTGTAATATATAAGAATGAAAAATAACTAACAATCTTAAACCTTTCAAACTTATAGACACATTCTGACACCTCTGCATCAGACGACTTTTTAAAACATTGTGGCAAATGGAAAAATTGTCATAATGAGCAATTTCTCCATTTGCCACAATGTTTTTTTTTTTATCTTTTTTCAGCAATTTTAACTGCAGTTAGAGGTTTTCCAAATGTTTTGCCTAAAAATGTTCAAGGTCGTCTGCTGCAGTTTTGTTGTATGTGGGAAAGGGGGGGGGGGGTCAAAATAAATGACTATTTAATCCTTTTCACATTCAACAAATAAATGAAAGGAAATGAAATCATTTGAATAGAGTTGCTCATTATTGTTTATGGAAAAGTTTGTCTGCTGCAGAAAGCGTCTTTATGTTAAAGGTAAATCTGTAAAATCAGGAATTACTTTTGAGAGAGTTGAAAACACTCTTGTTAACACTCTCCAACATAAAACAAATTTGCAGACAGATGAAAGTTAACCCTTACAACAAGTCTTCAGCAGACAAATTTAAAATGATCAAGTCCAAAATATAGAAAATCTCTTTTAACCATTTCCACCTTTAGACGCATTTTGACGCAATAGCAGCAGACGACTTTCAAAAATATTTAACAATTGAGCTAACTTTTATGGCGATTTTTCATGTTTTTAACACTTTGTTTTCAAAGTCGTCTGCTGCAGATTTGTTGAATGTGGGAAAGGGATAAATGATGGTATGATTTGAAATCATTGTGGTAAAATTCTTTGGCCACAATGACTTCAAAAGTTGCAAAGGCATCAGAAAGCGTCTATATGAGGGAAAGGGTTAATTTTACATTAAAGTTGAAAACAAAGTCGCAAACTACTCATTATTTATTAGTTTGCCACAATCATTTCAATCATTTCAATCATTTCAAAAGTCGCCTGCTACAGATGTGTTTGTAAACGTTAAAAGTATACAGAAATACTTTTGGAGATCAATCGGTCCAATTTGAATGGTATTTTCAAAATCTGTCTTCTGCAGACACATTAACCCTTTCCCACATACAACAAATTTGCAGTTTGAAAACATAGTGGCAAAAACCTGACAAATCTCCGTAAAAGATAACTTAATTGTTAAATAAAGTTGAAAACATTTTGGCCAAAGGAGAAAATTGCTCATCATGAGTAATTTCACCTTTGGCTACAATCTTTTCAAAAGTCATCTGCTGCTATTGCGTCAAAATGCATCTGCAGGTGGGAAAGTGTTAAAAGTTTTTATTATATTTCAATCAATGCAATACATTGTGTTTATCAGTGTACTATTATTTTATAATTTTTTTCACAGTGAATATTGTCTCTAGTTCAATAAACTAGAAACCTTACAGGCTTTTTAAGTAATCAAATTCCTGAAGAAGGCCGTCAGGCTGAAAGCTTGAATATTGAGTGTTACTTTATACATATATTTATATTATTTATAAATAACTCAAATAACTCAAATACAGTTAATCCTTTCCTACATACAACAAATCTGCAACGACTTTGAAAAAAATATACGAACAAAATTGTAAACTCCCTTTAAATGAAAGTACAATAATTGAATAGAGTTGAAAACATGGTGACAAAAGGAGAAATTGCTTGCTTCTTTTGTTGCCATGTTTTCAAAAAGCCATCTGCTGCAGAAGTGTCAGAAAGCGTCTATATGAGGGAAAGGGTTATCCTCCATTTTATGTCAGGTAACAGGTCATTGTTACAGTTACTTGCCATTTTCGCCATGATCTGACCCCTCACTCCAATTTGACCTTGCAATCCCCAGGATGACCTTGAGGTCGTTTGGCGACATGCTCCCTTTTATTTTCTCGAGCTTTGACGCAATATCGACGTTGACATCCGATAATTCTGGCTCAACGGCGATACGGATATCCATCTGGAATGTCATGGGTTCAAATATGGAATTCATCAGAAGGAATGCATCTGTATCTTTAGACAACTGAGCCCTAAAATATAAACAAAGTGTCAAATATAACTGCTTCCTTAACCCTTTTTCCCACTTGTAGACACATTTTGATGCATTTGCAGCAGACGACTTTTGAAAACATTGTTATTCCATTATTTTCAATCGTTTTAAATTTTATTTGCTATAACCCTTTCCCACATACAGCAAATCAGTTAGCAGACAACTTTAAAAACATATCCAAATAAAGGAGGAAAACTTCTTTAAAGGGAAGTATAATTATTAAATGGAGTTGAAAACATTGTGACAAATGAGCAATTTATCCATTTGCCACAGTGTTTTCAGAAGTCGTCTGCTGCAGAGGCGTCTTTATGCGGGAAAGGGATAAATTTTGGGATGAATGATAATTTAGGATACTTAAGTTACTTATACATCTTATCTACATACATTCCTTATAGAAATAAAAATAGATTCTAATTTCAGTCATTATTACCTGCTTAACTGTACATAATTGAGAACCACAAAGATATGGTTCCATTCTTGTTTTTGTCCCTGCCCAACCTGTGTTGAGTCAAACACATTTTGAACATGGAGGTCTCCAGATTTTAAAATGAGCAGATCTGTACTGGTCGACTTGACTGGAATAAGAATGGTAGGGTCATCATATCGATGGTGACTTCAAACTTCTTGTTGTCTTGTTGGAATGTATCCATCTGAAATATGTAACAGAGGTCAGAGGTTAACCATTAACCCTTTTTCACATACAACAAATCTGCAGCAGATGACTTTAAAAATGTCTACTAAAAAATATGGTAAATCTCTATTAATGTAGTTATTAATGTAGTTATAATTACTGAAAAAAAGTTAAAAACTTTGTGACAAAAGGAGAAATTGCTCACAATGTTTTCAAGAGTCGTTTGCTGCAGAGGCATCAGAAAGATGACATTTGAAAACATTGGGGCAAAATGAGAAATTGCTTATTATGAATAATTTCTCCTTTTCATGCGACGTTTTCAAATCTATTCAATAATAATGTTTCTATTTGTAGCCATTTTTCATATTATTGACTAGATTTTTAACCTTTTCCTCATACAACAATTCTGCAGCAGACGATTTTTAACATATTTTTGTCAAAAAATAGAAAATCTCTATAATTAAATGGATAACCTATGACTAAAAGTGGAAAACATTGTGGCAAAAGGAGAAATTGCCCGCTTTGAGCAATTTAATAATGTTAAAAATGGCGTAAAACTCCAATAAAACAAACAAAGCTACCTGTTGAGTAACCCTCTGGAGGGCTATGCTAGCATTGTCCAGCACCTCGGGAATGAGAAGTGGCTCTAGGAATTTCTGTAACAGAAAAATATTCTACAATTATATATATGTTCAACCTGTTGCATGGCAACAGTAAATTAGTTAAGTAATTGGGAAACATCCTTTTTTTTTGTTAATCCTTTCCCACTAACAAATACTTTGTGACCCCTCTGCAGCAGATGATTTTTGAAAATATATGGCAAAAAGAGAATGTGCTCATAATGAGCAATTTCTTCTTTTGCAACAATGTTTTCTACTTCATTCAATAATTGTTCTTTGATTTATAGAGAGTTTCCATATTTTTTACATTATGTTTTCAGTCATCAGCTACAGATTCACATTAGTAAAGGTGTGTGAATGGATCAGATAAAATATATTTGACAGCACTAAAGATAGATGTAAGCTACAAGAACTTTAACAACATGGCACTTTGTGACCAGTGAAGAACCAGATCACCCTGCTCATCAGAGATGAGGATTCTGCTGTGGCCGACTGATTGGCGTTGAGCATTTGGAACTGAGTGTCCCAGGTTAAATCGCCAGTTGTGGCAATCATGTGGCCATGGGCAAGGCACGTTTCCTAGCCTAGTACAAGTTTGTCAACGCAAGGATGGCATTATTGGCACTAAATGTGTAAAACCCTTAAAAAGTAAATAATCAAAGCAGTCTTATCTAAATCAGCCTTGTACACTACTAAGTCAGAGAAATCCCAACATACAATTTTTCAATAAATTTAGATCAAGTAATATTGAAGTTTAAATAATGTTTTCTACTCTTGTTTTCTTAGAGCATGGTACATTTGTTGCTTTAACTCTTTTCCTCATATAGACGCTTTCTGATGCCTCTGCAGCAGACGGCTTTTTGAAAACATGTTGACAAAAGAAGAAATTCCTCAAAACGAGCAATTTCTCCTTTTGTCACCATGTTTTTCAAATGTACTTTCTTTTAAAGGGAGTTTCAATTTTTTTATATGTTTTCAGTCGTCTGCTGCAGATTTGTTATATGTTGGAAAGGGTTAACTATGATAGATAAACGTTTAAACACTATTGCCAATGAATTTGGAAAACATTTTTGAAAAAAAAAGTAAGATTGCCTGAGATGTGGAATTTCTTGTTTGTCAACAATCTCTTTTTTTAACTTAGTCTTAAACTAATACTTCAAATTTTTCGATAAGTTACAAATTTTTTTCGTCACATATTTTCAAAGCAGACGAAGCAGATACTACACCAATCTTACCACAAAAATGTCAGTGTAGTCCATTGGTTGACACACTCTACTGTCAATCCAGAGGTCTGGGGTTCAAATCCCAGTCTGGGTTCTGGAAAATTAAGGGATGCTTTTAAGCGTCTCCCACTCAACTTGAGGTCAAGTAATGGTCCTTTCCAGGGAAAATAACCTCAAGTGTATCAATGCTATACACCAGGAACGTAAAAGAAGCTAGGGACTCCCTTGTATCTAACTTTGTCTGCTCGCCAAATAATTAATTCTGCACAGTGGGGGGGAAACAACAACAAACAAACAAATAATCTTACCATAACTTCCCAGTAGAACTTTCCCAGTGCCACAAACTGAAGGTGACCTACACGCAGGGTGGCCATGTAATCTAGTTGTTGACCAGCCTGTCTGTTGTCCAATATTCTATCTTCACTTTTCTCAAACTTGGTGAACTGTAAATAAAGATACAATGTAACTTAACCCATTACTTCACACTGACGAAATTTGACGACTGCTGTTGCAGACAACTTTTGAAAACATTGAAATAAAAGGTGAAATTGCTCAAAACAAGCAATTTCACCTTTAATTGCAATAATTTCAAAAAGTTACTTCCAGTTTTCTAGATTTTTCAACTTGTTGATTGTAAAGTAGATAACATTTGAAATATCAGGTGAAGTAATGGGTTAATCCTTTTAAACATACGACAAATCTGCAGCTGACAGCTTCGAAAATATCTGCTAAAAAATATGGAATTACTTTATGAATGAAAGAACACTTATTGACTAAAGTGGAAAACCCTAAGGTAAAAGGATAAATTGCTCATTATGAGCATTTAAGTAAAGAAATGGAAACTCTCAATAAATAAAATAATTATCATTGAATGAAGTTGAAAACATTGTTGCAAAAGGGGAAATTTCTCATTATGAGCAATTTCTGCTATTGCCACCATGTTTTCAAAATATGTCTGCTGCATAAGCATTAGAAAGTGTTTACATAATTGTGGGAAAAGGGTTAACCCTTTCCCTAATACGACAACTCTACAGCAGTCGACTTTGATCATACCTTGTCAAAACTTAGAAAATCTCTATAATGAATGAATGTATATTGTTTTATGGCGCATCGACAGCTAAGGTCATTTAGCGCGCAATTAAATTTAATTATTCATGATCCCTGGGTAAACAAACCAGTACTAGGCTAGAAAATGTGCCTTGCCCAAGGGCACTCCACCATGACCGTAGTGCCGCGACTGGGGATCGAACCCGGGACACCTGGTTTCGAAATCCCTGACGCTAACCACTCGACCACAGCGGATTCCTGAGAAAATCTCTATAATTGAATAGATAACCTATGACTAAAAGTAGAAAACATTGTGGCAAAAGCAGAAATTGCTTGTTTTGAGCAATTTCTGCTTTTGTCACTATGTTTTCAAAAAGCCATCTGCTGTAGAGGTGTTTGAAAGCATCTGTATGAGGGAAAGGGATAATGTGACACTGAAATATTTTACCTGACAGCCACATACAGTAAATCTGCAGCAGACGACTTTGAAAATATATAGGAAAAACTATGGAAAGAATCTTCATTTGAAAGGATAGTGAGTGAATAGAGTTGAAAACATTGTGACAAAAGGAAAAATTGCTCATTATAAGTAATTTCTTCTTTTGACACATTGTTTTCAAAAGTCGTCTGCTGCAGATGCGTTAGAAACCGTTTATATGTGAGAAAGGGTTAATGGATACTTACAGAAAACCTAATTAAACTGTCTTCTTTGTCTTCTAACATCAAAATCTATAAATAAAACCAATTAAAACATTGATTGATTGACTGTTTGGTGTTTTACGCCGCTTTCAACATAAATGAATGTAATGTTAAAATTGAATGGTCTTGCACTTCATCATTTACTTACAAGTAATTCAGCTTTAACCTTTTAAGTATCTGGAATGGGTCGTAGATGAATAATGGTAAATTTTAATGAAAATGGGAAAAAAGAGTTATTATTTTCCCTCATATAGACCCTCTGACGCCTCCTCAGCAGACGCCTTTTTGAAAACATATTGACACAAGAAGAAATTGCTCAAAACAAGCAATTTCTCCTTTTGAAACAATGTTTCCATTTTTAGTCATAGGTTATCCATTCAATAATAGAGATTTTCTATTTTTTGACAAAATATGTTCAGTCATCTGCTGCAGAATTGTTGAATGAGGAAAAGGGTTAAGGCAAAAATATTCAAAACAACATGTTATGTTATTATAGAGACCAATTGCTCTGCTTGAGCATAAGCTTCTTATAAGCTTCTAGAGCTCATTTGATAGCTTACACTATATTGTGTACAAGCATCTGACAGGTGCAGATAATTTCAAGAGATAGAGTTAGATACAAACGAGACCGGGTGCGATACACTAGCTCATTCCGAAAAAACACCTTGGTTCTTTAACATGCTTTAACAACTTGACGTCTAGTTGAGTGGGAGACACTTAACCCTTTTCCTCATAAATACGCTTCATAAAATTCCTCCTTTTGCCACAATGTTTTCCACTTTTAGTCATAGGTTATCCATTCAATTATAGAGATTTTCTATTTTTGGACAAAATATGTTCAAAGTCGTCTGCTGCAAAATTGTCTTATGAGGGAAAGGGTTAAATGTTACAATGTACATACATTTGGGTAGAGAGCACCGTGGGAACAATCTCGTATGTCAATGTCCTTCATACTACCGATCATGGCCGTCCTTGACCTTCGATGAATCATGTGACCTTTCAAATCTACAAACAAGCACATTAACCCATTACGTCACATGACTTTTAAAAGGTCGTCTGCTTTAAAATCATCAGACGAACAATTTCGAAAATTAAGAAAAATGAAAGATTTATATTAATAAAGAGTTGAAAATATTGCAATTTTGAGCAATTTCACCTATTATTGCAGTATTTTCATATGTCATGTTCAATGACAGGTGTCAAATTGTGTCTGCGTGAAGTAATGGGTTAAATTAATTTTCAGTGCAGCAGACGGTTTCACGAAACTATCAATATACCAATTTATCCTTTCCCACAAACATGTAAAACAAATCTGCAGCAGACAACTTTGAAAAGTCTAGGCAAAAACACAGTAAAATCTCTATATATGAACGCATCATCACTGAACAAAATTTGAAACATTGTGGCAAAAGCAAAAATTGTCATATTATAAATAAGCAATTTCTTCTTTTCCCATCTACAGCTGTTTTTATGTTGAATATTAATACTTTCATTAATAGAGGTTTTTAATGCACATTGCTACATTTTTGTATCACCACTGTCTCATTAAAATTGTGTTGCAATGGAAATTAATCTTGATTTATTGAAAAGAGAATTTGTGCTTCTCTACCTTATACGCACATGTATACGTATTTTGATGCATCTACAACAGAT
This sequence comes from Serripes groenlandicus, assembly GCA_031761405.1. Lineage (NCBI taxonomy): Eukaryota > Metazoa > Mollusca > Bivalvia > Cardiida > Cardiidae > Serripes > Serripes groenlandicus. The sequence continues at coordinate 71,654,570 of JASEVX010000005.1, forward strand.
TACTTTTGAAAACAGATTGGTAGTTGTCACAATGTTTTCAAATATATTCTAGTTATACTTATTTCTAGAGATTGTTCCTACTTTTGCCAAGATATTTTCAAAGTCGTCTGGAACCAAAATAAAGATGAGTGTTCAAAGAAACAAAAGTGTTGCCTAGTAATGTCAGTAAGTGGGAGCTTGACAGACAGACAGACAGATAAATAGACTGATGACAAAGTGACACATATAGGTTTGCCTGCTATGAGGAAGGTGACACAAAAAGCAACCAATAGATTTTTGTAAACATTATGCCCCCCTTAACGTCACACTGTCAGGAACATGTACAAGATCACTATGACCTTGACTTTTAAACAGATGACCTCAAAATCTATTGGGGTCATTTATTGGTCATGCCAAACCTCCCTGCCAAGTTTAAGTACTGTATGTCTAAGCATTCTGCAGTTAGCTTCTTGTGTTCATGGTCACTGTGACCTTGATCTTTGAAAGGACGACTTTAAAATCAACAGGGGTCATCTATTGGTCATGCCTAACCTTCCTGCCAAGTTAGAATATTGCATGTCCAAGCATTCGACAAGCTTTGGTCTACCGAAAGACAGACCAACATGTGTAAAGCAATACAGCCCCTCCTTTTCGAAGGGGAGCAAAATGACTTACCTCTGATATGTATCTCGGCTAATTTACTGTTATGGTCAGCAAGAACTACAGAAAAGTCATGAAGCTCAAATATAACATTCAGTTTCACCACTTTGTTGCTAGGGATACCAAGGTCATCTGCTGTATTGTAAACAAAAACAAAATATTGCTACATTGATATTAAATGCTAATGATAATAAGTTTATTTGCTTAAAGGAAGGCCAACATCCAATACAAAGAACAGTTACAAAACAGCAGTTAGATAGTATAAAGTCATTTAAATTTAAGTATCAGAAACTCTTCTCAAAATATTAAGAAACAGAAACTTTAATCAAACAACTACATGAAGAACGGAGAACTAACATCTAATGGCATACCTGTTTCATTTGGTGGGTTTGGCTTGTTGTCCTCCACGTTGTGTTTGTTTGCATCAGTAACCATTGATGACACAACAGTGCTCACACTTGTAACCATGTCTGTACTTTGTACACTTAAAAAGGAAAACAGAAGCAGAGGTCCAGATAAGATTAATTGATTGGTTGATTTGAGTTTAACGCCATTTTCCAAAAAGAAATCAGTCATATCACGGCCGCCAGTTCACCTACTCATATGTTTCCTGGTTTTCTCATAACAGTACTCCACACAACATACTTTCGAAGTAACTGGCTGCTTTTCCACATAGACTGTTAGCCCACTGGTGAAAAAACGAATGATTCTTGTCACATTGACTCGTGTCAAACGTCGGAAAGAATGTTGGCCGAACTGGGGTTCAAACTCACAACCCCTGGATTGACAGCCCACATCGTTACTGACTGAGCTATCGGGGATTGGCTCCAGATAAGAGGGGGGGTATAGAACTCTTTTCCCCAAAATATCTCTCTTATTATCCAACCAAACCCTATGATGTGGGTACTTATTAAGACAATTATATTGAGTACACAAATTAAAGGGCTTGAGGATAAAATAAGATTTTAAAACGCCCCTTATCCAGAGATCTGTTTCCCACATACAAAAAAATTGCAGTTGACAACTTTGTGATATTTATGGTGAAAAATATGGAAATTCTCATTAAATGAAAGTATGATTATTGAAAAGAGTTAACCTTTAATAAGGCAAACCTTTTGCCACAATGGTTTAAATAATTGCCAACAGTAAATGCGACAAACTGCATCCACATGTTTGAAAGAACCTACAAAATATTGACTTCATCATTTATTCAATAAAAATATACCCCATCTTTGCATTAGGAAATTGCTTATAATGAGATGCTAAAAAATGTGTCAAAAAGTAAGTCAAAAGTCACCATATAGCTTGACAAATACCTTGTAAGAAAGCCATCGACATAAGCCTTGAGATACATGACGGCTCCCTGATCCAGCAAAATATTCAGAGTTTGAAACTGGACTTTAAATCCTTGGTCAACACTATTATACAGACTCTCATAGTCTGGACTTTTGCTCTCAACCTAAAAAAAAACCAAGTTATTGAGAACACACAATCGTTAAGCCATGTAAGGAGATATAGGGTCTTCTTACATGTGCACATTGGTTACATACACAATGTTTTCAAAACACAAATCACACTCTGAGCTTCAGATAAGAACAGTATTTCACATTCCCAAATCCTTATTTGACCCTCAAACCTTATGTTGTGGGTACTCAAAAGAATCGTCTCAGTGAGACGATTCTTTTGATTACCCACCAGAAAGGGTTTAGTGGAGTCATAAGAGAGATATAAATGGGAAAAGACCAGTTCACTCCTCCTTATCTAGTCCTCTGAACACTACCTGATTGATTGATAGTTTGGTGTTTTACACCGGTTTCATCAATTTTTCAGTTATATCATGGCGTTTCCTGGGTAAGTTACCAGTACTTCTGGTCCATTTATCCTGATACCAGCCAGTCAGTCCTTATGCTAACCCCACAATTCCTGAGCGCTATGAAGGGCAGCCACTACTACAATTTTTTGTCTTTGGTATGACCTAGCAGGGGATCGAACCCTTGACCTCCCGCACCCGATGTAGACGCTAATATATACCATTGAGGCAGTCACACTACATGAGATTTTAAATTTTGGAATTTGGCACCTGGCATCCCTTATTCCATTCCTGCGAGGATTGGGTCAATTTAAGATGACCTTTTATGAGGTTTAGTCAGAGCCATTAAAGTAAATGCACAGCAAAGAAATTTGGTCCGATTTCTCTGAAATTGCCGACACAGCACAGCATTTTGGAAAAAAACTTTCAACTGAATCAAAATAATTCTTTTCGATTTTCAGGTACTTCTTAACCCATTACATTACTTCACACAAATGACATTTGACAACTGCCTTTGAACATGACCTTTGAAAACATTGCAATAAAAGGTGAAATTGCTCAAAACAAGCAATTTCTCCTTTTATTGCAATATTTTTTTAAATCCTTCAGTTTTCTAGATTGTTGAAATTGCTCGTCTGATGATTGTAAATCAGACGACCTTTGAAAATGGGTTTAACCAGATTTAATCTTATCCTGTAAACAATTAAACATCTTACCTTCCTATATAAGACTGACACCAGATCTGTTCCTTCCTTTGTACTCAATAATTCAAGGTATTCCCCCGACGTCCCTACGTGTATTTTATCCACCAGTTGAATGGCACCTAGACAGGCATGGGCCACAAGCCCATGTTCCGTTATTCCCGCATCAAGTCTCAGTCTCTCAGCACGGAACATTAGATACGGTTTCTCTAATTTGTCGAGAGTTTTAAACAACTGTACGACAACTTCCCGGATGACTATTCGAAGAACAATATTGGTTGTGTTGTGACTTGATGAAATATCGTCTACTGGTAGCACATCATCGTATCTGTTTGATGAATTAACAGATTTTTTCCTATTTTTTAAAAACACCTAGAAATATCACTGAAGGTGATGAATACCCCCAGCTGGTGCCTGACAATATACATATGTAACAGAAATTCAAGGGGCCATAACTCATTGAAAAAACAAGAGCACCGCGTACGGCACAGACGCTCGACTGATAGGGAGAAAACAGAAAAAAACAAGACATGGAAATTCCATGAAACCAGGTTTTCTATAATCAAAGGTGTTTAATTAAGAATTAACAGATCTGTCAAATCTTTCTGTTAATAGTTAATCAAAGCTAGTAATTCAAGTAACAGGGAATATTTCTATTGATGAATAATCATAATTACTTTGTCAATTAAATATATCACAATTTTATCTAACAAAAATAAGTTCAATACAGTCAATCGTGTGTTGATGGCCTCATTTATTAAGAACATATAATAGATAACAGCAACCTTTTGTTGTAAGCAGCCACATTTTAGGATCCCTAATGCCAGGCTGATAATCAGTGATCTGCCTTAATCCTTTACTTGATAGTAACACGTTTATGCCTTTGCAAACAGACTAGATCCAGGGCCCGAGGTTATGAAACTTACTCATATCTATGCTATATTCTTTTAAATTGCCAAGTTATTTAATATGGAGCATATTTGCGCGAAGTTATTTGAAAATATCTATATGCATGGTAAAGTTATGGTCTGAACAAAAAAAGTTCAAGTAAAGTATATTTTCTGTCACTGTGACCTTGACCTGGAAGCTAAACACATAAATTGTGCATATGACACAGCGTCTTGATATGGTGTATATCTGTTCCAAGCTATTTGAAAATATCTCTATGGATGAAAAAGTTATTGTCCGGACAAGAAAAGTTCAACTGATGTCTATTTGTTATCACTGTGACCTTGACCTTGAATCTACAGATTTTTTTTTTGCATTTGGCACATCGTCTTGATATGGTGCATGTTTGTGCCAAGTTATTTGAAAATATCTCTATGCATGACAAAGTTATGGTCCGGACAAGAAAAGTTCAATTAAAGTCTATTTCTTATCACTGTGACCTTGACCTTGAATCTACAGATTTTTTTTTGCATTTGGCACATCGTCTTGATATGGTGCATGTTTGTGCCAAGTTATTTGAAAATATCTCTATGCATGACAAAGTTATGGTCCGGACAAGAAAAGTTCAATTAAAGTCTATTTCTTATCAATGTGACCTTGACCTTGAATCTACAGATTTTTTTTTTGCATTTGGCACATCGTCTTGATATGGTGCATGTTTGTGCCAAGTTATTTGAAAATATCTCTATGCATGACAAAGTTATGGTCCGGACAAGAAAAGTTCAATTAAAGCCTATTTCTTATCAATCTGACCTTGACCTTGAATCTACAGAATTTTTTTTGCATTTGGCACATCGTCTTGATATGGTGCATGTTTGTGCCAAGTTATTTGAAAATATCTCTATGCATGACAAAGTTATGGTCCGGACAAGAAAAGTTCAATTAAAGTCTATTTCTTATCACTGTGACCTTGACCTTGAATCTACAGAATTTTTTTTGCAGTTGGCACATCGTCTTGATATGGTGCATGTTTGTGCCAAGTCATTTGAAAATATCTCTATGCATGACAAAGTTATGGTCCGGACAAGAAAAGTTCAATTAAAGTCTATTTCTTATCACTGTGACCTTGACCTTGAATCTACAGAATTTGTTTTTGCATATGGCACATCGTCTTGATATGGTGCATGTTTGTGCCAAGTTATTTGAAAATATCTCTATGCATGACAAAGTTATGGTCCGGACAAGAAAAGTTCAATTAAAGCCTATTTCTTATCAATGTGACCTTGACCTTGAATCTACAGATTTTTTTTTTGCATTTGGCACATCGTCTTGATATGGTGCATGTTTGTGCCAAGTTATATGAAAATATCTCTATGCATGACAAAGTTATGGTCCGGACAAGAAAAGTTCAATTAAAGTCTATTTCTTATCACTGTGACCTTGACCTTGAATCTACAGAATTTTTTTTGCAGTTGGCACAACGTCTTGATATGGTGCATGTTTGTGCCAAGTCATTTGAAAATATCTCTATGCATGACAAAGTTATGGTCCGGACAAGAAAAGTTCAATTAAAGTCTATTTCTTATCACTGTGACCTTGACCTTGAATCTACAGAATTTGTTTTTGCATATGGCACATCGTCTTGATATGGTGCATGTTTGTGCCAAGTTATTTGAAAATATCTCTATGCATGACAAAGTTATGGTCCGGACAAGAAAAGTTCAATTAAAGCCTATTTCTTATCACTGTGACCTTGACTCTACAGAATTTTTTTTGCATTTGGCACATCGTCTTGATATGGTACATGATTGTGCCAAGTTATTTGAAAATACCTCTATGCATGGCAAAGTTATGGTCCGGACAAGGAAAGTTGACGCCTGCCCGCCCGCCGACTTCGCCAAACTCATAACCAGATTTTTCCTTCGGAAAACCTGGTTAAAAAAGCTGATCTAAACAAAAAAACGCAACCGGACGACCACGCTGCCACCATCGCCGACGCCAGGGTCATGACAATAGCTCTCGTTTTTTCAAAAGTCAAGCTAATAATTCCAGTGCAACACGCCGACAATATGCACAACTAGGCTTGGTATCAATCATTCTTGTGAAGTTATATTGAATTCTGACAAAGGGTTGCTGAGAAATAGTCTACAGACCAACGAACCGACCGACCAACTGACCGACAAGCGTGACTCCTAAGGTATAATAAAGTGTTTTAATTATTTTTTTCAAATTTTGATGTTTAATTGATTTAATACTTTAACCCTTTTCCACATATAAACACTTGTTGACGCCTCTGCAGCAGGTGTCTTTTGAAAACATTGTAGCCAAAGGTGAAATTGCTTATGATGAGCAATTTCTCCTTTGGCCACAATGTTTTCAACTTTACTTAACAATTAAGCTATCTTTTATTGAGATTTTTCGGGTTTTTGTGACTACATTTTCAAAGTCGTCTCCTGCAGATTTGTTGTATGTGGGAAAGGGATATGTTGTTTACCTGGACCAGGCCTCTGTGTTATCTTCACCAGTAAATGGAGTATCTGCCTCATCAAACACTGCAATAACATTAACATAAAAGGAAACATTATTATTGATCCTTTCCCACATACAGTAAATATGCAGCAGACGACTTTGAAAACAATCATTCACAAATATGGAAAATCTCTATAAATGAATGTATAATTACTGAAAAAAGTTTAAAACATAATGGCAAAAGGTGAAATTGCTCATCATGAGCAATTTCACCTATGGCCACAATGTTTACAAAAGTTGTCTGCTGCTATTGCATCAAAATGTCTGCAGGTGGGAAAGGGTTAACATAAGGAATCATTGTCATTGATCCTTTCCCACATACAGCAACTCTGCAGCAGGTATCTTTAAAAACATCTGGATAAAAATATTGAAAATCTCTTTTAATGAAATTATTCTGACAAAAGGAAAGATTGCTCATCATGAGCATTTTCTCCTTTGCCATAATTTATTGAAAAATTGTCTGCTGCATATGCCTAAAAACACATCTGCAAGTGGAAAGGGCTTATCCCTTACCTGAACCAGATGGCATATGACATTATTCGAAGCAGACAGTGAATGTTCAGATCATCCTAATCAGGCCCAATGAAATACAGACCATATTTTTGCGGGTATATATTCAAAGTCATCTGCTGCAGATTTGTTGTATGTGGGAAAGGGTTAAAGATCATGTTTTTCTTTGAGTTTACTTCATTTCTTAGAACTAGCTACCACAAAAACTTAAAACCTCTGAAAAACAGTTTTGTTTTAATAAATATAAATCAAAACTCCAGGAGAGATGACTCAAAAACACCCTTGCACATCTTCAATTCATGATTAATATGTGTACCAAGTTTCATTTAACCCTTTCCCACATACAGACACTTTCTAACGCCTCTGCAACCAGACAACTTATGAAAACATTGTGGCCAAAGGAGAAATTACTCATCATGAACATTGTCTCCATTGCATTCAACTATATTCAATGATTGTTCGTTCATTTATAGAGAGTTTCCATGCTTTGACTTAGTTTTCAAAGTCGTCTGCTGTAGATCTGCTGTATGTGGAAAAGGGTTTATATTAAAGAAGAAGCTTGCTCTACCTTTTGAATATGTCACACTGATGGACCAACCAACAGGCATGGTAATTCCAGTTCACCCTGTTCAAACTTTGTTCCCGTAGCTCAGTCAGAAGCGACAAAGGCTGTCAATCCAGGGGTTGTGAGTTCGAACCCAAGCTCAGCCAACATTCTTTCTGGCGTTTGACAAAAGTCATTGCGACAAGTGTCATTCATCTTCCACCAAAGGGCAAACAGTCTATGTTGAAAAGCAGCCAGTTGCTTTGATAGTTTGTTGTATAGAGTACTGGTGTGAGAAAGCCAGTCGAGACATGTGTAGGTGAACTGGCTGCCGGAATGTTTTTGTTGAAAACGGCTTTAAATCCCAATCAATCAATCAAACTTTGTTTGTGTGGGAATAGTAAAACAATAAAAACTCACAAATAGGGGACACAATTTTGACCCTTTTCTTGTTCTTAATAAGAACCCGCCTTCCCAGAACTCTTTGTTTCATCTCTTTTAAACCATCAATATTCGGCTCCATCTGTACTTCATTTTTGTTCTATAAATAGACATCTGATTCTTGTAACATAGTTTAGAATGACCTCCATCGAATATGAACCAATCTTTCTATTTACCCTATCCCTAATACAGATGCTTTCTGACCCCTCTGCAGCAGACGACTTTTGAAAACATGAAATTGCTTCTGATGAGCAATTCCTCCTTTTGCCACAATGTTTTCAACTTTATTCAATAATTTAACTATTATTTATAGAAATATTCCTTATTTTTGCTGATATGTTTTTAAAGTCGTCTGCTGCAAATTTGTTGTATGTGGGAAAGGGCTTACTGCGATAAGAAAGCAGAACTGTAACATTTCCCTGATTTAATATTTTAAGCTTCCAAGACATCCGAAGAAAGATTATTTTTTTATGCAGTGTAGAAAACAATATAAGAATAGAGGAAATTGCTCAAAATTGCCTTGATTTCTCCTTTTTCCATTCTGTTTTCAAGGTTAAAGATAAATCTGAGCAGATTGACAGGGTGATCTGTACTTATACTGTACAGAAATGCCACATATACAGTCAAGCCTGTGCTATAAAGACCTCCTTTGAATAGTAATTCCCTGTCTTTAGCAACCAGACTTTTAGTTTCCTAATGACTCATTTGCTATATAAATGACCCTGCAATTAAAGACCACCGGTCCTGTGAACAAGAGGGCTAAGATGGCCCTAAATCGATCACCTAATTGATAGTAAATTAGTAGCAAATATTTAACTGCAAATATCTGGAAAATTTTATCAGGGAGTGCAAATGAAACTGAAAGGAGTGGACATGCACTTCTCAAGAAACAGCTTATCAGTAAAGGCCATTTATATCTTGAAATCTAACAAGAACTTTAATAAGAATGGAATTATAAACTTTTTGTCATTTTGCACCTTTCCTGATGCCGCCTTGCTGCCCTGTTTTTCAACGAAATCAATATGGCTTCAACAGTTTATTTAGAGGGTCACTTAAGAAACATTTCTACCAAATTATCTTGCAATCGCACAAGTAGATTATGGAGGAAAAGGATTTTAAAATTTGGGTATTTTTCTCCCTTTCTGATGCCGCAGCAACCAAAGTTCTCAATGGAATTTAAATCTTTGAACAATTTTGAAAGAGGACCACCAAAGGAACATTCTTGTGATGTTTTGTGGAAATTGGTCTATTGGAATGGTAGGAGTTGGTTGTCATTTGTAGCTAAAAGTTCAATTTACCCTTTTTGTGATGACGCCTGGTTGATATGATTGTGTAACCAATCAAAACGGCTTAAACAAATTAAATAGAGGATCATTACAGTAAGATTCGTATTATATTTTCTTAAAATCAGACAAACACTTTCATAAAAATGGAATTTTCAAATTTTGTCATTTTGCCCTTTTTCTGATGCCGCCTGACTGCCATGTTTTTCGACCAATCAGTATGGCTTGAACAATTTTTATAGAGGGTCACCCAAGGAACATTTCTACCAAATAATATTTGAATCTGACAGGCAGATTCGGAGGAGAAGATTTTTAAAGTTTGGACATTTTGTCCCCTTTCTGATGCCGCAGCAACCAAAGTTCTCATTGGAATTTTAATCTTTGAACAATTTTGAAAGAAGACCACCAAAGGAACATTCCTGTGATGTTTTGTGGTAATTGGTCTATTGGAATGGTAGGAGATGGTTGTCATTTGTAGCTAAAAGTTCAATTTACCCCTTTTGTGATGACGCCTGGTTGCTATGTTTGTATAACCAATCAAAACGGCTTAAACAAATTAAATAGAGGATCATTACAGTAAGATTCGTATTATATTTTCTTAAAATCAGACAAGCATTTGCATAAAAATGGAATTTTCAAATTTTGTCATTTTGCCCCTTTTTTAATGCCGCCTGACTGCTATGTTTTTCGACCAATCAGTATGGCTTGAACAATTTTTATAGAGGGTCACCCAATGAGCATTTCTACCAAATTATATTTGAATCTGACAAGCAGATTCGGAGGAGAAGATTTTTAAAGTTTGGACCTTTTGCCCCCTTTCTGATGCCGCAGCAACCAAAGTTCTCAATGGAATTTAAATCTTTGAACAACTTTGAAAGAGGCCAACCAGAGGAACAGTCCTGTGATGTTACACGGAAATTGTCCTTGGAGTTTGGGAGGAGATGATGTTTAAAGCTAAAAGTTAACGCCGGACGGACGACGGACAAAAAGTGATCAGAATAGCTCACCTTGAGCCTTTGGCTCAGGTGATCTAAAAAAGACCAGAATTTTCTCTTCCAATGGATGGTCTTTAAACACAGGTTGGACTGTATCTTATTGCACAGACAGGCTCATACTAACGACACTTTTCACAATAACAGCTGTCGCAGGACAACAGACTTAACCATTTTGCAACAAATCTGCATCAGACCACTTCAACCCTTTCCCACATAAAACAAATCTACAGCAGATGACTTTTGAAAATATTGTGAAATATATATAATATATCACAATTTACCATATTTTAACACTATTCAATAATTTGTCTTTCATTTATAGATGTATGCCAACTATTTACAGAGATTATCTCAAAGTAATCTATTGCATATTTTGTTGTACATGTATGTGAGAAAAGGCTAAACATCAATAGCTAAACTCTTAACCCACATATAGAGGCTTTCTGGCCCCTTTGTAGCAGGTCAGTTTTGAACACATTGTGCTAAAAGAAGAAATTTCTCAGAGTTAGTAATTTCTCCTTTCGCCACAATGTTTTCAGCTCTATCAAATTATTATACAATCATTTACAGAGATTTTCTACTTTTCTCCAAGCTGTTTTTAAAGTAATTTACTTCAGATTTGTAGCAAGTGGGAAAGGATTAACAAACATATATAAGAATTCAACAAAAAGGTATCATAAGAAACACACCTAAACAAACTAGAAATATCACTGAAGATGATAAATAACCCCAAAACAGCACCTTGACTCAAAATATGGCTTCCCACTGACCAACAAAATGGCCATAACTCTGTAAAATAACATGCAATTGTAAGATCTTTATGATATGCACATCTCCTCTTGGTATAGAAGCTTCATGTAAAATTTAATTTAAATTCCACCCAGTGGTTTGTAAGAAATAGGTCGGACAAAATATGGCTTCCGACCGACCAACAACCTAATAAGTAAAAGGGCCATAACTCTGTAAAATAACATGCAATTGTAAGACCTTTAGGGTATGCACATCTCCTCTTGGTATAGAAGCTTCGATCATGTACAATTTTATTGAATTCCACCCAGTGGTTTGTATGAAATAAGCTGGACAAAATATGGCTTCGGACAAAATATGACCAACAACTTAATAAGTAAAAGGACCATAACTCTGTAAAATAACATGCAATTGTAAGACCTTTAGGATATGCACATCTCCTCTTGGTATAGAAGGTTCATGTAAAATGTTATTGAATTCCACCCAGTGGTTTGTAAGAAATAGGCCGGACAAAATATGACCAACAACTTAATAAGTAAAAGGACCATAACTCTGTAAAATAACATGCAATTGTAAGACCTTTAGGATATGCACATATCCTCTTGGTATAGAAGGTTCATGTAAAATGTTATTGAATTCCACCCAGTGGTTTGAAAGAAATAGACCGGACAAAATATGACCAACAACTTAATAAGTAAAAGGGCCATAACTCTGTAAAATATCATGCAATTGTAACCCCTTTAGGATATGCACATCTCCTTTTGGTATAGAAGCTTCATGTACAATTTTATTGAATTCCGCCCAGTGGTTTGTAAGAAATAGGCCGGACAAAATATGGCTTCCGACCGACCGACCAACCAACCGATGAAAAGACTGACCGACACAGTGACTCCTATATACCCCCCCAAAACTTTGTTTTTTAGGGGTATAATGAAAGATCTTTGAAGAAAAAAGGGCCTAGATAGCCCTAAATTGATCACTTGAGTGATAGTATAGTAATCCTGAAAGTATTATTTTGAATAAAGTTGAAAGCATTATGCCAAAGGGAGGAATTGTTCAGTTTGAGCACTTTTCAATAGTTGTCTGCTGCAGATGTATCAATCAATATGTGATTGCATGGGTTAAGCTGTTTTGGTGAATTAGGATTATTTCTGTACTATCATAACTATAATGCAATATAATATTATATGACAATCCTGAAGACAAATGCATTAAAAAGTTACAGTAATAACATAACATAAAAGCATAGAAAAGTGCAATAAACTGTACTAAAATATGAAAATATTAAATCAAATAGTATTAAAGTTAATATAAGCAAGCAAAAATTGTTCAGTGCAAATTAGTAATATCCTATACTATTTGCTAGTAGAAATTCTTCCGAATGGATTGAAATCATATAAATATTTATTTCTCCTTAATATTGTCATGTTTATTTTAAAAGCACTTTTAAAGACTAGGCTACTTTTTTGTTTTCATCAAAGCTTAAACTTAAGGATTCTAAAGCCAAAACACTCTACAATATAATTATTTCCCAAAATTTAATGCAGATGCATCATGCATCTGCAGCAAAAAAAATTGAAAACATCATGGCAAAAGGAAAATTTGCTCAAAATATACAACATATCTGCAGCAGACGACTTTGAAAACAATCATGCAAAAACATGGACAATCTCTATAAAAGAAAATATAATTACTGACAAAAGTTTAAAACAAAGTGGCAAAAGGTGAAATTGCTCGTATAGAGCAATTTCTTCTTTTGTCACAATGTTTTCAAAATTCGTCTGCTGCAGAGGTGTCAGAAAGCGTCTTTATGTGGGAAAATGTTTATTAATGAAATATCCACAGAAAGTGCATGAGAATATATGGTGAATAGAAAGGGTTGATGAATATTAATGGAATGGAAATGTCATTATGATTTGCTGATCTAACAAATTTAATTCTATACGCATTTCATGAAAATAATAGATGTGGTTTCATTCTCAAAATATGCACTTAAAATTATCACTTTACAGTGAACAATCATACATGGCATTTCAAAGAAATACATGCTTTTCCAAGTCTGTTTTTATATTCAATCATTTAACAGATCTGTGAATTTCATTGCTATTTAAGGAAAATCCAAATATTTACCCTTTACCTCATACAGACACTTTCTGACGTCTTTGCAGGAGACGACTTTAGAAAGCATTGTGGCAAAAGAAGCAATCACTCATAATGAGCAATTTCACCTTTTTGCCAGAATGTTTTTAACTTTTTATTATGGTTATACTTTCATTTAAGAAGATGTTTCTCATCTTTGTTCAAATATTTTGAAAAGACGACTCCTGCAAGCTTTTTGTATGAGGGAAAGGGTTTTTGGAAATTCCAAATATTTAAATGTCAGTTCAAAACATCGGGAGAAAACTATGATCATGTTATTTTTCTGCGCTGAACATATGTATAGAGCAATGCAAATAAGTACTGCAGGGGGGTTAACTGATGAAATCTTACAAGTGACGGTTGTTGATTGTATTTCTCTTCCTGTTCCAAATTAAACATTTAACATGTATTACCTATTTTCATAACCCTTTCCAACATATAGACGCTTTCTGACGCCTTTATAGCAGACGACTATTGAAAAAATTGTTTGCAAACAGAGAAATTCGAGGGCTTGGCGTGAAACGGTTGTAACTAAAAATCTATTTTGAAAACCCTGGTTAAGGGGCATTTTCGACCCCTTTGTAAACAATGCAAATTTAGGTGCCATATATATATTGCTCAGAACGAGCAATGGCACCTAAATTTTCATTGTTTACCAAGAAAAATTATTTAACGCTTATAAGACTTTATGGCGAGGTGATTAACCTTGGCAAAAATATACTAACTTTAGTTACAACCGTTTCACGCCAAGCCCTCAAATTGCTCATAATGAGCAATTTCACTGTTTGCCACAGCATTTTCAACTCTATTTAACCCTTTCCCTCATACGACAATTCTGCAGCAGACGACTTTGAACGTATTTTGTCAAAAAATAGAAAATCTCCATAATTAAATAGTCGTCTGCTGCAGAATTGCCGTATGATGGAAATGGTTAAGGCAAGAGTTAAGTGACTAAGTATAGACATGTATATTGTTCATATGAACATGTGTATTAAGTTTTATTTGAAAATGATGAACTTTTTTGAGTTTTGGTCAAAGTTAAGACTTTTTGTAATGTGACTTAGTATAGACTAAGAAGAATATATGTGTACCAAGTTTTATTTGAATTATGAGGTAAGGTTAAAGTGTTATGACAACAACACAGATGACGACGCCAAGCGTATCAAAAACAGACAAGCTTAACCCTTTCCCTCATATAGACGCTTTCTGATGCCTCTGCAGCAGACGGCTTTTTGAAAACATAGTGACAAAAGAAGAAATTGCACAAAACATGCAATTTCTCCTTTTGCCACAATGTTTTCTACTTTTTGTCATAGGTTATCCATTCAATTATGGAGATTTTCTATTTTTTGACAAAATACGTTCAAAGTCGTCTGCTGCAGAATTGCCGTATGAGGGGAAGGGTTAAAACAACTCTGCCGAGCGTCATATTCATTTCAGTCGACGAGTTTCATAAAAACAATATCAAATAAGCACGAATGTAAGATTCTATTTATCACACAACACCATAAAAATACTGTTTTCAATCTTTAAATCGATCTTTCTTCGTCCTCATATAAACAGTGACCGAAGTTCACCCCGAAGTTCTAATGCATACAACAAGGCACTTATAACATTTCATTTATCGAGATTTATTCTCTTTAAACAATATTTTTAATAAATGCCGAAATTCAGAACAATTGTAAACAATATGCTGTCATTTAAAGTGACGTCACATACGTGCTGTGAGTCGGTTATTTATGTAACTAGTTACGTATGATATTTATGTCACTGCTTTATGTCACTCCTGGGGTGCAAGTTATGTGATAAGTTGAATTATTTTAATGGTGCACATCCAGATCAGCTTGTGCATTAACGCTGTCTGATAAAGATCTATACTCTTCAAATATTACTGACACAAGCTTGGCAGGAGCTTCTGTCAACATGTTTAGATTCTGCTAAATCTGAGCAGATTGACTGGGTGATCTTAACCCTTTCCCTCATATAGACACTTTCTGACGCCTCTGCAGCAGACGACTTTTTGAAAACATAGTGACAAAAGAAAAAATTGCACAAAACGTGCAATTTCTCCTTTTGCCACAATGTTTTTTTCCACTTTTTTGTCATAGGTTATCCATTCAATTAAAGAGATTTTCTGTTTTTTGACAAAATATGTTCAAAGTCGTCTGCTGCAGAATTGCTGTATGAGGGAAAGGGTTAACAGAAATGCCAACATATACAGTCAAACCTGTGCTAAAGACCACCTATATATATATATAGCAATTTCCTGTCTTTAGCAACCACAAAGAAGACAAATGCATTAAAAAGTTACAGTAATAACATAACATAAAAGCATGAAAAAGAATGAAAAAGCACAATAAATTGTACCAGAAAAAGAATATATGAAACTAGAACTATCACTGAAGATGATAAATACCCCCTATACAGCACCTTGACCTACACCATGACTTAATAAGTAAAAGGGCCATAACTCTGTAAAAAAACATGCAATTGTAACCCCTTTAGGATATGCACATCTCCTCTTGGTATAAAAGCTTCATGTATAATTTTATTGAATTCCACCCAATGGTTTGTAAGAAATAGGCCGGACAAAATATGGCTTCCGACCGACCAACCGACCGACAGCCCGACACAGTGATTCCTATATACCCCCTCTTCTTCGAAGGGGGTATAATTAAATGGTATTATAGTTAATATAATAAACAGATAAAATGAACTAGAATATGAAAATATGAAATGAATTAGTATTATATTTAATAAAATATAATAAACAGACTTATAAGCAAGCAAATAATGTTCAGTGCAAATTAGTAATATTCTACACTCTCTGCTAATCAAAATTCTTCCGAATGGATTGAAATCATATAAATATTTATTTTCTACTTACTATTGGCATGTACGTATAAGCAGACTTTTAAAGATTGGGCTACTTTTTTTTTTTATCAAACCTTAAACTAAAGGATTCTAAAGCCATAACACTCAACTATGTAATCATTCCCAAAGTTTAACGCAGATGCATCATGCATCTGCAGCAAAAGAAAATTGAAAACATCATTTCAAAAGGAAAATTTGCTCAAAACATACGAATTTGAAAACAATCATGCAAAAACATGGAAAATCTCTATAAATGAAAGTAAGTTTAAAACATAGTGGCAAAAGGTGAAATTGCTCGTATTGAGCAATTTCTTCTTTTGTTACAATGTTTTCAAAAGTCGTCTGCTGCAGAGACGTCAGAAAGCGTCTTTATGTGGGAAAGGGTTAATTAATAAATGAAATATCCACAGAAAGTGCATGAGAATATAGGGTGAATAGACAGGGTTGATGAATATTAATGAAATGGAAATGTCATTATGATTTGCTGATTAAACAAAATAAAAAGTGTTCCAAGTTGAAATAATCATAGAATCCAATCAATCCATAAATAAAACAATATATTGTGGTACGTATCGCAATACAGTTCCACTGTATTGCAATATATCGTGGTACACTTCAAGCGTACCGTGACAGCCCTAAAACAAATTCAGTTCTATACGTCTTTCATGAAAACAAACCGATGTTGTTCCTTTCTCAAAATATGCACTTAAAATGATCACTTCACAGAGAACATCATACATGGCATTTCAAAGAAATACATGCTTTTCATAGTCTGTTTTTGTATTCAATCATTGAACAGATTATTGAATTTCATTGCTTTTTAAGGTTAATCCAAATATTAACCCTTTACCTCATACAGGCCCTTCCTGACACATTGAAGAAGATGACTTTAGAAAGCATTGTGGTAAAAGAAGCAATTGCTCATCATGAACAATTTCACTTTTTGCCACAATGTTTTCAACTATTTTTGATGGTTAGTTATATTATCATTTATGCAGATTTTCCTAATTTTTGTTCAAATATTTTAAAAAGTCGTCTGCTGCACATTTTTTGTATGAGGGGAAAGGGTTTTTGGGAAACTCCAAAGATTTAAATGTCAGTTCAAAACTATGATCATGTTATTTGTCTGCACTGAACATATGTATAGCCCTTTCCCACCTATAGACGCATTTTGACGCTTCTGCAGCAAACGACTTTTGAAAACATAGTGACAAAAGGAGAAATTGCTCAAAGCGAGCAATTTCTCCTTTTGCCACAATGAATTCAACTTTTTTCAGTAATTATAGCTATAATTATAAAGATTTTCCATATTTTTGAGTAGTCATTTTAAAAGTTGTCTGCTGCAGATTTGTTACATGTGGGAAAGGGATAGAGAAATGCAAATTAGTACTGCAGGGAGGTTAACTGATGAAATCTTACAAGTGACGGTTGTTGCTTGTATTTCTGTTCCTGTTCCAAATTAAACATTCAACATGTATTACCTTTTTTCTTAACCCTTTTCCACATATAGACGCTTTCTGACACCAGTCCAGCAGACGACTTTCTAAAAATGTTGTGACAAAAGAAGAAATTGCTCAAAACAAGCAATATCTCCTTTTTCCATAATGTTTTCAACTCTTTTAAGCAAATACACTTTTCTTTTTTGAGATATTCCATACTTCTGTCTACAAATTTTCAAAGTCATCTGCTGCAGATTTGTTGTATGTAGGAAATGATAATCCTTTCTCACATACAGACATCTTTTGCAACAATATTTTGATCATCATTCAATAATTCATTGATATTTTTGACTAAATGTTATTGAAGTCGTTCGTCTGCTGCAGATTTGTTTTATGTGGAAAAGGATAAATTTTATATCTTAAGAGTTGTCAGCGTTGAAAATATTGCAGAACAAGAGGGCCATGATGGCCCTATATTGCTCACCTGATTTAATAGAACTTCAATAGTTTTCAAAGTTTTTACTCTATACATATAAGGAAAACAAGCAACCTTGGTAGAAGATGCTCGCCAAATAGTTAATTCTGCATGGCGAGGGTAAATAAAACCAAATAGTTAGTTGGTAGAAGGTCACCCAAGGAGCATTTGTGCCAAACAGTTTTTAAATCAGGCAGGTGCTTTTCGACAAGAAGATTTTTAAAGATTTTACAATGCACATATATAAGGAAAACAAGCTTCGCCCCCTGGCGGCCATGTTTTTCAATGGATCGGAAATATTTGAACAATCTTGGTAGAGGGTGCCCCAAGGAACATTTGTGCAAAATAATTTTCAAATCGGGCCAGTACTTTTGGACAAGAAGATTTTTAAAGTTTTAACAATGCACATATAAGGAAAACAAGCTCCGCCCCCTGGCGGCCATGTTTTTCAACGGATGGGAAATATTTGAACAATCTTGGTAAAGGGTGCCCCAAGGAATATTTGTGCAAAATAATTTTCAAATCGGGCCAGTACTTTTGGACAAGAAGATTTTTCAAAGTTTTAACAATGCACATTATAAGGAAAACAAGCTGCGCCCCCTGGCGGCCATTTTCTTCAATGGATCGGACATATTTGAACAATCTTGTTAAAGGGTGCCCCAAGGAACATTTGTGCAAAATAATTTTTAAATCGGGCCAGTACTTTTGGACAAGAAGATTTTTAAAGTTTTAACAATGCACATATAAGGAAAATAATCTCCGCCCCCTGGCGGCCATGTTTTCAATAAATCAGAAATATTTGAACAATCTTGTTAAAGGGTACCCCAAGGAATATTTGTGCACAATAATTTTCAAAAAGAAGATTTTTTAAGATTTGGTAATTTTCCCCTTTTCTGATGCCGCAGCAACCAAAGTTCTACTTGGAATTAATTTCTTTGAACAACTTTGAAAGAGGACCACCTAAGGACCATTCCTGTGAAGTTATTTTGAAATCTGTCCATTGGTTTAGTAGGAGAAGTCATTTGTAGGAAATTGTTAACAGACGCCGACGACGACGACGACGACGGATGGCCACAAAAGCTCCCCTACGAATGGGAGTGTTTGCGGAATATATTCCAAACCTTTGCAAAAATGGACATTTTTACATACATTACAGGTGTATTTACATAAGTAATTATAATTAACATTGTATAAATTATAGTTACTTCTGACACCTTTATGTCCATTAACCCTTTCCATGATGTCATACACTTTCAGACGCAGCTGCAGCAGACAACTTTTTGAAAACATTATGGCAAAAGTAGAAATTGCTCATAATGAGCATTCACTTGTTTTGCCACGATGTTTTCAATTGAATTCAATGATTATTCTATCATTTATAGAGTTTCCATATATATTTTTGACAATATCTTTATCAAAGTTGTCAGCTGCAGATTTGTTGTATGTCGGAATTGGTTATTTAACCCAGTTTCTCTTAAACAGGTGCATTTTTTCCACAAAAGTAAGCATTAATTTCACAAAATCTGTCTTTCATCACATTTTACATGTCACTTTACATGTCACTTTTTTTCACAATTGAAAGGGCCCTGCTAGCTCACCTTGCACTACGTGCTTAGGTGAGCTAAAAAGTAATGCAATATCTATTAATTTGTAAGGACCTTTATATACAGAGTTAAACTCATTGTAGGCAAGGAAGAAATCGCTTATCTTGAGCAAATTTCACATTTTCCTTAACCCTTTCCCACCTTTATATGCGTTTTGATGCATCTGCAGCAGTTGACTTTTGAAAACATTGTGACAAAAGGAGAAATTGCTCAAAATTAGATTTATCTTATGTGGGAAAGAGTTTATTGGAGAGAAGACATTGCTGGTATACAAGAACTGATTTCAAAAAGTCTCAAATATTGTCTGTATTAGGGAAAGGAGTTTACTTAATTCACAAGTTGTAAAGAAAGTACTTTTCTAATGCACTCCTTTTTCTGATGTCTATGAAAAATAATAAATTTAGAAGTTGACAATTCATTATACAATGACGTTATGATTGCTTAATGAAAAACAAATGCAACTCAAATAAATGTACATGTATTATCATTCAGTTGATCAACTCTTTCCCAATTGCAGATGCATTCTGAAACATTTGCAGCAGACAACTTTTTAAAGCATTGTGACAAAAGGAGGAATTGCTCATTATGAGCAATCGCCTCAATGTTTTCAATTTTAATCAATAATTGTATTTTCTGTATTTTAGCCTAGATGTTTTCGAAGTCGTCTGCTGTAGATTTGTTGTAAATCGGAAAGACTAAATAGAGACTTAAAACGTTCACTGATACATACACATTTTGGTGCTCTTGCTTCAGACAATTGTTAAAACTTCTTACATTGAACATCTAGCATTGAAAAGATTGTGGTAAAAGAAGAAAGTGCTCATCATGAGCAATTTCTCATTTTGTCACAAAGATTTCAAAAGTCATCTGCTGCAGATGCGTCAAAATGGGTCTACAAGTAGGAAAGGGTTTGATCATTTAAGTTGCACTTTAATTTATCATACTCCTCTAAATATTTTGTAATCAAACAAACAGAACATAATTACCAGACTGATGGATGCACTCATTCCAGCATCAACCAAATCCTCCCCCATCATTCCTAGCATGCTGGTATTGGCGGGAAGCGGAAAGTTGTGTAAAAATTTGTACAAAACTGCCAATCGCTTGTCTGATATGTTGATCTCAAATGTGGGTAAGTTGGTGATAATCTTTTGTCTGAAAATAAAAGTAAACGCAACTCTTTTGTTTAAAACTCTTTCCCACATACATTAAATCTGCAGCAGACTCATTTGATTGATTGATGGGTGTTTTACGTCGCTTTCAACAATTATCACCTCATTTCTATGGTAAGTTACCAGTACTACTAGTCCATTTATCCTGACACCAGCCAGTCAGTCATAATGCTAGCTGTATAACACTGAGCACCAAGGAGGGCAGCTATTTCAACCATTTTTAAAGTCTTTGGTATGACCCGGTAAATCGAACCGTGATCTCCAAACCTGAGGCAAACACTCTACCACTACACAACCATGGCGGTCAGACAAATTTGAAAGCATACAGGCAAAAATATGGAAATGTTTTATAAAGGAAAATATAACTAGAACTATCACTGAAGATGATAAATACCCCCTAAACAGCACCTTGACCTACACCATAACTTAATAAGTAAAAGGGCCATAACTCTCTAAAATACCATGCAAATGTAACCCCTTGAGGATATGCACATCTCCTCTTGGTATAGAAGCTTCATGTAAAATGTTATTGAATTCCACCCAGTGGTTTGTAAGAAATAGGCCGACCGACAGACAGACTGCCCAACACAGTGACTCCTATATACCCCCTCTTCTTCGAAGGGGGTATAATTATTAAACACAGTTGTAAACATTGTGGCAAAAAGAAAAATTGCTGGCATAATAATTCCTTTTATAAATTTTTAAGATTATCATTTTCCCACAAGCGGCCATATTTCGATACATATGCAGCTGACATCTTTTGAAATCATTATGGCAAAAAGGAAAATGTCTCATAAAAAATTTCTCTTTTTGCCACAATCTTTTAAGATCTATTCAATAATTACTTGCAGAGATTTTTAATAGTTTTCAAATGTCGTATGATGCAGATCTGTAATGTGCGAAATAAGCAATTTCTCCTTTTGCCATAATGTTTTCAAAAGTTGTCTGCTGCAGTTGCATCAAATGCATCTGCATATGGGAAAGGATTGAGACAAGGGACAGCTTACTGTGGGAGTTGTTTATAGTCAGGCTTCACTGTGTTGTAGAAGTCTAGGTTAAGCTCCATACTGGGTAAGATGTGATAGTCGGAGGTGGGTAGGACCTGAGCTGTGTGCCAATCATCCCCTGAAACAGTACATGTATACAATCTTATTCACCCCTTCCCACCTGCAGACGCATTAGCAGCAGACAACTTTTGAAATCATTGTGGCCAAACGTGAAATCGCTCATGATGAGCAATTTCTTCTTTGGCCACAATGTTTTCAACTTTATTTAACAATTTAGCTATCTTTTATGGAGATTTTTCTGGTTTTTGTCACTATATTTTCAAAATCGTCTGCTGCAGATTTGTTGTATGTGGGAAAGGATTAACCCTTTACCACATACAACAAATCAGCAGCAAACTTTGACAACATGTATGCAAAAATCAGGAAAATCTCTGTAATTTAAAATTTAATGATTGAAATGAATTGAAAAACAAGAGCACCGCGTACGGCACAGACGCTCGACTGATAGGGAGGGAAAAAAAAAAAAAATGAGCTAAACAAAAAACCTTAACCGCCGACGCCGACGCCAGGGTCGTTTTTTTCAAAAGTCGAGCTAAAAATTGGGCAGAAGGAGAAATTGCTCAAGGTGAGCAATTTCTCCTTTTGTCTCAATGTTTTCAAACGCCATCTGCTGCAGAGGCGTCAGAAAGCATCTGTATGCGGGAAAGGGTTAAAGCCAGATCTAAACTGAGCTCACTCGTATATAGATCTGATGGCTGCCTCATACAGGTCGGCTCAGATTGACCTTTGTGTAAGTCAATCAAACTATCCCTTACAAAATCGTTCGATATAAAACAATAATGATAACCCATATAAATAAACGAGATATGCTCCGATTGTATAGCACTGTTATTGGTTGTATTGTGGGATTTCATTGACCAAGGACATGCTAATGAGCATTTAAGTGTGTATAAGGTCAATTTTAGACGACCTTTTATAAGGTGTAGTCAGATAAAATATACTTAGAGCAAAGTATTTGGGTCTGATTTTTATGAGATGACTGTCAGTAGATACAACACTGCGAAATCACTACAACAACACAGATAATTATATAAAAGAAACCCATTCCCACATATAACCTAACAGGCTAACACAGGCTAAAAATAGTCTATGCTGGATGGTAACCAGTTGCCTTGGATAATGTTGTTTAAAGAACTGGTGTGAGAAAGCCAGAAAACTAGTGTTGTGGTAAACTGAAAAATTATTTTAATGCTGCAGATGTGTCAAATTGACTTTGCATGTGAGAAAAAGTGGAATCAAACATGCAATGTAGACATGAATGAATTATTAATGTTAATGTTACAACCTATTAAAACTGTTATCATTTGAGGAAGATAATGCTAAATCAGAAGAACAAAGTGAGGCATAATTTGATAGGCACTACAGGAAAACAAAACCACAGGACTTTTGAGATAAATGTAGATCAAAATCATTCACAGTCTCATCTCAATCTGCACTGTTAACTTATAAGTTATGAAAGCATCCTAGAATCCTTTGACATATAATAGTGTACATTTGCATCATATTTAGATCATAATGATAAATTTCTTCTTTTGCCTAAACGTTTTTAACTCGGTCCTATAAAAAAATAGTTGTCTGCAGCAGATGACTTTGATAATATTAAGTTGATAATACGGAAACTCTATAAATGAAAAAGGAATTATTGAATAAAGTTTAAAACATTTTGGCAAAAGGAGAAATTGTTCATGAAGAGCAATTTCTCCTTACGCCACAATGTTTTTAAATGTCGTCTGCTGCAGAGGCGCCAGGAAACATCTATTTGTGGGAAAGGGTTAAGTAGGCCATCATTAACCTACCGGAATCAGCCAGTAGTACTTTGACGTCTGTTATTCTTATAGAAAACTGATCATATAGTCTGGCGGATATCTCTGACTCGGAAAGATTCCCATGCTGAAAATATCAATACGCTGTAAGATAGACATATAATCTTTTTATATATTCATTACAATCATTGGCTTGAAATACAAGTACCGAGCCCCGATAGCTCTGTCGGTAGCGATGAGGGCTATCAATCCATTGGATCTGGAGGTCGTGAGTTTGAACCCCGGCTCAGCCATTCATTCTTTCCCATGATTGCCAAAGTCATTTTGACCAGCGTCTTTCGTTTTCTGGCAATGGACTAAATAGACTATGTGGGAAGGTTGCCTGTTGCCTGGGAAGAATGTTGTGTAGAGTACTGGTGCGAGAAATCCAGGAATCACCTATTAGGTGAATAGGCCTACTGATTTGACTGAAATGCAGTAGAGAATGGCGTTAAACCCCAATCAATCAATTGGAATACAAGTGAGAAGTGAGGGAAAAATTTCACTCTTTCATCATTGAGTCAGACGACTTTTGAAAACATTATGAGCAATTTTTCCTTTTGCTACATTGTTTGTAACTCTTTTCAAAAAAACCACTTTCCTTAGTAATACGTTTTCAAATTTGCCTGCTGCAGTTTTGTCATATGCGCGAAAGGGTTAAAAGTTATCTGCTGCAGAGGCTTCGGAAGGTGTCTGTATGTGGGAAAGGGTAAATGAATGCTCCTACCCAGTGCTCTAGATAAGAGACGTTTTGCATGTTCTAAAATCCTTATTCAACCCTCTAACCCTATGTTGTTGGTACTCAAAAGAACCGTCTCAATGAGCCGATTCTTTTGAGTATCCACATCATAGGATTTAGTTGGACTTTAAGAGAGATATTGTGAGAAAAAGAGCTGTATACTGCTCCTTAACTGTAGCTCTGCTCCTACCTCTAAAGCCGCATCTTTAGGCTGTAACTCACTCTTGACTTGTAACATACCAAGATCCACTATCAGCACATTACCGCCCCTATAATATATGAATCATAAATTAATAACTCATCTTACATTTAACCCCCCTTTCCCTAATACAGAAAATCTGCAGCAGATGACTTCAAAAACATACCCCCAAAAAATGGGAAACTCCCTTTAAAAGAAAGTAAAATGATTGAATGGAGTTGAAAACATGGTGGTGACAAAAGGAAAAATTGCTCAATTTAGCAATTTCTTCTTTTGCGTCATGTTTTCAAAAAGCTGTCTGCTACAGAAGTGTCTTTATCACTTTATGAGGGAAGGGGTTAATTAAACAAACAAGTGTTCAGTCTATTTTGTGTATGTAAACAGTAAAAATTACAGTTTATGAATTTACTGTTTTAAAAAGTGTGTGTATCAGTATATAACCAACTTTTATCTAAATAAACCACTGCAAAACTTATAATAAAGATAAGGTACTGCAAGATTCCGTTTAAGTAGGTGTGATGGTTGGGAAGAGTTGTATAAAGTTTCAATCCAATGCATAATTGCATAAATAAAAGGGTCGCAATTTGCATTATATGCAGGAAAGAGATATCTAACTTGATTATTCATAGTGATGGTAAGAAAGAGTTGTGTGAAGCAATGCATCAAGAAGATACTGAGAAATGGACTCATGATTTAGTTGCACACAAAACTTTATCCAGAATTACTCAGTAAGAAATGGTCCATAATTTGCGTAATATGCAGGATAGAGTTATCTATTTTGATTAATTACATAGGTGTGATGGATGGGAAGATTTATATATAGACTAAATACAATGCATCAATAAGTTACAGAGATAAGGACTCTTAATGTTGTTGCACGCAAAACTTTAACCAGAAATTCTAAATATAACAAGAGCTGTCGGAGGACAGCGCGCTCGACTACATGCCGCTTATTCACATAAAGCACTATTTCATTATATTGCACTTAAGTACTATTAAATCATATTACTCTATATGTAAAAGCAACTGAATAGATATACATACATTTAAATTTAATTTAAAAATAAAATTTCCTAAGTCAATCAAGGGCCATTACTCCATATTTAGGATACAATGGAGTTATCTAACCTAATTGTACGATGGTCCTTAACAAATATGTGAAGTATGAAGTGATTTGAATGATGTAACTTTAACGTTGAGCTAAACGCAAATGTTAAAACTGACCGAGTCCAAAATTAGCAAAACCTTAAAAAAAGGTTTTCCTAATGTTTGACACCATGCAAAACCCGTTTGATATGTTGAAGAATTATATTTGATAAATAAATGATCACAATTAAAAAGAAATGTAACCAAAAATTAAGAATTTATCTAAAATTCTCAAAATCAAACAAAAATCATGTTTTTTACCCCCTAAAAGTCACACTCAGCATCTTCAACATACAATGTGAAGAAAGGTATTACATGTAATTATATTCCAAATATGGAAGCCCTAACATAAGTACTTATTTAGAAAAATTAGAAAATTAAATGAAAAAGCCAACTTGCCCTAAAACTTTAACCACCCAAAAGCATGTGTTTTACCGCAAACAGAAGGTCACACTCAGCATATTCAGCATATAATATGAAGAAATGTATTAAATGTAATTATTTTCCAAATATGAAAGCCCTAGCACAAGTACTTATTCAGAAAAAGTTAAAAAAATAAAATAAAATCCTACTTGCCCCAAAACTTTAACCACCGAAAATCATGTTTTTTATCCCAAAAAGAAGGTCACACTCAGCATCTTCAGCATTCAATGTGAAGAAAGGTATAAGATGTAACTATATTCTAAATATTAAAGCCCTAGCACAAATTCTTATAGAGAAATATTAAAAAATTAAATGAAAATGCCAACTTGCCCTAAAACTTTAACCACCCAAAATCATGTCTTTTACCCCAAAAAGAAGGTAAAACTCAGAATCTTCAGCATACAATATAAAGAAAGGTATTAGATGTAATTATATTCCAAATATGAAAGCCCTAGCACAAGTACTTATTGAGAAAAAAAAAAAAAAAAAAAAATCCAACTTGCCCTAAAACTTTAACCCCCGAAAATCATGTTTTTTTTCCCAAAAGGAAGGTCACACTCAGCATCTTTAGCATTCAATGTGAAGAAAGGTATAAGATGTAACTATATTCCAAATATGAAAGCCCTAGCACAATAACTTATGAATGAAAATCCCAACTTGCCCTAAAACCTTAACCGGACGGAGACGGAGACGCCGACGCGAGTAGTAAAGCTCTCATATTCTTCGAATAGTCGAGCTAAAAAGGGCCGAAATTTGCATTAAATCCAGGATAGAGTTATCTAACTTGATTAATTACATAGCTGTGATGGTTAGAAAGCGTTGTAGAACATTTCAATACCATACATCCAGTATTAACTGAGCTATGGTGTAATATATGTAATTGCATGCAAAACCTTAACCAAGGTGTGACGCCGACGCCAACACCAAAGCCAGGGTGAGTAGAATAGCTGTCATATTCTCTGAGTAGTCGAGCTAAATACTATGTGGTGTAGTTGTATACCTCCCACCTCTGGTGCGGGAGGTTGCTGGTTTGATCCATGTCCAGGTCATACCAAAGATTTAAAAACAAGAGGGCCATGATGGCCCTGGAATCGCTCACCTGATTTTTATTTTTTTTTCACTTTAGCTATATAAGCCCCGCCCCCTGGCAGCCATAGTTTCCGACCAATTAACTTGGCTTGAAGGAATCTGATAGAGGGTCACCCTAGGAACAATTCTACAAAATTATTTGAAAATCGGCCGGACACTTTCGTAGAAGAAGATTTTTAACTTTTCACTACAGCCATATAAGGCAAAATAGCCCCGCCCCCCCTGGTGGCCATGTTTTTCAACCAATCAACTTGGATTGAAGGAATCTGATAGAAGGTCATACAAGGAACATTTCTACAAAATTATTTGAAAATCTGCCAACCAGTTTGGGAGAAGAAGATTTTTTAAGTTTTCACTATAGCCATATAAGGCAAAATAGCCCTGCCCACTGGCGGCCATGTTTTTCGACCAATCAACATGGCTTGAAGGAATCTGATAGTGGGTCACTAAAGGAACATTTCTACAAAATTATTTGAAAATCGGCCTGACACTTTCGGAGGAGAAGATTTTTTAAGTTTTCACTATAGCCATATAAGGCAAAATAGCCCCGCCCCCCCTGGCGGCCATGTTTTTCGAACAATCAACATGGCTTGAATTGAAGGAATCTGATAGAGGGTCATCCAAGGAACATTTCCACAAAATTATTTGAAAATAGGCCTGACACTTTCGGAGGAGAAGATTTTTTAAGTTTTCACTATAGCCATATAAGGAAAAATAACCCCGCCCCCCCCCCCCCCCCCGGCGGCCATGTTTTTTGACCAATCAACATGGCTTGAAGGAATCTCATAGAGGGTCATCCAAGGAACATTTCTACAAAATTATTTGAAAATCTGCCAACCAGTTTGGGAGAAGAAGAATTTTGAAGTTTTTTTCATTTCGTTGCCATGGAAACCAGAATTCTGCATGGATCCCAAATATTTGAAGGAAATCTGGTGAGGTCATTGAGAGGATGCTTTCTGTGAAGTTTCATCCAAATTGACCCACTGGTTACTGAGGAGAAGAAGTTTACGCACGACGCACGATGGACGCCGGACAAAAGGCGATCACAATAACTCACCTTGAGCAAAGCTCAGGTGAGCTAACAAGAGGCCCATGAGGGCCTATGCTCTACTGGGATGGTTATTTGGTCATTTTCAATCCAGAGCATGTATGTATGATGAAGATCGGATAGTAAATGGAGGCTCTATTGTGTTCACAAGCTGTTTTATAGCAATTTTGACAATTTCAAGGGCCATAATCCAGTCAGAATCGAGCTCTCATCAATATTTAACTATTATCTAAGTTTGGTGAAGATCGGATAGTAAATGGAGGCTCTATTATGTTCACAACCTGAATTATAGCAATTTTGACAATTTCAAGGGCCATAATCCAATCCCGCAAGAGCAGATCTGACTTTTCGAAAGGAACCACGCTCTCATCAATATTTAACTACTCTCTAAGTTTGGTGAAGATCAGAGAGTAAATGGAGGCTCTATTGTGTTCACAAGCTCTATTATAGAAATTTTGACCATTTCAAGGGCCATAATCCAGTCTTGCATGGGCGGATTTGGCTGGTTTGCAAAAGGAACCAAGCTCTCATCAATATCTAACTACTATCTAAGTTTGGTGAAGATCGGATAGTAAATGGAGGCTCTATTGTGTTCACAAGCTGTATTATAGCAATTTTGACAATTTCAAGGGCCATAATCCAGTCATGCAAGGGCACATCTGACTGGTTTTCAAAAGGAACCGAGCTCTCATCAATATTTAACTACTATTTAAGTTTGGTGAAGATCTGATATTAAATGGAGCCTCTATTGTGTTCACAAGCTCTATTATAGCAATTTTCGACAATTCCAAGGGCCATAATCCAGTCTTGCATGGCCGGATCTGGCTGGTTTGCGAAAGGAACCAAGCTCTCATGGATACCTAACTACTGTGTAAGTTTGGTGAAGATCAGATAGTAAATGGAGCCTCTATTGTGTTCACAAACTCTATTATAGCAATTTTGACAGTTTCAAGGGCCATAATCCAGTCTTGCATGGGCGGTTCTGGCTGGTTTGCGAAAGGAACCGAGCTCTCATAGATATCTAACTACTGTATAAGTTTGATTGAGATACAATCAAAATTGAAGACTATCCCGTTCACAAGCAATTGTTTACAGACGCACAGACGACGGACACCACACCACGGCATAAGCACTTCTGGCCTTTGGCCAGTAGAGCTAAAAATGGAAGAAACTCAATATAAGAGCAATTTCTCCTTTTGTCACACAATGTTTTCAAAATTTGTCTGCAGTAGATGCCTCAGAAAGGGTCTGTATGTGGGAAAAGGTTACTGAAAAATTCTTGAAAAACAAACACCATACAAACAAAAGTTAGAGGATACGGAAATCTCTAGCCTCTGGTTTGGCATGCAAAGCGTAATGAATAGTTTAATTTACCTGTGAAGAGTGCCAAACTCTGGTATAACCACATAAGGAGACTTCATCGTTACAGCCAGGTGAATAGTCTGTCAAATATATACAGGTCAATCAAATAATAACCATAACCCTTTTCCTCATATAGACGCTTTCTGACGCCTCTGCAGCAGACGGCTTTTTGAAAACATAATGACAAAAGAAGAAATTGCACAAAACGTGCAATTTCTCCTTTTGCCACAATGTTTTCCATTTTTTGTCATAGGTAATCCATTCAGTTATGGAGATTTTCTATGTTTTGACAAAATACGTTCAAAGTCGTCTGCTGCAGAATTGTCGTATCAGGGAAAGGGTTAAATAGAACTGTGGCTAAAAATGAATTAACTCCATTACTTCACATGACTTTGCAAAAGGTCATCTGCTTTACAATCATCAGACGAGCAATTTCAACAATCTAAAGAAAACTGAAAGAGTTAAATTGATAGAGAGTTGAAAATATTGCAATAAAAGGTGAAATTGCTCGTTTTGTTGTATCTATTTTCAAAAGTCATGTTCAATAACAGGTGTCAAATATTGTCTGTGTGAAGTAAATGGTTAACCCATTTCCCACATACAGACACAGTCTAGTGCCTTTAAATCAGACCACTTTTGAAACATAATGAGCAATTTCTACTTTTATCACAATATTTTCACCAATTGTACTTTCATTGCTAAAGAGTTTTTATAATGCTTTCAAAATTGTGTTGTATGAGCGAAAGGGTTAAACATTATTTGTTCTGACATAAACTGTTTTTACAGCTACCTGCTAATGATGATTTTCAGGTAATAATTTTCTTTGAAAACATACAAAGCAAAAAAAATCTTTCATCTGGAGAAACTGAAAGGATAATTGAAATACAGATTTGACAACAGTTTTGGAAAAGGAGCTATTGTTTATGATGGGAATCTTTTCCTTTCAAGACATTTTTTTTTCATTTTACCTCTGCTGCAGGGGCATTAAAATTGAATGTCGTCTCGTCATGTACAATATTAAAGTCTGTACAAATTATGAATAAATACTAAGATAATACAGTCAAACCTGTGTCTAAAGACCACCCATGGGAAGACAACAATCTGGTCTTTGTTTACAAGTGGTCTTTAATTGCAGTATCATTGATGCAGAAAATGAGTAATTAAGAAATTAAAAGTGAGATTGCTATAGACAGGGAATTGCTATACAAAGCTGGTCTTTAGCACAGGTTTGACTGTATATATCTTCAAAACTTGCCTTATGTTTTTCAATTGCATAAATCAAGCCAGCTTGACTGAATTTAGCCATTTCCTGGAAGGTGTAAACAGCAGCAGTTTTCATATCTAAGGTCCCTGTAGGCAGTTGGAAAAATGCTCGAACTTCACATACAGAATGCTGAAAGATGAGATAAACATTGAATATACAATAAGTTAACCCTTTCCAACCAACAGATGCTTTATGACACCTCTGCAGCAGACCTCTATTTGTCAAAATATTGTTCAACTCTATTCAATAAGTATACCTTAATATATCTCTTTCAGTGCCTAAATTACTAAAGTAGACTATTCCATGTTCGAAAAAACACAACATAGCTTTCTAACAGATATTAACCCTTTCCCACATGCAACATGCAACAACTCTGCAGAAGACGACTTTGAAAAACATACCCGAAAAAAATTAGAAACTCCCTTTAAATGAATGTACCATAATTGAATAGAGTTGAAAACATGGTGACAAAAGGAACTAATTTTGCGGTGTTTTGAAGCTTTTTTCTGGTTCCAATGATAATTTCAAAGTGGTCTGTATCGATAATTGGTTTATAATAAATACCGAGTGATTTCAGACTTTCTTATGCAATAAAAAACAAAACAAACTAGAAACGAAAGATTACCTCGTCATAGACTACCTCTACAGGTTGTATGGTTGTTTTCAGGGAGTAATCAGCCTCCACGTACAGGGGATTGGACTCAAAGTCCAGGGTAAACACTTGGTTCAAAGATGGGGCTGAAAGTGGGAATCAAGAAATTTATACTTTTCTTCCAGAAGCAGAACTCTTATTAACCCTTTCCAACATATAGACGCTTTCCGATGCCTCTGCAGCCGACGGCTTTTTGAAAACATGGGGACAAAAGAAGAAATTGCTCTGAATGAACAATTTCTCCTTTTGTCTCCATGTTTTCAACTCTATTCAAAGATTATACTTTCAAAAGATTTGCATATTTGTTTTCAAAGTCTTCTGCTGTAGATTTGTAGTATGTGGTAAAGGAATAAACATAATTTTAAAGCAGACAACTATAAATATATCATATATATATGGTATACAGTTAAACATTTAAGGTTGTTTATAAATTATTTATGAACAAAAATATTTTGCTCATTCGAAGGCTGTTCTGAAAACATAAAATTTGTTACAAACAGTGAAGATTTATCATAAACAATTTCTCCTTTTGCCACAATGATTTCAAAAATCAGTCTGTTGCAGATGCGTCTAAATACATCTGCATGAGGGAAAACGGTTAATTTGAATCTTCCATTTCTGCAAACCTGACAAAGATAGCTTTTGATGCCTCTATAGCAGAAAACCTTTGAAAACATAGTGATAAAAGGGAAAAAATGCTCAAATGCAGCAAATTTTCCATTTTCCACACGGTCTTCAACTAAGTATTGAAATTATACTTCCAGAAATGTTACAATTTCACTCTCAGATACTTTCGAAGCAGAGAGGAATTATAGCATCTTATTAGATAAATAGTTAACAGTTGACACATCGCTTTCCCGCATAAAGACGGATTTTGACGGATTTGCCGCAGACGTCTTTTGAAAACATTGTGACAAAAAGAAAAATTTCTCATAATGAGCAATTTTTCCTTTTGCCACGATGTTTCCAACTCTTCTGAATAATAATACTTTCAATTAATAAGATTTTCTATATTTTTCCCAACATGTTTTCAAAGTCGTCTGCAGCAGATTTGTTGTATGTGGGAAAGGGGTTAACAGTGTACCAAATGTCAGATTGAACAAAGATGATTTACCGTAAACATTGACATCTGATGTGACGATGGGAACCAGTTCATGTTCAATGGAAGCTCCTTCTACCGTAAAACTCTCGGTTTTACACGAAATTCTGGAAATAACAAAAAAAGAAACAAAGGGATTGATTTCTGTGTCAAGACTCTTTCTCGTAATTCTAAAAATGTTTGATAAAATATTTTATCACATAAAGCACTCTGGGAGTAAATATCAATGACGTTATATAACGTTAGTCACTTTGGCGCCAAAACCGGTAAATTTTATGTACATTTTGACATCTGATGTGAGGATGGGAACCAGTTGATGTTCAATGGCCGCCCTCATATCAAATTTTAATGGTAAATAAACTATACATATAATTGAAAAGGTAAACTACCTGAATGCATCACCAGCGGGTCTAGTCTCAAAGGAACCAAGCATCTGAGTGACGGAGACTTGAAGGATTTTCTTACTGTAGTTTACCAGCGAGAGACAGCAGCTTGACAGATTGATCTGAACTTTATACTCAATGTACTGAAATAAAAGTAGAAATCATTTTACACAAAGGCCTTTTTACCCTTTCCAACATACAATAAATCAGAAGCAGACGCCTTGAAATACATTTATGAAAAATGTTAAAAAAAATCTCTATAAACAGAGAACATTATGTGTTGCAGTAGCCATATCAGGTTTGATATTGTACTACCAGGGGCATGGACAATTGATATCTTGCCAGACCGATGTCAAATTGTTCACATTCTGAGAGGACAATATCAAACCCGATATCGCTACTGCAACATAATTTCCCATTTATTATATGACTTGTATAACTTTTAAGGCAAAATAAAAAAAAATATACAAAATTCTACATTTTAGATAACGAAATAACTAAATTTTCACATAAAATAAAATTTGTTATTGGAGTGTTAACCATGCCCCACTACATCATTTTGAATGACAAGAATTCGTAGATCAATGAGGTCACATCATATTCAGTGAAATACCATGACCATTACCAATTTATGGCACGTATTTGCGCCGGAAAAATGTGCAGGTATATAATAAATGAAAGTATCATTTTGAGCAATTTCTCCATTTGCAACAACGTTTTCAAAAGTCATCTGCTGCAGAGGTAACAGAAAGCGTCTGTATGTGTGAAAGCATTAATGTTTTAATCCATAAACTCATCATGTCCGGTTCTTACAATAATCAGACTCATCTCGATCATTTGTCTCTTTTACCCTTTCCTCCATACTGATGCATTTTGATGCCAAGTCTCAGTAGCTAAATCGGTAGCGCCGCGGGCTGTCAATCCAGGGGTCAAACGCCAGTCTGGCCAACATTCTTTCTGACATTTGATAAAAGTCAATGAGACAAGTGTCCTTTGCCTTTTTACCAATGGGCTAACAGTCTATTTGGAAAAGCAGCCAGTTTCTTGGAAAGAATGTTGTGTGGAGTACTGGTTTGATGTCAAATGTCAGAAAAAACGTTGGATGAGATGCTGTTCAAACTCAACTCACAACCTCTGGATTGACAGCCAGAGACGCTACTGACTGAGTTACCTGGGCTCAGGGAAGGGGTATTAAAAGTGATCTATATCCGAAACCGAAAGGTTGTTGTTATTGACAATCCTCACCTCTCTGGGAAGTTTAGTAGCTGTAGCATTTTTATCATATCCAATACCTTTATCCAATTTCTCCCTTTCCTCAGGGGTCAACTTTGATAGCCAGTTACCTGCAATCAACAAAATGTACAAATGTGTCAAGCATTACTTTCTCACATATGGACGCTTTCTTGCGCCTCTGCATCAGATGACATTTTGAAAACATTCCGGAAAAAGGAGAGATTGTTCATGAGGAACAAATTCTCCTTTTGCCACAAGGTTTTCAACTTTATTCTATAAAAATTCACTCATTTTTGGAAGGATTACATATTGTTTACTAAATGTTTTCAAAATCATCTGCTGCAGATTTGCTTAACCCTTTCCCTCATACGGCAATTCTGCAGCAGACGACTATGAACGTATTTTGTCAAGAAATAGAAAATCTCCATAATTGAATGGATAACCTATGACAAAAAGTGGAAAACATTGTGGCAAAAGGAGAAATTGCATGTTTTGTGCAATTTCTTCTTTTGTCACTATGTTTTCAAAAAGTCCACTGCTGCAAAGGCGTCAGAAAGCATCTATATGAGGGAAAGGGTTAAAGCTAAGGGTTATATATAATTAATTATCTAACACCCTTATTTGACCACCATACTCTATGCTGTGGGTACTCAAAAGAATATTATATGCATATGTGAAACTATCTATCTTTTGACTACCCTCTACTCAGGGTTTAAACCTTTTCCTCATACAGATGCTTTCTGACACCTCTTCAGCAGACAACTTCAAAACAAGCAGTTTCTCTTTTTGCCACAATGTTTTCAACAATGTCAGTAAATAAAATAAGAAGTCTGCAGCAGATTTGTTGTATGTGGGAAATAGTTGACCCTTTCCCTCATAAGACAATTCTGCAAAAAAATCGAAAATCTCTATAATTGAATGGAAAACCTATGACTAAAAGAGGAAAACATTGTGTGTCAAAAGGAGAAATTGCTTGTTTATAAGAAATG
The DNA here is from genome assembly GCA_031761405.1 of Serripes groenlandicus. Classification (NCBI taxonomy): domain Eukaryota; kingdom Metazoa; phylum Mollusca; class Bivalvia; order Cardiida; family Cardiidae; genus Serripes; species Serripes groenlandicus. The sequence continues at coordinate 71,689,855 of JASEVX010000005.1, forward strand.
AGAGATATATATTGATCAACGATCTATTTACTACTCCTTATCTAGGGGCAGTCGATCACCGGTAGCTCAGTCGGTAGTGACACATGCTGTCAATCCAGGGGTTGTGAGTTGGAATCCAACATTAGCCAACATTCTTTCCGACGTTTGACAAAAGTCACCTCATTCGCCTTTCAACAATGGGCTAACAGTCTATGTGGAAAAGCAGCCAGTTGCTTGGAAAGTATGTTGTGTGGGGTACTTGTGTGAGAAATCTAGGAAACACATGAGTAGGTGAACTGGCCATCGTGATATGACTGAACAATTGTTGAAAACGGTGTTAAGCTCCAATCAATATACAATTATCTAGGGGCAAACCCACATTCACATCTGACCTGCCAATACATGTAACTTCTGATTGATTCTACCCTGAAAAATCATCCACTTCTTAGATCTTCAAGATTGATATGCGAGGTCTTTTACAATAAATCACCAAACATTCTAAGTGACAATCTCATTCATAACATTTTCAACATTCAACAAATTTACAATTCTTCAGAAGACATCTTTGAAAACATTAAGGAAGGTATACAGACAAAATCTTTTTGATGTACTGAATAGGGATTCAAGTAGTAAGACTACTTTTGCATGGTATGAACAATTTCTTATTTTGTCAAAAAAAAAATCAAAAGACTGCTGCAGTACCTGGCTCCTCTTCTTCCTCTACATCAATTTCTTCATCCTCAGAACTGGAACCAAACCAGCCAGAAAACCAACCTCCACTTTCTTTCTTCTTAGTCTTTACTTTTTCTGGTGCATACTGCATAACACAAAAGGAGGATACTTGCCTTAACCCTTTGCCACATACAGATGCTTTCTGAAGCAGACGACTTTTGAAAACATTATGGCAAATGGAGAAATTGCTCATAATGCCTTCATTTATTGAGATTTTCCATATTTTTTGTCTAGATGTTTTCAAAGTCATCTGAATTGTTGTATATGGGAAACGGTTAACCCTTTCCTCTGATGTCAATGACTATGGCAAATATTTATTGAAAGTATTTTAAAGCTGAGAATGATGTGCTTATCAATATTTTATGAACATGTAGATAAAAAATATAAAAAAAAAAATTATTACATCAGGATGGTAATTATGAAGCAATGATTAAATAGAAGCTTTCTGATGCCTCTGCAGCAGACAGCTTTTTGAAAACATAGTGACAAAAGAAAAAATTGCTCAAAACAAGCAATTTCTCCTTTTGCCACAATATTTTCCACTTTAGGTAATAGGTTACTCCATTCAATTATAGAGATTTTCCATTTTTTGACAAAATATGTTCAAAGTCATCTGCTGCAGAATTGTCGTATGAGGGAAAGGGTTAAGGAAACTTTCGCTAATTCCACTGAGATGTTTTCAATGTCATCTGCTGCAGGTTTGCTGTATGTTGGAAAGGGTTAAACCTTGTGTTGAGGGTACTCAAAAGAATATTCTCACTAAGATGACCGAATGATTAGCATTGGGGATTAGGAACCGGACATTCCAAGTTCGATCCCAAGTCACAGTGTGGTGGTCATGGTTAAGTACCTAAGTCACAGTGTGGTGGTCATGGTTAAGTACCCAAGTCACAGTGTGGTGGTCATGGTTAAGTACCCAAGTCACAGTGTGGTGGTCATGGTTAAGTACCCAAGTCACAAGTGTGGTGGTCATGGTTAAGTACCCAAGTCACAGTGTGGTGGTCATGGTTAAGTACCCAAGGACAATGCACATTTTCTAGCCTAGTACTGGTTTTAATACCCAGTCATCATGAATAAGTGAACTGTCTCGATAATATAACTGAAATAATGGAAAAATGCCGTAGAAGCCCGATAAATTATAAAACCACATATTTTGAGTACCCAAAATGTTGGGTTTATCCCTTTTCCACATACAACAAATCTGCAGCAGACAACTTTCAACTAAACAATAATTCTTATTCTACATTTGAAAACATTGTGGTAAAAAAAAGAAATTCCTCATTATGAGCAATTTAATTTTTTACCACATTTTTTTCAAATGTCATCTGCCGCAGATGCATCAAAATGCGTCTACAAATTGTAAATGGTTGAACCCCTTCCACACATATAGACGCTTTCTGATACCTCTGCAGCAGACGACTTTTGAAAACATTGTGACAAATGGAGAAATTGCTCAAAATAAGCAAAATACTCCTTTCGCCACAAAGTGTTTTTACAGTAATTAAATATTCATTTATCAAGTGTTTCCGTGTTTTTGCCAAGATGTTTTTAAAGTCATCTGCTGCAGATTTGTTGTATGTGGGAAAGGGTGAAATACCTCAGCCTTGGCCTGTGTCCTCGCCATGACGATGTTAGCTACATCTAGTCCTCCCTCAAGCTCCCAGAGTTTAGATTTGATTGATTCCAGATTAGGCTGCTCCAAGCTCTTCTTATACAACTCTATGTATTTTCTGTATCTTGCCCTATAAACAATTACGATATATAATACATGTTCCTTATTTTTTTATGTGACCCTTATTTAAAGGTGCTGAACTCCAGATTGATATCAACATTTTGAAATGTTGAAACTTCTGCAAATATTGCTAATTGTGACAACAAAGTAAGAAATAAATAGTTAAAAACTATTTTGGCAGTAAATGTTGATAAACTGTCAATTGAAAGTCATGAAAATATACACAATTTGGCTTACTGGGTATATGTCTACCAAGTTAAAACGAAAAATAAATGATCAATATTTAGATGTTTTTATACTGGAAAGAGAAATTATTACTCCCAGATTTTATCCCAGAATTATAATTCTAACATTTCAAGACAACATTTGAACAGTTTTAAAACTTTGACAAGACTATCTATAATCTGGAGTTCAGCACCTTTAACATACAGACACTTTCTGTTGCCTCTCCTGCAGACAACTTTTGAAAACATTGTGGCCAAAAGAAAATTTGCTCACAATGAGAGAATTCAGCTTTTGTCACAATGTTTTCAACTCTATTCACTTAATCCACCATCATCTAGAGCGAGTCTCTATATTTTTGCCTACATGTTTTTAAAGTCGTCTGCTGCAATTTTGTTGTATGTGGGTTAATCATATTGATCAAGCGTATGTGACCATGGAGACGTATATCGAGGGCTTGGCGTGAAACAGTTGTAACTAAAATTGTTATTTTTTTTACCAAGGTTAATCACCTCGCCATAAAGTCTTTATAAGCTTTAAATCATTTTTTCTAGGTAAACAATGGAAATTTAGGTGGTATTGCTTGTTCTGAGCAATGGCACCTAAATTTGCATTGTTTACAAAGGGGTCAAAATTGCCCCTAAACCAGAGATTTAAAAACAAGCCCTCAATATACTCAACAAACTTTGAAAACATCTAGCTAACCCTTTCCCTCATACGACAATTCTGCAGCAGACGACTTTGAACGTATTTTGTCAAAACATAGAAAATCTCCATAATTGAATGGATAACCTATGACAAAAAGTGGAAAACATTGTGGCAAAAGGAGAAATTGCACATTTTGTCACTATGTTTTCAAAAAGCCGTCTGCTGCAGAGGCGTCAGAAAGCGTCTATATGAGGGAAAGGGTTATTGAACAAAGTTGAAAACAGGGATAAGGTGAAATTGATCATCATGCTTTGCTGCAGATTTGTCATAAATTCCTATACCTGTGCTCCTTGATCCTTTCCCAAGAGTAGGGTCTGATCCTCTCCTCCACCACAGCTGTGTAGGCATAGATCCACCAGGACCTTGGGCTGATCTTGAGTGGCACATTGGGATGATACCGGCGGTACTTTTGGTTCACTGCCATCAGTTGTAAGGAGTCTTTTAAACTTAGAATATTTAGGAACTGTACAATAGAAATAATGAATGTGGCTTTTAATATTGAGAAACTGCTCAAAATAAATAATGGATGTGGCTTTTAAACTTATAAATATTTAGGAACTGTATAGTATACACTAGAAATAATGAATGTGGCTTTTATACTTAGAATAATGAGGAACTGCACAAAAGAAACAAAGAATGTGTGTTTTAAACTTAGAAAAATTTAGGAACTGTACGATAGAAATAATGAATGTGGCTTTTAAACTTAGAAATATTTAGGACCTGTACAATAGAAATAATGAATGTGGCTTTTAAACTTAGAATATTGAGGAACTGCACACAAGAAACAAAGAATGTGTGTTTTAAACTTAGAAAAATTTAGGAACTGTACAATAGAAATAATAGACGTTTTTTGTTTTACCGCGATTTTCAATATTTCAAATAGATTGCAAAAACATGAAGAGAAAAGGAGATACATGTATTGCTACAAAATTATCTGCAGTAAAGACATTTCTATTAACCCTTTCCCTCATATAGACGCTTTCTGACGCCTCTGCAGCAGACAGCTTTTTCTCCTTTTGCCACAATGTTTTCCACTTTTAGTCATAGTTTATCCATTCAATTAAAGAGATTTTCTATTTTTTGATAAAATATGTTCAAAGTCGTCTACTGCTGAATTGTCTTATGAGGGAAAGGGTTAACCAATTTTCACCTGCAGACTCATTTTGACGCAATAGCAGCAAATGACTTTTGAAAACATTGTGGACAAAGGGGAAATTGCTCATAATGAGCAATTTCTCCTTTGGCCACAATGTTTTCAACTTTATTAAACAATTAAGCTTTCTTTTATTGAGATTTTTCAGGTTTTTGTCACTTTGCTTTCTAGGTTGACTGCTGCAGCTTTGTTGTACGTGGGAAGGGATTAATACAATCACACAAACTGACCTGTTGCCGGGACAAGAGTATCTCCACATCCTGAAATACTACATCTGCAAAGAACTTTGGCAAGGACAGTTTATTGTCTTTACTGATGATCAATCGCGTCTCAGCGGACACTGGCTCCACGACTAAAAATATAATATACAGAGGACTAGATAGGGAGGAATTAACCCCTTTCCCACATATACATGCTTTCTGACGCCTCTGCAGCAGACGGCTTTTGAAACTATTGTGACAAAAGAAGAAATTGCTCAAAACAAGCAATTTCTCCGTTTGCCAAAATGTTTTCAACTTCTTTCAGTAAATATACCCTCATATTTAGGGATTTTTCTATAGTTTTGTCCGCAAGTTTCCAAAGTCGTCTGCTGCGGATTTGTTGTATGTGGAAAAGGGTTAACTGGTCTTTTATCCAAAATATCTTTCTTATCAGATGATTCTTTTGAGTACCCAAAACATAGGGTTTGAGAGTCAAATCAGGATTTTAAAACCTGAAAAATGCCCCTTATCTTGAGTTTGACTTTGTGTTACACAATACGCTCTATAAGCCCTTTCTGAGAATGCAACAAATCAACAATGGACAACTTTGAAGACAAGGACAAATTGCTCATTTGATGTTTTCAAAAGTCTTCAGCTGCTATTTAGTAATTAGCTAATATGTTCAATTAACAGAAACACAAGTAACAGACAAAATCTCTGTAATCTTAATTTCTTATCAAAATGGTTTGCTGTGGGGATTTGTCTTATTTAATCCTTTCCCACATAAAACAAATCTGCAGCAGTCAACTTTGAAAACCTCCAGACAGAAACACGGAAAATCTTTATAAATGAAGGTGTAACAACTGAAAACAGTTAAAAAAACTTTGTGGCAAAAGGAGAAATTGCTCATTACATCGGCAAAAATATAGTAACTCTTTATAAATAAAAGACAAATTATTATTAAATGTGAAAACATTGTGGCAAAAGGAGAAATGGTGCATAATGAGTTTTCAAAAGTGTCTACGCAAGGGAAAGGGTTAATTTTCCCATAAAATGAAGATTCATACAAAGGTTCTATGGTTGGTTTGTACAGAGAACAACTTAAAATATACAATGTAAAATAAATACGGAATATTATGTTGCAGGAGCGATAAATTGGTTCGTATTGTACGACGAGTAATGAGGAAAAAATCGATATCTTACGAGATTGAAGGTTGAGTAAGATATGGATTTTCCAATGCTACGAGTTGGACAATATAACCTATTTAAAGCTCATGTAGCGTAATTTTTCTGTTATTATATAGATCTACCTACAATCTATTAACCCTTTCCCTGATATAGACGCTTTCTGACGCCTCTGCAACAGATGGCTTTTTGAAAACATAGTGACAAAAGAAGAAATTGCTCAAAACAAGCAATTTCTCCTTTTGCCACAATGTTTTCCACTTTTAGTCATAGGTTATCCATTCAATGATATGCGAGATTTTCTATCTTTTGACAAAATATGTTCAAAGTCTATTTTGCAGAATTGTCGTATGAGGGAAAGGGTTAAGAGTGAATAAAGTAACAAATATTTAGATACAATTTATTTTTTATTGAGATAACAATTTTCTAATAAAGAAATGAAGATTAAATGGCGGATGAATATTTACTACAATACTTAGGCCCACCCCATATAATGTATTCTAGTACGTAGGCCCCACCAAATAATATCATCAAATTAAATTTTCATTGCTTTGTGGAAACAAAATGACTTACACAATCTTTATTTGCGTTTTTTTTTTAATTTGATGCAAGGTTTTTCGAAATTAATAATAGAAACCAGGGCTACGCAAAACCGATAAATTGCCGGTTTAAACCGATTTTGAACTCGGCGGACCGTTTTCAATCTTAAAACTAGTAACTAAATCGGTCCAGGAATTTTTATAAATTAAAACTAATATAAAATCGGTCCAGGAATTTCTATAAAGCTAACTATATAACACCTCCGCTACAGGTCACTTTGTAAACAGAGTCATCTGTACACCTTCGAGATAGTCACTTACCGTGACGTTAACAGGATTATCGATCCAATTAACTTTGACAATCGTGTAAACTGATAGATAATGAATGGATGACGGAATTACCCGAGAAAATCCCATTGAATGCATGCGGTAATAATTTCATGCATCTGATTGGCTGTTGGGGTTATTAGGGAATTTCCATAGGTCATGTGACCTTTGTAACCCCTTTCAAGATGGCATGGAAAAAGGGATATTAACGAAACATGTCGTAAAAATAAATTTGTCACTGTATACACTGTATATTTTATAAGGCAGAAGTTTTAACTTCATTACTTTTAATTTGCCCTTCGATACATTAGTGAAAGGGCTCAACGAAATTTACTTGCGATGTTCAAAAAGTCAAATGACCGGCTTGGCAACGCTAATTATGTTGACAAAGAGAACCGGATGAAACCAGTTCATAATTACTCAGCTGGGTAAATGTACTTACCTAAAAAATGGCTTTCTCTAATTATTTCAGTCATGGTAATTCCAAAACAAAAAAGACCTTTTTTGTAGTAAATATTTAATTTTTATGTAGACAAAACAAAGTAAACCATACAGATAAGAGAAATGTATCTTCTGTGCGAAACCAATAATTTTCTAGTACGTACGGGTCGAACAATCTTAAGTACGAACGAGCAATGTAAACACACATTGTAAACAAACATGCGCGGTTATGTTCGTCTGCAAATTTTGGAAAATAACGAGCGATGACACTGTTATGCAACCATCTATGCAAGGTAACCTGCAATAAACATGAAATTGGTGTATATTTGTTTTTAAAAGAGTTTCAATGTAAAAAAAAATAACGGGGGGGGGGGTTGAAAAATATTCTGGACCGAATGAGATTTCAAAATTTCCGGAGCCCTGATAGAAACCATTTTCCAAAATGGTTGTCTGCCTATTTTACTATGTAACCTGGATTCAAAACCTCGTCGAAAGTAGCCAGCGCACTGTCTGACGTCACACGACCGTATTTTACATGTGTATAATACGGATCTTTTATCTGTCGTTTCTGAACTGCGCATGACAATATACATGTATTTGCGCTGGAAAATGTACAGGTATATAATAAATGCCAAAAGATTACACAACTAGGCTGATCTGGGTCTTCAATGGTGCAGATTTTCTATGATGATTTCAAACCTGTCATCAATAAATATCAGCCTTTTGCCACCATTCAAAACTTAATTATGCGTCACAACTGCAAATAAACTTTGAACAAGAGCACCACGTACGGCACAGACGCTCGACTGATAGGGAGGAAACAGAAAAAAACAAGAGGCCCATGAGGGCCTATGCTCTACTGGTATGGTTCTTTGGTCATTTTCAATCCAGAGCATGTATGTATGGTGAAGATCGGATAGTAAATGGAGGCTCTTTTGTGTTCACAAGCTGTATTATAGCAACTTTTACAATTTCACGGGCCATAATCCAGTCTTGCATGGGCGGATCTAGCTAGTTTTCAAAAGGAACCAAGCTCTCATCAATATTTAACTACTATCTAAGTTTGGTGAAGATCAGATAGTAAATGGAGCCTCTATTGTGTTCACATGCTCAATTATAGCAATTTGGACCATTTCAAGGGCCATAATCCAATCTTGCATGGGCGGATCTGGCTGGTTTACGAAAGGAACGGAGCTCTCATGGATATCTTACTACTGTATAAGTTTGGTTGAGATACAATCAAAAGTGAAGACTGTATCATGTTAACAAGCTCTTTTATAGCAATTTTGACCATTTCAAGGGCCATAATCCAGTCATGCATGGGCGGATCTGGCTGGTTTTCGAAAGGAACCGAGCTCTCGTGGATATCTAACTACTGTATAAGTTTGGTTGAGATACAATCAAACGTGAAGACTGTATCGTGTTAACAAGCTCTTTTATAGCAATTTTGACCATTTCAAGGGCCATAATCCAGTCATGCATGGGCGGATCTGGCTGGTTTTCAAAAAAATCGAGCTCTCATAGATATCTAACTACTGTATAAGTTTGGTTGAGATACAATCAAAAGTGAAGACTGTATCGTGTTAACAAGCTCTTTTATAGCAATTTTGACCATTTCAAGGGCCATAATCCAGTCATGCATGGGCGGATCTGGCTGGTTTTCGAAAGGAACCGAGCTCTCATGGATATCTAACTACTGTATAAGTTTGGTTGAGATACAATCAAACGTGAAGACTGTATCGTGTTAACAAGCTCTTTTATAGCAATTTTGACCATTTCAAGGGCCATAATCCAGTCATGCATGGGCGGATCTGGCTGGTTTTCGAAAGGAACCGAGCTCTCATGGATATCTAACTACTGTATAAGTTTGGTTGAGATACAATCAAAAGTGAAGACTGTATCGTGTTAACAAGAAATTGTTTACGGACGGACGGACGACGGACAAATCGCCACGACATAAGCCCTTCTGGCCTTTGGCCAGTAGAGCTAAAAATGAGCTAAACAAAAAACCTTAACCGAACGACCACGCCGACGCCAACGCCAGGGTCATGACAATAGCTCTCGCTTTTTTCAAAAGTCGAGCTAAAAAAGGATAAGTTTTGCCTAAATAAAATCTAATTAATTTTTAACGAATTATTTTTTCTTAAAAAATATTTCTGTTATCCCGTTTGATACGTGATTTGACCTTTAACATTTCCCATTTCGCGTTTTGTTAAACTACACCTTTGCTGAAAATAGTCCCTAGTTTTTTTCCGATATTGTATCCCTTTGATGTGTTATTTCAATTACGAAAACACATATTTATACTATCGAATCAACACAGAGAATCAATTCTCAAGAAAATATCAAATTAACAGTTAATGCATATATTTCATATGTCGGTAGGCACGTATGAATTCGGAGTTTTAGGCCAATTGACTAGTAACGTAGTATACAGGTGCCCATTATGTAACGCTGGCAAAAACCTGACCTTTGACCCAAAGCTCTAGACTGCAGAGCTCCAGATAATGTGCGTGAATACATGATCACGCATTGAAATGCAGGAAAAACGAATGAAAACATTTGCTGTTCGTCGTATCAAGCATTTAAACGCGGAAAAACGAATATAAACAATTTCTGTGCGTCGTTTTAATCGTAAGACAAAAATTAATGAAAGTGACACATTTTTCAGAGATCGTTAAATATAATCGCGGTCAAATAAATTACCCTAACACCGTATGTTAATTTGACACTTCACCAATATGTAGTTCTTACGATACAACGAGTTCTCACGCTTCGGAATTGATACACAAATAATGTTTGCCCACGGGCGAAAAAAGATCCGTCTGCACAATCAATTAAACCTGGTTCGTTATTAAAATATATCAAAATGGAAGAACTGTTGAGTTCCGCAGAATACGTTTTTAATCATTTAATCAATGACGTGGTAAATAAACAACAGCCAATTAAAAGAAAACAACATGAAACAGTTTTCCCCAAAACAATCCATCTTTGGATACGGGAGTTCCCGTGGTTGAATTTGATTGATGAAGTTATGTATTTTGTCTTTTCGTCCCTAGTAATACACAATGTTTCCCTCAAATAATAAAGTTCATCAAGATTAAGTGATTTACCAATATTATTTAATATTTAATTCACATACTGGTCAATGAATCATTCTTGAAACATGTCTTTAACCCATCGGAAGGGTCTGTTAGGTGTGTTCAAGTAAGAATAAAGTTGTTAAACATTAGGTTAAAAAACATTAAATATTCCATTTAGTAATGCAAGCATTTTGGACAAATTTGAAGTTGTACAAACAATTGATTTCATTATATAATGACGTTGCATATGGAATACACCCCCAAAACCAGGGATTTATCTACGTCCCTGCCAATTTCACACTATGAGGCGATCAAACATAAGCCATTTGATATGAGTCTTTTGTCTTGAAATGCATTGTATACTAAAGTATTCAAAGGGAGGTAATTAATTAATTTATTTATTTATTTATTGGGGTTTTACGCTGCTTTCAACAATATTTCAGTTATATCACGGCGACAGTTCACTTATTCATGATCCCTGGGTAAACAAACCAGTACTAGGCTAGAAAATGTGCCTTGCCACAAGGGCACCCCACCATGACCGTAGTGCCGCGACTAGGGATCGAACCCAGGACACCCGGTTTCGAAATCCCCGACGCTAACCACTCGACCACAACGGATTACGGGAGGTTATTAAACAAGATTTATAAACATGAATAAAATGTTTATTAAAGTAAATTGTAAATTCAAAATAGTGCAGTAAAAGGAACAAATGCTTATATTGAGCAATTTTTCACGTTGAAATAATGGTTACTGCTGCAGTATCATCAACAACATGTTGTCATTATGATGAACATTTCTCTCTCTTTTGTGTTCATGGTCGGATACACAGCAAGCGTATATTGTTGAAATCAGAGTTGTTGATTTACTGTTTAAACTGTTACATGGATACATAGGTAGTGGAATGCCTATTTAATGTAAGAAGCATTATACATAAGTTAAAAACATGTTGACCTTCCTTATTTTGGGGTGATGAGCTTCCTGTAGTGATTCACTCTTTAATAACTATTATAGGGAGTGAAACATATTTGACCCAAGTAATTGTATGGAGCTCTGTATCACAGAGATGCCAACACATTTGTGAAAGTATCGCTGTGCATTTGTATTTGTTTCCTTAAGATGATAGTAGAAAAACAAAATGACATACATGTTAACACCTAAACGCACACAGGAAAATCTCACCGTTTTGTCTCAGTTTCCAACTTGAAAACGGTGTTTTAATTATAGACCATTCATTTATAATCATCAGTCATTCGGGCAAAGGTGCGCGTCAAAATGCTTGTTTTATCAAGAAAAGCGTCTATTTGTGGGAAAGAGTTAAGTATGCTAGTCAATATCTATTGTTGTTACCATCCGCAACAGGTTTCTCATGATGCATTTAATTTATCAGGGATCAGCAAATCATATATCCATACCACTACAGTATTGAGACACTTTTCACATTTTTAACATAAAATTGTTTGCAGAAGATTTGTGCACATTTCAAATATTGAAGCCTTTACCCTATGGTGCAGAGGCTTTATGATGACAGACATCTTTAGAACACATTTTGTCTGAAATAGAGCTTGCTCAATTCAAGTAATTCCAATTTGCCCATAATATTTTCTTCCCCTTTGTATTATACCTCCATTTATAAAGCTTTTGATATTTTTTGCAAAGATATGTTCAAAGTCGTTTGCTGCAGATGTGTTGTATGTGGGAAAGGGTTAATTAACAAACCATGAAATAAGCTTTAAAAAATTAGATGATATCAATAAGGTTTTACTCAAAGGGTAAAGTAAGAAATGTTATGAAACAAGAGGGCCAAGATGGCCCTAAATCGATCACCTAATTGATAGTAAATTAGTAGCAAATATTTAACTGCAAATATATGAGAAAATTTGATCAGGGAGTGCAAATGAAACTGCAAGGAGTGAACACTTCTCAAGAAACAGCTTATCAGTAAAGGCCATTTATATCTTGAAATCTAACAAGAACTTTAATAAGAATGGAATTATAAAGTTTTTGTCATTTTGCACCTTTCCGGATGCTGCCTTGCTGCCCTGTTTTTCAACGAAATCAATATGGCTTCAACAGTTTATTTAGAGGGTCACTTAAGGAACATTTCTACCAAATTATCTTGCAATCGCACAAGCAGATTATGGAGGAAAAGGATTTTTAAAATTTGGGTATTTTTCTCACTTTCTGATGCCGCAGCAACCAAAGTTCTCAATGGAATTTAAATCTTTGAACAATTTTGAAAGAGGACCACCAAAGAACATTCCTGTAATGTTTGTGGAAATTGGTCTATTGGAATGGTAGGAGTTGGTTGTCATTTGTAGCTAAAAGTTCAATTTGCCCTTTTTGTGATGACGCCTGGTTGATATGATTGTGTAACCAATCAAAACGGCTTAAACAAATTAAATAGAGGATCATTACAGTAAGATTCGTATTATATTTTCTTAAAATCAGACAAACACTTTCATAAAAATGGAATTTTCAAATTTTGTCATTTTGCCCTTTTTCTGATGCCGCCTGACTGCCATGTTTTTCGACCAATCAGTATGGCTTGAACAATTTTTATAGAGGGTCACCCAAGGAACATTTCTACCAAATTATATTTGAATCTGACAGGCAGATTCGGAGGAGAAGATTTTTAAAGTTTGGACATTTTGTCCCCTTTCTGATGCCGCAGCAACCAAAGTTCTCAATGGAATTTAAATCTTTGAACAATTTTGAAAGAGGACCACCAAAGGAACATTCCTGTGATGTTTTGTGGAAATTGGTCTATTGGAATGGTAGGAGTTGGTTGTCATTTGTAGCTAAAAGTTCAATTTACCCCTTTTGTGATGACGCCTGGTTGCTATGATTGCGTAACCAATCAAAACAGCTTTAACAAATTAAATAGAGAATCATTACAGTTAGATTCGTATTATATTTTCTTAAAATCAGACAAGCACTTTCATAAAAATGGAATTTTCAAATTTTGTCATTTTGCCCCTTTTTTGATGCCGCCTGACTGCCATGTTTTTCGACCAATCCGTATGGCTTGAACAATCTTTATAGAGGTTCACCCAAGGAACATTTCTACCAAATTATATTTGAATCTGACAGGCAGATTCTGAGGAGAAGATTTTTAAAGTTTGGACATTTTGTCCCCTTTCTGATGCCGCAGCAACCAAAGTTCTCAATGGAATTTAAATCTTTGAACAATTTTGAAAGAGGACCACCAAAGGAACATTCCTGTGATGTTTGGTGGAAATTGTCCTTGCGGTTCAGGAGGAGATGATGTTTAAAGCTAAAAGTTAACGCCGGACGGACGGACGGACGAACGGACGACGGACAAAAAGTGATCAGAATAGCACATAGTATGCAACAGTGTGGCTAGCATATTTTACCCATTATGCTACTACATTATGCATGTTTAATTTTTAAAATAAATCCTGTTTTACCCATACATTTTTCACAATTATCCTTTACACCCAGTATATTACAGTATATATTGTACATTTCCAGGACAATATATACCAGGTGTCAAAGGAAACGTGTCGGAAATATTTTAATTTTATTCAAAATAGTTTCTTCGGACTAATTTCATTCAAAGTATATTGCAAATCATTCCGAAATTGGTTTTTGTTTGTTTGTTTGGAGTTTAACGCCGCTTTCAACAGCTTTGGTCATATCACGGCGGTCAGTGCACCTACCCATGTTTTCCTGGCTTTCCCACACCAATACTTACACAACATTCTTTCGAAGCCACTGACTACTTTCTCACATAGATCAGAGGTGAGAGGCAATTGAAAAATCGCCCGAAAGAATGTCGCCGCAACCGGGTATCGAACTTCCGAAATTGGATTCCAGAATTTCATTGTCATCAGTTCAATAACGTCTACGCAACGATGCAGTGAACGTCGTAGGGGTCCTGCACAAAAACACACTATTTTCAGTATCTGGTATAACGGGCGCCTGGCGCGAAGACCAACAGAACGTAAACGTCTCCCAACGGTTGATACTGATATCCTCCTACGTGTTGGAATCGCTCTTAACGTCTGGGTCGCCGGCACTAACTGATTTTGCAGCTGCACGCGACGTAAACGTCGGTCCTCACGCGGTGTGGTTACACGTGGTCTACCTGTACGAGGACGATCAGCGACACTAGCATTCGCCCTGTAGCGTTGCCACAGTCTATTGATGGTGATATGGGCGACGCCAAATAACCCTGCGACACGTTCTTGCGTCAACCCACTCTCCAGCATCCCCACAGCACGTAAACGTTGATCATTACGAAGCCGTGGCATTCGATGTTTTTTCAAGAATTGGCACACATGTACACAGCTTAAACGACTTTATCCGATTCAAAATCACACAGATAACCGAAAACGTCAAAAAAACATGTTTTGCACGAAATTCAGCCTGGCGACCTTAATAATGGGTGCACGAGATTTTCCTTTAGCAGACAAACAAAAGGTGCCCGGCCATATCGATAAATTACCGTATTTTACTAACGTAATGATCAGAAACACAATTTTTTTTTTTTAAATAATGTAACGCTTCTTTTGACGCCTAGCATATATGGACAAAGATTATTTATAATCATGAAATAGACTAGATTGTCTTAAAACTACTAAGTCTTAAAGCGAGTTTAAAACAAACAAAAAACATGATCAAATGCAATTTTTAATTACATTTTCAAAATAATTTGTTACTAGTACTTTCAGTACTTTGATTTTATTTAATATAGTTACTTACTGAAGTCAAATTCCTCTTCAAAAATACTGTGTTTTAATATAGACTGTTGAAGTAGATTCTGAAATAGAAATCAATTTGTAAAATACAGCTGCAGTCAATAAATGGAATATGTAATTGTAAGGTTTATTTTTGAAAAACATTTCTTTCTGTCAACAAAAGATGATTATAAGATACAACGTAAATCCAAAGGTGAACGCTCTACCACATCGCTATAAAAGTTAGCTCTATAGCAAGGCAGTATAAGTGTCCCCTTATACAAATACCCCCACCAAACTTGAAATTCTTCCGGGGCTGAGAATGTTGTGAAACGTTCTTGAGGCTTTTCATATGCAGTCTTTTATGAGGCACCATTATAACAGACCTCAAAGATCCGAACCTTGGACCTTTTGATCCGAAGGCGAAAGCTCTACTAGATCGTTATAAAAGCTAGCCATACAGCAAAGCAGTTTAAGTGTCCCCTTATACATATACCTTGACTACTTAACCCTTTCCCTCATACAACAAATTTACAGAAGACGACTTTGAAAACCGAGTGACAAAAACCTGAAAAATCTCCATAAAAGATAGCTTAATTGTTAAATAAAGTTGAAAACATTGTGGCCAAAGGAAAAATTGCTCCTTTCTCCTTTTGCCACAATGTTTTCAAAAGCCTTCTGCTGCAGATGTGTAAAAACAAGTCTGCAAGTGAGAAAGGGTTAATGTTTTTTCACTTGAAATTTTGAGCCATCTGCCGTAGAAGAAGAGTAAAAAGCATTTTCATATTTTGCCACATTGTTTTCAACACTATTATAAATTAAACTTACATTTATAGATTTAAAAAAAAAATGCCTTGATGTTTTTCACATTTATCTGCTATTTTTTTTTTGTATGTGGGAAAGGGTTAAATATATCAAACTTAAATTGACTTCACAAGTTAACACCATCTTTCATGTATTATTCAAAACAATAAACACTGTAGTGATTCCCAGAAAAGATAATTGCAAAGGGAGTTAATTAACCCATGTCTTTAGACTTTAGTCCCATAGACTTTTTCTGAAACCTCTGCAGCAGACGACTTTTGAAATCATTGCGGCCAAAGGAGAAATTGCTCATAATGAGCAATTTCTCCATTTGCCACAATGATTTCAACTCTATTCAATAATCATACTATCATTTATAGAGATTTTCTATATTTTGCACTTGATAATTTCAAAGTTGTCTACTGCAGAGTTGTTGTATGTGGGAAAGGGTCAATTTACATTAACCATATTCCTGATGTAATATTCTAAGAATTGTCTGGTATGAAAACATTTGAGAAAAAACCTATAAAATCTTGATAAGTGGAAGTATAATTTTGATAAAGACTTGAAAACATTGCGCAGGAAAAGAAAATATTATTGAAATAAATTACAAGTATTCCTTTCCTGCAATGTTTTCAAAAATAAAAATCCCCTTCTACTTTAAATGTAGCATGTATACAAGGGAATGGATTAACCTTTTCCCACAAACATAATATGCTTTCTGACGCCTCTGCTGCAGATGACTTTTGAAAACATTTTCCACAATGTTTCAAATCTATTCGGTGATTTCATGTTCCTTTATAGAGTTCCCATAGTTTTGCCTAGATGTTTTCAAAGTTGTCTGCTACAGATTTGTTGTATGTTGGAATGGGTTTAAACAAATCACTAGCTTATCATAACAAGAGACAACCGATGTAGCCTGTTGAGAGACAAAAGCACCTCAAGTGAATGCCAACGCTCGTCTGCTTTTTTCTAAGTAAAAAAAAGGGGCATTACTGAATAATATATTTGACTTAGTATAGACCTGCTTATTGTTCCTAGGAACATGACTTTTGTGTTCCAAGTTTTATTTGAAAATGTTGAATATTTTTTAGAGTTATGAGTTTTGTGACGACACAGACGATGCCAAGAGTTAAAATATAACTAAGACCATACCCTCCATCCATCTGTGTTAATTCTAGATCTAATGAGATGCTGCTCAGGTATGTAAGGATTCCAATAGACTGATAGCTCACTCATCTCCATTAGCTATAAATATAGAATAACACATGTGATATACACTCATGTAAGGTTAGCTCACTCATCTCCATTAGCTATAAATAAAGAATAACACATGTGATATACACTCATGTAAGGTTAGCTCACTCATCTCCATTAACTATAAATATAGAATAACACATGTGATATACACTCGTGTAAGGTTAGCTCACTCATCTCCATTAACTATAAATATAGAATAACACATGTGATATACACTCATGTAAGGTTAGCTCACTCATCTCCATTAACTATAAATATAGAATAACACATGTGATATACACTCATGTAAGGTTAGCTCACTCGTCTCCATTAGCTATAAATATAGAATAACACATGTGATATACACTCATCGCCATTAACTAAAAATATAGAATAAACATGTGATATACACTCGTGTAAGGTCAGCTCACTCATCTCCATTAACTATAAATATAGAATAAAACATATGTGATATACACTCATGTAGTGATAGCTCCCTCATCTCCATTAACTAAACATATATAATAAACATGTGATATACACTCATGTAGTGATAGCTCACTCATCTTCATTAACTAAAGATATAGAATAAAACATGTGATATACATTCATGTAGGGTTAGCTCACTCATCTCCATTAGCTATAAATATAGAATAAAACATGTGATATACACTCATGTAGTGATAGCTCCCTCATCTCCATTAACTAAAGATATAGAATAAAACATGTGATATTCACTCTTTCGCTACTAGATATCCCAAATTCGACTCTTACATGTTGAAAATTGGACCACTCTATATTTTCGTCCAACAGAAAATTTGGTAAAATTTAAAGTCTAAGTGGCAAACAATGCAGATTTCAGGAGAAACTGCTCATTACCAGCTGTCTCACCTGAATCTACATTATTTTCAAAAGCCTTTTATTGCCTTTGGCAGCAAAAGAGTTAAATTAAGAAAACAAAAGTGATTTTTTTTTTTTTTTTAATATGAGGGCAATGAGGCCCTGGATCGTGCACTAGAGAATGTGCATTTTAAGTCAAAATCAATATTTACAGGACATTAAATTATTCTGATCAATGCAGCTTAACGAAACACAAGCGAACAGTGAAGCTCATGCACCTTGAGTACTCTGTGCTCAAGTGAGCTAAATTTTAAATATGTGCCACAATTTGTTTAGTCTTCGAAATAAAACCATTATTTTCATTTGTTCATTTCTTTTATCCATCTTCTTTCAGACATTTATGGTTAATATTTTCCATATGCAAACAACTTTTAAAAACATTGCAGCAAATAAGGAAAAAATTTCTTTTGTCATAGTATTTCTCAATCTATTCAATAAATATACTATCAAACTTTCATTTATATTGATGCAGAGCTCTAGATAAGAAAAGTATTTCACATCCCCAAATCCTTAAATGACCCTCAAATTCTATGTTGTGGGTACTCAAAGGAATTGTTTCAGTGAGACGATTCTTTTGAGTACATACAACATAGAGTTTGGTTGAGTCATAAGAGAGATACCGTTTGGTAAACACCAGTTTACTCCTCCTTATCTATAGACCTCTGTTGATGTGTTAAACCGTTTCCCACAAACAGACACTTTCTGATGCCTCCGCAGCAGACGAGTTTTAAAAGCATTGTGGCTCATTATAAGCAATATTTCCATTTGCCACAAAGTTTTCACTTTTATTTACTAATTAAACTTTCATGTAAAAAGATTTTCAACATTTTTGCCCATATCTTTTCAAAGTGGTCACCTGCAGATTGATTGTATGTGGGAAAGGGTTAAAGACATCTGCTGTGAATTTGTTGTATGTGGAAAAGGGTTTAACCCTTTTCCACATACAGCAAATCTGCAGCAGACGACCTTGAAAATGTCTACTAAAGAATATGGAAAATCTCTATAATTGTAGGTATAGTTACTGAAAAAAGTTAAAAACATTGTGGCAAAATGGGAAATTGCTCGTTTTGAGCAATTTCTTTTTTAGTCACAATGTTTTGGAAAGTCGTCTGCTGCAGAGGCGTCAGAGAGTGTCTGCATGTGGGAAAGTGTTAATACTTTATATATCACAGTTGAGGAGTTGTCCATCTGATCCGGCTGCCATTTCGAGTCTGTGGTGTAAGCAGAGATGTGTTTCAGCATGATACCACAGGCAAACGGATGATCTGGGTTCGTGACCATATCTTCATATCTAATATGTACCCGACCTATGGACACCTGAAAGAAGCAGAAAAATTATGATTCAACAGTTTTTCACCCGCCCAGCCCCAGTAGCTCTGTAGGTATCGACGCAGGCTGTCAAAACATGGGTTGTGACTTTGAACCCCTTGAACCCCTGCTGGACCAACATTTTGTTTTCTACATTTGACAAAAGTCACTATGACAAGCGTCATTTGTTTTTCATCAATTGGCTCATCCTCTATTAGGAAATGCAGCCAGTTACTTTGAAAGTATGTTGTGTGGAGTACTGGTGTGAGAAAGCCATGAAACACATGAGTAGGTGAACTGGTCGCCGTGATATGACTGATAAATTGTTGCAAACGGCGTTAAACCCAAATCAATCAATTTCAACCCTTTCCCACATGTGACATATCTGTAGCTGGCAACTTTGAAAATCCCTGGTTAAAAATATGGTAAACCTCTATTAATAAAGGTTGAATCATTGAATAAAGATGAAAATAATTCTTTCCGACGTTTGACAAAAGTCACCGTGACAAGCATCATTCGTCTTCCACTAATTGGCTTACAGACTATGTGGAAAAGCAACCAGTTGCTGGGAAAGACTGTTGTGTGGAGTACTGGTGTTAGAAAGCCAGGAAATAAATACATGAGTAGGTGAACAGGCCGTCTCCATGTGACTGATATATTGTTGGAAATGACATTAAACCCCAATCAATCAATCCATCAGTCAATCAATCAATCCATCAGTCAATCAATCCATCAGTCAATCAATCAATCAATCAATCAATCAATCCATCAGTCAAAGGTTTACATAAATTAATTAATTATCAAAATTTAGAAAAATCTAAAATACAAGATACTTTTTAGGAACATAGAAATTTGGTTGACAATGTCTTTGAAATGAGCCAATGAGACGCAAACTAGTCCTACCTGTGTTTTAAGACCATCCTTGGGAAGAGAACAATCTGGTCTTTGTTCACAGGTGGTCTTTTTTATGCAGAAAATGAGCAATTGGGAAATTAGAAGTGTGGGTGTTATAGACAGGGAATTGCTATACAAAGTGGTCTTTAGCACAGGTTTGACTGTAGTTATGTTATATAAACTGTTTGGAGGAAGTCGATATTATATATCTAGACAGTTCACAATAATAAGAGTATCACGTTGAAGGCTAACCCAACTTGGGAAATGATTATTGGATTTTCTGTACTTTGCCTTTCATCAACAATTTAATTTAATTCCTCAGATCTCTCTAACTATTGTCTCCAGATTAACCCTTTTGCCACATACAGACGCTTTCTGACGCCTCTGCAGCAGACAACTTTTTGAAAACATAGTGACAAAAGAAGAAATTGCTCAAAACGAGCAATTTCTCCTTTTGCCACCATGTTTTCCACTTTTAGTCATAGGTTATCCGTTCAATTACAGAGATTTTCTATTTTTTTACAAAATATGTTCAAAGTCGTCTGCTGCAGAATTGTCGTATGAGGGAAAGGGTTAATGTTCCTGGGTAAACAAGCCAGTACTACGAGCTAGAAAATGTGCCTTGACCAAGTTTAAAATGATCACACATGATAGATATATATAGCCATGATATCAGCTTGACTGGCTTTCATCCATCTTCTTTGTTTGTTTAGATTTTAATTTCTTTTTGTTTCATGTGTTTGTAATGTGAAGGTGACCAAACCTAAATACAGGTGACTTTATATGCTTTTAACCTTTTCCCACATACAACAAATCTGCAGCAAATGACTTTCAAGACATTTAGTAAAATATTTGGAAGATCTCTAATATATCTATAGGTACTACCTATTTACGAAAAAAACGCAAGATAATTATAAACAAGAGTGCCAGTGCCGCCACAATATACGCCGCCAAAAAAAATCAATAGGTCAAATGGCAGCGTCGATATGTATCCTTTTTTTCTTTCTGAGCATAACTCTTGCAAAAATCACTCTACCGGATAATCCCTGCTTTATGCACTTCTACCTGTTTGGAAACTTGAGTTGCGTTCTCAAGTGAATATGCTATAGAGACCAAGTTTCGAAAGGCATAACTATTGCAAAAATCGCTGAACCGGAAAATCGCCGCTTCATGCACATCTACCCATTATAGTCATAATATTGACCAAGTTTTGAAAAGATTCAGTCAGAAACGTAGGAGGAGTTGCGTTCACAAGCCGCAATATCAATCAGCTACAGAGACTAAGTTACAACGACATAAATCTTGCAAAAATCAATGAACCGGAAAATCACCATTTCATGCACATCTACCCATTATAGTTATGACATTGACTAAGTTTGGAAAAGATTCGGTCAGAAACATAGGAAGAGTTGCGTTCACAAGGCTGCAATATCAATCAGCTACAGAGACTAAGTTACAAGGGACATTTATCTTGCAAAAATCAATGAACCGGAAAATCGCCGCTTCATGCACATCTACCCATTATAGTCATGACATTGACCAAGTTTTGAAAAGATTCGGTCAGAAACATAGGAGGAGTTGCGTTCACCAGGCTGCAATATCAATCAGCTACAGAGACTAAGTTACAAGGGACATAAATCTTGCAAATATCAATGAACCGGAAAATCACTGCTTCATGCACATCTACACATTCTGGTTATGACATTGACCAAGTTTTGAAAAGATACGGTCAGAAACGTAGGAGGAGTTGCGTTCACAAGATATGGACGTACAGACGGACGGACGGACGGACGGACAGACGGAGAAGATGACGCCAATATACCACCGCCTCCGGCTGCGTATAACAAAAATTAAAGAGCATACTTTGGCCATAAAAAGGGATTTATGAGTAATTGACTAGACAATAATAATGTTAATGTCATGTTTCTTGCATTATCAAAACATATTTGGAATTCGTATTGCTGTCGTCTATTATTACGAACAGAAAATAATAAAGTAAAGACTTTCAGAAAATCAAGGAATACATTTATAATGAACGGGGTTAAAACATGAGGGCCAAGATGATCCTAAATCGATCACCTGCATTATGGTAAAGAAGCAAATAGATCAGCCCTTTTCTGATGCCACTTGGCGACTGCCTTTTTCAACCAGTCAATATGACTGGAACAAATGATGTAAATGGTCACATTTCTGCTAAACCATTTCCCTATTAGAGATGGTTTCTGAGGCCTTTGCAACAGACGATTTAGGAAAAGATTGTCGCCAAAAGAACAATTGCTCCTTATGAGAAAGTTATGCTTTTGCCACAATGTTTGATAAATAATTATACTTTGAATGAGTGAGTCAATAGCTCATGCATAGGAATTTTGGGTCTTTCATGTTGATACCACATTTTTTGCGGGAAACGACATCGCTCCATTGACGTTACACCAAGATGAAGTGTTACGGAAATGACGTCACGTCCTTCTTTGGCTACGATACAGTCAAAATTTAAGTTCGGGCGTAGAAGGTTAATGCTGTCGATTTTTTGACAAACGGGAAAACATATTTCTTACAGAGTTCCATTTATTTTTAACTTTTCGTACAAATGTTAATTCCCACATAACACAGCACTTAAATGATCTTAAATATCAATTTAAAAAAAAAAAAAGGATTAAAAAGACGACAATAATGTTCAATCCGTGTTTTTCGTCTCATTTTTTACATACTCAAAAATCGATTTTAAAAAAAATGATTAAAAAGACGACAATAATTTTCAATCCGTGTTTTTCTGCTCATTTTATACATATCCAAAATACGATTTAAAAAAAAATGATTAAAAAGCCGACAATAATTTTCAATCTGTGTTTTACGTCTGCTTTTTATACATATCCAAAATGGCGGCCCCCATGGATTTTTCCAGTTTCATTTCAGAAAGCTTCATGGGTTATTGAAACAAGAGGGCCATGATGGCCCTTGAATCGCTCACCTGATTTTTTTTTTTTTTTCACTTTAGCTATATAAGCCATGCCCCCTGGCAGCCAGTTTCCGACCAATCAACTTGGCTTGAAGGAATCTGATAGAGGGTCACCCTAGGAACATTTCTACAAAATTATTTGAAAATCGGCCAGATACTTTTGGAGGAGAAGATTTTTTAAGTTTTCACTATATCCATATAATGCAAAATAGCCCTGCCTACTGGCGGCCATGTTTTTTGACAAATCAACATGGCTTGAAGGAATCTGAAAGTGGGTCATCCAAGGAACATTTCTACAAAATTATTTGAAAATCGGGCCGACACTTTTGGAGAAGAAGATTTTTTAAGTTTGCACTATAGCCATATAAGGCAAAATAGCCCCCCCCCCCCCCCCGGCGGCAATGTTTTTCGACCAATCAACATGGCTTGAAGGAATTTGATAGAGGGTCACCCAAGGAACATTTCTACAAAATCATTTGAAAATCAGCCTGACACTCACGGAGGAGAAGATTTTTTAAGTTTTCACTATAGCCATATAAGGCAAAATAGCCCCGCCCCCCTGGCGGCCGTGTTTTTTGACCAATCAACATGGCTTGAAGGAATCTGGTAGAGGGTCATCCAAGGAACATTTCTACAAAATTATTTGAAAATCTGCCAACCAGTTTGGGAGAAGAAGAATTTTGAAGTTTTTTTCGTTTCGTTGCCATGGAAACCAGAATTCTGCATGGATCCCTAAAATTTGAAGGAATTCTGGTGAGGTCATTAAGAGGATGCTTTCTGTGAAGTTTCATCCCAATGACCCACTGGTTACTGAGGAGAAGATGTTGAAGATTTTTTAAGTTTTCACTTTGGCCATATAAGGCAAAATAGCCCCCGCCCCCTGGCGGCCATGTTTTTTGGACCAATCAACATTGCTTGTAGGAATCTGATATAGGGTCACCCAAAGAACATTTCTACAAAATTATTTGAAAATCAGCCTGACACTTTTGGAGGAGAAGATTTTTTAAGTTTGCACTATAGCCATATAAGGCAAAATGAAGTTTTTTAAAGTAAAACATATTTTTATTAGAAAATACTTACCAGTCATTTAATACCTGATATATCATCTCTATACACCTTAATTATCCAAAAAAAACGCCCACGTTAGCATATCCCTCACGTATCCGTGACATACACGGCCGCCCGGAAGTACAGGCGCGCACGTGAGCGGGTAGTCACTTTTCATTCACCGTTAAGTATTGGTGACGACGCGGGGCTGGGAGGTGGGACTCTATAAATGACTGGTAAGTATTTTCTAATAAAAATATGTTTTACTTTAAAAAACTTCATTTTTATATCAAAAATACATTACCAGTCATTTAATACCTGATGACTTCGTAGCATAGGACGGGAGGTTCGACCAATACTTACTGTCGTTCCAGGTACGTAGTAGTATATTATTCCATATTTTTCAGAACAAACATACTTGATTCCAACGGTAGTATAAAGTGATAGTGGAGATTGAATACAGTTTCAATCAGTATTCACTTTATTTATGTGTTGGATTATAATAATTAGCGAACAACTCGCTGAGAAGCCACAAGGGGACCCAGAGAGAACAAGTTATCTGACTGACTAGCCATAGAACGTAAGTAGAAAGACGAAAAGGTAGATTGCGACTTCCATACTGCCGCTTGAAGAATCTCTTCAAGAGGAACATTATTAGAGAATGCCCAACTTGTAGAGAGAGCTCTAACCTCGTGCGGACGAATCCGCAGAAACGAGAGATCTCGACTAGACAGGTCTTTATAAGCTAATTTTATAGTAATAGATATCCAGCGGGAAATAGATGCCGCCGAAATATCTTTACAACCTATAAGAGGAAGAAATAACCTCTTTCTCCGACCCCGAGTCCCTTCAACTCTCTTAAGATAATGCTTAAGAGACCTAACGGGACAAAGGGTTCTGTCGGAATCAGAAGGACCACAGGTCGCCGAAAGGCTGGGAACTGTGATCGGCGAAGGTGAAACCGAAGGTAACTGGTTTTTAGCCAGGAACCCCGGTTGACAGAGTAGAGTAAAAGAGCCATCAGACTCATTGAATCTGATGTGCCCTGTTTCTACTGAAAGAGCATGTAATTCGCTCCTTCGACGAGCTGTAGCGAAAGCTAAAAGAAAGACGGTTTTATAAGTTAGAAACTTTAAAGACGCCGATACTAGAGGCTCGTATGGAGCTCTAGTAAGCGACCAAAGGACGCAAGACAAATCCCATTTTGGAGTTAAACTCCTACAAACGGGTTTCTCTAATTCGAACGAGCGTATAAGTTCCGAGAGAAACAGATTTGAACCGATACTCTCTCCCCCAATGAACTTAAACGTGTTCGATAACATAGAACGGTAGCCTTTCACCGTACTAATTGCCAGTTGTTTTTCTTCGAAAAGAAAAAGAAGGAAATCGGCAATCCGAGTTACAGAGGGACACTCCGGATTGACCGACCTTGTACCACACCAATCTGAGAAAACTCTCCACTTGGAATCATAAACGATTCTAGTGGATCGTCTTCTTGATTGTGCGATACGAGAGGCAACTTTTTGAGAAAAGTTTCTCTCTCGGACAGAACGCTTGATAATGTCCAGGCGTGAAGATGTAGCATTGCCAGGTTGGGATGAAGACGCCGACCTGGTTGCTGAAACAGTACGTCTTCTCGAATAGGAAGTCGTATTGGATTTGCCGAGAGACAGGCCAGGAGGTCGCTGAACCACGACCTCTGGGGCCAACAGGGTGCTATCAACAGTATTTTGCACTGTTGCGAGCGAAGAACCTTTTGAAGTACGATCGGAACCAGTATGAACGGGGGAAACGCATACCCGAACAGGAGGTTCCAATCGAGGGTCAGTGCGTCCACTGCCCAAGCTGCAGGATCGTACATCGGGGATACATAAAGTGGCAGCCGATGATTGACTCTGGTGGCGAAAAGATCCACCAGGGGTGTCCCGATCCGCATGAACACTGAGTTCAACACACTCTGGTTCAATGTCCATTCCGCCGGAAGAATTTTGTTCTGGCGGGATAGACTGTCTGCTAAGACATTTAGACGACCTGGGACGTGTTTTACTAGAAGTACTAACGACGTCGCCTGACACCAAAGGAGTAACTTCCAAGTCTCTAAAAAGAGAAGATGGGAGTGCGTTCCTCCTTGCCTGCGAATGTACGACACAACAGTAGTATTGTCCGTCGACAACAAAACAGTTTTGTTCGCAACGGAGGCAGCGAACTGATTGAGGGCTAGCAGGACTGCCCTCAGTTCCAAGTTGTTTATGTGAAAACACTTCTCCTCCGCTGTCCACATGCCCTGGGCTGTTAGGCCCTGCGGCTCTAAATGAGCTCCCCAACCCGCAGCACTGGCATCTGTAAATAGGTACAGATCCGGAGGTGGTGTGAGTAAGGGTACCCCTTGCTGATAGATTAACGGATCCAGCCACCACCGAAGGTGGGACTTGAAGAAATCCGTCAGAGCTATCTCCTGATCCAGTGAGTCCACAGACGGCGCCACCGGGACAGAAAAAGAAACTGAAGGGGTCGCATGTGGAGCCTTCCTAGAAAGACTAGGTCGGCTGCTGCACTCAGGGAACCCAGAAGTGACAACATGGATCGGGCTGTTACCGCAGCCTGTTCCAGTGCGAGACCGATTTTCTGTAAAAGAGAATCGACTCTGTCCGAAGGTACTTGAATTACCGCTAAGTCGGTGAGAAACGTCATACCCACGAACGTGAACCTCTTTGACGGAATTAATTCCGACTTCTGCGTGTTGGGTATTAAACCCAATCGCAGAATGGTCCGCCAGGCTAGGGACAGATCGTGAAGTAAAAGTACACGATCCGTCCTGTGGAGAAGCCAATCGTCGAAGTATTGAAGAAGTTGGGGTCCTTTCCTGCGAAGGTAGGCTCCCACAACACTGATTATCTTCGTAAACACTCGAGGGGCGGACTTGAGGCCGAAGGGAAGAGCCCTGAATTGGAACACTTCTCCCTCTATCACAAACCGAAGGTATTTCCTCGAGGAGGAAGCTATCGGGATGTGATAATAGGCGTCTGTTAGATCTAGAGAGACCGCCCAGTCGCCTTTCCGAATTGCTACTCGGATGGAGCGGGTCGACTCCATTTTGAATTTCTCGACCGGAATCAATAGATTTAGCGCAGATAAATCTATAACCGGTCTCCACCTGCCGTCTTTCTTCGGAACAAGAAAAAGACGGCTGTAGAAACCCCGAGAATTGGGGTTGAGAACCCTCTCTATGGCATTCTTTTTCAGAAGTGATGAAATCACCTCCGACATGGCCGGATGACGTGATGACATGTCGATCGGCACGCTTGTCAGAGGAGGGGGGGAAATGAAGGGAATCAGATACCCTTCCTGTATCACAGATAAAATCCAACGATCCTCTGTGATACTTTCCCACTCCTCCGTGAAAAATGACAGGCGGCCCCCGACTGCAATCTCCGACCTTGGGATTGTCATAGAGAGGAGCGAATCCCTAGGGCTGCGGCTTCGGGTTCGTGTTAACTCTAGCGGGCTGCCGATGCTTAGTACCCTGATAAGGGCGCTTCGGTTTAGCCGCTTTTTGACCCGTGGAAGGGGTTTGTTTAGGCTGAAATGCCTTTACATCCCGTTTTGGCTTCTTTGCTGGGTTGGGTTTCTTAGAAGTACCCACATTCGCAGAATACGCTGAACGTTTCTGGCCCTGCGCAAAAGCCTTAGCTGCGTTCGCCGAAAGGCGTCGAGACTGTTCTGACGCATCAGCAACCGTCACTGCAGCAATCCTTCCATCAAAGAGTTGTTTCGACTCCAATGGTGCGGCCCTCAGGCTGTCCTTGCTAGCACTTAGCAATGAGTTAGGAGCAGCTAGCACTGCGTCCCTCCTCATGGACAGTATCTCTGTGGCGGTCTGAAGATTCAGTGCCATGAGATGCCTGTTGCCTGTGTCGAAAGCTTCGAGAATTCTGTTAGCCCCTAGGCTAGAGATATTCTCCTCTTTTAACAACAAAGACAGAGCGACTGCAAAATGGTTGTCATGAGATGACACCATTACACCCAGTCTTGCTCTGGCCTCCCACTTCTCTAGAATCTTAGTAGAGACTTGAACAGAAGCGGGTGCAGTTAACCCCAGTTTAGCTGCATCCCCGTCTAAAGCTGGCACTTTGACAGGGAAGAACTCCTTAGACGTTGAATACGGTTTAGGATTGACCCATTCCTTAGAAATGGGTCCTGGGACCGACCAGCCTGAAGGTAAAGCCTCTAGAGACCTGGTCGACTGCAATTGGTCTAACAACCTGCCCAAGTTGTTAGCTTGAGGAAGTAATTGCACTGGCGTAAAAGCCTGTACATTCAGTTCCTCTAGGCTAGAAAGGTTTTTCCGACGTGGGGGAGCGTCAACCTTAGGGCATAAAGTATTCGGCACCACCCGAAATACTTCGTCAATAGCCTGCTGAAAAGACCAACGCTCTACAGCTGGCTCCTCATCTGAAGGAGACCTATTTCCCTCATCATCGTTAGACGAAGATGTAGGGTTGTGTGTACTCCTCTGAGGTTGACCAATCGGTCTTCCAACCGGTAGATCAATGTCCGACTCAGACATGGATAATTCAGAATAATCCATGTTCTGCCGAAGATTTTGTGAAGCAGGCCCCCTCTCCGCAGCAGAGGGCGGCCGTACAAAATCTTCTGCCGGGGCCGAACTAACCGTATGGGACGGTCTCGACCTCTCGTTCACAGAATGACGCAATGTATTCTGATCCCGAGGTTGCCTATAATCGGACTGCCTATCAAGTAGGTGTCCCCCCGAGAGCAGTGAATTCCCATGAGATGGGTAATGCTGATCCCGGTAGGCCGTTGATCTCTGTCTAACACCTAACGGTTCCATATTATGGACCGGTGGCTGGTATTGAGGAGCAGCATATTGTCTTGCGACATACACTGTCCCCCCAGGGGAAGAAAAAGATTTTCCGTAACCCCCATACCCGATGGAAGACAGAGGAATAATCGAACCCGGTGCAACACCAGGCTTTAAATTATTCTGATTCTGTAGTGGAGCAGAGATCGATCGATAATTAGCATCAATTCGGTCTATCACCACAGAACCCGTGCCTAGACGCGCCATGTTTACACAGTCGTCTGGCAGTGTAGACGAGGCATTGAAAAATGCCCTACTACTCGGTTGGCCTGTGTTTACATAAGACACTGGTGTTTGTGTCGTATTCACAGGCGTGACCGATTGGCCCGTAGCACCATAACGAAATGGGCTTCTGACCTGATGCGGCATGTCTCCATGCGCGCGATTTTGGCTAGTCGTCGAATCAATTAAGATAGTCTGACTGCCAGGATGAATCGGTGCTAAACGATCAACCTTTTGCCTGGCTGGGTCCTTGCAATCGGACCTTTGCCCTGTCGCATCACAGATACGTGAGCGACTACCTGGTCTAGTCATGGCAACGTGACTGACTGGCCCAGTCCAGTCCAACCCGGACTGACTGGTGAAAGGTCGCGTCATTAACGAATGACTCCTCTCCGGTTGCCCGGTGACCTGACGTGCCTCGGTATTTGGGTTTTGTTGCTCAGCCCAACAAAACCCAGGTTGACTATGCATAGGCAGGAGTGAAGCTGCACTATACAAAGTCTCCGGAATACTACGTCCCTCGACGTAAGTAACCGGTACTCTGCAGCTGTCCGAAGACCGCTGTAGCCCAGAGTATGGTGTCGGATTGGTACAACCTGCGGTTTCCCGGAAAGCTACCAAAGGCACTCCTTCTTTCGAAGGCCCAGCCCTGACACCAGGCGACAGATGGTGAGGTTCAGCGGTTAAATGATCCAGCTGAGCATTTTCCCCGCTGTTTCCGTACGGTTTCTGAAGTTTCCCGACGGAGCAACTCTCACCCAAAGCTACCATCCGAATTTCCTCAGCGCGCGGAAAAACGGCTGTGTTGAGCGGAGAAGAAGGCTCCTCTATGGCATTCTTCTCGATGAAGATAAAGGCACCCTCTTAGGGGTCTTCTTTATCTTCCTGCTTTTACGAGTCTTACTCCGCACGACCTTTTTCCAAATGGAAATAGGCCATGTCGAGCAGTACTCGCAAGGTGAAGCCTGTGTGCATTTGGTGCACACAACGCAGGTCGGATGCGAATCCCATAGGTGCACAGCATGACCACATGGGCTCCGCATCCCTTCACCAGTAATTGACATTGACATAATTCAAAAATACTCACCAAACAGTAAATAATCCGTATATAATCCGTTTATAATCCGTTTTAATATATCCACACCACGGTGACACCGGTAGTTTGGACACGTATATTGAAATAAATTTTGTTTCAAAATTTTTTCACAAATATTGAATAGGACAGTCAATAATTCATACAGCAATAGTTAATGTACTATCGCTAACAGGGTAGGGAAAAAGTATTGAAAACAGCAAGACTTCCGCACCCGAAGACGGTAACTGAAATTAGCGGGTGGGGTAATCCACGTGCTTCTCAGCGTATCGTCTGCTACAAAACAATAAATACAGCAATAAAGTAAATAATTTACGGCTGTGACGTTAATGTAGACAAAATATCTTTGGACAATTAAATGATTATAAGGCAGGGCCTTATAAAACAAAAGAGTTAATTGGAAGAAGAAATAATAATATAAATTTTTCTTATCGACTACTCCGGTGAATCCAAAAATGAAAAGTGACTACCCGCTCACGTGCGCGCCTGTACTTCCGGGCGGCCGTGTATGTCACGGATACGTGAGGGATATGCTAACGTGGGCGTTTTTTTTGGATAATTAAGGTGTATAGAGATGATATATCAGGTATTAAATGACTGGTAATGTATTTTTGATATAAAAATAGCCCCGCCCCCCCTGGCGGCCATGTTTTTCGACCAATCAACACGGCTTGAAGGAATCTGATAGAGGGTCATCCAAGAAACATTTCTACAAAATTATTTGAAAATCTGCCAACCAATTTGGGAGAAGAAGAATTTTGAAGTTTTTTCGGTTTCGTTGCCATGGAAACCAGAATTTTGCATGGATCCCAAAAATTTGAAGGAATTCTGGTGAGGTCATTGAGAGGATGCTTTCTGTGAAGTTTCATCCAAATTGACCCACTGGTTACTGAGGAGAAGAAGTTGACGCACGACGCACGACGGACGCCGGACGCCGGACAAAAGGGGATCACAATAACTCACCTTGAGCAAAGCTCAGGTGAGCTAAAAAAAAAATAAAAAAAAATCTCACACCTGTTAACTATAAGCGAAAAAAACCATTTATGTTTTTTTTTTCGTATAAATGAAGGTATATCTCTAAGGGTCCCCTAATTTTGTGATCATAAACATTAAAATAAAGTACATTGTCGAGTACTAAATGAATCTTTAGACATCACAAATTAGTTACACATGTTTCAACTGACTGCTAATGCAAAGTCATGGGAGAAAAGGTCGACAATAATGACGTAAAGAACTAAGGTAGATCATGAAGTTGGAAGGCTCTATGATTATTACTGAAAATAGTTGAAAACATTGTGGCAAAAGGAGAAATTGCTCGTTTTGAGCAATTTCTCCTTTTGCCACACTGTTCTCAAGAATAGTCAAAATGCGTATATTGGTGGGAAAGGGTTAGAAAACTGCTGTTGTATTGTTATTCTTACCTGAATATTGTTGATGACATACGTGTAGAGCTTCTCCAAGAAACCCGGGTCCTCTCCTTCTGTCTCCACTGTTAGACATAAAAAAGATTTATTGTGTAACCCAGACGTCCAAATAAGGAAGGGCAGGCCTCCGGAAACCGAAAAATTGCCGGTCCGGACCTTTTTTTTAACTTGCTGGACCTATTTCAATCTTAAAACTTGTAGAAGAATTGGTCTAGATATTTCTATAAATCTCACTAACTAACACCTAAGCTATAATATGTCACTTTGTATACAAGAACAGAGTCGTCTGTAATCCTTCGAGAGAGTCACTTAACATGACGTAAACAGGATTATCGATCCAATTAACTTTGACAATCGTGTAAACTGATAGATAATGTCAATCGGAATACCTCGGTGATCAATGCTTCACCACTGATCGAAGGGTATACAATTCTTTTCTTCCCAGTATCTCTCGTATTATTTAACCTCACCGTATGATGTGAGATGATTTTTTTTATAACTCCCAACATAGGTTTATCGGACCAAATATGGATTACGCCCCTTATCTAAAGTTCTGGTACCCTTGTTTATTCTGTACTGGACAACTTTCTTTACAGTTTCAACAACATTTTACCCTGGGAAGAATATTGTGTGGAGTATTGGTGTGAGAGAGAGCCAGGAAAAACATGGTAAGCTGAACTGTTTACTGTAATATAACTGAAAAAACTTTGAAAATGGCGTTAAACTACAATCAATCAAATATTATGAGCAAATCCTCCTTTTTTCATCTGCAGAGAGCAGAATCATGGACAAAGCCTATATTGTCAATTTGTGTGTAAAGTGGATTTCCCCAGTGATTATTAATATTCTTGTCAGGAAAAACACCATTTAAAGCAAATAATACTACATATCATTGGTATTGAAATAGACTATACTAATCATGAGTCTTTCTTCTATTATATCATTTAACCCTTTCCCACATACAACAATTCTGCAGCATACAACTTTGAAACCATACTGACAAAAATCTGAAAAATCTCAATCAATTAGGGTTCGGCAATTAAATAGAGTAGAAAACATTGTTATTTTGAGCAATTTCTCCTTTTGTCACAGTGTTTTCAAAAGTCGTCTGCAGCAGAGGCGTCAGAAAGTGTCTATATGTGGGAAGGGTTAAATATATGTTGTCCATACTCAAAGGAATCGCCATACTGAGACGATTCTTTAACCACCCAAAACAAAGACTATTCAAGTTCAAATAAGACTTATTTTAGAACATGAAAATGACCGCTTATCTAGAGCTTTGCATAGCGCTCGAAAAACTAATGAATCCGCCATTGTGAATGGTAAGCAGTGGGGTGGGGTTTGGACCAGGTGTCAGGGATTTAATCCCCACTCACAGCTGTCATGGTGGAGGGCCCTGAGGCAAGGAACATTTCCTAACCTAGCATTGATTAGTCACCCAGGGATCGCAAAAAATTTATAATGTCACCATGGTACAATTAAAACAAGAGCGCCCCAAGGGAACATCATGAAAATGTTGAACGGTTTCTGAGTTATGAGGTAAGATTAAAGTTTCGTGACAATGCAGACGAGTCAAGGGTATCACAATACCCCGACTTTTTTTCTACGAAAAACAGACAAACTAATTATATGAGCCGTTCATATATATGGCCTCTGCATAATGTATTGACCCAGATCAGCCTGATCAGTACACACAGAGTGATCCGGGTCGACACATTCCTTCTCAGGGGGATAGAGGTATAGAGTAATGATTCCTGGAACAGAACAACAACAGGAGGCGAAAAGTGTCTATCCGGGTAAGCCTACGCGGCATGCTTAGACTGATCAGGGTCGATACTTAAAGCAGAGTCAACAATGTTGGTTTTTCTCGTGGAACGGCTCATATTAACAATGGCATAAAACAATAAAACAAACAAATAAACAAATAAAACAAACAAACAAACAAATACCAACTTTCTTATGAATATTATCACTCTGTAGAATAACACTTAGTGTCTGATATCTCCATTTTAGCCCTTTCTTACATACAGTCACATTCTGATGCATCTGCAGCAGATGACTCTAAAAAACATTGTGGCAAAAGGAAAAATTGTTCATAATGAATGAGCAATTTCTTCTTTTGCCACAGTGTTTTCAAGTCAATTCAAATAATTAAACTCTCATTTATGGACATTTTTTGTATGTTTTTGACAGTATGTTTCCTACGTTTCCCGCTGAAAGGGTTAAGCTTTTATATTTTTATCCTGTGATATCTGTGAAGAATATATTGTATACCGAAACTTTAAACTTTGTAAATTTAAGCCTTTTCCACATGTAGATGCTTTCTGACACCTCTGCAGCAGACGACTTTTGAAATCATTGTGGCAAAAGGAGGAATTGCTCATCATGAGCAATGTCTCTATTAAAATGCCACAATGTTTTCAACTTTTTAAAATATTCATATATGAAGATTCTCTATATTTTGGACTAAATAATTTCAAAGTTGTCTGCTGCAGATTTGTTGTATGTGAGAAGGGGTTAAACAAACAACTTACATGGTTCTTTCTTAGAGCTAGGTGTTCCGATGGACTCAAGCATTTCTCGCTTGACTGCATTCTGCAGCGCCCTCTCTCTTTCTGGATCATAGGGCCTATCTGTCACGGGTCCAGCAAGGAGGTAGACATCTTCTACTCTCGCTACAACGCTGGAGGAAAACAAGCTAGTCCATGGTATGTCTATCTTTATGTTACCTAGAACATAGGGGACAAGGAAAAGTTACCAATGATTTATTCAACTCATTACTTCACACTGAATACATATGACGCCTGCTGTTGCAGACAACTTTTCAAAAACATTGCAATAAAAGCTGAAATTGCTCAAAACAAGCAATTTCATCATATATTGTAATATTTTTAAATCTTTGTCAAAAAGTTACTTCCAGTTTTCCAGATTTTTCAACTTGTTCATCTATTGATTGTTAAGTAGATAACATTTGAAATATCATGTGAAGGAATGGGTTAAACCTTTCCCGCATACAAACATTTATTCAAAAATATGGAAATTTTTCATAAATGAAAGTGTTATTATCAAATAGTGTTGAACTCATTGTGGCAAAAGAAGAAACTGGTCATTATGAGTTATTTCTCCTTTTGCCACAATGTTTTCAAAAGTTGTCTGCTGCAAAGGTGTCAGAAAGCATATAATATGTATTTAGGAAAGTGCTTACAGATGCTTTTGACACATTTGCAGTTGACAATTTTTGAAAACATTACGGCCAAAGAAGAGATTGCTCATAATGAGCAATTTCTTCTTTGGCCACAATGTTTTATGTCTAGATGATTTCAAGCCATCTGCTTCAGGTTTGTTGTATGTATGAAATGGTAAATATTGAATATTTTTATACAGTAATATTACCTGGAGTGAACTTTAAGCATGTTAATTAACCCTTTCCCACCTATAGACGCATTTTGATGCATTTACAGTAAATGATTTTTTAAAACATCGTGACAAAAGGAGAAATTGCTCAAAACGAGAAATTTCTCCTTTTGACAAAATGTTTTCAACTTTTTTCAGTATATCTACTTTCATCTATAGAGAATTCCCATGTTTTTTGCATGATCATTTTCAAAGTCATCTGCTGCAGATTTGCTGTATGTGGGAAAGGGTTAAACAAACAAAGAAGTGTATGAGCTCGAGTTTGTAAATGGTGGGTAAAACCACAAGGGAGTGTTAGCTCATTCCTATCTATGAAAACGGATGTCATTTCTCATAATTATGTGACATTATATTTTGATAAAAGAAGCTGATTTTATTTTCATGATGCAAATACAGTCAAACTTGTGTTAAGCAGCCACCCAGGGGTAAGTCAAAGGTTGGCTTCTGAGCACAGGTGGCTGCTAAATACAAGTCAAATAAAGAAGAAATGTTCTTTCGATTAATCTTCAATTGGCTGCTTAAAACCAGTTGGCTGTTATACAGAGATGACCACTAACACAAGTTTGACTGTATATGTATGCAGTTGTTAATGTAATATTAGTGACGTCCTGGCAACTGATAATCTTCAACGAGAATTGTTTCCTTCAAAGAGATTATCATTTTCTCATTCAGGTATAGTTCAATAAATCCTTGCAATATATGTTATATAAGCTAGCAACAACATATGTTGCCAATTATATGTCTCAAGGTCAATAAACACTATACTGTTTGATACAATTAATCTGTTAAACTCTTCTTATCGTACAAACTCATTTCAACAACTCTTAACACAAGCAATTGCTTCATAAACTGTTTGAAAATGTTATTTCTACTAAAAAATAATTACATATTTTCAAACAACGTGTTCCCATTTACACTCATTTTGATGCATCTGGAACAACAACTTTTGAAAACATTGTTGCAAGAGGACAAAATGCATACTTTTGCAATTCATGCAAAACCAGCCCTGCCCCTATGAGTCAACGTTTTTTCGTCGATCGACGTATAACATCAGTTTTGACCTAGATGTTAAACAAATGATCTAGATTGTAGACCAATCAATTGTTGTATTTAATGAATAATGTCGAAGAAATAAAGGAAATGAAACGTTTTGATTGGTTCGTAGTTAATTTGGCGATCCTTCGAGAGGCACCAATAAGGTGAAGTTTTAAAATGAAATGTTCTGCATACTAAACTTTAACTGTTTTCCTTAAGAAATAAATTTCAGTGAAAACGTATGAAATATAATATTTAAGAGCAAAATATTAATTATTTTTGAAATATGATAAGTTTTCAGTTATTTATCGTCAATTGAAACTTATAACTGTGTTACATAATACACCTCTTGGGAGCCTCGCGTAATCTCCAGTCATGTGATTAATTCTCGGCCTTGAACAAATTTAAAGTGAAGTCGCGCTAGTGTAATGGATGTTGACATGGATTGTCAAGTGAAAGGTCTGTGGTTCGCTTCCCGGCAGGGGCAAGCTTCTTTTTTTTTCTCTCTCATTCATGTCAAAACCAAAGTATATATACATGAACTAAAACATTTATAAACCAAATATTACATAATAAACGTTATTGTTTTCTGTATCATAAGCGAATGTTCCATTTCTTAGTGTTTTCTCATATTTTTTGTTTTAAATAACCACAAATCATACAAAGTTGGTAAAGTTTCACCAAAAGAAAATCCTGATAAATGGGTTTGAATAGGGCAGGTAGTTTCCGACCAAAATATTTATAAATTTCCTTTTCATTGCTATGGCAACCAGTGTTGTGAACTGCATGAAATTATTTGAACAAATTGAAAGGAGAACAATGCAAGGAAATATCCATGCCTATTTTCAGAATATGTGGTTTTGGAGGAGATATTGTTTGAGAAGGTTAACCTTTCCAACATACAACAATAATTCTGCAGCAGACGACCTTGAAAAAATTTAGGAAAAAATATGGAAAATCCCTTTAAATGAATATGTAACTATTGAATACAGTTGAAAACATTGTGATGAAAGAAGAAATTGCTCGTTATGAGCAATTTCTCCTTTTGTCACAATGTTTTCAAAAGTCATCTTCTGCAGGTGTCAAAATGCGTCTACAGGTTGGAAAAGATTAATGCGGATGATGATAAACAGAGAGTGATCCAACTACATCACTTTGACCCAAAGCACACATGATCTTAACCCTTTCCCTCATACGACAATTCTGCAGCAGACGACTTTGAACATATTTTGTCAAAAAATAGAAAATCTCTATAATTGAATGGATAACCTATGACTAAAAGTGAAAAACATTGTGCTAAAAGGAGAAATTACTTGTTTTGAGCAATTTCTTTTTTTTGTCACTATGTTTTCAAAAAGCCGTCTGCTACAGAGGCGTCAGAAAGCGTCTATATGAGGGAAAGCGTTAAAAGCTTTGACTAACCTATGTATCCAGCTTTAACTTCTATAGGTAACTTAAGCTCAACCTGAAAAATACGAAACAAAAATTACTTTCACAATTAATGGTCAGTCATATTGAAAACTCCAAAATTGTGATAAAACTATATCCCTTTCCCACTAAGAATATATCTGCAGCAAAAGAATTTGAATACATCTAGACAAAAGTATAGAAAATATCTGCAAATAAAAGTATAGTTATTTTAAATAGAGTTGAAATCATTGTGGGAAAAGGAGAAGTTACTCATTATGAGCAATTTCTCCTTTCGCCACAATGATTTTAAGACTGCTCTGCTTAACCCTTTCCCACCTGCAGAAACATTTTGACGTAATAGCAGCAGACGACTTTTGAAAACATTGTGGCCATAGGTGAAATTGCTCATGATGAGCAATTTCCCTTTGGCCACAATGTTTTCAACTTTATTTAACAATTAAGATATCTTTAATGGAGATTTTTTAGGTTTTTGTCACTATGTTTTCAAAGTCGTCTGCCAAAGATTTGTTGTTTGTGGGAAAAAAATGCATCAAAAAGCGCCTACATGTTGGAAAGGGATACATTTCAGGAGAAGCATAACAATTTTTTCCTCATTTGACAAACTTACAAAATTACAATTTTCATTGAATTTACCGTACATGAATGATGATCAAATATTCCTTTTCTAAAGGGAACCATTTTAAGTGTAGGTTTGCCACCAGTATAGAGCCAGGTCAGCCGTTTTATCTACACTATCAGATGTGGCTCTAATTAATGTAGGTTCAAAAGTTGGCTACACACTCTTCTAATTCTAAAACTAAGCATTGAACAGGTATCGGTGCGTAAATGCCCACATTGCCAAAAATCTAGTTTTTGAATGATGACCATCAATATAAAAATGGTAGAACCCTAAACCCTTTCCCTCACATGACAATTCTGCAGCAGAAGACTTTGAACATATCTTGTCAAAAAATAGAAAATCTCTATAATTGAATGGATAACCTATGACTAAAAGTGGAAAACATCATGGCAAAAGAAGAATTGCTTGTTTTAAGCAATTTCTTCTTTTGTCACTATGTTTTCAAAAAGCTGACTGCTGCAGAGGCGTCATAAACACTGTAGATGCAAAATCTTAACGATTTTGTCCCTTTTTAATACTTTCTTTCTTGAAAAAGATTAAAAGATTAACTCTTTCCCACATCCAACAAATCTGCAGCAGACGACTTTGAAAACCTATTTACAACAAGAGCTGTCTGCAAGACAGCATGCTCGACTATTTGGCCATTTGATACTATAGTCAGTTGTTACTGAGATAGTGGCTTGATAGTATAGAACTATAAATCAAGTTGGATAAGTCTTGTTTGAATAGCATCTGCTGTTTGTGAGAAAAGACCTTGCATGCAAAACTTTAACCCAAATTTCTTACTTCAACAACGGCCATAATTTATAATAAATTCAGTCAGGAGATACCTAACCTGATTGTTTGATACCTTTAAAGACTATATTGAAGTTTTAAATCAATCCCTAAGTGGTTACTGAGATATGTGCATGATAGTACCATGCATGCAAAACTTTAATCAATTTTTTCAAAATCAAACAAGGGCCATAACTTGTACTAAATGCATACAACAGTTATCCAACTTGACTGTCTGACACCCCTGAAGACATGAATGAAGTTTCAAGTCAATATCATTAGTTGTTACTGAGATATATCCGTGAAAGTACCTTGCATGCAAAACTTTAACCAGAATTTCTAAGTAAAAAAAGGGCCATAATTTGCATAATATACTTGAAAGAGTTATCAAACCTTGATATGTGTGATGGTTGGGAAGAGTTGTATAAAGTTTCAGTAAATGCAGATTATGGTTATCCAACTTGATAATCTACATAGGTGTGATGGTTGGAAAGGGTTGTATAAAGTTTCAATGAAATGCATCAAGTAAATACAGAGATATGGACTGTTAATGTAGTTGCAAAACTTTAGCCAAACTTTCTAAGTAAAGAAATCTGATATAGAGTTTTGGGACTTGTCCTGCAAGGTCATTTGATGATGTCCATTTAAGTGTATGAAGTTTTAAAGCAAATGCATCTGTGGTTTTTGAGAAAAAGCCTTGCATGCAAAACTTTAACCAAAGTTGCAATGCCGACTCCGATGCCAACGCCAACACACAAGTGACTGTAATAGCTCTCATATTCTTCGAATAATCAAGATAAAAACATGAAATATCTCAATAAATGAGAGTTAAATTATAAAAAAAAAATGAAAATATTGTGGCAAAATCGAGAAATTGCTCGTTTTAAGCAATTGCTTATTTTGTCACAATGTTTTCAAAAGTCATCTGCTGCAGATGCGTCAAAATGTGTCTACTTGTAGGAACGGGTTAAAATGAAGTTTTTAAAGTAAAACATATTTTTATTAGAAAATACTTACCAGTCATTTATTACCTGATATATACATCTCCTAACCCTTAATTCATCCAGAAAAAGAACTCGCCTAGCGTATCCCTCACGCCTGTGTGATATACACGGTCACCGGTAAATACCGGCGCACGAGGCCAACGTGTCACTTTTAGTTTTCAAGTAAGTGTTGGTTGACGACGCGGGGTTGGGAGGCGGGAATATGAAATGACTGGTAAGTATTTTCTAATAAAAATATGTTTTACTTTAAAAACTTCATTTTTATGTCAAAAATACATTACCAGTCATTTATTACCTGATGACTTTTCAGCATCGGTCGGGAGGCATCTGCCAACACTTCTAGTCCTACAGGTAATGCAGCACATTGTAGTTATTTTTATTTAATTTATTTACTTAGTACTGAGACACAACAGCCTGTGAAAGTAGGAGAATGGATTGATAAATTTCAATCGTTAAGTACTTTATTGTTGTGTCTAATATGTAATTTAGCATATAACTCGCTGAGACGCCACCAGTGGCCCCAGAGAGTGAAGATTTTCAGTTTGCTTAGACATAGATCGCAGGTAGAAATTTGAAAAAGTCGATTGAGATTTCCATAC
This sequence comes from Serripes groenlandicus, assembly GCA_031761405.1. Taxonomy (NCBI): domain Eukaryota; kingdom Metazoa; phylum Mollusca; class Bivalvia; order Cardiida; family Cardiidae; genus Serripes; species Serripes groenlandicus. The sequence goes on from JASEVX010000005.1 coordinate 71,730,504, forward strand.
CGCGGCACGAAGAATATCCTCTAAAGGCACATTGTTGGAAAAGGCCCAACTAGCGGAGAGTGCTCTAATTTCATGTGGACGAATCCGTAAAAACGAAAGATCGCGAACTGAAAGATTAGTGTAGGCTAATTTAATTGTACAGGATATCCAGCGGGAAATAGAAGCCGCTGATATATCCTTACATCCTATCAGAGGGAGAAACAACCTCTTCCTACGGCCCCTTGTCCCTTTAACTCTCTTAAGGTAAAGCTTAAGAGCTCTAACGGGACATAGAAGTCTGTCGGCATCCAACGGACCACAGCTCGCAGAAAGACTGGGAACCGTGATTGGTTTAGGAAGGACCGAAGGTAACTGGTTCTTGGCTAAAAAACCTGACTGACAAAGTAGAGTGAACGAGCCATCAGATTCATTGAATCTGATAAAGCCGGTTTCTACTGAAAGCGCATGCAACTCACTTCTACGACGCGCGGTCGCAAAGGCAAGAAGAAAGACAGTTTTGTAAGTTAAAAATTTTAACGAAGCAGAAGACAGAGGTTCGTACGGCGCCTTTGTAAGAGACCAAAGAACGCAAGATAAATCCCATTTTGGAGTTAAACTCCTACAAACGGGTTTATCTAGTTCGAATGATCGCATAAGTTCCGAGAGAAATGGATTAGCACCAATACTCTCTCCCCCTTTGAACTTAAGCGTATTCGAAAGCATTGAACGATAACCTTTTATTGTGCTAACAGCTAGATCTTTATCTTCAAAAAGAAAAAGAAAGAAATCGGCAATCCTAGCTACAGAGGGACACTCAGGATTGATCGACCTAGCATGACACCAATCTGAGAAGACTGTCCACTTGGAATCATAGACGATTCTAGTGGATCGTCTTCTGGATTGAGCGATGCGAGAGGCAACTTTTTGAGAAAAGTTTCTCTCTCGGATCGATCGCTTGATAATGTCCAAGCGTGAAGATGAAGCATTGCCGGGTTGGTATGAAGATGCCGCCCCGGTTGCTGAAACAGAAGGTCGTCTTGAAGAGGAAGACGTACTGGTTGTGCCGACAGGCAGGCCAGGAGGTCGTTGAACCAAGACCTCTGGGGCCAAAATGGCGCTATCAACAGGATTCTGCACTGTTGAGAACGAAGAACCTTTTGTAGTACGATCGGGACCAGAATGAACGGGGGAAACGCGTACCCGAATAGACGGTCCCAATCGAGGGTCAGTGCGTCCACTGCCCAGGCTGCAGGATCGTACATCGGTGACACATAAAGTGGCAGCCGATGGTTGACTCTGGTGGCGAAAAGATCCACCAGTGGTGTCCCGATCCGCATGAATACAGAGTTTACTACACTCTGATTCAGTGTCCATTCCGCCGGAAGAACTTTGTTTTGGCGGGATAGACTGTCCGCTAAGACATTCAAATGGCCGGGGACGTGTTTTACTAAGACTACTAACGACGTCGCCTGGCACCAAAGGAGTAACTTCCATGTCTCCAGAAAGAGTAGATGGGAGTGCGTTCCTCCTTGCCTGCGAATGTAGGACACAACAGTAGTATTGTCCGTCGACAATAAAACAGTTGTGTTCGCAACGGAGGCAGAGAACTGTTTGAGAGCTAGCAGGACTGCTCTCAATTCTAAGTTGTTTATGTGCAAACAACGTTCCTCCGCTGTCCACATGCCCTGGGCTGTTAGGCCCTGTGGCTCTAAATGAGCTCCCCAACCCACAGCACTGGCATCTGTAAAAAGGTACAGATCCGGAGGTGATGTGATCAAGGGCACCCCTTGTAGATAGATTAACGGATCCAGCCACCACCGAAGGTGTGACTTGAAGAAATCCGTCAGAGCTATCTCCTGTTCCAGTGAGTCCACAGACGGACGCCACCGGGACAGAAAAAGATACTGAAGGGGCCGCATGTGGAGCCTGCCTAGACTGACTAGGTCGGCTGCTGCACTCAGGGACCCCAGAAGTGACAGCATGGACCGGGCTGTTACCATAGCCTGATCCAGAGTGAGTCTGATCTTCCGGAAAAGAGAATCGACTCTGTCCGAAGGGACCCGAATCACCGCTAGGTCGGTGAGAAAGGTCATCCCTACGAATGTAAACCTCTTTGACGGAACTAAGTCCGACTTCTGCGTATTGGGAATAAGGCCCAATCGCAGAATGGTCCGCCAGGCTAGAGACAGATCGTGAAGGAGAATTAAACGATCTGCTCTGTGGAGTAGCCAGTCGTCGAAGTATTGAAGAAGCTGGGGCCCGTTCATTCGTAGAAAGGCTCCCACAGCATTTATAATCTTCGTGAATACTCGAGGTGCGGACTTGAGGCCGAAGGGAAGTGCCCTGAATTGGTACACTTCTCCATTTACCACAAACCGAAGGTATTTCCTCGACGAGGAAGCGATCGGAATGTGGTAATAGGCGTCTTGTAGGTCTAACGAGACCGCCCAGTCGTCCTTCCGAATAGCCATTCTGATGGAGCGGGCCGACTCCATCTTGAATTTCTCGACCGGTATTAATAGATTCAGGGCTGACAAATCTATCACCGGTCTCCACCGACCGTCTTTTTTCGGAACGAGAAAAAGACGGCTGTAGAAACCCCGAGTATTGGGGTTGAGAACCCTCTCTATGGCTTTCTTTTTCAGAAGTGATGTAATCACTTCTGACATGGTCGGATGGCGTGACGACAGATCGATGGGCACGCTTGTCATGGGAGGGGGGGAAACGAAGGGAATTAGATACCCTTCTTGTATCACGGATAAAATCCAACGATCCTCCGTGATACTCCCCCATTCTTCCCTGAAAAATGACAGGCGGCCCCCTACTGCAATCTCCGGCCTCGGGATAGTCATAGAGAGGTGCGTACCCCTAGGGCTGCGGCCTAGGAGCCGTACCATACCTGGAAGTATGCTTCGGCTTAGCTCCCGTGAAACGGGGCTTCGGTTTAGCATAATTCCGGCCCGTGGAAGGAGGTTGTTTAGGCGGTACAGCCTTCACTTCCTGTTTCTGCTTTTTCGCCGGGGGCTTCCTAGTATTAGTCCATTTAGCCGCCGGTGCAGAGTATTTACGACTCTGTGACAAAGCATTTACTGCACTCGCCGAAAGGCGTCTGGATTGTTCTGACGAATCAGTAACAGTCACTGCAGCAATCCTTCCACCAAAGAGAAGATTGGAGGATAAGGGGGCGGCTCTTAAGCTGTCCTTGCTATTTTGTAGCAGAGAAGAGGATTTGACAAGTGTCGCATCTCTCCTCGCGGACAGCATTTCCGTGGCGTTCTGCAAATTCAGAGCCATCAGGTGCCGATTCCCCGTATCAAAAGCCTCCAGAATTCTGCTAGCCCCTCTGCTAGAGACATTCTCCTCTTTAAGTAGCAGTGCCAGAGCTATGGCGAAATGATCGTCATGTGAAGCCACCATGACTCCCAGACGCGCTCTGGCCTCCCATCTCTCAACCAGTTTAGCACTAACTGTGATTGAGGTGGGTGCAGTTAATCCCAAAGTGGACGCATCTCCGTCTAAGGCCGGCACTTTAACGGGAAAGAACTCCTTCGAAGCTACATAAGCCTTAGGAGACACCCATTCCTTAGAGATGGCCAGTGGGACCGACCAGGCTGACTCAACAGTGTCTAATGACCTGGTGGACTGCAGTTGGTCCAATAACCTTCCCAAGTTATTCGCCTGCGGAAGTAACTGTAATGGAGTTGTAGACCCACCTATCTCCGCATTATGTTCTTCCAAACTTGAAAGGTTTTTACGACGTGGGGGAGCGTCGATCTTAGGGCAGAGCGTACTAGGCACTACCCTAAAAACTTCTTCAATAGCCTGCTGCAGGGACCAACGATCCGCAGCCGGCTCGTCTTCTATAGGTAATAGACTTTCCGTTTCTTCGTCAGACGAAGAAGTGGAGGATTGTCTAGGCCTACGACGAGAAGTATTGTGCTTAACCGGACTTCCCACCGGTTGACCAATTTCCGATCCAGAAATGGATTCATTCTCTGATAAATCCATAAGCTGGTGACGATCATGTGAACTCAACCTTCTATCCGCAGCAGAGAAAGGTTGCGCAGAGTCAATCATCGGAGCCGAACTCACTGTATGTGATCTTTTCGACTTCCCCTTAACGGAACAAGCAATATTCCGATCGGGGGATTGCCTTTCAAAGGACTGCCTCTTGGAGAGGTGTCCTTCCGGGAGTCGTAAATTCCTATAATCAGGAATTTGACGATCACGGTAGGCATCACTAACCTGTCTGTCATAGAACCGATCACTCCTTCGTAACGAAGGTTGGTAACGTGGAGGAGTAATATCTCTTGAATAATACACTGTTCCCCTAGGAGAACGGAATGATTTTCTCGATATGTACTCTCCGTAATCTATGTCAGCAGGTTGGTTATTAAAACCTGGTAAACCAGTGTTCTGAATATCCAAATAATCAGGCTGTGCTGCGAAAGAATGATAACGTGTATCTATCCGATCGAGACGCACTGATCCCGGTTGCCTGGTACCGGGTTGCCCGGTACCTGGTTGACCGGTGGCAGGTCGAGTCATGTATGAATGACTGCCTTGCTGATTCTCCCATTCATCTTGAAATGAATCACCCATGTCCTCATTCCCGGTGTATGGATTAGTCATGCTGAATTGACTGACAGAATGCCCGGTCGCTTCATGCAGCCCGGTGCCCGGTCTAGTCATTTCAGAATGACTGCCTGGTTGCCCGGTGACTGGTCGTATCATTCTAGAATGATTGCCCGGTTGCCCGGTGACCGGTCTCGTCATTTCAAAATGACTGCCTGGTTGCCCGGTGCCCGGTTGCCCGGTGCCCGATTTAACCAAGGTAATATGACTGTCCAGTTTCCCGGAACCCGGTTGCCCGGTACCCGGTCGCCCGGAGTCATAAGGGTTTTGCCCGGAAGCATCACCCTGTGGACCAATGATAGGCAATTGTAATGCTCCATCACCGGTCCCCAAATTCTGCCCGCCGACCGGGTAATTTGGAACTCTGCTGTAGGCTTCCGAAGAATGCCTATCAACTGAGTGTGGTGAAAGAGGGGGCCATTCTGTTAGGTTTCCCTGAGAATGCCCCATTGCCTCACCCGAAGGTTCAGCACTAACACCAATCGTCTGTTTTTGACCAGACGATATCATACGTTCCTCCGAACTTCGAGACGGTCCCGTCGTGGCTGTTACAGAGGCGTATGTCTTGACTGAAGATCGAAAAGCTCTGTCCTTCCGTCTAATCAACCCAGTCGTGGAGTCTGTTGGGGAAAAACCCTCGAATTCCCCTTCGCTCGTAGAGCTAATACTTACCTTCTTCTTCAAAGGAACAGTTTTACTCTTACGGCTTTTGTGAGTCCTCCTCGATATGGCCTGTTTCCAAACGGAAGCCGACCATAACGAACAGAACTCACATGGTGAATCCTTTGTGCACTTAGTGCACGCAATGCAGGAAGAGTGCGTGTCCCACAAGGCCACTAAATGACCGCATGAGCCACGCCTCTGTTCACCATTATGTGACATAGTATAATTACGAAATCAAATTACGAAGTTCAAAAACAAAAAATAATATTTTCTATTCTTTTATTTCACTACTCGTTTTTACGGACGTAATTCAATGAAAAAATATTTTTTAAATATTCTCCAAATGTCTATGTAATTATACAAAACAACAACAAAGGCGATAAACAATATTATCGCTACCGGATCGGGAAATCTCACCGTTGAAAATTAATTGAAAAATTAATGCACGGTCATTCAAGACCCGACTCGTAACTGAAATAGTGGGTGGGGTAACCACCCGCGGATCTCAGCTAGTTGTTACTACAAAAAAACACAACTTAAACACAAACAATAAATAAACAAAGTTCAAGTTCAAGAAGTAAATGTACAGTTTAACTGAATGAATTGACCCGTTAAAGCGAAAGCTTTAACTAGACAACGAAAATAAATTTAGAAAAATGAAAATAAATTCAAGCCTGTAGGTCGGTGTGTCCAGGAAACTAAAAGTGACACGTTGGCCTCGTGCGCCGGTATTTACCGGTGACCGTGTATATCACACAGGCGTGAGGGATACGCTAGGCGAGTTCTTTTTCTGGATGAATTAAGGGTTAGGAGATGTATATATCAGGTAATAAATGACTGGTAATGTATTTTTGACATAAAAACAGATCACAAACTGTGACATGGAATGGGGGTGCAGAAAAGACTAGAACTATCACTGAATGTGATTACCTTGAACGCCACCCTGATAGGAAATTCCATCCTGTAGTTTAAAAATATTCTCAGGACAAGAAAAAAGTAAGAAAGGGAAATAACTGTGTAATAAGCTAAAAGAGGCATGGTTCTTGTACACTGCACTCCGTCTCATTGTGCTTTACCACTGAATGAATGTTTATTAAATTCCATCCTGTAGTTTTCAAGTTATTCTCCGGACAAAACCCCCCAGTAAAACAGTAACAAAGGGCAATGACTCTGTAGTTAGCAAAAATAGAGTGATGATTCTTGTGCACTGCACGTCCTCTCAGTGTACTCCAACATTGTATGAAGTTTTATTAAATTCCATCTTGAAGTTTTAAAATTATTCTCCTGACAAGAAAAAGAAAGAAAGGGCAATAACTCAGTAATTAGCTTAAATAGAGTTATGGTTATTGTACACTGCACTTCCTCTCATTATGCTCTGCCATTGTATGTAGTTTTATTAAATTCCATCCATTTGTTTAAAAGTTATTCTCCGGACACAAACAAAGTAACAAAGGGAAATTTATCTGTAACTAGAACTATCACTGAAGATGATAAATACCCTCTAAACAGCACCTTGACCTACACCATAACTTAATTAGTAAAAGGGCCATAACTCTGTAAAATATCATGCAATTGTAACCCCTTTAGGATATGCACATCTCCTCTTGGTATAGAAGCTTCATGTAAAATTTTATTGAATTCCACCCAGTGGTTTGTAAGAAATAGGCCGGACAAAATATGGCTTCCGGCCGACCGACCTTGCAGACAGACAGACTGCCCGACACAGTGACTCCTATATACCCCCTCTTCTTCGAAGGGGGTATAATTAGGTAAAATAGTGTTATTGTTATTGTACACTGCACTTCTTCTCATTGTGCTCTACCATAGTATGAAGTTTTATAAAATTCCATCTTTTAGTTTGAAAGTTATTTTCCGGACATGAAAACAGTAAAAAAGTGCAATGAAAGTTATTCTATGAACAAGAAAAAGTAACAAAGGGCAATAACTCTGTAATTAGCTAAATGAGAGTTTTGGTTCTTGTACACTGCACTTCCTCTTATTGTGCTCTACCACCATTGTATGAAGTTGTATTAGATTCCATCTGGTAGTTATAAAGTTATTCTCCAGACAAGAAAAAGTAACAAAGGGCAATTACTCTGTAATTAGGTATAATAGTGTCAAGGAAAATTGCAACGGACCAACAAACCAACCACAGAGAAACTCCAATATACCCCCTATAAACTTCGTTTGTCAAGGTTATAACAACAGACAGTCCAATTACTACAATACTACTATAAAGAGCATTAATACTCTGAACAGGCCTTCCTTACGGATTAATTCTGTCTAATTCCAGAACTATTTCTTCCCTAATCGGTAATCAGTATTTGTTTAACCCTTTTCAACATATAGAAACTTTCTGACACCTCTGCAGCAAACGACTCTATTCAATTAACATTCTTTCATTTAAAGAAATTTACCACAATTTTGACTGGATCATTTCAAAGCCATGTGATGCATGAAGGAAAGATTTTAAACCGCTGTAAACAATTAATCACCACTTACAGATGCATTATGACGCATTTGCATCAGACGACTTTTGGAAACATTGTGGCAGAAGGAAAAATTGCTTCATGATGATAGACTGTAAGCCAATGGTTGGAAGACGAAGATGCTTGTCCCATAGACTATTGTCAAACGTGGGAAAGAACATACATAGGCCAAGCTATGATTCGAAATCACGACCCCTGGATTGACAGCTAACGTCGCTTACCTACTGAGCTATCCCAGCTATGTGAAATACCACGGAAAGTGGTGTTATACAACTGAACAAGAGTCATTTAGGCAAGAAAGTCAAGAGCTAACATGGTCAATTAGTGAATGTTATGAGATATTAGAGGCTGATAACTTATTTTCATTAACCCTTTCCCACATACAGCAAACCTGCAGCAGACGACTTTGAAAGCATGTTGGAAAACACCTGGAAAATCTCTATAAATGAAGGTTTAAAAGTTGAAAACATTGTGGCAAATGGAGATATTGCTTGTTTTGAGCAATTTCTCCTTTTGCCACAATGTTTTCATTTTGAAAGCATCTTAGAAAAAAGTTGAAAACATTGTGGCAAATGGAGAAAATTTCTCATAATGAGCAATTTCTCAAAATGAGCAATTTCTCCTTTTGCCACAATGTTTTCAAAAGTATTCTGCTGCAGAGGTACCAGAAAGTGTCTGTATGTGGGAAAGGATTAGTAATTAAACTCTCCTTTAAAAAGATTTTTCTTATTTTTGCCAAGATTTTTCCAATAATGTCTGCTGTATGACAATAATTGTTGTATGAGGAAAAGGGTAAATTGATTAAAGGTTTTTTGCCAACTTGGCAATCTTCAACAATCAAAATAAGGAAAGATGATTTCCTTGGCAACTATGGTATTCAAAATTGTTTTCTATTCCTTAATATAAAGAAATATATCTGTCAGCCGTTTCATCATAACTGTCTTAAATGACTGTTGAGCAATTTTTTTCTTTTAACCTGTGATCTAGAATGATGAAACAAGAGGCCCAAGAGGGCCAGTATCGCTCCACGGCCATAAGGCAAAAATAAAATCTCCAAACAGCCCTGCCCCCTGGTGGCTATTTATTTTACCAACCACCATGGCTTAAAGGAATCTTGTAGAGTGTCACCCAAGGAATGTTTCTGCAAAATTATTTGAAAATTGGCCTGACACTTTCGGAGGAGAGGATATTTTAAGTTTTCACTGTAGCCATATAAGGCAAAATAGCCCCACCCCCTGGCAGCCATATTTTTCAACCAATCAACATGGCTTGAAGGAATCTGATAGAGGGTAAGCCTAGGAACATTTCTACAAAATTATTTGAATATCAGCCAAACACTTTCGGAGGAGAAGATTTTTTAAGTTTTCACTATGGTCATATAAGGCAAAATAGCCACACCCTCTGGCGGCCATGTTTTTCGACCAATCAACCTGATAGAGGGTCACCCAATGAACATTTCTACAAAATTATTTGAAAATCGGCTGAACACATTCGGAGAAGAATTTTTTTTAAGTTTTCACTATAGCTATATAAGGCAAAATAGCCCCACCCCCTGGCGGCCATATTTTTCAACCGATCAACATTTCTTGTAGGAATCTAATAAAGGGTCACCTAAGGAACATTTCTACAAAATTATTTGAAAATCGGCCTGACACTTTTGGAGGAGAAGATTTTTTAAGTTTTCTCTTTAGCATTTCTACAAAATTATTTGAAAATCGGCCTGACACTTTTGGAGGAGAAGATTTTTTAAGTTTTCTCTTTAGCCATATAGGCAAAATAGCCCGCCCTGTGACGGCCATGTTTTTTTACCAATCAACATGGCTTGAAGGAATCTGATAGAGGGTCACCCATGGAACATTTCTAAAAAATTATTTGAAAATCTGCTAAACACTTTTGGAGAAGAAGATTTTTTAAGTTTTCACTATAGCTATATAAGGCAAAATAGCCCCACCCCCTGGCGGCCATATTTTTCAACCGATCAACATTTCTTGTAGGAATCTAATAAAGGGTCACCCAAGGAACATTTCTACAAAATTATTTGAAAATCGGCCTGACACTTTTGGAGGAGAAGATTTTTTAAGTTTTCACTATTTTTTTCTTTTGGTTGCCATGGAAACCAGAATTATGGATGGATCAAAAAAATTTGAAGGAATTTAAGAGAGGACATTGAGAGGATGCTTCCTATGAAGTTTCAACCAAATTGGCCAAGTGGTTAGGGAGAAGAAGTGGTTTAAAGGAAAAAGTTAACGCACACACAGACGCACGCACGACGGACAATTCGCCATGACATAAGCTCGACTGGCTTTCAGCCAGTGGAGCTAAAAACTAAATAGTCAATGGTCAAGCATCAATACAATTACAGGGATTGTTCCATGATTTTGCAGGGCAATTACAGGAAGATTATCACACGCAACTATAACACAACTGATTCAAATTACATATTTGACTCACTCCGACCAAATATGGTAATGTTACATCACTGAAATATGTGGTAGTGGGGCATCATTCACACGTCATTTATAAAACTAACTTTATGTGTAAATTGTGTTATTTTGTAATTGAATTATAGAAATTTGTATAATTCTTCTTTATTCTATCATAAAAGTTATACCAGGTATATAACAAAAGGCAAATTATGCTGCAGTAATTTCTACTTGGAGCACGGAAAAATTGTCTTCTTTCTGTCTAGACTTTGGTCTCAAGCGATATAAATGTTTCCATGCACCTCATAGTACAATACAAAGCCAAGTATCCCTACTACAACATGATATTCCCTAATGTTTATAAACCAGACATAATCTCCTTCTAATCTATCTTAAATTCTTTTTTGTGCTTAGATTTTGGACCAAGATCTTTGAGACAGTCCCTTAACCCTTTCCCACATATAGACGCATTCTTACGCCTCTGCAGCAGACAGCTTTTTGAAAACATAGTCACAAAAGAAGAAATTGCTCAAAACGAGCAATTTCTCCTTTTGCCACAATGTTTTCCACTTTAAGTCATAGGTTATCCATTCAATTAAAGAGTTTTCTATTTTTTGACAAAATATGCTCAAATTGTCTGTTGCAGAGGCGTCAGAAAGTGCCTGTATGTTGGAAATGGGGGGTTAAAGTCAGTGATTTGGTTTTCTTGTTTTTATTTATCAAATATTATACAATGAATAATGTGTGCTGTTGAATAAGGAAGTGATGGCATAATCAATAGATTTTAATTCCAGATGGGGAGAAATTTACCATCAATACCCATTATATTAATGGTCAACTCTTTATTGTGCTGCAGGCAATAACAAACGTGGTTTACAAGGTATAACTGACAGGAAATGCCATTATCAAAGCACTGCATACACAGCAGATTGGTTCAATTGTTACTATCAAGAATTTATATAATAAAGAATCACTTCATTATAACAAGAGTGCCGCAAGCTAATGTCAACGCTCATCTACTTTTTTCTAAGTCCAAAAAGGGGCATTACTGAATAATTATTGAAGCCAGAGTTACGTGACTTAGTATGCACATGCTTATTGTTCCTAGGAACATGTGTACCAACTTTCATTTGAAAATGTTGAACGCTTTTTTGAGTCATATCGTAAGGTTTAAGTTTTGGGATGATGCAAACGAAGACGCCAAGGGTATCACAATACCCCAACTTTTTTTCTTCGAAAAAACATACAAGCTAATAATTTAGTTATTGTAATGTATTAAGTCTTTTATAATTTTCATAAAACTTATTCCGGGAAAAGACTAGTTTACTCCCCCTTTTCTAGTCCTCTGTGTGTGTATATATCTAGTAGTCAAAGCTGTGCTAAAGACCACCTTCATAAAGCAATTCCCTGTCTATAGCAACCACACTTTTTATTTCCCAATACTAATTTTCTACATAAATGACCCTGTAATTAAAGACCACCTCTGAACAATGACCAGATTAGTCTCTATCAATGGATGGTCGAGTTAACATTTGGATATTCCAGAATATGCAAAATACTATCCGTCATCTAATTAAGTGTTAATCGACTAGGATTTGTTGGGCCTTATGCCTTGAACATTATTTCAGCTATAGTTCACTTATTCAAGATCCCTGGGTAAGCAAACCAGTACTAGGCTAGGAAATGTGCCTTGCCCAAGGGCACTCAACCATGACCACAGTGCCGCAACTGGGGATCGAACCCGGGACGTCTGGTTCCAAATCCCCATCGCTGATCACTAGGCCAGAGCGGATGCCGTAATCGACTTGAGTTGGAGGCTTGCAATTGCAATTACCCTTTCTCACATACAGACACTTTCTGACACCTCTGCATCAGACAAATGATAAAAACATTGTTGCATTGCAAAAGGAGAAATTGCTCATAATCAACTTGAGTTGGGGGGATGGGGGGGTTGTCGCAATTGGCCAGCTATTCCAATAGCTGATCCCTTCATTAAACATTTTGGTGTTGAGCAATTTCTCCTTTTGCCACAATGTTTTCAAAATATTCTGCTGCAAAAGCGTCGGAATGCATCTTCAAGTGGGAAAGAGTTATACCTGGTAACAATGAAGACATAGAAATCCGATCTGTAGATCTATCAAATATGAATGACTCTGTGCAATGTTAATTAAACCCTTTCCCACATACAACAAATTTGGAAAAATATCAAGGCAAAAATGTGAAATATCTATATGTAAGAAATATTGACTACATGTATTGAAAAGAGTTGAAAACATTGTGGCAAAAGGAGAAATTGCTCATTACAATGTTTTCAAAAGTCGCCTGCTGCAGAGGTGCTAAAAAGCGTCGGTATGAGGGAAAGAGTTAATATGTATAAACCCATTCCCAGATACATATGACAAAGGCAATTTTGAAGCAGACAATTTTTTAAAAGATTCTGGAAAAAGTAGCAATTTACAAAGTTTTTAGGCCTCTCCCTCATACGATAATTCTGCAGCAGACGACTTTGAACCTATTTTGTCAAATAATGGAAAATCTCTATAATTGAATGGATAACCTATGACTAAAAGTGGAAAACATTGGGACAAAAGGAGAAATTGCTCGTTCTGAACAATTTCTTCTTTTGTCACTATGTTTTCAAATAGCTGTCTGCTACAGAGGCGTCAGAAAGCGTCTATATGAGGGAAAGGGTTAATGCCGCTTTAAACAAGTTTTCAGTATATCACAATGTTTTCTGGGTAAGTTACCAGTTCTACTGGTCCATTTATCATCCAGTCAGTCGTAACACTTACCCGGCAATCATAAGCACAAAGAAGGGCAGCCATTACTACCATTTTTAAAGTCTTTGGTATGGCCCGGCCAGGGATCGAACCTGCAACCTCCCGCACACCAGTCAAAGGATCCTTGAGATATTTTACAGAGACCAATTTAAATTTGATGCCCTATAAGACCTCGAAAGTTGACCAGTTGAATAAAATCATTTAAAATCAAAAGGCTTATGATTCTTGAGAAAATAAATTATAATAATTCTGAAGTAAGTCATTTCACATGTTAAAAAAACCTGTATCAGGTAAGAGACTTTGAAAACATTTTATATATATATATAACTGAAAGTATTCACCCTTTCCCTCAAACAATAATTCTGCAGCAGAACATATTGAACATATTTTGTCAAAATATAGAAAGTCTCTTGTATGTGGGAAAGGGTTAAAACAGATAGTAATATTCAAGGCTTGAAATGAATGTTTTAACCCTTTCCCACATACAGCAAATCTGCAGCAGAAGACTTCGAAAACATCTAGGCAAAAACACAGAAAAGCTATATAATTGTAGGTATAATGACCGAAATTTAATGAAAATTAAAAATTAATGGGCAATTTCTCCTTTTACCACAATGTAATCAAAAGTCGTCTGCTGCAGAGGCCTCTGAAAGTGTTTATATGTGGGAACGGGTTAAGCCTTTTCTCACATGGTGACATAAATTTGACCCAGCTGCAGCAGTAGACTTTTGAAATCAATTTGGCTAACAGAGAAATTGCTCTCACTCATGCAGCCACAATGTATTCCCACTCTTTTCAATAAGCATATTTTTCTTTTTTTACATCTTTGTCAGTACATGTATATGTTTTTAGAGTTGTCTTCACAACATTTGTTGTATGTGGGAAAGGGTTTTTGTACACTATATGTTTTGTCTCTTAGTTAACCTTTTCCCTGATACAGACGTATCTGAAGCAGACAACTTTTAAAAACATTGTGACAACAAGAAACCGCTGAAGACGGTAAGGCCGGATTGTCGGCAATTTGACCTTGAAAATCGACAAACCAAGGTCAAGGTAACCATAGAAATCAATAGAACTTGTTACTGGTTACCTTCAGGCAAAGTTTCAAGTTTTTAACCCTTTCCAGTGCTGAGATTGCCTCAACCTGAAACTTAACCAAAATGTTGACGGACAGACAGACAGACGGACGGACAGACAGACATCGCCAATCTATAGACCGTAATTGCTAGAGCAATCCAGCCAAAAACTGTTGAAAGCAAATTAAAACACAATTTGCTGTGATATAACTATTAAAATATTGAAAGCAAATTAAAACGCAAGTTGATGTGATATAACTATAAAACTGTTGAAAGCGGAGTAAAACGCAATTTGCTGTGATATAACTATATAAATGTTGAAAGCAAATTAAAACGCAATTTGCAGTGATATCACTATAAAACTGTTGAAAGCAAATTAATACGCAAGTTGTCGTGATATAACTATAAAACTGTTGAAATCAAATTAAAACGAAAGTTGCCATGATATAACTATAAAACTTTTGAAAGCAAATAAAAACGCAAGTTGCCATGATAAAACTTTAAAACTTTTGAAAGTAAATTAAAACACAAGTTGATATAACTATAAAACTGTTGAAAGCAAATTAAAACGCAAGTTGCCGTGATATAACTGTTAAACTGTTGAAAGGGGAGTAAAATGCAATTTGCTGTGATATAACTATATAACTGTTGAAAGCAAATTAAAACGCAATTTGCAGTGATATAACTATAAAACTGTTGAAAGCAAATTAATACGCAAGTTGTCGTGATATAACTATAAAACTGTTGAAATCAAATTAAAACGAAAGTTGCCATGATATAACTATAAAACTGTTGAAAGCAAATAAAAATGCAAATTGCCATGATAAAACTATAAAACTGTTGAAAGCAAATTAAAACACAAGTTGATATAACTATAAAACTGTTGAAAGCCAATTAAAATGCGAGTTGCCGTGATATAACTATAAAACTGTTGAAAGCAAATTAAAACGCAAGTTGCCGTGATATAACTATAAAACTGTAGAAAGCAAATTAAAACGCAAGTTGCTGTGATGTAACTTTAACCAAAATGTTGACGGACAGACAGACAGACAGACAGACAGACAGACGGGCAATAGCAACATGAAGGTCAAACGTTATCATGGAAATCAAAAGAACATGTTAGTGGCTACACACAGCCAAATTTTCAAGTTTGTAGCTCTTTCCATGTCCGAGATTTTGCTTCAACCAGAAACTTTAACCAAAATGTTGACGGACAGACAGACAGACAGACAGGCAATAGCAAGGTGAAGGTGAAGAGTTATCATGGAAGTCAAAAGAACATGTTAGTGGCTACACACAGACCAATTTTCAAGTTTGTAGCTCTTTCCATGTCTGAGATTTTGCTTAACCAGAAACTTTAACCAAAATGTTGACGGACAGACAGACAGACAGACGGGCAATAGCAAGGTGAAGGTGAAGAGTTATCATGGAAGTCAAAAGAACATGTTAGTGGCTACACACAGACCAATTTTCAAGTTTGTAGCTCTTTCCATGTCTGAGATTTTGCTTAACCAGAAACTTTAACCATTTTGCCTAACCTGAAACTTTAACCAAAATGTTGACGGACAGACAGACAGACAGACGGACAGACGGACATCGCCAATCTATAGACCGGAATTGCTTGAGCAATCCGGCCAAAAAATGGAAATGCTCGTTATGAGCAATTTCTCCTTTTGCCAAAATGTTTTCAAACCCATTAAATTATTATTCTTCCATTTCTTGGGATTTTCCGCACTTTTGAGTAGATGTTATCAGAGTATATAGTCTCCTGCGATGTTTTAGTCTTAGTTAATTAACCCTTTCCCTCATACAGCAAATCTGCAGCAGACGACTTTGAAAACATGGTGACAAAACCCTGAAAAATCTCCAAAAAAGATAGCGTATTTGTTAAATAAAGTGGAAAACATTGTGAACAAAGGGGAAATTGCTCATCATGAGCAATTTCACCTTTGGCCACAATGTTTTCAAAAGTCGTCTGCTTCTATTGCATCAAAAATGTGTCTGCAGGCGGGAAAGGGTTTTCAATAGTTGTCTGCTGCAGTGGCATCAGAATCAGTATGTAGGAAATGGCTTATTTTGTTTTGTTTTCAAAATTCATCAAAGAATGGTTTTATGAAGGAATATGTTGAACTTTTCATACATTTAGAAAAGATGAAGGAATAACACAAGTTGGCCAATATTCAATTAGCTTCTGATAACAGGTTGTTACCTCAATTTCTCAGATATAATTTTTGATCTGATGTATGAAATTGAACCCTTTCCCACATACAACACATCTGCAGCAGAAAGCAGAAATATTGAAAAAATCTCGGAAAAAGAATTGGAAACTTTTATAAATGAAATTTATATCATCGAATAGAGTTGAAAATACTGTGGCAAAAGAAGAAATGGCTCATTATTTCACAACTTTTTTAACCCTTTTCCTCATATAGACGCTTTCTGACGCCTTTGCAGCAGACAGCTTTTTGAAAACATGTGACAAAAGAAGAAATTGCTCAGAACGAGCAATTTCTCCTTTTGCCACAATGTTTTCCACTTTTAGTTATAGGTTATCCATTCAATTATTTGAAATATGTTCAAACTCGTCTGCTGCAGAATTGTCATATAAAGTAAAGGGTTAAAAGACTTCTGCTTTAGATGCATCAGATTGCATCTGCGAGTGGGTAAAGGTAATCACTTTTTCCACTTACAGACGCAATTTGACGCCTTTGCAGCTGATGACTTTAAAAAAACCTTTGGCAAAAGAAGAAATTGCTCATCATGTGTAATTTCTCCTTTCACCATAATGTTTACAACTGTATTCAGTTGTGTAAGTGTTTTAACCCTTTCTCACATACAGCAAATCTGCAGCAGACAACTTTGAAAACACAGTGGCGAAATAAAACCTGAAAAATCTCCATAAAATATAGCTTAATTGTTAAATAAAGTTGAAAACATTGTGGCGAAAGGAGAAATTGCTCATCATGAGCAATTTCACATTTGGCCACAGTGTTTTCAAAAGTCATCTCCTGCTATTGCGTCAAAATGAGTCTGCAGGTGTGAAAAGGGTTAGAGTTTAGTAAAAAATAATACTTGTTTTATTATATGATTGGATAAAGACATTATCATTTATTGGATTAACTGAGTATCAAAACATCAGACATTTTCTATTATTCATATCTATTCCATCAAAGAGAAAACATGTTGAACAAAGTTCAAATAACAACCATGCCAACAATTTAGAACCGCCTATTTTACGTATTACCTTATACAGACATATTTTGATGCCTCTGCAGCAGACGACGTTTTAAAACATTGTTGCAAAAGCATAAGCAATTTCTCCATTTTTCACAAAATATTTCAATTCTATTCAATAATCAAAGTTTTATATTATAGAGATATATTGTAAAGTCATCTCTGCTGATTTGTTGTATGTGGAAAGGTTTAAGACTTTATTTCTAACTTGATGAAAGATTTCTGCTTTTCTCCAAGGAAAAAAAAATGTTATTTATTTATTTCCATATGATATTTTCCTCAAATATCACATTAATTTTCTTTCAGAGAAGAAGAGTTTTAAAATAACGACATTTCACCCCTCCTCTGCCGCAATCTGGTGGCCATTTCTTCCAACAGATTAATAACGCTTGAACAATTTTTGCGGAAGGTCACCTAAGGACTGCCAAATTATCTTGATTGATTGATTGATTGATTGGGGTTTAATGCCGTTTTTAACAATTTCTCAGTTATATCACGGCGACCAGTTCACCTACTCATGCATTTCCCGGTTTTCTCACACCAGTACTCCACACAACAATCTTCCCAAGCAACTGGCTGCTTTTCCACATAGACAGCCCATTGGTGGAAGACGAATGACGCATGTCGCAATGACTTTTGTCAAACGTCTGAAAGAAAGTTGGCCTTTGTAATCAAAGGCAGACTCAGAGGAGAAGAATGATGTTAAATCTTTCCCTCTTTCCATGTTATTATGCACAACTTCCAAGTATGTACAAGTTCAGAGAAAAACTTATAAACACAGATAAAAAAATATAATTATGTAACCTGGCGTCATTTTGCCTCAAGGCTTTTGATTGATTGATTGATTAGGGTTAAACGCTGTTTTCCACAATTTTTCAGTCATTTCACTGTGGCCAGTTCACCTACTCATATTTTTCCTGGTTTTCTCACACCAGTACCACACACAACATACTCTCCAAGCATCTGGCTGCTTTTCCACATAGACTGTTAGCCCATTGATGAAAGACTAATGACGCTTGTCACAGTGACCTTTGTCCCAATTTACCCACTGGTTACAGAGAAGAAGATGTTGAAACATGCAAGCATGCATTCAAAACGAGACAATTCGTCATGAAATAAAGGCAAAAATTATAATAATCTACAAACATAAGTTTCATTATTGAATAAAGTTGAAAACTTTGTGACAAAAGGAGAAATTGCTTGTCATGTTTACAATATATGTCTGCTGCTGATGCTTCAGACAACGTCTTAACCCTTTCCCTGATACGACAATTCTGCAGCAGACGACTTTTGTCAAAAAATAGAATATCTCTATTTGAGCAATTTCTTCTTTTGTCACTATGTTTTCAAAAAGCCGTCAGAAAGCATCTATATGAGGGAAAGGGTTAAGGCGGGAAAGGATTAATAGCGGACGAGTAATCCCAATAGAAAGTTCACCTTTGAGGCTTTGGGTGAACTAAAAATATAATAACAGGTGTTTTGGGGTAATTGTATAATATCTGCCAATTTTCCTAACATAACGAGTATAAAATTGACGGGTTCACAAATAGGTCAAAACAGTTGTTTTCTTAGATTCCTCATTGAGAGCAATAATTACTGGGCTGTTGTACAAATTTCTTTCACACCTCTTTAATAATTATATGGAAATTGTCTCTAAATGAAAGTATTATCATTGAAAAGAGTTGAAAACATTACAGCAAAAGGAGAAATTGCTCATTTTGAGCAATTTCTCCTTTTGCCACGATGTTTTAAAATATAGTCTGCTAAAAATGATGCATCAATATGTGTCTGTAGGTGTTAAAGGGTTGTAGGTCACTGTACATCCAAACTCACCAAAGCCTCTGGGCGTAGCTGTAGATCTGTTAGCTCCACATCACCTGTAATGAGACAACGGGACAACTGTTTAGTATCAGTCATTCCATCTGAACTTACCACCTCGGTGGTGTAGTGGTAGAGCCTCGGCCTTCAGGGCTTTTTTTCCTTACATAAAAGGGGCCGTTTAACGGCCCCTTCCCCCTGGAAAATAAGCATAGTTTTTCCCCTAAAAATATAAATTCCCCTAGGAAAAAAAAAAAAAATTTTTTTTTTTTTTTTTCTTTTTTTTTTTTTTTTCATATTTAATTTTTGTAACATTAGCTTAAATCTCATTTATCTTTCCACAATGAACAGAATACAATTTGACTCGAGGTGTAGGCTTGGTGCTGAAATACTTGATATTTTGATGAGAATTAAAGTTGCTGATGTTGTTGCCCTTAGAGAATATGACCCAAAAACTGCTGTGACAAGATGGATGTTGTCTTGACTAATTCAGAAAAGACCCCATACTTTGCCATATGGAGCCAGAAATTGAAACACAGTTTCTAGACTATGTTGTATATCTGACAGTCTCAGTCTCAGCAGCTTCTTTTCACAGCATGTTTTGGACCATGTTTACATTACATTCATGATTGACCATAACAGTGTATTGCACTATTGTAGTTCACATTGTGTTGCTTAAAGTTAAAGTTCTAATAAGTTGTTTTCTCATTTAGCAAGTAACAAAAAAAAGCACTTGCGAAAAAATGCAAGTAGAAAATCTTGCTAATTTCGACCCTTGACAGTGGTATAGTTTAAGTGAACTGGATTATGACAATCTAGTGTAGGAGTTCAAGAACATGAAAAATAGACAGATGGCCTTGTAATGATAAAAGTTAAACATGCACATTATACTAGTTTACAATTTTTCCCCTTTTTTCTAAAACGCCGCGAAATTTTCCCCTTCTCAAAGGCCCCAGGCCCCTTCCCCTTTTTCAGAAAAAACCTCCTGGCCTTGGCTGCGGGAAGTCGCTGGTTCGATCCCAGAATTGATTGATTGTTTTCAACATTTCTTTATAGTCATACCATGGCAGCCAGTTAACCTACCCATGTGTTTCCTGGATTTCTCACACCAGTAATCCACACAACAATCTTTCCAAGCATTTGGCTGCTTTTCCACATAGACTATTAGCCCATTGGTGGAAGACAAATGACGCTTGTCATAATGAGATTTCTCAAACGACAGAAAGAATGTTGGCCGAGTTGGGGTTCTAACTCACAACCCCTGGATTGACAACCCACGTCGCTACCGACTAACCTAGCGAAGCTGCAGAATCCTTTGCCCATAATGTTCATGTTAAAGAATGCTTTGACCTATTTGGTATATCAGTTACTAAAAAAAAATTATAAAATTTGTGACATACTGTGGAGTAACTCAACAGTGTTCAATTTGACAGAGTGACCCAACTTGACCCAGTTTCAAATAAGAACTTGTGGGAAATGAATGCTCTGATAAATTTTCATGAAGATATTATGAAAAATGAGGCCTCTGGAGTATTTAAAAGGTTTTCTTAAACATGACCTGGTGAGTTGAGATCTGATGAGTTTCCATGTAGATTGGACAAACAGATTGTGGACTATTGATAAAGGGAGGTAACTTGTGTTAAATTAAATTTGATTTGGAAAAGAGGGTTAATTCCCTTTCCATTGTTATTTATATGAGATAAATTAAATTTACAATATAAGTTCAATTTGACATAAGTCTGGTCTAAGTGATATTTGCCATCTGACATTCCCCTATAGTGGTTAACAATTCCGTGTTGTTTCAATCAAATCCATCCAGCCATGCCTTTCATATGGCTCCAGACGCAATCATGGACAGAATGATCGAAGGAAAGACGAACAATGCCAAACCAGTATCCAATCCGTCTTTGATGGGAGGAGGGGATAACAAACATTAAGAATATTAATAAGTGCCAAGCTGAATCTGTTCACTAAAACACATGTTTTTTCCAAAATGTTTTCAAAGCATTCATTTCTAAATGTATTATTAACCCTCTCCCTCATACGACAATTCTGCAGCAGACGACTTTGAACATATGTTGTCAAAAAATAGAAAATCTCTTTAATTAAATGGATAACCTATGACTAAAAGTGGAAAACATTGTTGCAAAAGGAGAGATTGCTTGTTTTCAGCAATTTCTTCTTTTGTCACTTTGTTTTCAAAAAGCCTTCTGCTGCAGAGGCATCAGAAAGCGTCTATATGAGGGAAAGGGTTTAAATGGATACAGAGCTCTTATAAGGGCCGTATTAAATGTTCCGTAAATCTTATATGATCTGCAGTACACCCTAAATCATGGGTGCTTTTAACCCTTTCCCTCATATAGACGCTTTCTGATGCCTCTGCAGCAGACAGCTTTTTGAAAACATAGTGACAAAAGAAGAAATTGCTCAAAGGGAGCAATTTATTCTTTTGCCACAATGTTTCCTTCTTTTAGTCAAAGGTAATTTATTCAATTAAAGAGATTTTCTATTTTTTGACAAAATCATTTATTCCTTTGTTACTATGTTTTCAAAAAGCTGTCTACTGCAGAGGCGTCAGAAAGCGTCTATATGAGGGAAAGGGTTAAGGGGGCAACTATCTGTTCACTCCTCCTTATCTTGGCCGCTGAGACAGATAACGCTTTCCCACATACAGACACTTTTTAAAGACTTTGCAGCAGACGGCTTTTAAAAACATCGTAGCAAAAAGTGAAACTGCTCATAATGAGCAATTTCTCCATTTGCCCCAACGTTTTTCACTCTATTCAATAATTATACTTACATTAGCAGATGTTTTTCTGAGTTGAGCCCAGATGTTTTTTAAGTCGTCCGCTGCAGATTTGCTGTATGTGGGAAAGGACTAAGATCCTGGTTGGTTATTGAAAAGAGAGGAAATTCCAATTCTCGAAGGACTATAATACTGTTGCCACTAAATTGTCAACTTGTCTAGCTTAATGCAAATATATGCCTTTCATACAAGTTTTGCTGGCCTCATCATATATCAAATACATAAAGAGATTTGGCCCGCCCTTTACGTATAGAGGGTCTGAGGGATATTCTTACAAAGACAACAACGTATTTAATCCATTTTTAGATTCATGTAAGAAAATTTTTAAGAGTCTTCTAAATTAAAAGTAAAGAAGTGATGATTACTTGACATGCCAAACCTTCCTGCCAAATTTGAAGACCGTAGGCTCAATAATTCTGCAATTATCAATCGGAAAAGCTTTTTGTGTTCAAAGTCACTGTGACCTTGACCTTTGATAGGAACTCATAATCATAGAGGTCATCTACTGGTTATGCCCAACCTCCCACCCAAATTTGAGAACATCAGGTCCAAGCATTTTGCATATATATCATTCATGCTTTTTGTGTTCACATGCCTTATTTGGGAATTAAACAAAACAGGGTTATCAAGACAAAATTAGGAATTCTGCTTGATTTTAAAGACTTTTGCCTTTAGATGTCTCGAAAAAGGCATGTGGAAAGCAATATACAGCCTGTACTTGCATAAAATGCTGGATAGAGTTATTTAACTTGAAAATCAACACAGGTGTGATAGTTGGGTAGGGTTGTATAAAGTTTCAAAGCAATGCATCAAGTAAATACTATAGGATAGTGACTCTTAATGTAGTTGCATGCAAAACTTTTTAACCAAATATTTCTAGGTTAAAAAAAGGGCCATAATTTGCAAAATATACTGGATAGAGTTATCATACTTGCCTGTTTACATAGGTGTGATGGTTGGGAAGGGTTGTATAAAAAATTTCAATGCAATGCATCAAGTAGCTACATGTACTAAGATAATGTCTCTTAATGTAGTTGCACGCAAAACTTTAACCAGAATTTCTAAGTAAAAATAGGACCATAATTTGCATAAAAAGCAGGATAGAGTTATCATACTTGATAACCTATATAGGTGTGACAGTTGAGTAGGGTTGTATAAAGTTTCAATGCAATGCATCAAGAAAAAACTGAGATATGGACTCTTATTTAGTTGCACGCAAAACTTTAACCAGAATTTCTAAGTAAAAAAAGGCCATAATTTAGAGGATAGAGTTATTGTACTCAATAATCTACATAGGTGTGAAAGTTGGGTAAGGTTGTATAAAGTTTCAATGCATTGCATCAAGTAAATACTGAAATATGGACATATGGACTCTTAATTTAGTTGCACGCAAAACTTTAACAAGAATTTCTAAGTAAAGAAAAGGCCATAACTGTAGTAATTAAGTACTTGCATGCAAAACCTTAACCAAGGTGTGACGTGGACGCCGACGCCAGGGTGAGTTACAAGTATAGCTCTCATATTCTTCGAATAGTCAAGCTAAAAATCATTCCTCAGTTTCAGAAGGACTTTATTTCCAACATATAAATACTTTCCGAGGCCTCTGCAGCAGAAGGTTTTGAAAAAGAGCAATTTTTCCTTTTGTCACTATTTTTTCACCTTTATTAACCCTTCCCCTCATATAGACACTTTCTGATGCCTCTACAGCAGACGGCTTTTTGAAAACATAGTGCCAAAAGAAGAAATTGCTCAAAACGAGCAATTTCTCCTTTTGCCACAATGTTTTCCACTTTTAGTCATAGGTTATCCATTCAATTATAGAGATTTTCCATTTCTTGACAAAATATGTTCAAAGTCGTCTGCTGCAGAATTGTCGTATGAGGGAAAGGGTTAAATAATCGTTCTCTCATATATATTTATAGAGAGTTTTCATATTTTTGACTTAACATTATCAGTCATCTGCTGCAGATTTGTTGTGTGTGGGAAAGGGTTAAATTTACAAAAACATCATAATATGTGAAATAAGATCCGCAACCTGGCAACCAATTTCTTTTTTTTATGAATCAAAACATGTTAGCCATTTCCCACATGTATACATGTAAAACAAATCTGCCGGCAATGACTGAAAACATCTCGGGAAAATTATGGAGAGTCTCAATAAATGAAAGTACAATAATTATTGATTAGAGTGCAAATCAGTGTGGCAAAAAAAGACGCACACACCTTAACCCTTTCCCACATACAGTGGCTTTCTGATGCCTCTTCAGCAGGCATACTTTTGAAAACATTGTGGCAAAAAAAGAAAATGCTCACAATGAGCAATTGCTACTTTTGTCACAATTTCCAACTGTAATTGATAAATCAATTCAAATTCATCCAGATTTTTTCAAGTTGTGGCCAACAAAAGTTGTCAAAGTCATCTGCTGCATATTTGTTGTAAGTGGGAAAGGGTTAATTACAATAATTGGGGCTTTTTCTTACCTCTGAAAATACTAAGATTCAGGTTGCTAGAATCCAAATTCTGTACATATTTCCCAAGGATTTTGTTAAGAACGTACGTAACCACAGTCTCCAACATCTTTGTCTCCTTGGAATGTTCTGTCTAGAGATGAATCTAATATTCGTCTAATCCATTATGTAATTCACCTGAAAATACATAAAGAAAAATAATATTGGCTTGACATTTTTTGCAAATATAAGCGAATTGGAAATATTGTACCTGCATGCAGAATTAAAGACGCCACCACAGCGTTGAAAGAATTAACCCTTTCCCACATACAACAAATCTGCAGCAGACGACTTTGAAAACATAGTGACAAAAACCTGAAAATCTCCTTAAAAGATAGCTTAATTGTTAAATAAAGTTGAAAACATCATGGCCAAAGGAGAAATTGCTCGTCATGAGCAATTTCACCTTAAGGATGTACTGAACTGAAAAGTGGATTTTTCATAATATTTAACTTTTGTTGTAATATTGTTTTTTTGAAAGTAGGATATATGTTAAATTAAAAAAAAAAAAAAAAAAGGTATCGTACTGGGCTTTTTTTTTTGCTAGATCAATTTATAAAAGCCTTATGGTGACCTTTTTTTTTGCTATTACAGCACATGAAATAAAAAATGTTTTCACGCAAATTGCCGATATTTGAAAGATGAGATGCTAATTGTTTATCTTCTTGTGGTTTTAATCTCATTCTGAAGGTATTATATCCATATCTCTGGAAGTTCATGCAATACATTGTAGTTAAAGCTAAAAAATAGACACTATTTGACACTAATGAAAATCCATATTTGTCAGATTTAAGAATAGACAATTTCAAAACTTTGAAATAAGGAAAAAACATATTTGTAATATTTAACTTTTTCTGAAACTTCTCTACGTAATTTCAATTACTATCATTTATCAGATTTTAATAAGAAAAGTATATGTCGCTGGGCAATATTTTCAGTTTTTCTTCTTTGAATGGCTAAAAAATGTTAAAATATGAATATATATTTATTAATTTTTCAAACATATCTTCAAATGTCAAAAAAAAATTCCAATATTTTCTACTTTTTTTCAAAACAATATGATACTATACAAGTTTTAGATTAAAATTTATATACATGGACTTTAATATGTTCTTTTTTACCAGTTTTATTTCTTAATCAAACACGGCAACTGGACAGCGTCTCACGAAAAAATTGAAGGCTCATGCCAAAAATAGGCCCTTTATCTCAAGCAAATTTTATCCACTTTTTTTTAAATTTTGAAGAATTATAAAAAGGTATAATGACTAAACAGGTTTTAATTGACAACAAAATAAGAAGATTTAATAAGAAAGTAAAAAAAAAAAATTTTTTTTTTAAATTTCAAAACCTCAGTTCAGTACATCCTTAAGCAACAATGTTTGCAAAAACAGTCTGCAGGTGGGAAAGAGTTATAAACCCAGCTGTTTTGCACAAAATATGACATTGAAATAATTTATTTATTTATTGGGGTTTTACGCCGCTTACAACAATTTTTCAGTTATATCACGGCGACAGTTCACTTATTCATGATCCCTGGGTAAACAAACCAGTACTAGGCTAGAAAATGTGCCTTGCCCAAGGGCACTCCACCATGACCGTAGTGCCGCGACAGGGGATCTAACTTCGAAATCCCCGACGCTAACCACTCGACCACAGCGGATTCCGTTTTCAAAATAAAAGACATTACGAATTACTGGTAAATTGCAAGTTAGTTCAACCCTTTCCCACCTGCATATGCATTTTGATGCAATAGCAGCAGACGACTTTTGAAAACATTGTGGCCAAAGGTGAAATTGCTCATGATGAGCAATTTCAGCTTTTGCCACAATGTTTTCATCTTTATTTAACAAATAAACTATCTTTTATGGAGAATTTTCTGGTTGTTATAGTCACCATGTTTATTAAGTCATCTGCTGCAGATTTGCAGTATGTGGAAAAGGGAGTGATTTTATTTTCTATTATCATTCGTAAAGCCTCCGGCTTTCACATGTATACATTAGCATATCATTCTGAGCATTATTCGATTACCCGCGTCTTTAAAGAAAAAACAAGTGCACCCCACTACGTCATTACCGGAAGTCAACCCGTTCACAATCATATTTGTTCTAGCGTTCGTACCGCGAGGTTGTAGGTATAGAATAAACCTTTTTCGTGGACGTTGTCCCGAATTTCTGAAGGTAGGAGTTTAAAATACGTAGTATTTTGTTATGGCTTCAGAGCAGGACGATGTCCTGACGGTGTCAGACCATTCTAGTGATGAATTTTCGGGCTTTAGTCCTGTTTCGGATTCCGGACAGGTTCAAAAAATTAAAAAGAATAAGTCGTCGGGAAAAATAAAAGGCAAACCTTCGTTGAAGATTAAGAGAAAAGAGAACAAAGAAAATAAAGGCAAAGCGCCTGTTAAGCCTTCGGGGTCGAACGTTGTTCGTCCTATTACATCAAAATTTGATATATCCAGTTTAAAGGATGGTGACATTTCTAAACTACGGGAGTTGTTGGGTATTACCCCTCCCATTAATACACAGGCTAATAGTGGTGATTTAGCTGATGACAATGATTTCCAGTCTTATTTTGGTTATAAGTTGGACAGTTTACCAAGAATGTCAGTGGAGTTCGACCCAGATGATTTATCTGATGGCGATCCACCTGTTGGGAAAAAAGACATGTCTAGTAATTTGTGCAGTGCACTTTTTGATGATGATGTGTCTGCGGATGTTGATGGATGGGATCTTCCTAGACTTAAAATCCCTGAAAAGGGTGAGGCTGTAGCTAAGTCATTAGCAAATTTGATTAATACAGCGTGTACCTCACAATGTGAGACAGATAATTTGCTTGCAAAGTACAAAGTACCTCAGAATTGCGATATGGCCTGTCCACCTGTTGTAAATAATGAGATTTGGAAAATCATGGATAGGCAAACTCAGTCTAGAGATCGTGGTCTTGTGGATACACAAAATTTATTGGTAACTTCCATGGTTCCAATTATTAAATTGGCAGAGACTCTTAAGTCGCACATCGCGTTAGATAGTAGTGTCAGAGGTATGTTGGCAGATGCATTGACTCTTATTGGTCAGGTTCAGTTTAATTTATCTGTACGTAGAAGGTATATGATTCGGCCAGTAATGAAAAAGAAGTATCATTCATTGTGTAATGTATCTATGCCGGTTACTACCAAGCTTTTTGGTGAGGATGTGTCAAAAGACATAAAGTCATGTGATTCCTTAGGGTCTATTGGGAAGGACCAATATTATCCTAAATCTGGTTACTCATCTAGAGGTAGAGGCTACTCAGGAAGAGGGTCTTATAATAGTAATTATAATAATAATTATCAGAACAATAACAGATTCCAACCTTATCAAAGGGGACAAAGGAAGTCATGGAACAGAAACTTCAGGTTTCAGAAGAAGTCGGCTTCGGCGACTGCTACAACGTCAAATGACCAGACACAATGACATGAGGTGAGCTCAGTTTGTAGAGTCAAATGTTGTATAAAGGAATGGGAAGAAATAACAAATGACCAATGGGTCCTTGACACTGTTTTAGGCTATAATATACATTTTGATTTGCCTCCAGTTCAAAAACGTGTTCCAAATGAAATTCCGTTCAATATAGAGCAATTTCAGATTGTTGATAATGAAGTGAAGCAGTTGGAGAAAAAAGGAGCTATAATTCCTTCAGTTCATGAAAAGGATGAATTTGTGTCAAATTTGTTTATTGTTCCTAAACCTAATGGAAAATACCGTCCGGTAATTAATTTGAAATATCTGAATAATTATGTTCATTATGACCATTTCAAACAAGAAACATTCAAAGTGATGTTGGATTTGGTTCAGGAGAAAGATTTCTTCACGTCCATAGATTTACGTGATGCTTATTTCACCATTCCAATTCATAAAAGTTCTCAGAAATACCTAAAATTTTCATGGTGCCAGTCCTTGTATCAATTCGTATGTCTGCCATTTGGTTTGAAATCAGCCCCGTTTGTCTTCACAAAAGTGCTGAAACCAATATACTCTTTGTTCAGGCAACAAGGTATAAGATGTAGTTATTACATTGATGATTCTTTAAATATGAATCAACAACTGTCAGTTTGTAACGATAATACGACAATTATTGTACAGACTTTACAAAGGTTAGGTTTTCTTATCAATCAAGAAAAATCCTCTTTAGTTCCATCACAGAGAATTATATTCTTTGGGTTTGTGTTGGATTCTGTTATGTTTAAAGTCTTTCTTACAGATAAAAAAGTGTGTAAAATAGTTTCAAAAGCACAATCTCTATTAAACTGTTCACTGGTTAATGTTCGGGATTTAGCGTCCTTTATTGGACTTATTATAAATGCATTTTATGCTGTGTCAGAAGCTCCGTTATTTTATAGAAGTATGGAAAGGAATAAGATAGCGGGATTAGGTCCAAACATGTGTTTTGACAATATGGTAGTTTTAACAGTATTATCAAGACAAGAGATGGAATGGTGGCTAAATAATGTTAGGTGCAAAAATGGCAAACCCATTAGACCTTTGAAGGTTACTAGACATTGTATTTCTGATGCTAGTTTGGAAGGCTGGGGTGCCATTGATCTTGATTCAGATGATGTGGCTCATAGTAGATGGTTAGGAGTTGAGGCAGGTTGCAGCATCAATTATTTGGAACTGCTGGCGGTTTTTTACGCCCTACAAGCCTTCTATAGAGATTGCAATAATGTGCATATTGAAATTCAATGTGACAATATTTCAGCTATAGCATATGTAAATGATATGGGGGGAATGTGTTCTATAAAGATGGATACTCTTGCAAAATCTATCTGGTTATGGTGTTTTCAAAGGCATATTCATATTTCAGCATCATATATAGCTAGCGCAGATAATAGTGCAGATTTCTTTTCAAGAACTTTTTCTGATTCCACAGAATGGATGCTGAAAGATGATATTTTTGATAGACTTTGTAAACAATTCTTTTTTCCTGATATAGATTTGTTTGCCTCAGGGGTTAATTATAGATTGAGTCCTTATGTCTCATGGTTTCCTGATTCAGGGGCCTGTCATTACGATGCATTTACATTGGATTGGGCGAAATACAGGCCATACATTTTTCCACCTTTCAATTTAATTGGAAAGGTCATTAACAAAATTGTTCAGGATCAGGTTGAAATGGCTATTCTTGTATTCCCGTTTTGGAGATCACAGACTTGGTTTCCAGTTATTTTAGAAAACTTATGTTCTTTTCCTAGTAGATTTCCACGGCACAGAGACTTGTTAACATTAGCGCACAACGGACAGTGCCATCCACTGGGAAAGAGTTTACAGATGATCGGAGTAACTGTCTCAGGGCAGCCCTTGGTAGTAAAGGCATTCAGGGAGAAATTACGGATATTATCTCAGAGTCATGGAAGACAGGAACACGAAAACAATATTCGTATGCATGGAGACGGTGGGTTCTTTGGAACCGTATCAGGTTTGGTGATCCGTTTATTACGACTGAAACTTTAGTTCTTCAGTTTTTGTTTTTTCTTCATAAAACAGGTAAATCCTATAGTGTCTTGAATTCTCACAAGTCTATGCTTCTACAGACTTTACTTTTGTTTGGTAATACATGGTGTGCTAATAGTCCTCTTATTAGCAGGTTTATGAAGGGAGTGTTTTTCAAGTGTCCACCGAAACCAAGATACATGTTCACATGGGATGTTTCAGTAGTTCTTACTTATTTAAAAGGGTTGGTTCCTTTAGATAAGCTTACATTAAAGTTACTAACTTTGAAAGTTACAGCACTCATTGCTCTAGCAGCTGCGCCTCGAGCACAAACTTTACAGTCCATGTCATTGGATTTTATGCTCATTCAGGAGGATTGTGTAGTGTTTAGTTTTCCGTATGGGTTAAAAACTTCCAGGGCTGGTCATCAGTTCTTATTAAAGTTGGAACATTTCGAGGATGAGGATCTCTGTGCTATGCACACGTTGCTTTTTTATATTAAAAAGACTAAATCTGTCCGGGCTAGCCAGAATGTATTGGTATCGTATGTCACTTACAAGTCTGTGTCGACTAGTAGTATTGATAGATGGTTGATGCGTACTTAGTTTGTCAGGTATTGACACTGATTATTTCAAAGCCCATTCGTTTAGAGGGGCTTCTACTTCGGCAGCATTCAGTAAAGGGTGTTCCCTTGCTAACATTTTGGCAACAGCAGACTGGGCGTCTGATAAAAATTTTAAGAAATTTTATTTGAGACATAGTTATGGGAAAAGTACTGTTTCTTTCACACAGAGTGTGTTTTCTACTATTAGTTAGTTAATCATGATACTACATGTGTTTTATGTTTATATGTATATATATATATATATATGATGGGTAGTTATTTGAGGGTATTAATACTTCATTGATTATTGGCAGTAACAAATGTTTTGTTGTTCTTTGAAGATGCTAATGTATACATGTGAAAGCCGGAGGCTTTACGAATGATAATGGCCCCTCATCCAAGCTTTAGTGATGGATGAGGGGCATTATTGAAGTAAAGCCGGAGGCTAAGCATGTATTCACCCTCCCTGTTTAACCATTTATTACGGTTTATCCCACCCTTGTACCGAGTTGATCCCAACAAAACATTACTCTTTAAATTATGATTGTGAACGGGTTGACTTCCGGTAATGACGTAGTGGGGTGCACTTGTTTTTTCTTTAAAGACGCGGGTAATCGAATAATGCTCAGAATGATATGCTAATGTATACATGCTTAGCCTCCGGCTTTACTTCAATAATGCCCCTCATCCATCACTAAAGCTTGGATGAGGGGCCATCTTTGCTCATTATAGTCATAAAAGTTGGTTTTCACTTGAAGTGACTCACTAGCTAATTTTGACCTTTTATCTACAAGTATCCTTTGACCTTTTCCCACATTCAATAAAAATCTGCAGCAGATGACTTTGAAAACATTTAAGCAAAAGTATAGAAAATTTCTATCACTGGAAAGACAAGTTCGGTCCTATACTGCTCACCTTATTTAACCCTTTCCCTCATACAGACGCTTTCTGACGCCTCTGTAGAAGACGACTTTTTGAAAACATAGAGACAAAAGAAGAAATTGCTCAAAACGAGCAATTTCTCCTTTGGCCATAATGTGTTCCACTTATAGTCATAGGTTTATCCATTCAATTAAAGAGATTTTCTATCTTTTGACAAAATATGTTCAAATGCTGCAGAATTGTCGTATGTGGGAAAGGGTTAAAAGAAATGAAATAGTTTTAGTAACTCTATACATAAAATACAAGAAGATTTTTAAAGTTTTCACTTTATATACATTTAAGGAAAATGAGCCCTGCCCCCCTGACTAACCCTTTCCCACATATAACAAATCTGCAGCAGACGACTTTGAAAACATCTACTCAAGATATGGAAAATCTTTTGAAATGCAGGTACAAGAGAAAGTTGATGCAACGCATCAATGTTGTCGGAAATCCATACTGCAGTATCCATACTGAAAATGTATCATTACTTGCTTTTTTTTTTGTCAACAAAGTGAGTGTCTTTCATTGAAATATAATATAAAGTGCTTTCATTAAGGAATAGTTATAAGATTTGTGAATTCCACATACACTTTTCAAGATGTTTGTCAGAATATTTGAATTTTATTATTTATCTATCAATAAAACCACAAAACAGACAATTTAGGATGTGCATGCAATTAGCAAGTCATTTTACCTTTCCCTTATTAAAGTCAACATTGGACAATTTTGCAGCAATCTACTTTTAAAACAATGAAAAAAGGGTTAAATCGCTGAAGACATGAGTTTTCTCTTTTTCTCAAAATGATATTAATTAGCTTGGCATTCTAATTATATCATACTTTGACAATTAATGATACAAGAGCTGTCGGAGGACAGCGCGCTAGACTATATGCTGCTTATTCACATAAAGCACTATTTCATTATATTGCACTTAAGTACTATTAACCCTTTCCCTCATACGGCAATTCTGCAGCAGACGACTTTGAACGTATTTTGTCAAAACATAGAAAATCTCCATAATTGAATGGATAACCTATGACAAAAAGTGGAAAACATTGTGGCAAAATTTTCTAAGTAATTCAAGGGCCATTACTCCATATTTAGGATACAATGGAGTTATCTAACCTAATTGTACGATGGTCCTTAACAAATTTGATTTGAATTATGAAACTTTAACGTTGAGCTAAACGCAAATGTTAAAACTGACCGAGTCCAAAAATAGCAAAACCTTAAAAAAAAGGTTTACCAAATGTTTGACATCACGCAAAACCCGTTTGATATGTTGAAGAATTATATTTGATAAATGAATGATCACAATTAGAAAGGAATGTAACCAAAAATGATGAATTTATCTAAAATTCTCAAAATCAAACAAAAATCATGTTATTTATTCTTAAAAAGTCACACTCAGCATCTTCAACATACAATGTGAAGAAAGGTATTATATGTAATTATATTCCAAATATGAAAGCCCTAACACAAGTACTTATTGAGAAAAAATAAAAAATTAAATGAAAATGCCAACTTGCCCTAAAACTTTAACCACCGAAAATCAGGTTTTTTACCCCAAAAAGACGGTCACACTCAGCATCTTCAGCATTCAATGTGAAGAAAGGTATAATATGTAACTACATTCCAAGTATTAAAGCCGTAGCACAAATACTTATTGAGAAAAATTAAAAAATTAAATGAAAATGCCAACTTGCCCTAAAACTTTAACCACCCAAAATCACGTCTTTTACCCCAAAAAGAAGGTCACACTCAGAATCTTCAGCATACAATATGAAGACAGGTATTAGATGTAATTATATTCCAAATATAAAAGCCCTAGCATAAGTAATTATTGAGAAAAAAAAAAAAAAAAAAATCCAACTTGCCCTAAAACTTTAACCACCGAAAATCATGCTTTTTACCCCAAAAAGAAGGTCACACTCAGTACCGTTAACATTCAATGTGAAGAAAGGTATAAGATGTAACTATATTCCAAATATTAAAGCCCTAGCACAAATACTTATGAATGAAAATGCCAACTTGCCCTAAAACTTTAACCGGACGCCGACGCCGGGGCGAGTAGTAAAGCTCTCATATTCTTCGAATAGTCGAGCTAAAAATGTAGTCCAATATTTATAAAATAGACCACCCTCGAAATATAATATCAGCTAAACAGTTAAATTTCATTGAAATTGTTGTATAATTTCAAACTTAATTTCGAAGATAAACTGAACCCTACAACATGTTAATTTATTGTAATTCTTTCCTTCCTTTTTTCGGATTTTTTTTTACATATTATTGTTTTTACATTCCAATCATCATCAACTTCATTAATATGGAGCTCAGTCCCATTTCTTCACAGTTTTAACTGATGGCCGACTTATTTTAATTGTTTGTTGTTCATCATTATTGTTGTTTATATCTTCTAAAGACGTGAAGAAACTTGTTATTTTGCACTTTGACATCTTTGTTTACTAAATTATCAATGCACTTGACTATTAGACTGTATACAGTAACATCGCGCTATCAATAGTAAAATAAAATACAGTCTAGCAGGTGCGTCTATGTAAACAAAATAGACTGTGCGACATAAAGGTTTGTTGTTATCGCATTGTGATTACATGTAGTATATGAAAATACAGTAACTCAGTCTAGCTAATAGGGACTGTTTTCTCTTCGTAAATAAAACAAAAAAACATAAATGCAGTTCAAAATATAGAAACTGCACATACTTAAAACATCGGAATATTTATTTCATTTTAGATGTGGCATAACTTAGTGTTTTTAAACAAAATGCAATTGTACTATGACATTTAATTTTTTTTTTTTAATAATAACTATCCTTCCATGACATTTCCGAAAACCCATTAAAAATACAAGTCGCTTTCTTCTGCCCGGCGAATAATAATTACTGCAAAAAACAAAAAACATTGTGGCAAAAGGAGAAATTGCTTATTTTGAGCAATTTCTCCTTTTGTCGCAATGTTTTCAAAAGTTGTCTTGTGTTAAAATGCGTTTATAGTAGAGGTGTGAAAGGGTTAAAACTAAATTAACATACATGTACATGACAAAAACATCTTGCATACAACATATTTTCCACGGATTCATTCACATTTATTCCCTTTTGGCAACAGAAGACTTTTAACTCTTTCCCACATACAGACACGTTCTGATGCCTCAGTGCAGCTGACGACTTATAAAAACATTGTGACAAAAGAAGAAATTGCTCATATTAAGTAAGTAAACTTTAATATATAAAGAGATCTTTCATCTTTTTACAAAGATGTGTTCAAAGTTGTATTTGGGAAAGGGTTAAAACCCTTTTGCAAATATTTGGCAAATCCTTATGAATAAAAGTTGAATAGTTTAATAGAACTGAAAATATAGTGGCAAAAGCAGAAATTGCTCATAATGAGTATTATCTCCTTTTGCCATCATGCTTTCAAGGGCTGTCTGCTGCAGATTCATTAAAATGCATCTTCACAAGGGAGAGGGTTGATGAATTTTGAAAACATTGTGACAAAAACAGAAATTGCTCATAATGAGCTATATCTCCTTTTGCCACAATGTTTTCAATTCTACAAAATAAAAATAACTATCCTGATATTTACAGTGGTGTTTGACATTTTTGCTTAGAACTCTCAAATGCGTCTGCTGCAGATTTATTGTATGTGAAAAAATGGTGAAACATGAACCTTCGTTGTTCTCCATGATCTATTGGAAAACATTGAACACATAGTCATATTTCTGCTACATTCCCACATATATATGCAATGCATAACATATTAAACACCTCTGCAGCAGACGGCATTTATTTATTATTTATTGTGGTTTTGTGCCGCTTTCAACATTATTTCAGTTATATCACGGCAACAGTTCACTTATACATGATCCCTAGGTAAACAAACCAGTACTAGACTAGAAAATGTGCCTTGCCCAAGGGCACTCCACCATAACCGTGGTGCCGCGACTGGGGATCGATCTCGGGAAACCCGGTTTCGAAATTCCCGACGCTAACCACTCGACCACAGCGGATTCCTCGGCATTTAAAAACATGTGGCAATCGAAGAAATCGCTCATAATGAGCAATTTTCCTTTTTGCCACAATGTTTTCAATACTTTTCAATATTTATACTTTCATTTACAGAGATAATATTTATGCCCTAGTTCTACCTGGACATGTCTTAACCCTACTAAACACAAACAAACACCTATTACATGAGCAAGACTGGAGGAGATAAGCAATTTCAATCTGTGCTTACTATATCAATAATTCCAGTTAATTTCTTAAACCCTTTCCCACTCACATACAACAAATCTGAAGCAAATTACTTGGAAAACATTCAGTCTTTAATGTGGAAAATCTATAATAATTATGACAACACTTATTGAATATAATTGAAAACTTTGTGGCAATGAGTAATTTCTCCATTTGCCACTTTGTTTTCAAAAGTAATCTGCTGCATCAGAAATCGTCTGTAAGTGGGAAAGGTTAAAACAATTCTTATAACTTTCCAAATGTTACCATGTTTGGCCTACACTTCTTAAATCTGACAATTTAAACATATCATATCACATAAACGATTTCCTTTCCTACATATAGATGCATTCGGACGTCTTTGCAGCAAACAACTTTTTGTAAACATTCTTAAAACAAGAGTTGTCGGAGGACAATATAGCTCGCCTATCAGGGCCATCGTCTATCCATTCCAGAGTTATGGGACTTGACATAAAGGGTCATATAATGACCCTGAATAAGTGTGTGAAGTTTCAAAGCAACAGCTTACACAGTGTCTGAGAAAAGGCCTTGCATGCAAAGGAATTGCACAAAATATGCAATTTCTTTTTTTGCAACAATGTTTTCAACTGTTTTCAGTATAAACTAGAGATTGCTTTTTTGAAAAAGCGCTTGTCTCCCCATTTGTGTGGTCGTAGGGGAGGAAAAGAAATGATGGAGATGAATTTTTTAGTTTTGGACTGGAGATGAAGCAACAGTGACAATCCTCAGTTATTGAGCGGAAACCATTTTTCAGCTGAGGGTTACCATGACCTTGGTCTTTGACCTAGTGACCTCAAAATCAATAGGGGTCATTTGCTGCTGGTGACCAACCTGCACACCAAGTATGAAGTTCCTGGGCCCAAGCAATCTTCAGTTATTGAGCGGAAACCATTTTTCAGCCAAAGGTCTCCGTGACCTTGACCTTTGACCTACTGACATCAAAATCAATAGGGGTCATCTACAGGTTATGACCAAGCTGCACACCAAGTATGAAGTTCCTGGGTATAAGCGTTCTTGAGTTATTGAGTAAAACACATTTTTCAGCTGAAGGTTACCGTGACCTTCGACATTTGACCTTGTAACCTCAAAATCAAACAAATTCAATAAAGGTCATTTACTGATTAGGACCAACCTGCACACCAGGTATGAAGTTCCTCAACATAAGCATTCTTTAGTTATTGAGAGGAAACCATTTTTCAGCTGAAGGTTACCATGACCTTGACCTTTAAGCTAATGACCTCAAAATCAATAGGGGTCATCTACTGGTGGTGACCAACCTGCACACCAAGTATTAACTTCCATGGCCAAAGCATTCTACAGTTATTAAGCAAAAACAATGTTTCAGCTCATTGTCACTGTGACCTTTCAGCTCAAGGTCACTGTGACGTTGACCTCAAAATTAATAGGGTCTTCTACTGGGCATGGCCAACCTGCATACCAAGTATGGAGTTCCTCGGCCCAAGCGTTCTTCAGTTATTGAGCGGAAACCATTTTTTACCTCACAAGGTCACCATGACCTTGACCTTTTGACATCAAAATCAATAGGAGTCATCTACTGGTCATGACCAACCTGCATACCAAGTATGAAGATCCTATGCCTAAGCGTTCTTCAGTTATTGAGCGGAAACAAGTGTGACAGACGGAAGGACGGAAGGACGGACGGAACGGGCAAAAACAATATGTCACCCCCATTACATGGGGGAGACATAATTATACCTTCATTCAAAGTGATTTTCTGTGTCTTGGTCTAGATGTTTCTAAATTCGTCTGCTGCAGATTTGCTGTATGTGGGAAAGGGTTAAAGATATGCATTGTACAGATTACCTCAACAATATGCAATGTACAGATTACCTCAACAAGGGACTTTGGAGAACAACAGAAAAAGGAGGTAATCTCTCTTATAACTCCATCTAACACTTTCCCACATGTCGTTGCTTTCTAATGCCTTTGCAGCAGACGACTTTTGAAAACATTTTGACAAATGTTTTCAACTCTTTTCTATAAATAAACTTTTATTTATAGAGATGTTCCACATTTTTGCCTTCATGTTTTCAAAGCCGTCTTCTGCAGATTTAATGTATGTGATAAAAACGTTAACAATAAGTTGGGGTACTCGGTTGAATCATATCTCAAAATGACAATGAAGTGGAATGAATCATAAGAGTACTGTACCATCAAAATAAGGTATATATAGTTATTAACCACAAATATGCAGCATACAACTTTGAAAAGAACTTGGAAATATATGTACATGTAAATCTAAATATTATTATTGAATATAGTTGAAAACATTGTGATGATAAGCAATTTATCCTTTTGCCACAATGTTTCCAAAAGTTGTCTGCTGTAATAGCATCAATTCATCAATGCGTCTGCAAATGGGAAAGGGTTTAACCCCTTCCAATGCATGCATAATAAATCTGCAGCAGACTACTGCGAAAACATTGATAAAAACCTGAAAGATTTCAATAAATCAGAGTTCAACTATCAAATAGAGTTGAAAACATTGTAACAAATTTGCCACAATGTTTTCAAAAGGCATCTGCAAGTGGGAAAGGGTTTATGAGCATGAAATATGCACATTATTTAGAGCCTTGTTGGGCCGTTGTTCTTATCTCCTATGCAGACGGATGTGAGAATCAGACTGGTAAAATCAATATAGACTGATTCAATACTTTTTCACTTGCATAGTCCTTTCTTTCACATGACTTCATTTAGATGTGTTTACATGAGATGGCTTTTAAAACTATCGCAGTAAAAGTAAAAATTAACGATGATTAACGTTCTCCTGTTTCCACAAACCCAATTTCAAATAGTTTTTCTTTTTTTCTTCAATTTCAAACGTTTCATCAGATTCTTTGAATTTGGAAGAAAGTAAATTAGAATATCGAGAAATAGGATATCCCAGTTATCACCTTCACCAAGACAATTTCTGTGGGATTTTAGTGTTATTTCCTGTAGAATCTGGTACACTGAAAGAATTGACTTTTCATTTGTTCGAAAAATTCGTTTGCTTGTTTGTTTTATTGGGGTTTTACGCCGTTTTCAACATTATTTCAGTTATATCACTGTGACAGTTCACATATTCATTATCCCTGGGAAAACAAACCAGTACTAGGCTAGGAAATGTGCCTTGCCTTGTGACTGCGGATCGAAATCCTAGACACTAACCACTCGATTGATTGGATTTTAACGCCGTTTTCAACAATTTGCTAACCACTCCACCATGGTGGATTCTTTGAAAAAATTGTGGAAATAGGAATATACAGTAAAGACACAATTTCTCCTTGTAACTAGTTTTTTACAACATAGGGTGAGCCGATGGCAATAAAAGGTAAACCCTTAATCTTTCACAGCCTCTGTAGAAGTTTGAGAAACACCATGGGCCAAGTAGAACAAATTTTGATTTTAATATTTACCTACATTTTTTAAGTGACTGATTGCTTTAATCAAATTGCTTAGCCATCCAAGCTATTACTGGTGTTACTTTGAAATTCAAAATATATCCAAATTTTAGAAGTCAAGTGCTCTTTGACGGAACCATGTTTATGGGAGAAAGAGAATTAAGAATAAACAATTGCATGGACTAAGACCAGCAATTTGCTCATTAGCAATATCTTCTTTTGAAACAATATTTTCAAAAGATGTCTGCTGCAGAGGCATTAGACAGAATCTGTATGTGGGACAGGGACAGGAATACGCCTCATATCTAGCTCTGTATTTGATAGCGTCCTTTTATTCCGAGTTGTAGCGAGAAATATGATCCTCTGGCCCGGGGACAGACTGACTGGTTGGTAAAATTTCCAGTTTCAGGCTGGTTCCTATGGGATCATAGATGATGTCATTTAAATGAACCTGGTTGTCTGCTTTTACACTTGGTCATATATTCTGAATTAACCCATTTGCTCATATAGACGCTTACTGATGCCTCTGCTGCAGACGGCTTTTTGAAATCATGGCGACAAAAGGAGAAATTGCAACTCTATTCAATTATTATTAGTCGCCGGGCAGAAATAGGTTTTCGGAAATGACATGGGAGGGGGGGTTATTATTAGATTTTTTTTTTTTTAAATGTCTTGAACATATTACAATTGCGTTTGTTTAAAAACACTAAGTTATGACACATCTAAAATGAAATAAATATTCCGATGTTTTAAGTATGTGCAGTTTCTTTATTTTGACTGGCATTTACGTTTTTGTGTTTTATTTACGAAGACAAAACAGTCCCTATTAGCTAGACTGGGATACTTTATTTTCATAAACTATGTAATCAAAAGGCGATAACTACAAACCTTTACATCGCACAGTCTAATTTGTTAACATACGCGCACCTGCGCAGCAGACTATCGATATGAAAATCACGTCAAATTCTCCTTTTAATAGATAAGTATCAACATAAACTGGTAACAGAAACAAAAATAAGAATTATTTGGGAAAAT
Source organism: Serripes groenlandicus (assembly GCA_031761405.1). Taxonomy (NCBI): domain Eukaryota; kingdom Metazoa; phylum Mollusca; class Bivalvia; order Cardiida; family Cardiidae; genus Serripes; species Serripes groenlandicus. The sequence goes on from JASEVX010000005.1 coordinate 71,770,620, forward strand.
ATGTCTCAAATATAAGCCTGTTTATCGGTCGTGAATGTCGAAACGCCTTTTCCTCAGTTCGTGACCTAGTTTCATATTGCCAAAATGTAAACAAAGCGAAGTAACCGGAAGTAAAATGTAAACTTAGAAAAGTGACTTAATTTTGTTTATGCAGACAAAAAATGTCGCACGACAAATTGATTTCTTAAACGTCACGAAACGAGTGCATGGGTCGAATATAGGAGAAAGACAGATACTATAGAAATGCTTTTTTCTCTCGAATGCAGTGGAATAAAACATGCACTAAAGCTTTGCCTGATTTTTTATTCACTTTCTTCGATGTCTGACACTACGACTCGATCTTGCATGAGGGTCAACATTTCGAAAGAATGCTCAAACACCTTATTACAGATAGATAGCTAATATTACACACTTAAATTATTAAATATATGTGATATTAAATGATTATTTGGCTTGAAACAAATTAAGAGAAGAACAAACTCTGATAAACAATAGATTTAGAAATAAAGAAAATCTGCTTTTTCGCACCCAATTAATTTCATACTTGCCACCTATTAAATAGTAATGGGACTCGCAACTGGCATTTCTCTTGCGCCAAACATATATTGTATGCATCAACGATTTAGATAAACAATTTAGCTGATATGTTGTTTCAAGTGTGGCCACTTTTTAAACATATGAGCATAAATTTTAACATCTGTGAAATATTTATTATAATTATTATTAAAAAGGAGGAAGTTCCTGTCTTCAGCAATTTAACCGTTTTCTCAATGTTTTAAGCGTTTAAAGGTTTTCATTGTGTCTTCAGACATGGAAAGGGTTTAATAGCTTTTTATTGCATGTAGATTTAAATGTGGTTTTATTGAAAAATACAAAACATCCAAAATCCTGTCCAAAAGAAATCCTGAAATATGTAGATCTATGTGGAATTTTAAAAATCCTGGAATTAGTCCTTATGAAAACATTATGTGTATGTTTAGACTAATGAAAGTCAAGAATACATGTGTGTTAAAAAATAAATCAATGCAGTTTTTTCCGGCGACATTGATGCCTTGCATCAACTTTCTCTTGTACTTTCATTTAAAGGGAATTCCAGAAAATTACAGGTATATTTTCAAAGTTGTCTGTTGCAGATTTGTTGTATGTGGGAAAGGGTTAAATGTCTAGTTTGGGATTTATTTTAGAAACACATTCAGGGATTTTCTCTCCCCTATAATTCTGAGTTATCACCTTTGTTTTCTCATGATAGCCTAAAAGTGTTATGGAATACGCCAATCAGCGCCATCTGACCAGGATATATACATGTACTGTTGACAGAGAACTTTTCCCCACAATATTTCTCTTTTTACTCAACCAAATCCTATGTTGTGGGTGCTCAAAAGTATTGTCTCACTGAGACGGTTCTTTTAAGTACCCACAACATAGGGTTTGAATGTCAAATAAGGGTTTTAGAACATGAACAAGAGCTGTCGGAGGACAGCGCGCTCGACTACATGCCGCTTATTCAGATAAAGCACTATTTCATTAAATTGCACTTAAGTACTATTAAATCATATTATAATAATATGTAAAAGCAACTGAATAGATATACATACATTTAAATTTAATTTAAAAATAAAATTTCCTAAGTCAATCAAGGGCCATTACTCCATATTTAGGATACAATGGAGTTATCTAACCTAATTGTACGATGGTCCTTAACAAATATGTGAAGTATGTAGTGATTTGAATGATGTAACTTTAACGTTGAGCTAAACGCAAATGTTAAAACTGACCGAGTCCAAAATTAGCAAAACCTTAAAAAAAGGTTTTCCTAATGTTTGACACCATGCAAAACCCGTTTGATATGTTGAAGAATTATATTTGATAAATAAATGATCACAATTAGAAAGAAATGTGAGCCATAATATGGTGTCCGGATTTTGAGTTACATCACAAACACTGTGGTGTCCTCTTTTGTAATATTTGACTTTTGTCAAATTAAATGCTATATATATGTTTAGAACAATATCTAAAGCTGTTAAATTCTAAATGACAAAATAGATTTTATCTTTAAATAAAGAGAAATGTGGGTTTTAAATTGTATTGTTAGTAACACAGGACACCATATAATAAATCAATTTTATGAAGATTATGCCTAGTTAAATTTGTTTAGATCTAATTTACATTTTCACCATCTTTATTTGGAATTATTTCAATAAATAAATGGTTTATTTAGTGAAATAATTAATAGTATACAACTAGATAAAGAATGGTGTAACAGGACACAACATGATGTAACAGGACACAAACTGGTGTGTAACAGGACACAAAATGATGTAACTGGACACTTATTCAATTGTATTGTTAGTAACACAGGACACCATGAAATAAATCAATTTTATGAAGATTTTGCCTAGTTGAATTTGTTTACATCTAATTTACATTTTCACCATCTTTATTTGGAATTATTTCAATAAATAAATGGTTTATTTAGTGAAATAATTAATAGTATACAACTAGACAAAGAATGGTGTAACAGGACACAAACTGTTGTGTAACAGGACACAAAATGATGTAACTGGACACTAATTGTGCACTTCATATAAGTGTGTAACAGGACACCTTAGAAAAAAATAAACAAATCATATAATAGCATAAACATTTTCAGTATAAATAATTCTCCAGTTAAATTAAAATATACTAATCATGCAAATATGTATTTATTACGTAAGCAAAGTGCTTATGGAGGTAGAATATGCTTTCCAGGACAGTCAACGTTACAAGGCAAAAGAGACAAAATTCGCGATTTTTTTTCCCCAGTCAAAAATAATAACAAGTTCTTCGTAGTGAATTAAATAGGTTCGCAAACATCTCTGGACAATTTAAATAACGAAATAGGAAGTTACTACGCATTGCGATACATTATAAGCAACCATTGATGATCGCAATTGGCTTGGTGGCGGCGTAACAAAATTGCAGAAGTCTGACTGTCATTTTTTCGAGCCGCCATTTTAAAACACTCTTGTCGTAAAACGTCTCTAACTGTCGTAAATTGTTGCGATGTTTAATGTCGTAAATAGAACAGCCAAAATTTAGTTTCCTCCTAGGTGATCGACGAAGCATTTATTAATTATAACAAAATAATAGGGTGTAACAAAAAAAGACACCATTTTGATAAACATATTTTGACTCCCTGTCAAATAAAAGATATCTGTCCCAGAACAACATGTTTACGACATTAACAAAGAATGTAAGTGATCACGTGATATGAATGCAATGAAAATATGGTTATCGGTCCAGGTTTCGAGTTTTGATGCTATTTAGACGTGATGTAACTTGGTGGACACATTCGTTACGCCAATGTCTAGGATTTTATATTCAAATCAAAATCATATTTACGTCGCTCTATTAAATCTTAAAGTTATATTTACAAGTAATTTGTTAAATTATTATTTCACACATATTAGTTTCCAAACTTTAAATATAAAGAAAAACAGTTTGTTTTGGTTTTCAAAAAGTCCTCCCATGCCTTTGTCGGGAAGGACACGGCGAAAATGCTCAAGAAAAGTATTAATTAAAGGAGTTTATCAGTTCTTTCAGAAATCAATAGCATATTATTTTATAGATTTAGTAGTTTCTAACAGTTTGTGACATGCTGTTAAACTATAAAACACATAGTTCTTCAAATAAAGGAGAATAAATAATGACTCTGTGATGTAACACAAAATCCCGGACACCATATTATGGCTCATGTAACAAAAAATTAAGAATTTATCTAAAATTCTCAAAATCAAACAAAAATCATGTTTTTTACCCCCTAAAAGTCACACTCAGCATCTTCAACATACAATGTGAAGAAAGGTTTTACATGTAATTATATTCCAAATATGGAAGCCCTAACACAAGTACTTATTTAGAAAAATTAGAAAATTAAATGAAAAAGCCAACTTGCCCTAAAACTTTAACCACCCAAAAGCATGTGTTTTACCGCAAACAGAAGGTCACACTCAGCATCTTCAGCATATAATATGAAGAAATGTATTAAATGTAATTATTTTCCAAATATGAAAGCCCTAGCACAAGTACTTATCCAGAAAAAGTTAAAAAAATAAAATAAAATCCTACTTGCCCCAAAACTTTAACCACCGAAAATCATGTTTTTTACCCCAAAAAGAAGGTCACACTCAGCATCTTCAGCATTCAATGTGAAGAAAGGTATAAGATGTAACTATATTCTAAATATTAAAGCCCTAGCACAAATTCTTATAGAGAACAAGAGCTGTCGGAGGACAGCGCGCTCGACTTTACAACGCTTATTCACTTAAGCACTATTTCCGTATATTGCCTTTAAGTACTATTAAATCATATATACTCTATATGTAAAAGCAACTGAATAGATACATACATTTAAATATATATAATTTAAAAATCAAATTTCCTAAGTCAATCAAGGGCCATAACTCCATATTTAGGATACAATGGAGTTATGTAACCTAATTGTGTGATGGTCCTTAACAAATGTGTGAAGTATGAAGACTAAGTTATAAATGAAAATGCCAGCTTGCCCTAAAACATTAACCGGACACCAACACTGAGGCGAGTAGTAAAGTTCCATTTTTCTTCGACTAGTCGAGCTAAAATCAAAACTTTAACGTTGAGCTAAACGCAAATGTTAAAACTGACCGAGTCCAAAAATAGCAAAACCTTAAAAAAAGGTTTTCCAAATGTTTGACACCAAATCCCGTTTGAAATGGTGAAGAACTATATTTGATAAATGAATGATCATAATTAAAAATTAATGTAACCAAAAATAATGAATTCATCTCAAATTCTCAAAATCAACCAAAATAATGTTTTTTACCCCAAAAAGAAGGTCACACTCCATTGTCTTCAACATACAATGTGAAACAAGAGGGCCATGATGGCCCTTGAATCGCTCACCTGATTTTATTTTTTTTGTTCACTTTAGCTATATAAGCCCCGCCCCCTGGCAGCCATAGTTTCCGACCAATCAACTTGGCTTGAAGGAATCTGATAGAGGGTCACCCTAGGAACATTTCTACAAAATTATTTGAAAATCGGCCAGATACTTTTGGAGGAGAAGATTTTTTAAGTTTTCACTATAGCCATATAATGCAAAATAGCCCTGCCCACTGGCGGCCATGTTTTTTGACCAATCAACATGGCTTGAAGGAATCTGGTAGAGGGTCATCCAAGGAACATTTCTACAAACTAATTTGAAAATCTGCCAAGCAGTTTGGGAGATGAAGAATTTTGAAGTTTTTTTCGTTTCGTTGCCATGGAAACCAGAATTCTGCATGGATCCCAAAAATTTGAAGGAATTCTGGTGAGGTCATTGAGAGGATGCTTTCTGTGAAGTTTCATCCCAATTGACCCACTGGTTACTGAGGAAAAGATGTTGAAGATTTTTTAAGTTTTCACTTTGGCCATATACTTGGCAAAATAGCCCCCGCCCCCTGGCGGCCATGTTTTTCGACCAATCAACATTGCTTGAAGGAATCTGATAGAGGGTCACCCAAGGAACATTTCTACAAAATTATTTGAAAATCGGCCTGACACTTATGGAGGAGAAGATTTTTTAAGTTTTCACTATAGCCATAAAAGGCAAAATAGCCCCGCCCCCTGGCGGCCATGTTTTTTGACCAATCAACATGGCTTGAAGGAATCTGATAGAGGGTCACCCAAGGAACATTTCTACAAAATTATTTGAAAATCGGCCAAACACTTCTGGTGGAGAAGATTTTTTAAGCTTGCACTATAGCCATATAAGGCAAAATAGCCCGCCCCCCCCCTGGCGGCCATGTTTTTCGACCAATCAACATGGCTTGAAAGAATCTGATAGAGGGTCACCCAAGGAACATTTCTACAAAATTATTTGAAAATCGGCCTTACACTTTCGGAGGAGAAGATTTTTTAAGTTTTCACTATAGCCTTATAAGGCAAAATAGCCCCGCCCCCCTGGCGGCCATGTTTTTCGACCAATCAACATGGCTTGAAGGAATCTGATAGAGGGTCATCCAAGGAACATTTCTACAAAATTATTTGAAAATCTGCCAACCAGTTTGGGAGAAGAAGAATTTTGAAGTTTTTTTCATTTCGTTGCCATGGAAACCAGAATTCTGCATGGATCCCAAAAATTTGAAGGAAATCTGGTGAGGTCATTGAGAGGATGCTTTCTGTGAAGTTTCATCCCAATTGACCCACTGGTTACTGAGGAGAAGAAGTTGACGGACGACGGACGACGGACGACGCACGACGGACGACGGACGACGGACGCCGGACAAAAGGCGATCACAATAACTCACCTTGAGCAAAGCTCAGGTGAGCTAAAAAGGAATAATATGTAATTATATTCCAAATATGAAAGCCTTAACACAAGTACTTATTGAGAAAAATTAAATAATTAAATGAAAATCCCAACTTGCCCTAAAACTTTAACCACCCAAAATCATTTCTTTTACCTCAAAAAGAAAGTCAAATCAGCATCTTCAGTTAACAATATGAGGAAAGGTATTATATGTAATTAAATTCCAAATATGATAGCCCTAACACAAGTGCATATTGAGAAAAATTAAAAAATTAAATGAAAATCCCAACTTGCCCTAAAACTTTAACCACCCAAAATCATGTTTTTTACATAAAAAAGAAAGTCAAAATCAGCATCTTCAGCATACAATACGAGGAAAAGTATTATATTATAGGTTATTGCATCAATATGGGAAAATATTGTGTTGGACGAGTTCCTTCGGCTGAGTTGCCCGAGCTTGCGAGGGCACTCCGCCGAAGGAACGAGTCCCAACACAATAGATTCCCATAATCATGCAATAACCTTTTTATTGTATAATTTGATATTGGCTATTTAAAATGTGTCGTTTTGTTTGTTTTAAACACGTCACACTATTAGAAAATTAACAGTCGTTTTGGATTGCTCAGATAAATAAACATTAACGATATATCGCGCAATTATACTCTCCTTTACGCTGGTTGCTAAGGTCGCGGAAAATATAATTTACGAACCGCCATTGTTGTCGACTCGAAATTGGAATCGTCGACAAAATGATGTGTAACGCCTTTTCTAACAGTGTTTTTCATTAATAACTTGTGTATTATCTTATTCTTGTATTTACGCTTGGATATTTGTATTTTTATTACGATTTAGATGCCCCTTTAAAAGGGCCTTTTGACCTCGCAGTATGTTCAGTAAAGCGAACACACATCTTTGATATACATGTAAAGGCTACTGCGTTGATAAACTTCACATCGGAGGATAACAAAACAAATCTGAAGACCTACCTTTAAAACAATCATTTGCTTATTCATCCTAGTAGTTATGAATCCCTCTTTATTTGTTGATACACTTATAATAGATCGTCAACCACGATCAAAACAACAATCGAGCAATATTATTGATGTACACGTCACATTATTACGTCAGAAACTACGTACGTAGCTAACGCTATAAATAGACCAGATTGGGTTTTGTGTATGTCTATCGATTTTTTTACTACGTGTCATCTATAAAAGATGTACCAAACAATGTACTACGAACCGTATAAGCACAGCTTTTTCCTAGGACTATCAGAGAGTCGAACCTTGAGCAGATCACATCTGTAAACTGATTCAAGTCCCGTCTACATTGATACACAGCCTAAACAACACAGATGTTTTTTTATTTCATTTATATTTGTAAAACGAGTTGTTTTAACCATTTTAATGGCTTCACTTGCCTGCGATGCACTAAGCCCTGACAGTAACACAGTAGAAGTAGAAGTTAGCTGGTCTCTAAATCATGAAAGGTTGGATGAGAGCGCTTTGTAACGTTAGTGTATGGAAATAGTTCCGTCCTTAGCGTCACGTGAAAAGATTCCAGTGCAATATCAACCCGTGCAATATCAAATGATATTGCATCCTTTGTTCATATGGAAACAAGAAGGAGCAATATCAAAGTATACAATAAGTAATTATATTCCAAATATGAAGGCCCTAACACAAGTGCTTATTGAGAAAAATTTAAAAAAAAAATGAAAATCCCAACTTTCCCTAAAACTTTAACCACCCAAAATCATGGTTTTTTACCTCAAAAAGAAAGTCAAATCAGCATCTTCAGCTAACAATATGAGGAAAGGTATTTTATGTAATTAAATTCCAAATATGAAAGCCCTAACACAAGTGCTTATTGAGAAAAGTTAAAAAAATTAAATGAAAATCCCAACTTGCCCTAAAACTTTAACCACCCAAAGTAATGTGTTTTACCTCAAAAAGAAAGTCGAAATCAGCATTTACAGCATACAATATGAGGAAAGGTATCATATGTAATTATATTCCAAATATGAAGGCCCTAACACAAGTACTTATTGAGAAAAATTTAAAAAAAAAATGAAAATCCCAACTTGCCCTAAAACTTTAACCTCCCAAAATCATGTTTTTTACCCCAAAAAGAAGGTCACACTCAGCATCTTCAATGTGAAGAAAGCTTAAAGGTGTAACTATATTCCAAATATGAAAGCTATAGCACAAATACTTATGAATGAAAATGCCAACTTGCCCTAAAACTTTAACCGGACGCCGACGCCGACGCTGGGGCGAGTAGTAAAGCTCTCATATTCTTCGAATAGTCGAGCTAAAAATGCCCCTTATCTAGAGTACTGCATGTTGGCTGCAAAACTTATCTTGATATTTCTAGAATTGGCTATGGACTTGTAAAATTGTCCATTAGCAAAGCTAGACATGTCCAAATAACCCTTTCCCTCATACAACAAATCTGCAGCAGACGACTTTGAACATATTTTATAAAAAAAAATAGAAAATCACTATAATTGAATGGATAACCAGTGACTAAAATTGGAAAACATTGTGGTAAAAGGAGAAATTGCTTTTTTTGAGCTATTTCTTCTTTCGTCAATCTGTTTTCAAAAAGCTGTCTGCATTTTTACCATTTTACCAAGATGAAGATTTGTTCATAAAATAATTTTTTCAGATAAAATACCCCCCTGTTTCGGAATCATAGATTGGACACTGACATTTTGGCCAATCAGGTGTGAAACGCTTGAGTCCTTTTCCAAATCATCAGTAAGATCACTGCAAAACATTTAATTGTTTGATACTCTTCGGAAGATATTTGGTTATGAATATTATCATGAGCAACTTCTCCTTTTGCCACAATGTTTTCCACTTTTAGTCATAGGTTATACATTCAATTATAGAGATTTTCTATTTTGTGACAAAACATGTTGACAAATTGAATGGACAACCTATGACTAAAAGTGGAAAACATAGTGGCAAAAGGAGAAATTGCTCGTTTTGAGCAATTTCTTCTTTTGTCACCATGTTTTCAAAAAGCTGTCTGCTGCAAAAGCGTCAAAAAGTGTCTATATGAGGGAAAGGGTTAAAAACTTGTTTTTTTATTATAAAGGTATTGTTTATGAGTATGCAACCATTTTCCACTTTCATTTATACTTTTAACCCTTTCCCACTTGCCGACATATTTTGACCCAAATGACCATAAAAAACATCGAGGCAAAAGGGGAAATTGCTATTACTGAGCAATTTCTCCTTTTGCCATACGGTTTTTAACTCTATTTGATATAATATTTCTATTTATAGAGATTTTCAATATTTTTGCATGGATATTTATAAAAGTCAGTCAGCTGGTACAGATTTGTTGTGGAAAGGGTTTTTAATCCTTTCCCTAATACAGACAACACATGAAACCTTTAAAGCAGATCTTTTTTTGAAAATATTAACGTTTAACCCTTTACCTCATATAGACTCTTTCAGATGCCTCTGCAGTAGACAACGTTTGAAAACATTGTGGCAAAAGAAATAAATGCTCAAAATAAGCAACTTCTCCATTTGCCGCAACGTTTTCAACTTTTTACAGTAATTTAACCTTCATTTATAGTGAGTGTCCTTGTTTTTTCCAAGATGTTTTAAAGTTGTCTGCTGCTGATTTGTGGTTGTGGGAAAGGGTTTACTTCATGCTATGCCTATATAGATGCTGTTACAAATAAGAGCTCTAGATGGGAAGTGTATTTCACATACCCAAATTTTTAATAAGCCTCAAACCCTATCTTTCCAAAGAGTTCCGATCAATTAAGGTTTAGTTGTGTCATAAGAGAGATTATTGTTGGCAAAAGACTAGTTACCCTTTTCCTCATATAGATGCTTTATGACGCCTCTGCAGCAAACAGCTTTTTGAAACATGGAGACAAAATTTCTCCTTTTGCCACAATTTGTTCTACTTTTGGTCATGTAGTTTATCCATTCAATTATAGAGATTTTCAAAAAATAATTCTCTTACTTTTAACCCTTTCCCTCATATAGACGCTTTCTGACGCCTCTGCAGCAGACAGCTTTTATAAAACATAGTGACACATTTTGCCACAATGTTTTCTACTTTTGGTCATAGTTTATCCATTCAATTATGGAGATTTTATTTTTTTGGACAAAATATGTTTAAAGTCGTCCTCTGCAGAATTGTCGCATGAGGGAAAGGGTTAATTCTCATTATCTTGTGTTATTGGGGTTTACACCATTTTCAATATTATTTCAGTTATATCAAGGTGACAGTAACTGTTTACTTATTCATGATCCCTGGGTAAACAAACCAGTACCGAGGCTAGGAAAATTAATGTGACTTGCCCAAGGGCACTCCACCATGACCGCTGCGACTGGGTATCAAACCTGGGACGCCCAGTTCAATATCCCCGATGCAAAACCATTCAGCAACAGCAAAATCCCCTCAAGATCTAGCCCTCTGTGTAATGATCAGTTACATGATAAGAGTTGTCTGCTTTGAAAACATTGTAGCGAATATAATCACTTACGCAACTAGAGAAGTTCCTTCTTTTCCAAATATATTTCAAAGTGTAAATACTTAACCCTTTCCCTCATACGACAATTCTGCAGCAGACGACTTTGAACATATTTTGTCAAATGATGGATATCTCTATAATTGAATGGATAACCTATGACAAAAAGTGGAAAACATTGTGGCAAAAGGAGAAATTGCACGTTTTGTGCAATTTCTTCTTTTGTCACTATGTTTTCAAAAAGCTGTCTGCTGCAGAGGCGTCAGAAAGCGTCTATATGAGGGAAAGGGTTAATCATGAAATTACAGCAGTAAATATGAATTTGACAAACAATCAACATTTTTACATATTTTAGATAACAGGCAATCAATATACAAAGATATAAATAATTGAAACCTTCTAACCATCAGACCACTCAGAATTTCAGTTTGTTATTTGTGTTCTTTTTTTAATCTGCATCTCTCAATTTGAATACTCGAAAATAGCTTGTCAGAAAAATTGGTTAACCCTTACCCTCACATAGACGCTTTCTGTTGCCTCTGCAGCAGACGGCTTTTTGAAAGTATAGTGACGAAAGAAGGAACTGCTCAGAACAAGCAATTTCTCCTTTTGCCACAATGCTTTCCACTTTAAAAAAGTCATAGGTTATCTATTCAATTATAGAGATTTTCTATTTTTTGACAAAGTATGTTCAAAGTCGTCTGCTGCAGATTTGTTTGTATGTCAGAGGGAAAAGATTAACCCTTTCTCAATTAGAACAAATCTGCAGTAAACCACTTTGAAAAATGAATCAGTAAGTAAGATTATTGAAAGATGTGAATTACATTGTGGTATATATAGGGAAATTGTACATTTTGAGCGATTTCTGGGCCAACCATTTCCAACATACAACAAATCTGCAGCAGACGAATTTGAAAACATATTATAAGAAAAGGTATGGACAACCTCTATAAATGCAAGTTTAATTATTAAAGATTTGATTGATTGATTGGGGTTTAATGCCGTTTTCAACAATTGTTCAGTCATTTCACGGCAACCAGTTCACCTACTCATGCTTTTCCTGGTTTTCCCACACCCGTACACCATACAACATACTTTCCAAGCAACTGGCTGCTTTTCCACATAGACTGTTAAACAGCCCATTGGTGAAAGACGAATGACGACGCAGGTAACAATGACATTCGTCAAACGTCGGAAAGAATGTTGGCAGAGCAGGGATTCAAACTCACAACCCCTGGATTGACAGCCCACGTCGCTACCGACTGAGCTACCGGCTAAAAATAGCTCGGCTAATTATTAAAGACAGATGAAAACATTGTGGCAAAAGCAGAAATTGATAATAATGAGCAATTTCTCCTTTTCCAAATTATTTTTCAAACGTTTTCTGCTGCAGAGGCATCAGACAGCGTCTGTATGTGGGAAAGCATTACCATTTTCCACATACAACGTATCTGCAGCAGACGACTTTGAAAACATTGTGGCCAAAGCCGAAATTGCTCGTTTTGCCGCCATGTTTTTTAAAATGTGTCTATATGTGCGAAAGGGTTAACCCATACACACAGTTGTGGAACTGCGTAAACACAAAGAGTGGTTTTGGGTTGGTAATGTTTATTTGAAAATTTCTAACGCATTTTTTTACAAACGGAATGAATGACTACACTTCGTAGGTTACATTGTAAAGCTGCAAAAATGGTAATAAATGTATGTAGTTTACTTATTATGTTTGAAGTTCACTTGTACACAAGTGTTAAGTGCTTTAGGATGCATGTTCTGCACAGATAACTTGAATTATTTGACTCTAGATAAGTGGCATTTTTCATGTTCTAAATTCGATCATTATTCAACAATCAAATCATATTTTGTGGGTAGCCAAAAGAAGTGACACAATGAGACAATTATTTTGAGTACCCACAACATGGGGTTTGGTTGAGTGATAAGTGAGATATTGTTGGGGAAACACCAGTTTACTCTCAATACCCTTAATTTAGTCCTCTGAATATTTCATCAGAAATGAAATATAACATTGTGATGTAGTTGCATAGGGTTTCAGGTGTCAGCCTTTGGATTGGGAGATAATTGGGTTCGATACCCGGTCGATTCATACCAATGACTTTGAAAATGGAAGTAACGGGTTCCCTCATTCAGGCTCAAGGTTCGGGATAATAATTCTGTAGCATTGGTAATTTACCCATAACAACCCATTATATAACCTTTTTCCACAAACAACAATTCTGCAGCAGATGACTTAAATTTGGAAAATATTTTGACAAAAACTTGAAAAATCTCTATAAAAGGTAGCTTTTTATTGTAAAATAAGGCTGAAAACATTGTGGCAAAAGAAGGAATTGCTCAGAAGACAAAAGTCGTCTGCTGCAGAGGTGTCAGAAAACGTCTATATGTGGGAAAGGATTAAGTAAAAGACTGTGGAAACACAATGCAATCAAACTGAAAGACATCCTCACACTCAAACAGTTACATGCAGAAATAAATCAATATATTTGAATTTGTTTAGATGTTCTTAAGGATGAAAAGTTATTATTTTAACCCTTTCCCTCATAATAGACACTTTCTGACGCCTCTGCAACAGACAGCTTTTTAAAATTATTTTGTGGCAAAAGAAGAAATTGCTCATTATGAGCAATTTCTTCTTTTTCCACAATGTTTTCCACTTTTAGTCATTCGTTATCCATTCAATTACAGTGATTTTCCATTTTTTGACAAAATATGTTCATAGTCGTCTGCTGCAGATTGCTTGTATGATGGAGCGGACACGAAATAAAGCCTCAAACCTTTGACCTTCAAGCGTGACCTGGACCTTGAAAACCGGTATGGTCGAGACATGGGTTCTGCACATCGCCTTGATGAGGTGAACATGTGACCCAAGTTTCATGAAAATCCTTCAAGCCGTCTTGGAGATATGGAGCGGACACGATTTGGGACAGACAGACGGACGGACAGACAGACAGACAGGCAGACAGACAGTCGCGACATGGGTTCTGCACATCGCCTTGATGAGGTGAACATGTGACCCAAGTTTCATGAAAATCCTTCAAGCAGTCTTGGAGATATGGAGCGGACACGAAATAAAGCCTCAAACCTTTGACCTTCAAGCGTGACCTTGACCTTGAACCGGTATCGTCGAGACATGGGTTCTACACATCGCCTTGATGAGGTGAACATGTGACCCAAGTTTCATGAAAATCCTTCAAGCAGTCTTGGAGATATGGAGCGGACACAAAATAAAGCCTCAAACCTTTGACCTTCAAGCGTGACCTTGACCTTGAACCGGTATCGTCGAGACATGGGTTCTACACATCGCCTTGATAAGGTGAACATGTGACCCAAGTTTCATGAAAATCCTTCAAGCCGTCTTGGAGATATGGAGCGGACACGATTTCGGACAGACAGACAGACAGACCCCAAGGACAAAAACAATATATCTCCCCTGTATACAGGATTGAAAACATGGTGAAAAGGAGAAATTACTCATTTTGAGCAATTTCTTCTTTTGTTGACATGTTTTCAAAAAGCTGTCTGCTGCTGAGGTGTAAGAAAGCGTCTATATGACGGAAAGCTTTGAAACCATTACCAACCAAAGTAAAAAAATATACGATTTATAAGCAGATTTTACCATAATTATTGTCTGAAAAAATTATCTTGTAACAGGGCAAAGACCTAGAGAGAGTGCTTTAATTATTAATTTAAAGATACTTATGAACAATAATCAATATAAACATTGTCTGGATTCATATAAAATAGCTACTTTCTCACTATGTTTATCACACCCAAAGATTTTAAAAATGGTAGTACACTGTAAATTGGCTGCCCTGTTTGGCGCTCAGGGTAACTGGGTTAGCATTATGACTGACTTGCTGATGTCAAGATAAATGGACCAGTAGTACTGGTAACTTACCCAGGAAATGACGTGACCAATAATCAATATAAACATTGTCTGGATTCATATAAAATAGCTACTTTCTCACTATGTTTATCACACCCAAAGACTTTAAAAATGGTAGTACACTGTAAATTGGCTGCCCTGTTTGGTGCTCAGGGTAACTGGGTTAGCATTATGACTGACTTGCTGATGTCAAGATAAATGGACCAGTAGTACTGGTAATTTACCCAGGAAATGACGTGATATAACTGAAAAATTGTTGAAGGCGGCATTTAACCATTTCCCTCATATAGACGCCTCTGCAGCAGACGGCTTTTTGAAAACATAGTGACAAAAAAAGAAATTGCTCAAAACAAGCAATTTCTCCTTTTGCCACAATGTTTTCCCCTTTTGGTCATAAGTTATCCATTCAATTATAGAGATTTTCTATTTTTTGACAAAATATGTTCAAAGTCGTCTGCTGCAGATTTGTCGTATGAGGGAAAGGGTTAAAACCAAACATTCAATCAATCAATGAAACCCAAAGAGATTTGTGCCTCATGAATCAAGCCTTCCTGACTAGTTTGTTGCCTAAATTAGATGAAATGTTATGTATATAAGGATTGATTATTATCATGTATGACATGTAAGTCTGGATTAACCTACCATAACACTATCAGGTGAGATCTCAGTCCTTCTATTAATTTGTGTTGGGGTTTTACACAGTTTTCATCATTATTTCAGTTATAATGGTGACAGTTCACTTATTCATGATCCCTGGATAAACAAACCAGTACTAAGGCTAGGAAACGTGCCTCGTCTAAGGGCACGTTCTCCACCATGACCACAGCGCAGTGACTGGGGATCAAACCGAGGATCAGGCCATTTTAACGTATAGTGTAGCAAGCAAAAGGATATAGAGACAACCTTTCAAACTCTGAACTTTTTTTGCTTCATCATTCATGTTTTAATTTCAAACATCAAGTTTACAAAAATGAAGTTTTTTAAAGTAAAACATATTTTTATTAGAAAATACTTACCAGTCATTTAATACCTGATATATAATCTCAAAACCGTTAATTCATTCAGAAAAGAAGCTTGCGCAGCCATGCATAGCCCTCATGTGTGTGTGATACACACGGCCGCCGGTAATACCGGTGCACGGGCCATGATTTCCCCACTTTTAATTTCACCGTTAACTTGCGGTGTTAAGTGTTGGGTGGCGACGCGGGTTGGGAGGCGGGAATCTGAAATGACTGGTAAGTATTTTCTAATAAAAATATTTTTTACTTTAAAAAACTTCATTTTTATGTCAAAAATACATTACCAGTCATTTAATACCTGATGACTTTGCAGCATCGGTCGGGAGAATCGTCCAACACAATGCCGGTCCCAATAATCGTAGCACTTGGTAAGAGTACCTACGGTACTACTAAATATAAACACAACCGTTTAAGTATTTAGTAATTTGTGTATTAATTAGGTAAGTACTCGCTGAGAGTCCACTTGTGTGTCCAGAGAGAAACTAGAAATATCACTGAAGATGATAAATACCCCCAAAACAGCACCTTGACTCAAAATATGGTTTACGACCGACCAACAAAAGGGCCATAACTCTGTAAACAAGAAAAAGTAACAAAGGGCAATAACTCTGTATTGATATTAAATAGAGTTATGGTTTCTGTACACTGCACTTTCTCTCAATGTGTTGTATCATCCTATGAAGTTTTATTAAATTCCAACAATTATAGTTTTAAAGTTATGCTCCGGACAAGACTCTACGAATATGAAAAAGTAACAAACGGCAATAACTCTGTCATTATGTAAAGTAGAGTTATGTTTCTTGTACACTGCACTTCCTCTGATTATGCTCTACCATTATATGTAGTTTTATTAGATTCCATCTATTAGTTATTAAGTAATTCTACGGACAAGAAAAAGTAACAAAGGGCAATAACTCTGTATTTAGATAAAATAGAGTTATGGTTCCTGTACACCGCACTTCCTCTCAATGTGTTGTATCATCCTATGAAGTTTAATTAAATTCCAACAATTTGTTTTAAAGTTATGCTCTGGACAAGACTCTACGAATAAGAAAAAGTAACAAAGGGCAATAACTCTGTAATTATGTAAATTAGAGTTATGGTTCTTGTACACTGCACTTCCTCTGATTATGCTCTACCATTGTATGCAGTTTTATTAGATTCCATCTGTTAGTTATTAAGTAATTCTCCGGACAAGAAAAAGTAACAAAGGGCAATAACTCGGTATTTAGATTAAATAGAGTTATGGTTCCTGTACACTGCACTTCCTCTCAATGTGTGGTATCATCCTATGAAGTTTTAATAAATTCCAAGAATCAGTTTTAAAGTTATGCTCTGGACAAGACTCTACGAATAAGAAAAAGTAACAAAGGGCAATAACTCTGTAATTATGTAAATTAGAGTTATGGTTCTTGTACACTGCACTTCCTCTGATTATGCTCTACCATTGTATGCAGTTTTATTAGATTCCATCTGTTAGTTATTAAGTAATTCTCCGGACAAGGAAAAGTAACAAAGGGCAATAACTCTTTATTTAGATAAAATAGAGTTATGGTTCCTATACACTGCACTTCCTCTCAATGTGTTGTATCATCCTATGAAGTTTTATTAAATTCCAACAATTAGTTTTAAAGTTATGCTCCGGACAAGACTCTACGAATAAGAAAAAGTAACAAAGGGCAATAACTTTGTATTTAGATAAAATAGAGTTATGGTTCCTGTACACCGCACTTCCTCTCAATGTGTTGTATCATCCTATGAAGTTTCGTTCAAATCCTATGTTGCATTGTTAAGATATTGTCCGGACAAAATATGGCTTCCGACCGACCGACCGACATACCGACCGACATACCGACCGACCGACCGACACAGTGACTCCTATATACCCCCCCAAAACTTTGTTTTTTGGGGGTATAATAATTTCTGATTGAAACGTTTTAAAGGCGTATCGTCGGTGTGTTACTGCGCATCTTTTTTGCGCATGTCCTTTCCGATTCATTTTAGTGCTTTGCTCTTTTATGCTCATTGGGCTCAATTAAATTATGAAACTGTCAATATCCGGAACATTATATCAAGAAGGTGTCAATTCGGTGTAAAATCAATAAGTCCACGCAAGCTAGGCTAAAGAGTGGCAGATTTTTATCTTTTAAACGTGCAGAAAGCGAAAGCAATCGCAATCTTTTCAAAAGATTGACGGACACTTGCATCAATACTGGATAATCGGTATCGGATTCGCCGCAAACTAAGCGGAAAACATGCCGGGAAGGAGAATTGTAGACTAGAACTCGTTGACTTGGAAGATCAGCCTGTTCGTGAAGACTGTGTGAAATAACACTATCTTAAGTAATATTTCTCCTGAAACCAGACATGGCTACGGCTCGTTATAGTATGTGGAACTGTGAATACTGTCGAAACAACCAAACAACACCAGTCGGGCAAAAGGGGCAACTTTAGTTTAGGTAATTTACTATTAATTATAATTTTCTATGATGTTATTAGTTTATGAGTTTACAAAAATTGAAGGGGGTGGAGGTTCGTCTGACAGTCATTTAACTGATTTTTATCTTGATATATTATCAAATTGAACACATTCAGTTAAATTTCAAGGAATTTACCAAGGATTCATGAACAAGTAAACTGTCGCTGTGATATAACTGAAATATTGTTGAAAACGGCATAATATCCAAATAATACCCCAATAAAACAAAGCCAACTTATTGTCAATGTAGCCTGTAGAAATCAGTGTGTTTTTTATGCTGTTTTGTGACCAGGGGCCTTTCAATTACGAAAATAGTGACATGTAAAATGTGATGAAAGTCAGTTTTTATGAAATTTAGGCCTACTTTTGTGAAAAAAGAGGTGTCTTTTGATTGTGAATGAGGCCCCAATTTGGGTTATGAAATAACACTTTAGAAATAAAACATGCACACAAAATATTCTATCATAGTCATAAATTATTACACATATGTTTATATGTCTTAAGTAGATTGCAATATGAATTAGTTAACATTATATCAAAGCCAGGTATTTATCAACCTCTTTGTTCTATTTTTCAGTACTGTAGACAAGACTCCATTATATTCAATTCAAATATGAAATGGGTTCGCAGAAGGGTGGATCGGATGGAGCTATATAGAGTGGCTGCCACTCTAGTGGGGAGCATGTCAGGAAAATGTGTTGCATTTTGACTTGGATCTCAAGACTGTAGACAATGTAGCTTTCATGAAAGTAAAGGTGAATCAATGCCCATCTATCAGTGTTGAAGAAACTGGCATGGTAGTTCTAAATCTTTTGAACCAGATGTGGCGCGCTGTCTTGTGCTCGAGAAAGATAATAGGAATGTGAATGTCTATGTCGTAATTATCGATGACGATGCATCAACCATGGTGAAAATTCAAGAAACAGTTTCCCATTGTGTACAAAGATGGTCAGACATAAACCACAAGACAAGAAAAACATGAAGGAAACCAGTTGTACAATTTACTGAAAAAAATCGTTTAACTACTCAAGTCAAGAAGTATTTTCAAAAGTGATTTAGTAACGCTGTAATGCAGAATAAGTGTGAAATTGTTCAAATTGAGCAATTTCTTCTTTTCAGTTTTGTCACGATGTTTTCAACTGTTTTCATTAAGTTCTACATTTATAGAGACTTTCTATGTTTTTTACCCAAATGTTATCAAAGTTGTCTGCTGCTGATTTGTTGTATGTGGGAAAGGGTTAACATGCCTCTTATCTGGTAAAACTATGTGTGCCACTCATGGGGGAGTGCATGTGGGCTAGGCACATTTTCTTAACCTAGTATCTATGTCCCTGCTAGTACTGATTTGAATCAAAGCGCTGAAGGCACTGAATTTGTTTGGGTACATAAAACTGTTCAAACATTTGCCTTTGCATAGATGTGTGATTTATAAACTATGCATTGTTTATAAATATTACAACTTCGGGTAAAAGAATAAATGACGCATCCGTTAAAATTAAATGCCATTTTAGTTGTCTATAAAAATAAATCATGAGACATACATGTGAATATTATATTTAATTTCCAAGTTTCAAAAGACATGTAAAACAAATGGATAACCATTATGTCCCCGACTCACTCATCTAAGTACCAATTTTTGTTACAAAAAAAAATCACAATTGACATCTTACTCAAAAGCTTCCTGCTTAACAAGAGATTTTTCAAGTTTTCACTATAGCCATATAAGGCCAAATAGCCCTGCCCCCTGGCGGCCATGTTTTTCGACCAATCAACATGGCTTGGAGGAATCTGATAGATGGTCTCCCAATGAACATTTCTACAAAAAGAATTGAAAATTGGCCAAAAACTTTCGGAGGAGAAGATTTTTCAAGTTTTTACTATAGCCATATAAGGCAAAAAAGCCCCGCTCCCTGGCGGCCAAGGAACACTTCTTTAAAATAATTTGAAAATCTGCCAACCAGTTTGGTAGAAGAAGAATTTTTAAGTTTTTTTATTTTCGTTGCCATGGAAACCATAATTCTGCATAAATCACAAACATTTGAAGGAATTCTGGTGAGGTCAATGAGAGGATGCTTTATGTGAAGTTTCATCCCAATTGACCCACTCGTTACTGAGGAGAAGATGTTGACGGACGACAGACGCCGGACAAAAGGAGATCACAATAACTAGCTTTTAGCACTTCGTGCTCAGGTGAGCTAAAAAAGAAACATCTATCCAAATGAAAGACTAATTGAAATCATGTAGAAAATATTGTGGAAAAAGGCAGTACTAATATTTATATGAGCACTTTAAAAGAAACATGCTTCAGACTTCAGAGGCTTTTGAATTCATTTGCATTATAAAAGGATTAAATGCTCCAGAGAAAACCAATACCTGTGCCGTCCGAATTTTACTCTACAGTATACACCTAAGCTGGCCGCTGTTTCCTTTAAAGGGTGTTTAAGCTTGCCAAATCAATTAAGGATGCGTGACCATACACTGTTAATTACCATTGTGTACGAGTGTCATTCCAAACAAATTATAAATGTAATCCCTTTTCCCAATAAACCTATCATATACATGTATGTACAGTCAAACTTGTGTGAGCGGTCACATGCGATCAGCGGTCACCGGCGTTAAACGGTCACTTTAAATCCCTCCCAACCAATTATACTCTATAAACTGCCTTGATCAGCGGTCCCCTTTGAAACACGGCCAGCGGCCACACTACTTGGTCGAGATTAACTGTAATCTTATTGTGTTCAACGGTCAATCAACCAACACACGACTTTGATTTGCAAGGTGTTAAATGATCGGTGTTTAAAACATACAGGTAATAAAGCATACTGTGACAATCACATTATCGGTTTTTTCATACGCGTAATCTGTTAACATGTTAGATCTAGGTTACCGAAAACAGCCGACATGTGCCGAATGATAGTTGTATGATTCATCAACAAGAAGTTGCGATTTTGGTTTATTTTCCGTTTACGATGTCGGGCAAAATTGATAACTTGAAAAAGATATTTATGAGCGATTTAGACCGAAAGACAGTACATTTATATGTTAAAACGAAAGTTAATGTCCACTTGAAGCCCCAAGTCAATTTATATTGCCATTTCCATTTTAAATCTAAAGATTATCGAGTAAAACTTTCTGCAAGAAGTAGACGTAGATTCGGACGCTATTTTTTCCGGATATGTTATTCGGTGAATTTGAAGTAAAAAAATATTTGATAGTCACGTTAGTTGTAAACGTCGGTTTAAACTAAATAATAGATAGCGCAATGAAATATTTGATAGAAAAAAACTACAAATCTTCATAACAATGTTTAAATACAAGTTTGTAAAGACAATTTACTATTTGTAATGTAATGACTATTCCTAACAGTTAATATGTAATATTATGTCAACTGACTTGAACAAATCCGACCAAGTCATGAAACTTGTGATAAGCAGCCACCTGTCTTAAGCAGCCAGTTTCATCATGTCCCTTGGGTGGCTGCTGATCGCAAGTTTGACTGTATTTGTAACTTGCCGGGATGTGTCGATACCGTCATGGTACAATGTGATATATGCACAAATTGGTTTCACAAATCTTGTGTTAATGCACCTGTGGATATTTCGACAACAGAAGCGGACTTTAATTGTAACTTTTGTTAATTATTTGGCTATTATAATGATAAGATATGTGATTAAATTGGCAACATTTAAGTTTTTTACTTATAACAGCCTTCAAATACAAATTTGGTTTATACAACGGTAAAGAAAGGTTATGGGAATTAAGAAATTGTTTAAATAAGCAAATTTTCCTTTTCCCACAATGTTTTCAATATATGTTGCTTTTTACTGTTTACACAGCAAGAAAAAAACATTTAACATATTTGTTATAGATTAGTATTATAGTTGTATATATATATAATTATTAGAAACAAATTAAGATTAAAAGTGTTGTATATATATATATACTTATTGTTTATTTGTTATTTAAATTGTTCTGCCCCTTCCAAGTACCCTACAGAATAGAATGTTGCATGGATCATTTGCCTCGTAGTATGGCACATGGAAAACTGTTGAAAGTTACAAAGTAGAAAATGAAGAGGCCCAACAATAACTAGAACTCATGACCCTTCAATCGATTGTAAAGGAGAGGATATAATTGAAGCAAAACCTATGGCTAGTTACTAGCAACCTATTCTATTCTTGCAATGTTTTCAAATTTCGTCCGCTGCAGATGCGTCAAAAGACATTTACTTGTCGGAAAATCAATCCATCAATTCTCTTTATTGATATCTATAGATATGATATAAAGAGGAAAGTCGTTAAAACACTTTACAAAGAGATTCCATTTCAGTATGATCTCGATTTTTGGTTTAATCTATATCACTGATAAAAGCAATCAAACACATTATATATTTACAAAGAAAACGCCGGATATGATCATATGTAACAAATTATACACATTTGCTCATCTTTAATTAAACATTTTTTACAACAAATCATAGCGTCCGCAGATTTGCTCTATATTCTAATGCGTCCGCATTTTCCCTCTATATTGCATTTGTCCGCATTTTCCCTCTATAATGTATTTGTCCGCAGATCGCGTCCGCACTTTAGACCCTCCTCCCCCCATACCGTTGTATTTATAAATAGAATTCGACGATCACGATTTCTCTGCAAATGTGTTACTCTCATTTTAAATGCATTTTATGACTCACATATTTGTTTTTTTAATTCTTTATACTATATTTATATGGCCGACAAGGCACAAAGAAAATATTTTCAATTCTGTTTTTATCTACATTTGCAATGCGTGATTGAAAATTCAAATACCGTATCTGGAGCTTAAATCGGAAATAGTTCTCCCTGTAGCAGTTCACTCATTGAGATTTATAAATCTCTCCGCGTTCATGTTTTAAAATACAATGTTTCATTTTATTTCGTAATTCTCTTTGAATATAAGAACCACATAAGAAAACAAAGACGATATAAATATATCATTATTTCAAAAATCGTGATACATTTGAAAAGTAAGAGCAAGTATTGAGTACTACTTTCACGCGTATGAAATTTAGGAACTTTTCCGTAAGATGTATGGCTTCAGAATTGCAGCTACTAAATTTGTTTGTTCCAAACAAATAAAAACCATGTATCATGTATAAGTGAACTATGCTGGGATATAACTGAAATGTATACTGTTGAAATGGTGTAAATCTCAATTATAAATAGAATTATTGTATTTTTATTTTAAGGTTGATGTATGAACTTTGACATCTTGTTCATAATATTTTTTGTTAAACAAAGTTTCCCAAGATATTGTTTTGTTTACATGACATTTTTTTAAACTATTCTATAATTCAGCTTTCAAAATAATACACCCATGCTTGAAATGCTCTACAGATAAACATTGTGAGTAATTTTGCAGAAGAAATGTTCATTTTGAATAACATAAAACTGTAATTTGTTCCTATGTTGTGAACCTGCATGTTTCACTAATCTGAGTCCTCATTTTTTGCCAATGGATATCATCATGTACAGACACTGTTTGCTGTATTTCTATATGCACAAAATGAAACAGTTTCAATAGCATATTTGAGTGTCATTCTGTGAGAACCAGACTGAAGGTCTTTGTGACTAGCATAGATTCAGACCAACCTACACCTCTGTGCAACTTGATCTGATTGATCAGATCATATGCATGCTCAGACTGATGTTTATTGTAGAGTTATTGAGGTTTTCAAGTGGTCACTGGATTATATGATACAATCATTCATGCATTGGCAGGTCTGTAATTCATTTCTCTGATGTGTTTATTATGAAAAGTTAACAAATGAAAATACCGCATCAAGGAAACAGCCCTGCAGCAGTTCTGATTGCTCGCATGAGTGAATAACTAGAACTGCTGCTATGCTGCTTTAAAAAGGCAGTTTTTATTCTTGCCAACAGCAGGTCGTAGTATATTGCCTGTAGGCAAGGCACGTTTTCATAGCCTACGTTAGTAACTAATGAAATTGTATTATGTGTAAGCAAACTGTTGCTGGGATATAACCGAAATACTGTTGAAATGGCATAAAACCCCGATCATAAACAGAAACCATATTATTTGTTGTTGAAGGTTGATGTATGAATTTTGAAATATGTTGACACTAAAAGTATGAACTGAAAAATGTTTTAGAGTACACTCTGCATACCCAGCTTAGAGCAATATTGTCTTCTGATCTTGGTCTACTCAATTTGTCAGTGTTTTAGACTCTCACTTTATTATTATGAGTAATGGTAATATCTAGCCAGTCTCCCCCAAAAATATATTTAAAAAAAAGAAAATTAATGAAAGATTGATGAATTCATACTTTCTCTGTGTCTAGAACTGAATCCTCACAATATAGTTGATTACCACCAATGTTAGTCTGAGCATGACATAAGATTTTTTGATTTGAAAAAGATCAGATGCCACATCATGGATTATACTTAGATATATATTTGTCTAGATAGGTTTGTATAGTCTTCTGCTGTAGTAACCTTGTATGTTTGACAGTTTAGTGGGTTATGTTTTCACTTAACAACACTGATAGAATCTTAAATGTAATTTGTATGTAATAAGGAAGAAAACCAATAGTTTCTTTACTTCATTGAACACAGCTTTTATTTAGGTATGCTTGTAACAAATTATACAAAATTACTTTTTTGCAGAAATGCAATACCCCTTTCCCACTTGCAGAGCATTTTGAGGCATTTGCACTTGATGACTTCTGAACACATTGTCACAAAGTGATAACTTGCTCATAGTGGCAATATGTTTGCAACAATGTTTTCAACTCTTTTCTTCTATGCTACCTTCATTAACATAGACTTTCCATATTTTTGTCTGAATTTCTGCTGCAGGTTTGTATGTGGGAAAGGGAGTCAATGAGGATTTCGTATTAACCTGTTGCCTTCTTTTCCTACAGAGGTCCTTTTTATTTTTGTTATTTAACCAATGTGAATACATCAGTAAAATTGTTCCTGGTAATATGTACAGCAACTAGTGGTTTATTTGCTTAACCTTTTCCCACATACAATGATTGAATGCTATAATTTCTCCTTTTGTCGCAATGTTTTCAAAGGCTGTCGGCTGCAGAGGCGTCAAAATAAGTTGAAATGAATGTGTGTATTTCAACATAATTCATGTGAGACAGTGAGAGTTATTGAAGATATGTATAGACTAGAACATTTTCAAATTTGTAATTTTTCATAAAAGAAATTCTTAAAGGGAGATAATTCAATGTGAAATTTATCAAAAGAACAAAGCCAACAGTGTTTAATTTTGTTTAATTCAACAACCCATTTAACAAGTTATTGATATGAGAAATATTGAAAAAATATCTCCACTAAAAAGCTTTTAATTTTTAATTGATTTTTTGTTGGGCTATTATTAAAAAAAAATCCTAAAGGGAGATAATCAAATGTAAAATTCAACTTGTAAGCACTGCAACCATTGTTTTAAGCTTCATTCAAGAACCCTTATAACCAGTTATTCATATTATAAATTTATCAAAAAAATACTGCCCTAAGAGATATTTAAAACAAAATTGTATTTTTCCTGGGCTAATTTTATGAAAAAAAATCATAAAGGGAGATAATTCAATAGGAAATATCTCTGTAATTAGCACCGCGACCTATATATTTTTTTGTTTCATTCAACAACCCTTATAATAAGGTGTTCATAAGAAAAGTATTAAAAAAAATCTGTCCACTATAATTTTTTAAATTCCAACTTTTGTATTGTACCCGTGTTCAATTTTATACAAATTTAATCATTAAAAATTGGTCAATATTGATGAAGTTGACACATGATTGATTCCTGTTTTCCTTAAACTGAGCACATATATGGGTTTTAAAAGAGTGCATAGCAAAAAAAGTAGATCCGCGACCCATTGTTTTGAATGTTGTTTTGAGTTAGTCTTTGAGAAAGGAAGCTTTGGACAAAATTTAAGAAAATTCTGTCCATTGGAAAAATTCAGAGGATACGCCTTTAAGACGTTATCAGAAGGATCTTATTACTAATTAAAGGAATAGGATATCAAGTGTTAGAAGACACTGCTGAAATATCCTAGGGAAGCAGAAAGCTAGGCTTGAACTTAGCCTGTCTCTTTGTGTCTTCACAGGTTGGGCTACTAAAAGAATGCCTTTGCAGAAGTCGCTGTACGTTTCTGTCCCTGTGTAAACGATGTTGCCGCCTACGCCGAAATGCGCCTTATGGACGCAGTGAATGCAGTAACCTTCCACCACTGATAGTTTATTTAGAGTCCAGCTCTAAATTGTTTAATCATCCGATGGAGCACTGACCCCGATATGTCTCTTATTCGTCAGACAAGACGGGGTCGTGGGTTTTACCCGACGACGTGCAGATTGACTATAGCCGGTTCTGAACCGGAAGGTCAGTGTCCGATTCAACATGGAATCCTATGATTGATTGATTGGGGTTTAACGCCGTTTTTAACAATTCTCAGTTATATCACGGCGGCCAGTTCACCTACTCATGTATTTCATGGTTTTCTCACACCAGTACTCCACACAACAATCTTCCCAAGCAACTGACTGCTTTTCCACATAGACTTAGCCCATTGGTGGAAAGAATCCTATGAAGGAGTCATGATCGAGGAATTGATCCCTTTTCCGAAGAAGAATGAGATCGCATGGAATCATCGTCGGGCCGAGCTCATGTATGAGAGTTCACAGAGTGAATATCCTCTGGGAACGGGGGATTGATTTATGAAATCAACTGAATCTCTCCCTTGTAATACCGTCGGCCATCGATTCGTTCCAACAATTGGTACGATGGGTGTTACTTAGGAGGAGTGTAGTTCCTAGAGACGTACTCTCTCCTCCCTGGGGACCGACATAATTATTTGACCGGTACTCCCCATACCAGGAGTCAGATGGTTCAATCGGCTATGTCCCAGCATACTGCCCGATTGACTGCCGAAAGGTTATGTCCTAAGACATTACCCAGTTGACCGGTGCCCTATTGGCTATGTCTAAAGACATTGTCCGGATGACCGGTCTCCAAATGACTGTGTCAATTGGAATTCTGTAGAATTCCGAAGAATTCATAGTAGAATTTTGTTTACACGGTGACCGTTTGCCCTGTAACCCTTTATGCCTCGTTAAGAATTTGACTGCCCGGTGAACGTTCATGTGACAACCGTTCTGCTCTGGGTACGTTCAGTAATAGCTCCCTCTGACCATTACTGTCCGGTTGACTAATGATAGGCTGATGTGAGGCTGCTCTATCACCGGTCTCCAAGGACTTCTGTCCGCAGACCTTATAACTTGGCACTCTGTAGGAGTCCGAGGACTGCTGTACCGTAGAGTGTAGGTTTTGCTCGAAATCATTACAGGTTTTAACAACGAGGGGGGCGTCAACCTTCGGGCATAAAGTATAAGGCACCACCCTAAATACTTCTCAATTGTTCTGCTGTAGAGATCAACGCTCTACAGCCGGCTCGTCATCTGGAGGGGACTAGTCCCCCCCGTCAGACATAGAGGTGGGAGAGTGTCGAGCCCAATGATGTGTATACTTGACTCTAATCCGTCTTTCAACTGAAAGACACAACAGTCTTATAAAAGTAGGAGAAGGGATTGAAAATAATATTCAATTTGTGTGTACTTTATTGTTGTGTTTAAGGTGTCGATCGTGTGATATGGACCTCCTCTCCGCAGTAGAGAGGTCACACTGGAGCGATAGTCGGGGCAGAACTAACTGTATGGGACGGTCTCGACCTCCCTTTCACAGAAAACACTGAGTTAATCTGATCGGGGGGGGTTGCCTTTCTAAGGACTGCCTCTTCGAGAGGTGTCCTTCCGGGAGCAGTAAATTCTCATAAGGTGGGTATTGCTGATCCCGGTAGGCTTGGTTAACCCGCCTATCACCGATCTGTTACATCTTTTGAAACGGAGCTTGGTATCGGGGAAGGAGTGTAATCCCTAGAGAAGTACACTGTTCCCCTTGGAGAAACGGAAAGATTTCTCTATCCTGTACTCCCTATAACTGGATATCTGAGCCTGGTGCGTAATGACCAGTGTTTTGAATATCCGTACTCTTCTATTCTCATTCTTTTGAGGAGTGTAATCCCTACAGAAGTACACTGTTCCCCTTGGAGAACGGACAAATTCTCTGTCCTGTACTCCCTATAACCGATGTGAGACGGTTGGATATCTGAGCCTGGTGCATAATGACCAGTGTTTTGAACATGGCTAAATGAATGACAAATCACATCATGGTTAAATGACTGCCCGGTCGCGTCATGGCTAAATGACTGACCGGTCGCGTCATGGCTAAATAACTGACCGGTGACCGGTCGCGTCATCGCTAAATGACTGCCCGGTTGCCCGGTGACTGGTCGCGCCTAGGCAAAATGACTGACCGGTTGCCCGGTACCCGGTTACCCGGAGTCATATAGGTTTTGCTCGCAAGCATTACCCGATTGACTAATGATAGGCAGTTGTGAAGCTGCTCTATCACCGGTCTCCAAAGAATTATGTCCGCAGACATTATAATTTGGCACTCTGTAAGCGTCCGAGGACTGCTTACTGCAGAATGTGGTGTTAGAGGTGGCCAATCAGTGAGGTTTCCCTTTGATTGTGCTATGGCTTCTCCCGAAGGTTCAGCCCCAATACCTGGCGTCAGATAATGTCGTTCAGCAGACGGTAGCTCACTCTCTTGAGGCCAACCATCACTGTGTCCGTACGGTTTCTGGCCTTTGTTTCCCGACGGAATAACAGACACCCGAAGCTGCCATCTGCTCCTCCATGTCCCGCGAAGGACCAGCCGAAGCTGAGGGGGGAGTGGTCAGAGCTCCAGATAAGGGGCGATTGCATGTTCTAAAATCCTTATTTGACCCTCTTACCCTATGCTGTGGGTACTGAGCACCCACAGCATAGGGTTTGTTTCCTAAGAGAGAAATTGTGGGGAAAATAGCTGACTACACCTCCTTATCTGGACCTCTGAGCGGTTGTGCAGAGTGAAGAAGGAACAGCTCTGACATTCTGCTCACTCAACACAGCCGCGGAGTCTGATTGTTGGGAGAACCCCTCAAACTCCGCTTCACTCGTAGAGCCAAGAGAAACCTTTTTAGGGGTCTTCTTACTCTTCCAGCTTTTGTGAGTCCTCCTCAACCCAGACTGTTTCCAACGGAAGCAGGCCAGGAAGAGCAGTACTCACAGGGTGAATCCTGTATGTACTTAGTGAACGCAAAACAGGACAGATGCGTGTCTCATACGGCCGTTA
This sequence comes from Serripes groenlandicus, assembly GCA_031761405.1. Classification (NCBI taxonomy): domain Eukaryota; kingdom Metazoa; phylum Mollusca; class Bivalvia; order Cardiida; family Cardiidae; genus Serripes; species Serripes groenlandicus. The sequence continues at coordinate 71,800,080 of JASEVX010000005.1, forward strand.
TGAGTCACGCCTCTGATCACCACTATGTGACATAGAATATATATGAAACACAACAATTTATACGATTCAACAAAAAAATAATTTTTTTCTATTTTTTATTTTCTACTATACCTGTTGATCACGGAACATATTTCAATGAAAAAGATTTTACAAATTTTTTCCAAAATTGTTCATGTTTAATTAATTTACATAATGTAATACAAGGCAATAATAATATACTATAACCGTTGAAAGAATGAACGGCCACTACCGCACCCGATACGTAACTGAAATAGTGGGTGGGGTAACCCAGCCGGTGACTTCTCAGTTAGTTGTGTGTACAAAAAACAACTTAATTACAAACAATAATTTACACAATTGTGTTGTTAGGTTGTTAATGTAGTTGATTGACTGTATTTTTGACATAAAAATCAATATTATATTTACTAATTGACAACACATATAAATTATGTATGATAGTAATATATTTGGGGAGGTGACCAATCTAGTTACCATTGTTGGTTCATACCAGATGTACTAATTTACTTAAGTATGCTGGGTCCTCACTAAGACTAATGAACATGTTTGCATAGCTTCCATTTACAAAGTTCTAGACGTTGTTGTCCTGTTTAAAACCAGATGGTTGTTTTTGTCACATATGTCTCACCCATCACAGTTTGTCAATAATTCTAATACTGAAACCTTGACCTTGAACCAAAGTCCTATATTAGTCTGTTGTAGAGTTTACAAAAATCAATTATATATTTACTAATTGACTACAAAGTACACATATATGTGTGATAGTGATAGACTAGTGATATATTTGGGGAGGTTACTATCTAGTTACCATTGTTGGTTCATACCAAATGTCCTAATTAACTATAGAACGCTGGTAACCAGACTAGTCGCCATTGTTGGTTCATGCCAGACATACTATATATATAATTTACTATAGAACGCCGGGAACCAAACTAGTTGCCATTGTTGGTTCATGCCAGACTTACTGATTTACCATAGAACGCCAGGAACCAGATAAATGATCATGTTTCCATAGCTTCCATTAACCACCTGTTTAACCCTTCCTCACATACAACAAATCTGCAGCAGACGACTTTGAGAACATATCGACAAAAGTATGGAATATCTTTATAAATGAAAGTAATATTATACCGATTGAAATTCAAAACATTGTAGCAAAAGGACAAATTGCTTATTATGAGCAATTTCTACTTTTGCTACAATGTTTTCAAAAGTCGTCTGCTGCAGAGAGGTCAGAAAGTGTCTGTAAGTGGGAAAGGGCTAAAATTCCAATACAAGGAGTGGTAAGCTGGTCCTGTCCAAAAATAATTCTCTCACTTTTAAACTAACTAAACTTTATGTTGTGGTACTAAACCCTTTCCCACGTACAACACATCTGCAGCAGACGACTTTGAAAACATACAGTCAAAAATAAAGAGAACAATTATTGAATATAGTTGAAAACATTGTGGCAAAAGAATAAAATTGCTCATTATGAGCAGAGGCATCAGAAAGTATGTGGAAAGGGATTCAAAATTTAGAATGATCTCACTGAGGCGATGTTTTCTTTGAATAATTAATCACATTATGGTATTTGATGGTCAAATAAAGATCTTAGAACATGAAATGAGCAGCTGATCTAGAGCTATCAAATCTAGCACTACAGCCATGTATCAAAATTCATGCTGAAGCATCGTATATATAGTTGTCTACAGTTTGTCTGAAAATTGACATCAAGTGATGCCTCTAAAGCAGACATCTTTTGAAAACATTGTGACAAAAGGAAAAAAAAAATCAAAACAAGCAATTTCTTCCTTTGCCACAATGTTTTCAACTTTATTCAGTAAATATTCCATATTTCTGACTAAATGTTTTCAAAGTCGTCTGCTGCAAAATTGTTGTATGTGGGAAAGGGTTAACAAAGGCATGGTGAAACCCGATGACTAATTAGCAAGTTTCCTGTCAAAATAAACGCTTTCCCACAAATATATGCTTTCTGACTCCACTGTAGCAAACCAATTTTTAAAACATTGCTCATGATGAGCAATTGCTTCTTTTGCCACACTGTTTTCAACTGTACATTTTCCATGCTTTTCTTCAGAATATATCAAATTTGTCTGCTGCAATTTTGTTACAAATGTGTTGTATGTTGAAAAAGGTTAATAATCATTCAGTTTCTTGAGAGGTTAATCAAAATGCACAAGACTTCTTACCTTTGATTAATATCCAAATGAATATTAATGTCTCTTTGAACAGATGCTAAGGTACCATAGCTAATGAATATTCATTGAGAATTGAGATTTTTCCATTTTGCCACAATGTCTCAACTCAATTTAGCTGTGCTCCAGGATAACCAACAACCTAACCCTTTCCCAAATCAGACGACTTTGAAAACATAGTGACAAAAACCTGAAAGATAGCTTAATTTTTTAATAAAAATGAAAACATTGAGGCAAGAGGAGAAAGTGCTCATCATCAGCAATTTCTCCTTTAGCCACAATGTTTTCAAAAGTTGTCTGCTGCTATTGCGTAAAATGTGTCAGCAAGTGTCTGTTTTAAGCCTTTCCCTTATATAGATGCTTTCTGACGCCTCTGCAGCAGACAGTTTTCTGAAAACATAGTGACAAAACGAGCAATTTCTCCTTTTGCCACAATGTTTTCCTCTTTTAGGTTATTCATTCAATTATAGAGATTTTCCATCTTTTGACAAAAAATGTTTAAAGTCGTCTGCTGCAGAATTGTCATATGAGGGAAAAGGTTAAGCAGTATTTCAGTTATATACACCACTGCAGCCAGTTTACATCAATAGTGCTTCCTGGCTTTCTCACACAACATTCTTCCCAGGTAACTGGCTATCAAATCCAACAGACTTTAAAGCCTGTTGCTGGAAGACCAATGACGCAAGTCACAATGACTTTTGTAGACTATCGGAAAGAATGAATGGCCAAGCTGGAGTTCTTACTGGCAAAGTCCTCTTTGTTACCAACTTGGCTATCACATCTTGACATTAACCCTTTCCCTCATATGCCTTTTGATGCCTCTGCAGCAGCTGACTTATGTAAAAATTGTGGCAAAAGGAGAAATTGCTCAAAACAAGCAATTTCTCCTTGTGCCACAATGTTTTCAAGTCTTTTCAGCAATTGGTTTAAACTTTCCCCTGTAGAGATTTTCCATAACTTGTTTGTAAAGATGTCCTCAAAGTTGTCTTCTGCATATCTGCTGTATAAGGAAATGGGGTTTATAACAAGTGGAGATAAAGATATGCCTCTGCATGCATGTTACATAACTAATTATATTCACATATAAACTGTTTATTAAACGTTTCTGTGAAGCTTCTGTAACTGATCATGGGAAAGTGCCGACCAGATTAGACCGTAGATACAAAGGCTGATCTTTATTTACACTGATTACAACAACCTAAAGATGGATATTTTGTGCAGTGAGACTCAAATATAATTTCTTCTTTCATAGAGATTTTTCATATTTTATCTAGACATTTTCAAAGTTGTCTGTCGCAGATTTGTTGTATGTGAGAAAAGGTTAACCCTTTCCCACATACAAACAATTCTGCAGCAGACGACTTTGAACATATTTTGTCCAAAAAAAGAAAATCTCTATAAATGAATGGATAACCTATGAGTAAAAGTGGATATCATTGTGGCTAAAGGAGAAATTGCTTGTTTTGTCACTATGTTTTCAAAAAGCTGTCTGCTGCAGAGGTGTCAGAAAGAATCTATATGAGGGAAAGGGTTAGGTTAAATAATCTAAATGTACTAACCCTTTGAAGGCTTTCTCCAATACAACAACTTTTGTAAAAATTGTGACAAAAGAGCAATTTCTCCTTTTGCCTCAATGTTTTCAACTTCTTACAGTAATTATACCTATACAGATAAATACATTTGTACCTCAATAAGAGACCACCTGTCTTAAGAGACAACTTATAGCATTTCCCTTGGGTGGTCTCTTAATACAAGTTTGACTGTATATACAATTAGAGATTTTCCATCTTTTTGACTAGTAATTTTCAAAGTCGTCCTCTGCAGATTTGCTGTATGTAGGATAGCCCTTAACACTTTCCCTCATACGACAATTCTGCAGCAGACGACTTTGAACATATTTTGTCAAAAAATAGAAAATCTCTATAATTGAATAGATAAAAGTGAAAAACAGGCTAAAGGAGAAATTGCTTGTTTTGAGCAATTTCTTCCTTCGTCACTATGTTTTCAAAAAGCTGTCTGCTGCAGAGGCATCAGAAAGCGTCTATGAGAAAAAGAGATAGGGTTAAAGTACAAAATATTCATAATAACATTGGCATTTAAACAATCATTGATGACTGAAAATAAAAACAACCACAAACATAATTTACCCTATTCCCAGATGCAAATAAATTTTAACAAAATGCAGCAAATGACTTTTAAAAACATTGGTGTCACTAAACAGAGTCTGGTAGAGTCTGGTCGAGTCCAGTACAGTCTGGTGGTCAAATATCCCATTATATCAATGCTTTGCTGTGTTTTTGTATTGAAATGAATAAAATAAAGTGTTAATGATTGATTGATTGGGTTTAAACACCGTTTTTAACAATTTCTAAGTTATATCACGGCACCCAGTTCACCTACTCATGCATTTCCTGGTTTTCTCACACAACAATCTTCCCAAGCAACTGGCTTGTTTTCCACATAGACTTAGCCCATTGGTGGAAGACGAATGACGCATGTCGCATTAACTTTTCTCAATCGTCGGAAAGAAAGTTGGCCGAGCCGGGATTCAAACTCACAACCCCTGGATTGACAGCCCGCGTTGCTACCGACTGAGCTACCGAAAGTTTTATTGTATCTTATAAATAAAAAATATAATAAAAAAAGAATTGTTGCAAAAGGAGAAATTTGAGACTTTTTCTAGCACTACCGCAGCAGGCGACTTGTCAAACTGTTGTGGCAAAAGGAGAAATTGCTCATAATGAGCAATTCCCTTTTGCCACAATTTTGTTACTGCTATTCAATAGTTATACTTTCATTTTTAGAGATCTTCTATATTTTGGCCTAGAATCTAGATATTTCAAATGCCGTCTGCTATAGAGTAATTGTTAGTGGGGAGGGCGTGCGTATCTTAAACAAATAGACCTAAATAGAACCAGGTATTAAAAAACCAGTGTTAATTAATTAAATACATGTAGATTAATTACCAACAAAGCTTACCTTTTTATCCCTGACCTAAAAAGGTATTTAACCCTACACAGGTGACATGTTCGCCTGCTGTTTGTGTTTCATTTCCACCCAGGTGATATTTAAAGTCAATCGTGCCTGTCAACTTAATAAACTAAACGGTCAAATTGTAACACAGCTGATTACGAATTATTTCAATCCATATCTTACTTTCACTTTTCCTCCATAACGGGAGCGTATATCAAAACATGTCATGTTTAGCATTTATAAAACTGTTTGTGACTAATCAAAATGTGTCGCTTTAATAGATAGCATTAACAGCTGTTGCTTTTGCCGGAAAAAAATATGTGACATTAACACCAGAATCCTAGTTGCATTATCATAGAATTTGTCAATAAATGGATCACGTGATCAAACTGTTCCTATAACAGGGATTATCTCAAAAGACGTTACTAGGGCAATGTTATTAAATGTTCAATTTTACTCAAAGGCTAGATTCTGAATTAATTTTGACATTTTAATTTTATATTTAAATTTCATAAATACAATAATCGCGTTTAAAGAGTTTAAAGAGCTTTATGTATATTCATAATGCAATAAAGTATGATTTAATTTAAATAATTGTGAGAAATTCCCCAATTGCAGACCCAATTATATTCATACAATAGATCTATAGTTTTGTCATTCATGTATTATTGTAGTTATGATCGCATACTATTTTTCATAGGATGTAAACCAAGTTATTTATATAGAAATAATGTTTGAAATGATAAAGTATGGCATATTTAACGCAATAATATCGGTAAATACAAGAATTTTACTTAGTATGTAGAGTAGAGATGTCGAATAGGTTTCAAGGGAGGTTACTCTGAAGTGATCTCGGTCAAACAACTGAATGACAGAAAGACATTCTACCAGTAATATCTAAATCACAAATTTCAGGTCATTATCACACATTCATTGGTTTTTAGATCACCTAGAGCCAAAGGCTCAAGGTGAGCTATTCTGATCACTTTTTGTCCGTCGTCCGTCGTCCGTCGTCGTTAATTTTTAGCTTTAAACATCATCTCCTCCTGAACCACAGAACCAATTGCATCCAAACTTCACAGAAATGTTCCTTTGGTGGCCCTCTTTCAAAATTGTTCAAAGATTTAAATTCCATTGAGAACTTTGGTTGCTGCGGCATCAGAAAGGGGGCAAAATGTCCGAACTTTAAAAATCTTCTCCCCGGCTGAATCTGCATGTCAGATTCCAATATAGTTTGGTAGAAATGTTCCTTTGGTGACCCTCTACAAAGATTGTTCAAGGCATACTGTTTGGTTGAAAAACATGGCAGTCAGGAGGCATCAGAAAAGGGGCAAAATCGTCTCGTTAACTTTTAGCTTTAAACATCATCTCCTCCTAAATCACAAGACTAATTTCATCCAAACTTCACAGGAATGTTCCTTTGGTGGCCATCTTTCAAAATTGTTCTAAGATTTAAATTCCATTGAGAACTTTGGTTGCTGCGGCATCAGAAAGGGGGCAAAATGTCCAAACTTTAAAAATCTTCTCCTCTGAATCTGCATGTCAGATTCCAATATAGTTTAGTAGAAATGTTCCTTGGGTGACCCTCTACAAAGATTGTTCAAGGCATACTGTTTGGTTGAAAACACGGCAGTCAGGAGGCATCAGAAAAGGGGCAAAATTACAACATTTCGAAATTCCATTTTTTTTTAAGTCCTTGTCTGATATTAAGAAAATTGAATAGGAATCTTACTTCAGTGATCCTCTACTTCATTTTTGAGCGCAGGGTCGCGAAGCGATCCGAAAGCTCATAGCATGCCTGCTTTCGAAAATCCAACTTAAAGCTGCAACCACACACAACCGCGGAAGGATTTACGATTACTTCATTTGATTGGCTTTCATTCGCATCGCACTACTTTCAACAGGCCTTTTTGCCCGAGTCCGCCTTCCTCATGAATGAGTTCAAAAAGTAATTCCACTGTGGACTAGATTGTTATCAATATGTACAATGTCAAATACTTTTGATTTCATTCAATATTATCACACTGTAGACTAGTCACCCAGTCACTTTAAACAACGTTTTATAATATCATAATGTTTATACACAGAAAACTGATAAACTCAGAGGAACACTTTGAAATGGCAGGCTTCGAATGTTTTCATTAATGAACTGTCAGTGTTCACCCTTTACATGATAGAATACGACACAAATCAAGCGGGTGAATTTTGAAAACTTTTCTAGAAAATGTAACAATTACTCAAAATGACTTATTCTTCCCTTTTACACAATGTCTCAAACCTGTAGCATGAAAATTAATTCAATATTCTAGATATCACACACTTTTCTACAGCTATTCTTATACCATTTTCCGCCACTTATCTGCGTTCATGTTATTATTCATGTCACGCTTCCCGCTTTATTCAGTTAAACTTATTATTCCCATATTTTTGTTTGGATATGTTCCAATTCGCCGGCCTCTAATATCGGTTTAGAGAAAAAGGGTAAGTAAGTTGTAAAACTATCAGATATCATAAACGGTTATGAGGTCTCCTGTTACTATCTCGATTATATAACTGATTCTCGCTCAATAAGTTCAGAGAGCGGTCATACAGGGCATGAATAAATGGTCTCTTCCTTTATTCCTTTTTTGTTTTGAATTAAGGTTTAATTAATGTCTTTCGGATAAACATACACAAGGATAATATAATATTTTGCATAACCTTTTTTGTATCAAAAGTAGCACTTTCAACAATAAGGGTAAGTCCATATATTTTGATGCAAATAAGATGTAAAATGTGTTACATTCATGTATACAGTCAAATTGTTTCAACAACAATACACTTATCCATGATAATACCAAGGCAGTATTATTGCATTATTTACTGCGAATGGACAGATACTCAAATTATTCTTTAAGGTCAATTAGCGCATCTGCGTATTCCGATCAGGATCTGCATTGCACACACAAATTAGTCATAGAAAGTTTAACCCTTTCTGACGCATCTACAGCAGACGGCTTTTTGAAAACATACATGCAATTTCTCCTTTTGACACTCTGTTTTCAACTTTTAGTCTTATGTTTTCCATTCAAATATAGAGATTTTCCATTTTTTGTAAAAAATATGTTCAAAGTCGTCTGCTACAGAATTGCCGTATGAGGGAAAGTGTTAAAGGATTTTTTTTGAAACACAGAATTCATTTGTTTCTTATGTGTTGAACCTAAGACAGGTCTTATACTTATTGTCATGCTGGTTTTCAGAGTTACAGCGTCAACATCAATGAAGGTACTTCGCTCAATAGTGCTATCAGCGCTTTGATTTTAAGCTGTATTGATTGGTTACAAAATCATAGCAACCTCGCATCATCACAAAAGGGGTAAATTGAACTTTTAGCTACAAATGACAACTCCTACCATTCCACTTGACCAATTTAAATGTTACTTCACAGGAATGTTCCTTTGATGGTCCTCTTTCAAAATTGTTCAAAGACTTACATTCTGTGTAGAACTTTTGTTGCTGCGGCATCAGAAATTGAGGAAAATACCCAAACTTTAAAAACCTCCATCTCCATAATCCATTTGTCAGATTCCAAGATAATTTGGCAGAAATGTTCTTTGAGTGACACTCTACAAAAATTGTTCAAGCCATATTGATTTCGTTGACAAACAGGGCAGCAAAGCCGCATCAGGAAAGGTGCAAAATGACAAAACTTTATAATTCCATTCTTATTAAAGTTCTTGTTAGATTTCAAGATACAAATGGCTTTTACTGATAAACTATTTCTTTAACTGAGTGTCCACTCCTTGCAGTTTCATTTGAACTCCTGATTAAATTTTCACAGATATTTGCAGTTAAATATTTGCTTCTTATTTACTATCATTCAGGTGATCGATTTAGGGCCATCTTGGCCCTCTTGTTTCTTAGTATGAATGCCATACAAGTCTGTGAAATTGTTACAAGCACTTATCTGTGAGTGTATTTTTATGTCAAAAATACATTACCAGTCATTTAATACCTGATATATAATCTCTACACCCTTAATTCATCCAGAAAAAGAACTCGCCTTGCGTATTCCTCACGTATATGTGATATACACGGTCGCCCGTAAGAGCGGGAGAGCACGTGATATCTGATCACTTTCATTTCTGGATCCACCAGCTAGACAGGCTAAGAAATTACATTCATTTTCTAATTATTCTTTTCTTGGTTTTTTAAGGCCTATTGCCTTATTAAGTTGTTTCATTCAGTTAATTAACTGCATTGACAGAGATATTAAACTTAAATTGTTTAAATTAATGTTGTTATTGTTTGTTTTTGTAGTCGACAACTGGCTGAAAAGCACGAGGTGGTTACCCCACCCATTATTTTCAGTTAATGTCGTCGGGTGCGGAACGTAATACTGAGTTCAAGACTTAAAGTTCAACGATGAGTTCCCCAATCCCGTTATAGATGATATTTATGATTGATTGTTGTACATTACATGTGTTTATAACATAGACAATTTTTTTTTATTATTTTTGCTTATCAATTATATACGTTCCGGGTTTTCACTCGGGTAGAAAAATAAAAAGTAGAACAAATTTATAATTTTGTTTTGTTTTTATTGTTGTGTTCATTTCGTATATATTTTGTATCATAAATATGTCACATAAAGGTGAACGGAGGCGTGGCTCGTGTGGTCATGCTGTGGATGCATGGGACACGCATCCGAACTGTGGTTTGCTCAAAGTGCACACAGCTTTCACTGTGCGAGTACTGCTCTTCTTGGACTGTTTCTATTTGGAAACGGGCTGGGAAGGGTAAGACTAGCAAAAGCAGGAAGGGTAAGAGTGCCCCTAAAAAGGCGTCTCTGATCTCTTCGAGTGAAGCGGAGTTCGAGGGGTTATCCCAATCGTACTCCGCGACCGTGTTGAGTGGATCAAAGGTTAAGGCTGTTCCTTCTCCACTTAGCACAACCGCACCTCCTAGTCTAGCTAGAGACACGGAGGAGCGGAAGGTAGCTTTGGATGCTCGTTGTTCTCTCGGGAAACAAAAGCCTTCGGGCCAGACACCGTATAGAAACAGGGTGGAATGTGCTCAAGAGCTGGAGTCTTCTACACTTGAACGGCATTATCTGACGCCTGGTGTTGGGGCTCAACCTTCGAAAGAAGGGGATGCCGGAATAACCCGCCGGGAAACCGAGCGGGTTGGTTTGTCAGACCACTTGCAGGGAAACCTAGCGAGTTGGTCAATTCCAACACCACACTCTGAGCTACAGCAGTCTTCGGACGGCTGCAGAGTGCCGGATTACAATGTCTGCGGACAAAGTTTTCCGGAGACTTTTGGTAGGTCAGCCTCACAACTGCCTATCTCTAGTCAACCGGGTATTGCTAGTGCTGGACAGCAAAACCCATATGCCGAGGCGCGACAGGTCCCCGGGCAACCGGGGCGTCATCTAGCGATGACGCGACCTGTCACCGGTCAGTCATCTAGCCATGACACGACCGGGCCGGTCAGTCATTTTGCCATGGCTCGACAAGGTATTCATTCACTTAGCGGTGACATGACAGGTCTGCAGTCGAATAGCTACGACGCGGCCAGGCAAACGGTCAGTCATTTAAATATGACGCGACCAGGCAGTCACTCATTTCACGATGACGCGGCTAGCGAATCAGTCACGCATGTAGCCATGTCGCGACAAGGCGGGGGTCAATCAGTTAGCTATGATGCGACCAGCCAACCGGTCACGCAGGTGAACATGACGCGGCAAGGAGATAGTCAATCATTTGGTAATGACGCGGCTAGTCTACCTGTCGGTTATGAAAACATCGCACGACCAGGCAGTCTGTCATTTGGCAATGACGCGACTAGCCAGCCAGTCGCTTATGTAAACATGGAGCGACCAGCCAATCGGTCACGCATGTGAACATGACACGACCAGGCAGTAGTCAGTCATTTGGTAATGACGTGGCTAGCTTGCCTGTCAGTTATGTAAACATCGCACGACCAGGCAATGTCGCTTATGTTAACATGGCGCGACCGGGCACGGACTCTGTACTGGCTGACCGAATTGATACTATTATCATTCTATTTCAGGTCAACAACAGAGTGGTGTTAGGAATATTCAGAGTAGGTTAAGCACCGAACTCTAATATTCAGCCGTATAGCTCCGAGTACGGGAATTATCGGTCGGGGAAATCCTTCAGTTCCCCAAAGGGAACTGTGTACTTCATTAAAGAAGACACTCTTCCCCATTACCAACCACCGGTCCATTCAGTGGATCCGGTCGGTAAGACTCGACCAGGCAAACGGTTAATCATTTAAATATGACACAACCGGGCAGTCAATCATTGTACAATGACACGACTAGCCAACCAGTCACACATGTAGCCATGTCACGACAAGGCGGAGGTCAAGCAGTTAACTAATAGCAGTCATTTGGTAATGACGCGACCAGCCTACCTGTCGATTAAGTAAACATGGCGCGACCAGGCACGGGCTCTGTACTGACTGACCGAATCGATACCAATTATCATTCAATCCGGGTCAACAACAGAGTGGTTATACGAATATTCAGAGCGTAGGACGCACCAACTCTAATATTCATCCGTCTAGCTCCGGGAATGGGAATGGGAATTATCGGTCGGAGAAATTCTTCCGTTTTCCCCAAAGGGAACTGTGAACTTCACTAAGAAGAAACTCTTTCCCAATCGGTAATAGACGGGAATACCAAGCCTACCGGGGTTCAGCAATACCCAATCGTGGGATTTCACTGTACCCGGAGGGACACCTATATAGTAGGCAGTCCTTAGAAAGGCAACCCCTGGACCAGAATACACTAATTCATTCTGGGAAAGGGAGGTCCATGTCTGAGTCAGATGTAGATCAACCGGTTGTAAGACCAGTTAGGCTATGTCGGAGGATTAGACACTCTTCCAGCTCTTCTTGTTAAGAAGATGAGGGAAGTCAGTCGCTTTCAGATAACGACTCCTTAGACTCTAAGCTCCTCTTTGGTGGAAGGATAGCTGCGGGACTGTGTCTGATGCGTCAGAACAGTCCAGAAGTCTTTCGGCGAGCGCAGTTAATACATTTGCACAGGGCCAGAAACACTCTGCGTCTTCTGCGGTTAAGAAGCCTTACCCTGCAAAGAGCATAAACGGGAAGTTAAGGCGTTTACGCCGAGACAACCGATTTACACAGGTCATAAGTCGGCTAACCGAAGGCCCCTTACCAAGGGGCTAAGAATCGGCAGCCTTCTAAGTACAGCACAACCCCTAGGCCTCAGCCCTAGGGATGCGCACCTTTCTATGATCGTCCCAAGGCCGGAGATTACAGTCGGGTCCGCCTGTTGTTTTTCATAGAGGAATGGGAAAGTGTCACAGAGGATCGTTGGATCTTATCTGTGATACAGGAAGGGTATCCAATTCCCTTCATTTCTTCTCCTCCTCTGACAAGTGTGCCTATCGACATGTCGTCACGTCATCCGGCCATGTCAAAAGTGATTTCATCGCTTCTGTAAGAAGGCCATAGAGAGGGTTCTCAACCCCAATTATCGGGGTTGATACAGCCGTCTTTTCCTCGTCCCAAAGGAAGACGATCGGTGGAGACCGGTTATAGATTTATCAGCTCTAAATCTATTGATTCCGGTCGAGAAGTTCAAAATGGAGTCGACCCGCTCCATCCGAATAACTATTCGGGAAGGCGACTGGGCGGTCTCTCTATACCTCACAGACGCCTATTACCACATTCCGATTTCTCCCTCGTCGAGGAAGTACTTTCGTGTTGTGGTAAATGACAAGGACCAGAGGATATTCACTTTGTGAACTCTGAGACAGGGAGGTCAAGACCATCTCATACGTAAGCTCGGCCCGATGGTTGATTTCATGCGATCTCATTCTTCTTCGGAAAAGGGATCAATTCCTCGGTCATGACTCCTTCATAGGATTCCATGTCGAATCGGACACTGACCTTCCGGTTCAGAACCGGCTATAGTCAATCCTCATGTCTTCGGGGAAAACCCACGAACCCGTTTTGTCTGACAAATAAAAGACATATCGGGATCACTGCCCCATATGATGATGAAACAATTTAGATCTGGACTCTAAATAAAGTATCATATGCGGAAGGTTAATGCATTCACTGCGGCCATAAGGCACATTTCGGCGTAGGCGGCAACATCGTTTAAACAGGGACAGAAACGTACAGCGACTTCTGCAAGGGCATTCTTAGAAGCCAACCTGTGAAGACGCAAAGAGACTAAGTTCGAGCCTATCGTTACGGGAGCTAAGTTGACATACAACCAAGTAGAGCACTGTCCCTAATCCGCAGCGATAGGGAAGCACTCCTCTCTATTAAATCTTCTAACAAAGAATGATATAGAGGGGGTATCAACCTTCCATTCGGGGTTGCTACAACTGTCTTTCTTTTTGTTCCTAAGAAAGACAGCCAGTGAAGACCGGTAGTAGACTTAGCGACTCAGTTCGCGGCTAGTACAGTCGAGTAATAGAATGGAACATTCCGTTTCACCAAGATCACAATCCGGAACGGCTGTCTGGGCGAATTGTTAGACCTAACAGACGCCTATTACCACGTACCGATTGTTTTGTCATCGAGGAGTTACCGTCGATTCATTGTAAACGGGGATGTGTTCCTTTCAAACACTTCACTTCGATTACCTGCGTTCGGAATTATTTCCCAAAACAGGCAAGTCGGATCTGATTCCCTCCATAGACTCGTTGTAGGATGTTCCTCTTCGATCTGGCCCTTCGGATAGACTCGATTCGTTTTCTGGTTCGGGATCAGTAAGTAAGGGAAACAGCCCGATACATGCTTCACACCACACCCGAATTGTTTGCAAATATCGGGGCAGTGCGTTACAACTACAGGGCTTTACAGCCTACGGCATGTGATCAATAGAGTAGACAACTCATATTCTACTCATTCGGCAGTGGACGATCAGAATTCGCAAAGGAATAATAATAATTACTCCCTGAGGTGATAATGAGTCAACTTCCGGTTTCAGTTCTGAAAAGTGAAGATGATAATAGAAACACTTCACTGGCCCAGAGACCGTGGTTATACGTCCTGCTGGCCTGCCTATCGACATAACCGTTACATCTTCCTTAGATATAGACAGTTCTTACCGATTGATGTTAATAAGGTAGGTCAATCTCTCTGAACGTTCGTCGACGGCTACCGCTTCTTAAGTTTTACTGAGAATTATAAATTCGTATTGCTTGATGAACACTAACAGGGAAGTGAGTTCTTTGCTTTCAGTAGAAACGAATTACATTAAGTTACACAGACTGATGGTTAGAATTAGAAAATACCAATTGTAGGAGTTTAACTCCAAAACAGGTTTTGTCTTGCGTCCTCTGGTCGCTTACAAGAGCTCCATACGAACCTCTTGAATCAACGTCTTTAAAGTTCCTTACTTATAAAACCGTCTTTTTATTAGCTTTAACTACAGATCGTCTCTGTAGAAACCGGGCATATCAAATTCAATGAATCTGATGGCTCCTTACTCTACTGTGTCAACAAGGGTTTCTGCCTAAGAACCAGTTGCAGTCGGTCCTTCCTGATCCGATTCAGTTTCTACTAATTCAGTCATTCTGCGATCTGTGGTCCTTCGGATTCCGACAGATCCCTTGTCCTGTCAGAACTCTTAAATATTATCTTAAGAGAGTTGAAGGGAATAGGGGTCGGAGAAAGAGGTTATTTCTCCCTCTTAAAGGTCGTTAAGATATATCAGAAGCTTCTTTTTCTCGCTGGATATCCATTACGATTAAATTAGCGTACAAGATTTGTCAAGTCGAGATTTCTCTTTTCGGCGGATACGCCCGCATGAAGTTAGAGCACTTTCGGCAAGTTGGACTTTTTTCGAACAATACTCCCCTTGAAGAATTCTTCGCGCGTCAGTTCGGAAAACTCAGTCAACTTTTTCATCTTTCTACTTGCGTTCTATGTCTGGTCAGACAGAGAACTTGTACTCTCTGGGCCCGTTGGTTGCGTCCCAGTGAGTTGTCCGCTAAATTACTCCCAACATATCAATGAAGTGAACACTGATTGAAATTAATCAATCCCTGCTCTTACCTTGTACTGTTGGGTTCATAGTACTTTGTAAATAAATTAGAAAATAATACACTTCAAGGTGCTGCTACCTGGTACGACAGTAAGTATTGGCCGAACCTCCCGTCCGATGCTACAAAGTCATCAGGTATTAAATGACTGGTAATGTATTTTTGACATAAAAATGAAGTTTTTCAAAGTAAAACATATTTTTATTAGAAAATACTTACCAGTCATTTATAGAGTCCCGCCTTCCATCCCCGCGTCGTCACCCAACACTTAATGTTGAAATAAAAGTGATCAGATATCACGTGCTCGCCCGCTCTTACGGGCGACCGTGTATATCACATATACGTGAGGAATACGCAAGGCGAGTTCTTTTTCTGGATGAATTAAGGGTGTAGAGATTATATATCAGGTATTAAATGACTGGTAAGTATTTTCTAATAAAAATATGTTTTACTTTGAAAAACTTCATAATTATATCGCCTTCATATTTAACTTTCAAGTTCTGAGCAGGAATCTTGTCCAGGTTTCTGTACTAGGAATGCAATTTTATATTTTGACTTCACATGCTCCTATGCAATATGTAACAGCGATATATTGAGACTAAGCAGGAATCTAGACTAGTGTTCTAGATTCCTGTTCTCTGTGACAATTTTGAACATAATAGAACTTCTTGGAAGTCTGTGTTTAACCTATTATTTTCTAATTAACCCTTTCCCTATGCATTTTGATGCCTTTGGATCAGACAACTTTTTAAATCACTGTGGAAAAAGAAGAGATTGCTCATAAATGCTTTCTTCTTTTGCCACAATGGGTTTTTGATCTATTAAATAATTAAATATTGATTTATTGAGATTTTCCGTATGTTGACTGATACACACTCAAATTTGTCTGCTGCATATTTTGTGTAATTCAGAAAGGGTTAAATGATAATGAATAACCTTTCCCACATATAGGCGCTTTCTGACGCCGCTGCAGCAGCGACTTTTGAGCAATTTCCCCATTTGCCAAAATGTTTTCCACTTTATTTAATAATTGTTTTGTTATTTATAGAAGGTGTCCATACTTTTTCCAAGATGGTTTCAAAGTCGTCTACTGCAGATTTATTGTATATTCCCATATAAGGGTTAATATAATTATGATATATTATGTGAGCTTATTTTTGGTTTTATTTCAGGATCTTAATTCACCAGATGTGCATTTAATTGCCAGACTAACGCTTTAAGACAATGCGATCAACATACCCTATTACAAATATATTGAAAGTTACCAGGAAATCAGTAATAAGAAAACATCCTGTACGACATAATGTTTTACAATTGTCTTGTCTGAACTGTAGAATACATCAGTATTCCACTAACACTACAGGATGTTGTATTGCAAACAATTCTAGAGAAAAAAGGTAAGAAAAAAAGAATTCTTAAAAAGTGAAATGATTAACCACTGCAAACACATAGCCTCCGTCAGCTATCTTATGGTTTGAACAAATTACTTTACCTCATTGGAAAATGTTTATCGTTGTTAATATACTTCCAAATTGAAAGTAAAAACTAATAATTTTATTGGTCAGCAGTGCACTTCTTTCTTTCTTGACTAAAAAATAAGCATTCCATTTGATTGGCAGTTTGTAGTTTTATTGTTGTGACTGCATTAGTAGTGTGACTCATAAGGATCTTCAGTGAGGCACACTGTGACTTATCTATATTTCCTTATATATACTCATAGTGTATATTTTCAATTCTTCTCCTCTGAAGCTTCTTGTCCGATTTGGAAGTAATTGCACATAACTGCTAATTGGTGACCCCTTCCGTGATAATTAAACCATCTTGTTTGGATGACATTAAAGGGACGGGGTGTGTAGATTTGAAAACATGAAAGTCATCAGAAAGGACATTTTCCATGTGTGACCATCTACAATATTTTGCAATGCATTTTCAAAGGTGAAATGTGGTAGTAAATTGATGATGCTAGTTTTCTGTAAAGTTCTCCAAGTATACTGTTGAAGGTGAGCGATACAAGGCCAATTTGCCTTCTTGTTTATTGCACGGCAAGACTCTTCAGGCAATGAAAATCTTAATAATATTTACAGAGCTCTACATAAGGGGCGTTTTATAAAATCCTCATTTGATCGTCTAACTTTATGTTGTGGATGCTCAAAAGAATTGTCTCAGCGAGAAGATTCGTTTGAGCACCCACAACATAGAGTTTGCTTTAATAATAAGAGAGATATTGTGGGAAAAAGAGCTAAATACCCCTCCTTATCTGGACCTCTGAAATTTAAGACCAAGTTAACTAGACTGAAACTTTGAAACTTTACAATTACCATCTATCTACATGTAGGCGACGCTTGTTCTTTATAACTCTCTTGTATTCAACAGGTTTTCTCCAAGACGGGCTGTTCTTTATGTACCTGGAAATGATGAGAGAAAACTGTTGAAGATACCCACCCTGGATGTTGATTGTGCAGTAATGGACTGTGAAGATGGGGTTGCTATAAATAGAAAAGTAAAGTTGATAAGATCCGCACTCCAGAAAAAAAAACAATCTTAGGGAATTTCTGAACAGTGTTGAGCCAGATCATTTTGTGCACCTATGCAGTCTAATCTTGATCTGCACTGGTCACTTTATATTTGTGTGTCAATCTATTGTATGGTTGGTTTTTTCTATAGCATGGCCCATATACATAAAGTACTGTTTGTTAAGATAGTTTTTGATGCAGCTTTAACCCTTTCCCTCATATAGACGCTTTCTGATGCCTATGCAGCAGACAGCTTTTTGAAAACATTTTGAGTCATAGGTTATCCATTCAATTATAGAGATTTTCTATTTTTTGACAAAATAAGTTCAAAGTCATCTGCTGCAGAATTGTCGTATGAGGGAAAGGGTTAACCCTTTCGTACCTGCAGACGCATTTTGACGCAATAGCAGCAGACAATGTTTGAAAACATTGTGGCCAAAAGCCAAATTTCTCATCATATTGCTCATGATGAGCAATCTCTCCTTTGGCCACAATGTTTTCAACTTTATTTAACAATTAAGCTACCTTTTATAGAGATTTTTTTCATGTTTTCAAAGTTGTCTGCTGCATATTTGTTGTATGTGGGAAAGGGTTAAAAGTTTCAGTGATGCATCAGACATGATATCCCCTCAATCCTGAGCACATAAGGAGGGAAGACATTTTTAAAGACCAGAGCTCCAGATAAGGGGCGTTTTGCATATTCTAAAATCCTTATTTTACCCTCTAACCCTATGTTGATGATTCTTTTGAGTACCCACAACATAGGGTTAGAGGGTCAAATAAGGATTTTAGAACATGCATAACGCCAGTTATCTAGCGCACTGGTTAAGAAAACAGTTCTATTTTACCAATCCATTTACAGGTAGTCTTTTATAGCCCTTTTCAACTACAGATGCATTTTGACACATCTGCAGCAGACGACTTTTGAAAATATTGTGACAAAAATAGAAAATTGTTATAATAAGCGATTCTACTTCTGACACTATGTTTTCAACTCTGTTTGATAATTAAACTCTCATTAATGGAAATATTCTCAACTTTTTCCAATATGTTTTCAAAGGCATCTGCTGAAAACTAATCATTCCATATTAGGTTGAAGCCAGAGAAACGATAAAGAGTATGTTGGATAAGTTGGAGTTCGGACGGACGGAATGTTGTGTGCGAGTGAATGCTGTCAGCAGTGGACTGATGGAGGAGGACCTCAATGTCATATTTCAGGCAGAAACTTTACCAGCGACGGTAATGGTACCAAAGGTGAACAGTTCACAGGACCTGGCTGCCGTAAGTGTCTTCCATGTTTTATGACTATCTTTCCCTCATATAGACGCTTTCTGACGCCTCTGCAGCAGACAGCTTTTTGAAAACATGGCTACAAAAGAAGAAATTGCTCAAAACAAGCAATTTCTCCATTTGTCACCATGCTCTATTCAATTATTATTCTTTCATTTAAAGGGATTTTCTATGCTTTTGCCTAGACGTTTTCAAAGTTGTCTGCTGCAGATTTGTTGTATGTTGGGAAGAGTTAACCCATTCCCAACATATAATAAAAGCTGCAGCTGATGGATTTTAAAACCTTTAGTGAAAAATATGGGAAACTCTTTATAAATGAAAGAACAGTTGTTGAATAAAGTGGAAAACATTGTGGCAAAAGGTGAAATGTTCTTCTTTTGCCTCAATATTTTCAACAAAAGTTCTCTGCTGCTGGTGCATCAGAAAGCGCCTGTATATGGAGAAAGATTAACCATTTTCCACATGTGGACTCATTTTGATACCACTGCAGGGTTAACCTGTCCTCTAATACAGACAACTTCTGATGCTCTCATTTCTTTTACTAAAAAATAATCATTGTAAATGATATCTTTGGGCTTCTAAGATGGTTTTTCGACTATATTAAGAACAAGGAACAATCTTTATAAGACCTCAAAGATGTGCAGGCTTCTTGTCCTAAAGTATAAAATACAAGTGTAAAATAATTTGGGTGACTCTTCCAAGAACGGTCCCCCCAGCTGGGCGGGGGTTAGAAATAGCCCAGCTGTCACACTACAGTGTGGTAGAAATCCACCACTGTGCCTGCTCGTTTGCCGTGAGCTGCAACCCGTGTCGCCTGATGACGGGATCCTTGTAGTTGAGTAGGCTTGGAGTATGGCAATTTTAAACTCTGAGTCTGCAATACACTGCTTTGGCCTTGAGTTGGGTTAAACGGGAGGTCAGGAAGACCCGCCCTTATCAATCGGCTGGTCATGTTTAGCCCTGATACACCCTTTATTTGATTATGTTATCTTTCTAGTAATGATTACCTTATACTAAAGGTGTTATCTCATAAATAAATGTAACCGTTTACATTTGAAGCAGGGTATATCAGAAGGCAGTGGCTTCAGGGTCAATCGGGTGAAAGCTTTGTGTTTGATTAACAACATCATCAACCTTACTTAATTCCATGCTTGGTTGGTTTTATTTATGGAGTGTTGTTGCTTGATCTAGCTCTTTCATGCGAGTATATCGACGGTGTATCTCTGTTACACTTCGCGGGAGTTTCCCGAAGTGTATCCCCATGTTGGGCTCCGAGGCGGGTGGAGGCCTCAGTCGATGAAATATTAAATCTAAAACATGGCATCAAACAAAAAGGCCAAGCGTTTCCTTTCTGATGATTCAGACGACGAACCTCCTCTTAGTACATATTCACCACCTTTCAGTCCATTCTTAATTATTAAATCAAATGATGAAAACCAATCTATTTGTAAACTTTCACCATTTATTATTGAAAAACAAATTCAGAGCATTCTTGGAACACCAAAATCTGTTAAAAAACTTAGAAATGAAACCCTGTTAGTTGAATGCAGAACAAGACAACAGTCGGAAAATCTTTGTAAAATCACTTCCTTTTTTAATATCAAAGTGTCTGTCTCTCCTTTTTAATATCAAAGTGTCTGTCTCTCCTCATATATCTCTGAACTCTTCTAAAGGCATCATCCGAAACAGAGACCTTGCTTTCTGTACAGATGAAGAAGAAATAAAGTTAAACTTAAAGGATCAGGGAGTTATTGATGTGCACAGAATCAAAGTAAAGAAAATCGGAATACTTCAAAGCACAAACACATACATACTTACATTTTCCTGTTCTACACTGCCAAAACATATTAGAATAGGCTTTGAACAAATTCAAGTAGATCCATATATTCCTCTTCCTCTGCGGTGCTTTAAATGTCAGATGTTTGGCCACCACATTAAAAATTGTAAAAAAGAAGAAATTTGTGGAAACTGTTCAGAAAACAATCATGTAAGCGCTGACTGTGATAAACCGTCAAAATGTGCAAATTGCCAAGGTAACCACCCATCTTATTCAAGATCCTGTCCAAGATCCTGTCCAAAATGGAAATTCAAAAAGTTAAGACCCTTCAAAATATTTCTTTCCCTGAAGCCCGTAAAATCGTTGATGCATTATTTCCTGATCCAAATAAACCAACCTATGCTGCAGTTAGCAAGAGTACAGAATCATGTACTACTTGTAAAATTATCCTTGAAGAACTCTCCAAACTCTGTCCAGAAATTGTAAATGCCATCCAAAAGAAAATAAATTCTCAAACATCTGAGCAGGTACCAATAAA
Organism: Serripes groenlandicus; assembly: GCA_031761405.1. NCBI lineage: Eukaryota > Metazoa > Mollusca > Bivalvia > Cardiida > Cardiidae > Serripes > Serripes groenlandicus. The sequence continues at coordinate 71,821,424 of JASEVX010000005.1, forward strand.
AACAGTAGATGCTAGCATACCTGACAAAACCTCTGTGCAAACACGCACAATACCAGTACACAAAATACCTACCCCTAAAACACGTATTTCTATTGGAACAGGAACACCTAAAGAATTAAAACCATCTCCAAACAAACCAAATCCATCTCCTAAACAATCTACATTTGAACCCCAAATTAAAAAATCATCTAAAATATCAAACAAATATCATACCACTCCTTCAGTTAATAAACCGACGAATAATCCAACGGTTTCTTCACTAGAGTCATCTTCTTCTGGGGGCCTCACTCTGTCCAACACATTTGATTGTCTTGTTGTGATGGATGAGGGTGCCATTGAGGTTGATGACAGTGAAATGGATGCGTTTGATCGCGAAGAAGAGAACAATTGGCAAGAACACCTCGAGCTATGCCCTGAGGTGGCCAAACGAGAATAGGAGATGAGAGAACAAAAACGTCTCGCTCTTGAAAATGCATTGGAAGTGACCTCTGAAAATAATAATTAAATATACAAATTCAATTTTCCAAACGTTTATATCTGTTTTTATTTATTTTTATTATTATAACAATGACTAACTCAATATTACAATGGAATTGCCGAGGCATTAAAGCCAATTTTGAGGAACTAAGTTTACTTGTTAATGAATATCGGCCGGTAGCAATATGCTTACAGGAAACATTCCTTAGAGATACCGACAATTTGTCTCTTAAATATCATTCTTCATACCATAAAAGTGTTCATGAAAGTGTCAGAGCTTGTGGGGGAGTTACGATTATTGTAAATAACTCGATTCCACATAGAGCAATAAACATTAATACAACTTTACAGGCAACTGCCGTGAGCATTTGTCTTAATAAAACACTAACCTTATGTTCAGTTTATCTTCCACCGAGTATACCCCTAGATCAAAACAAACTTCAAGAGCTTATTGCTCAACTTCCCAAACCTTTTATGTTAACTGGTGATTTTAATTGTCATAATACTTTATGGGGATGTACTGAAACTAAACCAAAAGGTCGTCAACTGGAAGATTTTATCTTTAAAAATGAACTTTGTATTTTAAATGATTCATCTCACACCTACTTGCATACTGCTACTGGCTCGTATTCATCACTTGATCTAACCATTTGTAGTCCAGATTTATTTTTAGATTTCAAATGGAAGGGGGACGCTGACCTTCATGGAAGTGACCATTTTCCAATCTCTATCACTGAAACTAAACCTTTTGTCCAGGGGCGTCCGAGTCGATGGAAGCTCCATAAAGCGAACTGGAATTTATACCAGATGCGATGTGAGCAGTCTGTCACTCTGGATACTTTTTTTTTTGGATTGTGATGATCCAACTCAGTTATTCACTTCCTTAATTCATCAGGCTGCTAAAGAGGCAATTCCGAAAACTTCGACGAATCCAAAGCACCCTCAAAAACCTTGGTTTGATGAAGATTGCAGAAAGGCTATAGGAAATCGTAAATCGAAACTAAGACAGTTTAACCTAAGACCAACCCAGGCAAACCATGTTAAATTTAAAATTGCTCGCGCAAAAGCTCGAAAAACTATCAAACAAAGTAAACGGGCGTCTTGGCGACGGTATATTTCTAGATTAAATTCTAGATCATCCGTCAAAAAGACATGGGATATGATAAGAAAAATTAATGGCAAGAACGGTTCGATGAGTGGGAATCATCTGGACACCCCAGACGGTGTTGCTACTTCAAAGACGGATATTGCCGATACTTTGGCAGATTCTTTTGCGCAAAAGTCGTCCTCTTCAAACTATTCTCCAATGTTTCAGAGATTTAAACAACAGAAGGAGAAACAAAAACTTAAATTTAAATCAAAGAATGAAGAGGCATACAATAAACTCTTTACGTTAAAAGAATTAAAAACAGCTCTCAGGAAATGTCATGACACCGCTGTGGGTGCAGATGATGTACACTATCAATTACTCAAGCATTTACCTTTTCGGTCCCTTTCTTGTTTACTTGACGTTTATAATCAGGTTTGGCGAACGGGAAATATCCCGGGGTCTTGGAAAGAGGCCATCGTTATTCCAATTCCTAAACCTGGTAAAGATACTTCTAATCCTGAGAATTATCGCCCTATAGCCTTAACCAGCTGTATTTGTAAAACAATGGAAAGAATGGTCAACGACAGACTTGTTTGGTTTCTTGAAAAGAACAAACTAATCACAACTGTTCAGTCTGGTTTTCGTAAACATCGTAGCACAGTGGATCATCTTATTCGTTTTGAAACTTTTATCCGTGAAGCTTTTATTAAAAAGGAGCATGTAGTCTCCGTCTTCTTTGACTTAGAAAGTGCATATGATACGACTTGGAAGTATGGAATTATGAATGACCTCTATGATTTTGGCATAAGAGGTCGCCTTGCTTTTTTTATTTCTGCATTTTTAACTGACCGTCAATTCAAAGTTTGTGTTGGTGATACTTTTTCTGAACCACACCAGCAGGAAATGGGTGTTCCCCAGGGATGTATTCTTTCTGTTACACTTTTTAGTGTTAAAATTAATAACATTATCAAATCCGTCAACCCTGGAGTTGAATGTTTTTTATATGTTGACGATTTCTGTATTTGTTACAGATCAAAAAATATGCATACAATTGAAAGACAATTGCAACAAGTTTTGAATAATTTGCAAAAGTGGTCAAATGAAAATGGCTTTAAATTTTCTAAAAGCAAGACCAAATGTATGCACTTTTGTCAACTTCGTAAACACCACCTAGATCCTGATTTAACACTAGATGGCGCTCGTGTTGAGGTTGTTTCTGAATTTAAATTCCTTGGTCTATTATTCGACCCGAAACTGACTTTTATTCTTCACATTAAATATCTTAAAAGAAAAATGCCAAAAAGCTTTAAATCTGTTACACATTGTGTCCCATATGGAGTGGGAAGCTGACCATAAAGTCCTGTTGAGACTTTACCGGTCATTAATACGATCTAAATTAGACTATGCGTGCATTGTCTATGGCTCTGCACGAGAGTCATACATTGCAACACTTGATACCATTCACCATCAGGGTTTACGGCTAGCCCTGGGCGCTTTTTGAACCTCACCCGTCAAAAGTCTCTATGTTGAAGCAAATGAACCATCCGCCAAGTTCGAATATGGGTCATGCCGGGTCAAAAACTAGGTCACTAGGTCAAATTGAAGGAAAATCTTGTTAACACTTTGGATGCCGCATTTTTGGCTTCAGCAGCTTGAAATTTGGTCAGAATGTTTGTCTAAATGATATCTAGGCCAAGTTCGGATATGGCCGGGTTAAAAACTAGGTCACTAGGCCAAATTGAAGGGTAATCTTGTTAACACTCTGGATACTGCATTTTTAATTTCAGCATGATGAAACTTTATCAGAATGTTTTTCTTGATGATATGTAGGCCAAGATCGAATATGGGTCATGCTGGGTCAAAAACTAGGTCACTAGATCAAATTGAAGGAAATTCTTGTGAACACATTTCTTGTGATGCCACATTTTTTGCTTCAGCAGCTTGAAATTTGGTCAGAATGTTTGTCGGAATTATATCTAGGTCAAGTTCGAATATGGGTCATATTGGATCAGAAACTAGGTCAATAAAGGAAAATATTGTTCAAACTCCGGAGGCCGCATTTTTACTTTGAGCAAGTTGAAACTTTGTCAGAATGTTGAGCTGAATGATATCTAGGCCAAGTTTGAATATGGGTCATATCAGGTAAAAAAATATAGATCACTAGGCCAAATGAGGGAAAATATTGTTAACACTGTGGAGGTTGCATTCAGAATAATTGTCTTGATGTGTTTTGCATTGCAGTACATTGTATAATTAAGGTGAGCGATCCAGGGCCATCATGGCCCTCTCGTTTAATTTAATGTTGAGGGTAAGATTATTGAAAATAATTTAAGTTCAGGGGAGGGATATAGGACAGTGTCCGACAAATCCATTGCCCGGAGCCCGCGGGCTACCACAATAATTGCCCGGGCTACTGTCATTTTCAAATGAAAGCCCGGCGGGCTACTGTTTATTCCTGTGTCTGGTAGCCCGGCTTAATTACTTACACACATGTCGTGTATAAACAGTGACTGTATGTTACATGCGAAAACCACTCGCTGTGACCATAAACAAATCAATATCAGTAGGCGGAGTTACCAACCTGTCAGATCGAGTGGTTTCAGCCAACCGAATCGCTTCAGTAATGTCAATTAACGTGATATATATACCCATTACGGCGGTCCAATCATTAGTGACCATTGTTCCCTGGTGTTAATCCATGAATGATTGCGAATAACCAATGAAATTCAAATATTCCCTTAAACGTATTTTGATCCATATTTCTACTTTCGGTATGCGATGTTTGCAAACTGGTGCAGACCGGTTCAGAAAGACGGAGAAGAAAATTGTCACCATGCAGAAGTTAATAAAATAAATTCGATCCAAATATTAAAGACAATACAATACGACCACTTCTAGATCTTATCTTGTCGTTAATCAAATATGAAACATAGTATGCGATATGTCAAAGAAAATGTTTGGGATGAAATCTATAATGAATAATAAATGCCCAATCACGGCTTTGTTTACCAAAATTAATTAGCATAACCGGCGGGAAAAAAATCATATGACTTAATAATTGCGATTTCATTGGAAGAAATGAGAAATTGGGTCAATGACGTTAACGACCCGACGACCCCGATCAAGAGTGGACCCCGATGTTTACATTCAACGCTGTTTACCGATTTCAAATTCTCAGTAGGGAACCATGATTAACATTGCGCAATTATCAAAATGGCGGCTATGTTGTGAATAATACCGTAACACATGAAACAAATTTAACGTGTTACATGTGTTACGGTATTATTCGCGTCATTGTTTTTGACAATATTTTATGATTTAACCCTTTCCCTCATACAACAATTCTGCAGCAGACGACTTTGAACATATTTTGTCAAAAAATAAAAAATATAATGGATAACCTATGACTAAGTGGAAAACATTGTGGTAAAAGGAGATATTGCTTGTTTTGATCAATTTCTTCTGTTGTCACTTTGTTTTCAAAAAGCTGTCTGCTGCAGAGACGTCAGAGAGCGTCTATATGAGGGAAAGGGTTAATAACTTCATTGGACCTGATAAATTTGACTTTTGGTTAATAAAATTGAATCTTATTTAATATGGCGTTCTTTGTAAAACTGACACTCGTATCGTATGCCCTGTTTCGGTGAGGGACCTAAATCGGTGACCTCCAATTTAAAGAGTTTATACTACATCATTTGATTTTTTGGTCTCAAGTTTAAACATTTCTGTCACTAGCTTTTAAATCTTTTGTAAATATGGATAAAATACATACATTTTATGCAGAATATTTCAAATAACCTAGTGAAAAGTAATTTCTCCTATCTTTTAAGCTCTACCAAAAAGTCTTTTTTCCAAATTTCATTTTTTTTAACTGAATGCTGCACTTCAGGTCTTTTGCAACACAGTCATGTTATTTGAAATGGTCATTACCCTTAAATCATGTACATGGTGTGCTCTTAATATTATGTTTGTACAGAAGTAGAAAACAAAAATAATCATAAAACACTCATTGGCATCCGCGATATTTCGGGCTACCAGCTTCCAAATCTGGTAGCCCAGTGGGCTACCAAACAATTCTGAAATTTGTCGGACACTGTATAGGACCATCATGGTCTTCCTGTTTATCATAATCATTCTCTATTAGTTTTGCCTACATGTTTTTAAAGTTGTCTTCTGCAGATTTGTTATATGTGGATAAAACAGATCTTTTCAAATCACAACTCTTAATTAAGCTTATCAGATAATACATATTAACGTTGCTCATACTAAATCTGTTAGACTGCCTTGGTGGTGTAGTGGTAGAGCATCCAACTGCGGTGCCAGATGTCGCGGATTCGATCCCCGGCTGTGTCATACCAAAGACTTAAAATAAAAAAAGTAAGTAATGGCTTTTCCTCCATGTCGCTCAGGGTTGTGGGGTTAGCATTACGACTGAATCACTGGTGTCAGGATAAATGGACCAGTGTTACTTATAACACCCAGGAAACACCGTGATATAACTGAAAACTTGTTGAAAGCGGTGTTATACACCATAAAAAATAAACAAACAATTTTATTTTAACAGATCACTCACAGCGTTCACACACACTTAAAGAACAGAGAACTGACACACAAACTATCGCTGGTGTTATTTATAGAGAGTGCCATAGGACTGTTGAATCTTCAGGATATTTGTAACAGGGCTACAGAGGTTTCCCTTAGGTCTAATACGTACAATGTTGACGGTCTGGTATTCGGCTCGGATGATTTCTGTGCTGATATTGGTAAATTCATGAGCCATGTCTATTGAGTGGGGTCTTGTTGTGACTGCATATGAGCCATTCTACGAGACAACCAACATTGTGCCGACACATTCCATCTCAGGGGGATAGAGGTATAGAGTAATGATTCTTTAAACAGAAATTCCACAGGAGGCGAAAAGTGTCTATCCGGGTTAGCCTGCGCAGCATGTTTAGGCTGATCCGGGTTGATACTTTACGCAATATTGCTTTTCTCGTGGAACGGCGCATGTAGTGAAAATCAGAGTATTCACTGTTTGCCTCCCTTTCCCAGATTTGCTGTATGTAGGAAAGGGTTAGCATGCACGTAGTATAGAAACAAGTGTTACTTCTGGGAAAAACGTAGAACTGTAAACCCATGGGTGTTACTGCCATATCTCATTTTGTGATCCTGTTACGGATATATGCAATAAGACCCCAATCACCATATGTGCCTCATATGCACTTTTGGGTCATGCTCTACAAAAACTAACCATATGCATTTGCGTCCAGTGTAGATCCAGTTATCCCTTTCTCACATACAAACGCTTTCTGACACCTTCAGCAGATGACTCTTGAAAACAAAATGAGGATATTTTTCTTTTGACGCTATGTTTTCAATTATTTTAGTTTTTAGCTCCACTGGCTGAAGGCCAGTCGAGCTTATGTCATGGCGAATTGTCCATTGTACGTGCGTGCATGCGTGGGTTAAGTTTTTGCTTCGACTTCTCCTCACTAACCACTTGGCCAATTCGGATGAAACTTCATAGGAAGCATCCTCTAAATGTCCTGTGCTAAATTCCTTCAAATTTGTTGGATCCATGCAAAATTCTTCTCCAAAAGTGTCAGGCCGATTTTTGAATAATTTTGTAGAAATGTTCCTTGGGTTACCCTCTATCAGATTCCTTCAAGCCAAGTTGATTGGTCGAAAAACATGGCTGCCAGGGGGCGGGGCTGTTTTGCCTTATATAGCTATAGTAAAAACTTAAAAAATCTTCTCCTCCGAAAGTGTCTGGCCAATTTTCATATTTTTTTGTAGAAATGTTTCTTGGGAGACCCCCTATCAGATTTACTTCAAGCCATGTTGATTGGTCGAAAAACATGGCCACCAGAGGGTGGGGCTATTTTGCCTTATATGGCTATAGTGAAAACTTAAAAAGTCTTCTCCTCCGAAAGTGTCAGGCCAATTTTCAAATAACTTTGTAGAAATGTTCCTTGAATGAACCTCTGTCAGATTCCTTCAAGCCATGTTGATTGGTAGAAAAACATGGCGATCAGGGGTCGGGGCTGTTTGGAGGGTTAATTTTTGCCTAATGGCAGGGGAGCGATACTGACCCTCTTGGGCCTCTTGGATTTACATATTACCATATTTTTTAGCAGACGTTTTAATTGTCGTATGTTGCAGATTTGTTTCATGTGGGAAAGGGTTAACCTATGCATTGAAACGAATTAATCTGGCAGAAGGTTTCAAGGAATTTCTGAAAAAACATCCTGTTTGTTTTTTTATTCGATTGTATGTACATGGCTTCTTTGTTACTCTTGAAATTTTTCTTTCAAGGGCATAATTGAAAGAATTGATTAACTCTCTCTCTCTCTCTTTTTGTCTGCTGAGCCCCGTTAGCTCAGTCGGTAGCAATGAGGGCTGTCAATCCAGGGGTTGTGAGTTTGAATCCCGGCTCGGCCAACTTTCTTTCCGAAGTTTGACAAAGGCAATGCGACATGTGTCATTCGTCTTCCACCAATGAGCTAAGTTCATGTGGAAAAGCAGCCAGTTGCTTTGGAAGATTTTTGTGTGGAGTACTGGTGTGAGAAAACCAGGAAATACATGAGTAGGTGAGCTGGCCGCCGTGATATGACTGAGAAACTATTAAAAACGGCGTTAAACCCCAATCAATCAATCTCTCTCTTTGTCTGAATGTCCGTTTGTGTGTGTCTCTATCTCTTTCTCTCTCAAGCAAGAATAGACACTTCTGCAGAAATAAAATAACAATCTTTAAAAATGAAAAGAATATTTGAAATGAATATAAACTTGTGCAGAAAAGAAATAATGTCAATCATGAGCAAGTTCATCTTTCACCACAATGTAGTCAATAGAAAATGGTTTAGCTAGCTAGCGTCTTTCAACCTGAAATAACCCCTTTCCAACATGTAATTGTTTATGCACCTGCAGCAGAAAAATCTTGTAATTATTATGACAACAAATTATTATACTATCATGATTATACTTTCATCTGAAAATAGTTTTCATATCCTTGCCTAGATGTTTTCAAAGTTGTATGTGAGAAACTGAATCTCTTTCAATTTGTTCTTCCTGGAGACTGAAAACTTACAGATACTGACCAATCTCACCACAGGGCTATGGGGGTGCTCTACTTCTCAGACTCAGTATTGCACAAAGTATTCAACACTTTTCCACATACAGCAAATCTGCAGCTGACAACTTTGAAAACTATCTAGGTAAAAATATGAAATATCTCTATATAGGATATGGTGATAATTGAAAAGAGTTGAAAATTCACTGTGGCAAAAGGAGAAATTGCTCAATGGTCTAAATAATCTGTGTATGAAAGTAGCCAGCTGTCTGGGAAGGGTGTTATTGTGAGAAAGCAATGTTATGTAAACTGGCCACCACAAAATAATTGACAAACTCTTAACAGACGTCAGAAAACATCTGTATGTTTGAAAGGGATAAGCAGAGCTCTAGATAAGGTGCATGTTCCTCATTCCAAAATCCTTATTTGACGCTCAAACCCTATGTTGTTGGTACTCAAAAGAATTGTCCTTTGAGTACCCACACCATAGGGTTTGGTTGAGTCATAAGAGAGAAATTGTCGGGAAATGACCAGTTCACTCCTCCTTATCTAGTCCTCTGTCCATTAACCCTTTCCCTCATATAGACGCTTTCTGACGCCTCTGCAGCAGACGGCTTTTTGAAAACATAGTAACAAAAGAAGAAATTGCACAAAACGTGCAATTTCTCCTTTTGTCACAATGTTTTCCACTTTTAGTCATAGGTTATCCATTCAATTATAGAGATTTTCCATTATTTGACAAAATAGGTTCAAAGTCGTCTGCTGCAGAATTGTCGTATGAGGGAAAGGGTTAAGTAAATTATAATATTTCAGGTGCTAAAAGATCCGTGGATGGTACAGAACTACTGTATGCCAGACAAAAGTTTGTTTTGGTAGCTAAAGCCTTTAGATTACAGGCTATAGACATGGTACATATTGATTATAAAGGTAGGACCTCTTCACAACTCTCGATTAAGAGCAATTTTCATACTCAGTGAGAAGATTCTTTTGAGTACCCATAACATAGGTTTTAATGAGATTGCTCCTCCTTATATAGTCATCTATCTTTCAGTTTGGAAACAACACATTTGCAAATTTGCGCATATTTGATCTGGATCTGCATTGTTTGTCATGCTGTTACTGTTGAATAAAATGTTCAGTCCCTGGCAGGGTCATACCAAAGGACTTACAAAATTGAAGTAATGGCTGCCCTCCATGGTGCTCAGTGTTGTGGGGTTAGCATGACGACTGACTGGCTGCTGTCAGGATAAACGGACCAGTAGTACTGGTAACTTACCCAGGTAACTCCATGATATAACTGAAAAATTGTTGAAAGCGGTGTAAAACACCAAACAATCGATCAATTAAATAAAGTTGACAAAATTGTGGCAATGGTAGATTTTGTATTTATTAACCCTTTCCCTCATATAGATGCTTTCTGACGCCTCTGCAGCAGACAGCTTTTTGAAAACATAGTGACAAAAGAAAAAAATTGCTCAAAACGAGCAATTTCTCCTTTTGCCACAACGTTTTCCACTTTTATTCATAGGTTATCCATTTAATTATAGAGATTTTCCATTTTTTGACAAAATATGTTCAAAGTCATCTGCTGCAGAATTGTCTTTGGGAAAGGGTTAAATCATCTGATGCAGATGCGTATGCTTGGGGGAATTCTTTCCCATTTGTTTTGTCGCCTACAATGTCTGGGTGTCAAATAAAGATCACTTCTCCGCCATCTATCTGTCTGTTCATCACGCATTGACATATTTACAGGCCACACATACATGTTTGTACCTTCCTTTAGAGAGTTTTTCTGTTAACTTATATAGATGCTTTCTGATGCCTCTGCAGCATACGGCTTTTTGAAAACATGGTGACAAAAGAAGAAATTGCTCAAAACAAACATTTTCTACTTTTGCCACAATGTTTTCCACTTTTAGTTATGGGTTATCCATTTCAAATTAAGATTTCCTATTTTTTCATAAAATATGTTCAAAGTCGTCTGCTACAGAATTGTCGTATGAGGTTTCCGAAAGGGTTAATCAATTATTATGACATTTTACAGGGATGAATCGGGTTAATAATTACAATCTTCACAATCACTGACCTGATATGGTATTTACAGAGTTGTCTTATTTGAACAAACTTGTAGCATATAATGATGGAAACATTGTGGAAAAACAAGATGAGCAATTTCTCCTTTTTTTAACTAAGTTTTGATAAGTTTTCCTCACCAGTTGTCTGTATCAGAAAGAGAGTGAGTTAAGATATAACATGAATTGCCTATTTCAGACAAAGAGGCCTTAAGGGAACAGTCAATAAGAGGGGCTAATATGGGGTTTACAGGAAAACAAGTTATTCACCCCTCCCAGATCCCTATCGTACAGGAGGCATTCACGCCGGGTCCAGATCAGATTGAATGGGCAACAGCTCTCATAAATGCTTTTGCGGAACATCAATCCACCGGGAAGGTAATATTCTTTAACCCTTTCCCACATACAACAGATCTGCAGCAGACAACTTTGAAAACATTTAATAGAACTATTGAAAATCTCTGCAAATGAAAGAATAGTTATTGAGTAAAGTTGAAAACATTGTGGCAAAAGCAGAAATTGCTTTTTATGAGCGCATGGTTCTCAAAGGTCAAAGGTCAAAGATGTATCAAAATGCATGTGGTAAAGGAGTGTTAATTAAAGAATATGAAAGAGAATAGAAATTATCAAACAAGAACTTTATCATGTACACTTAGATGATGACCAGATGTAAAATGTAAGTCTGTTCAAATTGTCCTATATCATAAAAGGCAATACATGTATATCCAAAGGTCATAACCTTGGAATCCAGTTTGTACAGCATTATTTCTGAAGAATCACTGCTGACAGCATTTAACATCTACTAGTTGATGTTTATCTTATATTATATTCTAAGATTTGTCAACTTTGAAATATATATTAAGGACAAAAATATAATATTTATACCCCCGCAAACGTAGTTTGAAGGGGGTATACTGGAATCAGCCTGTCATGCGGTCGGTCCGTTGGTCGGTCTGTCAGCAAAATCTGTTCCGTTGTACTCCTCCTTCAGTTTCTACCTGATTGACTTGATACTTGGCATAAATGTTAATCCGTAGTAGATGTGCAAGACGCAAATTTCATGTCCCTGTGACCTTGACCTCTGACCTTAAAATAGGATTTTTTTTTTGTTAAAATCTAATCTGTTGTACTCCTCCTTCAGTTTCAACCTGATTTACCTGAAATTTAAACTTCTGCTACTTATTCTCAAAATTAAAATATCAAAATATCAAATTCATGATAAATATAGAAAATAGGTCCTCGCGAATATTCAGTAGTTTACAGTAAAAACCTTGTTACTCTTTGAATAAAGAATGTGATTCATTTTCTTCTTGTTTGTTTGTTTTCTGAAACTAGAAAACTAAATCAAAACTTATTTCATGAGGAAATAGTACTTTATGCGGATTGTATTTTATGCATTAGAAAATGTTCCTGACAAAATTTCTTTAAAATTAGATTTGTATATTGCTTTTTGATATCATCTTAGTATTTCTTTTTGATACTGATATTCAAATTGTCTGAGTCAAAGATAATACTGTGAGATATAATATGTGTCAGGGGTTGGGGCGGGGGTATTAATCACCTTTAGTGATAGTTCTAGTTAGTTTTGAGAATCAGACCCAATTTGTTTTCAATTTGTGTGCTGCAAAGCATCTTTTTTAACCCTGTTCCACTTGTAGATGCATTTTGACGCATCTGAAGCACACGACTCTTGAAAACATTGTGACAAAAGGAGAAATTGTTCAAAACGAGCAATTACTCCTTTTGACATAATGTTTTTAAACCCTTTTCACTATTCTCATTTATGTAGATCTTTCAAATTTTTGATTAGATGGTTTCAAAGTCATCTGCTGCAGATTTGCTGTATGTGGGAAATGGTTAAAAGTAGTCTTTCAGATTGTTTGTAAAATATGTGAGTTCAATATATTCATAATGAATGCCTCTGTGGTTTAGTGATTGAGCATCCACCCAGGTGCCAGAGGTTGTGGGTTTCAATCCTTGGCCAGGTCATACCAAAGATTTAAAAAATGGTTGAATGTCTTTCCCTCCTTGGTGCTCAGGACTGTAGTGTAAGCATTACGACTGTCTGGATACATGGAACACATGTATTGGTCAATGACCAAGGAAACACTAATATATAACTGAAAATTGTTGAAAGCTGCATAGCACCATACAAAACCAAGAATTATATTCATGGTTTTGGCATAGTGTGAACTTTTTAGTTTGTTTAAATCTTAACACCACACTTTTTTACAGTTTTATGAATCTTTTGTGTATTTCAGGGAGCATTCACATTCAGAGGTCATATGATCGATATGCCGTTGTTGTTACAAGCACAGAACATTGTAAAATTATCCAATTCTATACAAAGTGCACACTCATAGTGATGATTTTTTATTAACCCTGTACCTCATACAGAGTGTCAGAAGCTTTCGGATTCCTGAAGCAGACGATTTTTTAATACATTTGGCAAAATAAGAAAAATTGCTCATGATGTGCAATTTCTCCCTTTGCCACAAGATTTTCAACTTTTTCAATAATAGTCTTTCATTAAAAAGAGTTTCTATAACCCAAAAGGGCTAGCGTTTTATTTGTTGTAAGAAACAGTTTAACCTTTGTTTAGCAAGTCCCTTTCTATAGCAACACTACTTTTAATTTCCCAATTACTCATTTTCTGCATAAATGACCCTGTAATTAAAGACCATCAGTGAACAAAGACTAGATTGTTCTCTTCAAATGGGTGGTCTTTAAACAAAGGTTGGACTGGATTAAGTTTTTGGAGTGGCTGATCCATGAATCCATGCTTTTTAAAAACTTACAATCTGAACGCCAGAAAGAATTGCAGGTCCAATAAGAATCTCCACTGACCAAATATTTTCTAGAGATCATTTCATCCCTTGTTCTGTTGGGTTATTTATCACACTTTCTTATGGTTGATCCTTTCCCACATATAAATGCTTTATCTAGCCTCTGCAGGCAAAGAAGTTTGAAGACAGTATGGAAAAAGGAGCAATTGCCCATAATGAGTAATTTTTCCCTTTGCCACAATGTTTTCTACTGTATTAAGTAGTTACACTTTCAGTTAATAGAGATTTTCATCATCTGCTGAATATGTGTTGTATTTGGGAAAGGGATTTAACCCTTTCCCTCATATAGACGCTTTCTGATGCCACTGCAGCAGACAGCTTTTTGAAAACATAGTGACAAAAGAAGAAATTGCTCAAAACAAACAATTTCTCCTTTTGCCGCAATGTTTCCCACTTAAACTTTTTCCATTCAATTATGGAGATTTTCTATTTTTTGACAAAATATGTTCAAAGTCGTCTGCTGCAGATTTGTCCTATGAGGGAAAAGGTTATAATGCTCCTTCTGTGTTTTCAAAAGCCGTCTGCTGCAAAGGGTAAACCATTTTCCTACTAACTTATTTTGACGCATCTGTTGAAAAACCGGTAGAGGCATTTTGACGCATCTGTTGAACCTCTTGTTCAACAGATGCGTCAAAATGCCTCTACCGGTTTTTCAACAGATGCCAGTGCCAGATGCCAGTGCCGCCACAAAATATAAAGATCAAGATTGGTCCTTTTAATTATTGCTTTTAACATGTATCACAAGACTACCATTGGAATCTCTATCAAAATGGCCGAACCGAAAAATGGTAATTTCATGAAAAAAAATCACAAAACTACCATTATGGTAAAACAATCATTTAATGGAAAAGAAACAGCAAACAAAGTATTGGATTGGATTGTTGTAGCTTAATGTCCCATTCAACAAATTATTTCAGTCAGGAAGAAAATAGGATACATATAAACAGAGATAGAACCCTATAGAGGCTTCCGATATGAAAGTAGGTCAAATGGCAGTGTCTATATGTATCCTTTTTTCCTTCTGAGCATAACTCTTGCAAAAATCACTCTACCGGATAATCCCTGCTTTATGCACTTCTACCTGTTTGGAAACTTGAGTTGCGTTCACAAGTGAATATGCTATAGAGACCAAGTTTCGAAAGGCATAACTATTGCAAAAATCGCTGAACCGGAAATTCGCCGCTTCATGCACATCTACCCATTATAGTAATGATATTGACCAAGTTTTGAAAAGATTCAGTCAGAAACGTAGGAGGAGTTGCGTTCACAAGCCGCAATATCAATCAGCTACAGGGACTAAGTTACAAGGGACATAAATCTTGCAAAAATCAATGAACCGGAAAATCGCCGCTTCATGCACATCTACCCATTATAGTTATGACATTGACCAAGTTTTGAAAAGATTCGGTCAGAAACATAGGAAGAGTTGCGTTCACAAGGCTGCAATATCAATCAGCTACAGAGACTAAGTTACAAGGGACATAAATCTTGCAAAAATCAATGAACCGGAAAATCGCCGCTTCATGCACATCTACTTATTATAGTCATGACATTGATCAAGTTTTGAAAAGATTCGGTCAGAAACATAGGAGTTGCGTTCACAAGGCTGCAATATCAATCAGCTACAGAGACTAAGTTACAAGGGACATAAATCTTGCAAATATCAATGAACCGGAAAATCGCCGCTTCATGCACATCTACCCATTATAGTCATGACATTGACCAAGTTTTGAAAAGATTCGGTCAGAAACATAGGAGGAGTTGCGTTCACAAGGCTGCAATATCAATCAGCTACAGAGACTAAGTTACAAGGGACATAAATCTTGCAAATATCAATGAACCGGAAAATCGCCCCTTCATGCACATCTACCCATTATAGTCATGACATTGACCAAGTTTTATAAAGATTCGGTCAGAAACATAGGAGGAGTTGCGTTCACAAGGCTGCAATATCAATCAGCTACAGAGACTAAGTTACAAGGGACATAAATCTTGCAAATATCAATGAACCAGAAAATTGCCGCTTCATGCACATCTACACATTATAGTTATGACATTGACCAAGTTTTGAAAAGATACGGTCAGAAACATAGGAGGAGTTGCGTTCACAAGAAATGGACGTACGGACGGAGAAGATGACGCCAATATACCACCGCCTCCGACGGCGTATAAAAACCGGTAGAGGCATTTTGGCGCATCTGCAGCAGACATCATGAAAGCACTGCAGCAAAAGAAGACATTGCTCATTACAAGTAATTTCTCAATTTGCCACAAGATGCTCAAAGTATTGCTCCACTGCCATAGGCGAAAAAGATCTTGTCCACAAGTTTTGTTAGTATTTTGTTTGACGCAGCTTTCAACAATTTTTAGCTCCACTGGGTGAAAGCCAGTCAAGCTTATACCATGGTGAATTGTTTGTGTGCTTTTTACTTGCTTCAAACAGCTTCCCATCTGTAACCACTTGGCCAATTGCAATGAAAAAGGTAGCATCCTCTCAATATCCTGCCCTAAATTCCTTCAATTTCTCTGTAACCATGTGGCCAATTACGATGAAACCTCGCAAGTAGCATTCTCACCTTTACTTCTTCAATATTTTTGGAACCATCAACCATGTTTTTCCTTATATGAACCAGCTTAAACGGCTAAAGTGAAAACTTCTCCTCAGAAAATATATAGCCGATTTTCAAATAATTTAGTAGAACAATGAAAACTTTTTAAGTTTTATTATCATGTGAATGATATAGGACCATCATTGTCCTCGTGTTCCTTGAAGGTCGTGGCTCACAGGTAAAATTCTACCTATACCTTTAATAATAACAACGATTATTTAAGCATATTGAATTTGGCTGTTTTATTGGAAAACAAAATTATACATCAAAATTATTTCTCAAACAGAATATACCTTAATGATGCATATATAAACAAGAGAGCCATGGTGGCCCTGTAACGCTCACCTGAGTACCATGGCTCTGTATGATAAGGTGTTCATTAATAATAAACCTTTCCCACTTTCAGATAGATTTTGACTTGTCTACAGCAGTCCACTTTTGAAAACATTGAGGCCAAATGTGTTATTGAGAATAATGATCAATTTCTCCTTTTGCCACACTATTTTCCGTAATTAATCTTTCATTTATAGAGATTTCCCATATGTTTGGCTAGTTACATTTGGAGTCATCTGCTGCAGATTTCTTGAAGGCTGGTAAAAGATTAAAGCATTTGATTTACAAGTCAAACATGTATGTCCACAAGATTTAATTAAATTGGTTGAGTAACCTAATTTTACACTCTACTTGATTCTGATTTTAAATTTTCCAGATATCAAGGCAAACATTATGACATGTACAGAAGAATTTTCTTAAAATTGGCCTAATTACCTAGTTTTTGACCCGACGTGATTCAAAGTTGGCCTAGATATCATCAAGACAAACCAACTGAAAAGATTTGATGAAGATAAGACAATACGTGACCTCTTGAGTGTCCACAAGCAAATCTTTTCTTATGGACGGCCACAGGTTTATCACAATAGCTCACCTTCAGCACTGTGTGCTGAGGTGAGCTAAAAACCTTCTATTCCACTAATATACTGGAATGAGAAATTCCTCTTTGCCCTTAAAAATGCACATGACATTCAAGTCAATACAACCAGAGACGTAGATAAAAGGGATAAGCAACTCCACCTGTTATCTGGTTAAAATATCACATGGAGAAATAAAATTGTCCAAATTTTTTACATTTTGTAGCAAATAAAACTTTGAAGTCACATTTGGCACATGTATACACAAAACATACATATTCTGAAAGCTTAATATTTTAACTAAAGCTAGAAATACATTGAACAACTGGAATTTCATTGTATTTTGAAAATTGAATGGTTTAATAGACACAGGTATTGCGATTTCTGAACTTTATTAATTTTGGTCTATAAATTAAATTAATAGACTGAAATTATTCATAAGGATCAAATATTATCGAAACTTTCAGTGTATTTTCATATTTTATCTATTGCAATAGAAGAATGTTTAAACTTCCGGAAAATATCTTTGTTATTTTCATATTTTGTTTTTAAGTTTTACTTGCTACAACTGTTGGGACGGGTGATATTTTAGTATACAACTTTGTAACGTATCGCTCTAATCTACGTCCGTGATACAACCATATAGAAAAAAAAAGTTGCTTAAAATAAGCATTAGTTACTTTTCCATTCCATCTATAATTTCTAACAATGGGATGTGAAATACATATTGGTTCCAGAATGTTTTCAGAATGCAAATCAATACCTATTATTTACAAAGTAAGTGTTTAAAACATGGACAGTCAATTGAGAGTAAGCTTGTCTATTAAACATTTTATTGTGAAATGGGGCCAATGAAAATAGCTCCAGTTACAGATTTTGGATGTGGCACTGCCTCAAATACACAGTAAACTTTTTAATATTTTTGATATACCAAGACCATTGCTTTGTACAAAATAAAAGCGCAGAGGTCGGACAAGGGGAGTATTTCCAATTTCAAAATCCTTATTTCATTTTACACTTGAACCCTATGTTGTGGGTAATGAAAAGAAGCCACAGAATAGGGTTTGGTTGAGTCAGATGAGAAATATAGATGGAAAAAGACAAGTTCATTCCCTTCTTATCTAGTCCTCGGCAAAGGATGACAGGAATTACCAGTTCTATTCTATAAGTAGTCCAGCTAAAAACTAGAGTATTTGTGTTCCATCAAATATCTATACAAGCTCATACAAAGAAAATGCAGTCTTAACAGTTGCATCTATAAACAATTGTATAACAATACATCAACAAAATGACTTACATAATGACGGACTTATGATCAACTCTTGAAATCATTACATACAATCAAAGCAAATGCACTATAGACTAAACCAATTACAAATACAAAATCTGTATTTTTCCTTGGCATTTTGCTTTGAATGCAGTAACGTTTTTAAATTAAAACAAAATCCATTTGGTAATGCATTCCTGAAATAAATTTAAGGCTTTTATATATATAATATATTCCAGAACAGACATGTAGTATTTTTTTGAGCAAATTCTCAAAGAAGATAATTCGGTTGGTCTATTATTTAAAGATTGAATTTGGTCTGCATCCCATATATCCACCTTATTCTATATTAACCCTTTCAAACCTGCAGACGCAATAGCATCAGGCGACTTTTGAAAACATTGTGGCCAAAGGTGAAATCGCTCAAAATGAGCAATTTCTCCTATGGCCACAATGTTTTCAACATTATTTAACAATTAAGCTATCTTTTATGGACATTTTTCAGGTTTTTGTCACAATGTTTTCAATGTCGTCTGCTGCAGTTGTGTTGTATGTGGGAAAAGGTTAAGCTTGTTTTCTATTGACTGAACCCTATACTAGCATAGAAGAAAAATAGGGAGACAGATTTAAAATTTCAGTTATTTTATTGATTCACAAGTTAAAATTGTAGCATGATTTGGCCGCAGTTTAAGTACAGAATGCTTAATTCCTCATCCTCTAAATAGGAAAATTATAATATGCACTCACAACAAAGGTTTTTGTAGAAACAAGGCAATTGTTGACCACGGACAAAGTATGATCACAATAGCTCACCTTGAGCATGAAGTGCTCAGGTGATCCAAAATACTTTCAGGCCTACATAGATTAAATTCATCAGGTGATCCAAAATACTTTCAGGCCTACATAGATTAAATTCATCAGGTGATCCAAAATACTTTCAGACCTACATAGATTAAATTCATCAGGTGATCCAAAATACTTTCAGGCCTACATAGATTAAATTCATCAGGTGAGTCAAAATACTTTCAGACCTACATAGATTAAGTTCATCTGCCCAAAACGTTTGACATATGTTTATCTGAAGAAAACAAATCAAATCATATTTTTAGACCACCACATCAGACTAAAGCTGCTGCCGTGAAATCCTTGGAAAGCAATCAGAGTATGGTTGTTGCAAGTTTTAATGTGCTTCCTTACTGAGGAAAACAGGCAGCATATAAAGCTGACTGATATATAGATAAATGCATCACAATTTAATAATCTAATACCGGAAACAATTAACCCTTTCCCACATACAAAATATCTGCAGCAGACAACTTTGAAAACATATTGTTACAAATGTGAAAAATGTCCATAAATGAGAGTTGAAAACAGTGTGGCAAAAGGAGAAATTGCTCTTTTTGTCACAATATTTTCAAAATGTGTCTGCTTCAGAGGCGTTAGAATACATCTACAAGTGGGAACGGGTTAACCCTTTCCCTCATATAGATGTTTCTGATGCCTCTGCAGCAGACGGCTTTTTTAAAACATAGTGACAAAAGAAGAAATTGCACAAAACGTGCAATTTCTCCTTTTGCCACAATATTTTCCACTTCAAGTCATAGGTTATCCATTTAATTATAGAGATTTTCTAATTTTTGACAAAATATGTTCAAAGTCGTCTGCTGCAAAATTGTCGCATGAGGGAAAGGGTTAAATAGCAATTTCTTGACAACCTAAATAATATTTTGTAACAAGGAGCACAATATATCCGCCATGCACAATTCTATCAAACTTATCTACTGCAGTTATCATGTGGGCCATGTAATATAAAACGGCCAAAAATATTTGCACTGTGAATAGGATCTTCCCTGCCTTCCATTTCATACAAGCATCAAAGAAGTCTATGGAGAATAGTTCCATGTTTTTGAAGGAACTGTACATGCCAGGCCATGTTCCTGTCAATGATCAGTCAAAACATTTCCTACAGGATTTAGAGATCCCAACATGTTATATGACCAAATGAAAATAGAAAAGCTGGGCAATTTACAAGCAAATTTTTGCACAACCTAATAATGATATGCCAACTAGTTTTCAAGAAGGCAATCCAGGTTTTCTAGAACTGAGAGATAACACTAGAGTGCCAATAACGAGTCTTCAAAGTATGATGGAGAAGTACAAAGTACAGCCCTAAACAAATTATTAATGCAAGACAGAAAAAAAAAAGTTAGGAAAATTCTGCCTTAGTTGTACCAGTCACACTAAATAGCATTTAACCCTTTCCCACATACCACATATCTGCAGCAGACGACTTTGAAAACATAGAGAAATTAAAAACATTGTGGCAAAAGGAGAAATTACTTGTGACCAATTACTCATTTTTTAATCATTTTGTTGTAAAGCGTTTCCCACATATAGACGCTTTCTGATGGCTTTTGAAAACACTGGCAAAAGGTAAAATTGCTCATGATGAGCAATAGCACCTTTCGCTACAATTTCAACTCCATATTCCGTACTTTGATATTGCTGTTTTCGAAGTCATCTGCTACAGGTTTGTGGTATGTGGGAAAGGGTTATGCATTCTGCTGAAGAAGCATATTAAGGTTAAGACAAAAGGTGTAAAATTAAATTTCCATTTACCTATTTTCTCATATTTAAGACTTTCCTAAAAGGAAATTGTCAGCAGATTATGTCGGAAACACCTTGACAAATGGATCTTTAATTGGAAAATAAAGAGGAAATACTGTATGTACCTTTTATCTTGACCTCTGGGAGATCTGATTTTAAGAAAATTAATGACGGATGCAGGGTTGATCACAATAGCTCACTCCTTGAACAATTTGTCCTCAGGTGGAAGTAAATTCTTAACAAGAGGCCCAAGAGGGCCAGTATCGCCCCACGGCCATAAGGCAAAAATAAAATCTATTCAACCAATCAACATGGCTTGAAGGAATCTGATAGAGGGTAAGGCTAGGAACATTTCTACAAAATTATTTGAATATCAGCCAAACACTTTCGGAGGAGAAGTTTTCATTATGGTCATATAAGGCAAAATAGCCCCGCCCTCTGGCGGCCATGTTTTTCGACCAATCAACATGGCTTGAAGGAATCTGATAGAGGGTCACCCAATAAACATTTCTACAAAATTATTTGAAAATCGGCTGAACACTTTCGAAGAAGAAGATTTTTTATGTTTTCACTATAGCTATATAAGGCAAAATAGCCCCGCCCACTGGCGGCCATGTTTTTCAACCAATCAACATTTCTTGAAGGAATCTAATAAAGGGTCACCCAAGGAACATTTCTACAAAATTATTTGAAAATCAGCCTGACACTTTTGGAGAAGAAGATTTTTTAAGTTTTCTCTTTAGCCATATAGGCAAAATATGCGGAGCAATCGGCCTCGCTTTAGCGAGTTATTAGATAACATCTTTAGTCATGATCAAGATATATATCAGAATTCAATGGTAAATTAAAATCAGTATGACCTTTTTTCCGGATGTCATTTCATGGGCGACTTTCAGGTTCGCAGCCCACGCTCTGATTGGATATAATTCGAAAATTGAAATATTTTTGTTGATGCATTCGTAAAAGTGTTATGGTTATTCATCATCTCATATTTTTAAGACATTTCTTATAAATGATTGGCGTAGATAAATTAAACAAGAACATTTATTGTTTATCTAAGTAGTCCGCAGCGACGAAGGCTTTGTTGTCAAGGAACTGTCTTCAGTGCAACTTGAAATGTTGTGAATGTCATTGTATAACAATATAAAGCCACAAAGGCTTAAAATTATAGTACAGTGTCTGAATAAAACGTAATTCCACTTGAAATACAAAATTTTGACAACAGAATCAAGTGCAATCAGGTTTATTTTATGAAACAAGTGACCGGTAAAATAAGAAAAGTTAACGCACGCACAGACAATTCGCCATGACATAAGCTCGACTGGCCAGTGGAGCTAAAAATGATTTCAATGTCTGTGTGAACAAATTATTCAAAAGGTTGATTTTTTGTGAAGTAAAGAATTACATAATAATGAGATTGCATTTTTAACAAGAGGTTCATAGTGACCTTGAACCACACACCTGAGAATGGAAACCAGCTCAGTCTTCTTTAGAGCATGTTTTATGATCACACAAGATTGCAAGAGCAATTTTGAGTCAGTGGTTTAGAACACAAGCTACCATTATGTTTGACATGTCTAAATCTTTATTTTACCATAACACCCTATGGTTTGGGTACTCAAATGAATTGTCTCTATGGGACTATTCTTTTGAGAACCAACAACATAGGTTTTGATTGGATAATATATGAGGAGTTCACTCCCTTTTATCTTGACCTCTGGGAGATCTGATTTTAAGAAAATTAATGACGGATGCAGGGTTGATCACAATAGCTCACTCCTTGAACAATTTGTCCTCAGGTGGGCTAAAAATCTACAAATGTATCCATTAAAAATAATATAAGGGCAATAATAGCTATTCCTGTTCTGAAAATAAGCAAAGTTAAAGAACAAAACTATATTGTAATCCAAATAAACCTAACTAATATATCCTCTCATAAAACAACAGGTAAGCTTGGGCCCTCTCAACACTTGCTATAGTTACTTCATTTACCCGCGAGTCACTTATATGGTACCATCGGCCGGGAGGCACAAGACCCTCCGTATTCACTTCTTCTGATACTTCAAAATTTTCATAATCACCATGGGCAACTCTCTCTGCATACTTCTGTAAGTACTCCTTAAGGCGTACATGGTGTTTGTTAAGGAAGTTGTTAAGAGTTCCAATGTTGGGTCGTACTTTCACATACGCTGTGTAATGTCCTGATGTCAGTCGTCCACTGTGCTCCACAACACCGTACAGGGAGTATAAAATCTTCTTCTGTCCTGGTTTTATACCCTGACATGAGGAAAAATAAGTGAAATGAAGACAGAGATATGGCAATTAACCCTTTCCCACATACAACAAATCTGCAGCTGACGACTTTGAACATATTTTGTCAAAAAAAAAGAGAAAATCTGTATAATTGAATGGATAACCTATGACTAAAAGTTGAAAACATTGTGGCAAAAGGAGAAATTGCTCATTCTGAGAAATTTCTGCTTTTGTCACTATGTTTTCAAAAAGCCGTCTGCTGCAGAGGCATCAGAAAGCGTCTATATGAGGGAAAGGGTTAACTAGGTTATCCTTTTTCCGGTAAACTTGTCTTCTCAAAGTTAAACATTAACCAATTGCCACATACACTTTCAGATGCCTCTTGCAGCAGACAACTTATGAAAACATCGTGGCAAACGGAGAAATTTTTCCCTCAGTGAGACGATTATACTGAATTCATAACACAGGGTTTGATTGATTGGGGTTTAACACCGTTTTCAAAAAACATTCAGTCATATCATGGTGGCCAGTTCACCTATTCATGTGTTTCCTGGCTTTCTCACACCAGTAATCCACACAAAAATCTTTCCAAGCAACTGGCTGCTTTTCCACATAGACTGTTAGCTGCTGGATGACGCTTGTCACAATGACTTGTCAAAGAAAGGAAAGAATGTTGGATGAGCTGGGGTTCAAACTCATAACCTCTGGATTGAAAGCCCGCATCGATATTGGGGCTCGGCTCGACGAAGGGTTTAGTTGGGTCATAAGAAAGATAATGTTGGGAAAAGATCAGTTTACTCATCCTAATCTAGTTCTCTGAAATTTTATGGTTATAATGAAGAAGTAGATTTCTTTACAAAGTTAACATGGAACCACAAAGAAACTGATGCGATGTGATTTCAGTGTACCCCCGCCAACAACAAACTTTGGTTGGGAATTTCTGAACCTATGCAGCAGACGACGATTGAAAATATTGTGACAAAGGAACAATTCGGTTTTTCATGTGAGAAATTTCTCCTTTTTCCACACTGTTTTCAACGTTTTCCAGTAATTATACCATTATTTATGGTAATGTTTCTATACTTGAGTAGATGTTTTTTAGAAGTTGTCATCTTCAAATTTGATTGGGTAGAAATGTTCCATCAAAGGACTTACCTGAGTTAATGAGCTACAATAAGGTGCTATATCTAAAATAAACGGAAAGTCTACATGGCGATTCACCTTCCTGGATGAAAACCCAACCTGTAACAAAGAAGGCAAGTTGTTACAACAGTTCTACATATGAGCCGTCCACTCAAGAAATCCAACATTGGGGCCGCTGCATAATGTATCGACCCAGATCAGTCCGCACTGGCTAATCCGGACCGACACATTCCGTCTCGGGGGTATAGACTATAGAGTAATGATTCCTGAAACAGAAAATCCAAAGTCTGTCCGGGTTAGCATGCAGAGTCCATAATGTTGGTTTTCTCGTGGAACGGCTCTTATTACTGGTTATTTCTTGTCAAAAAGATCCTCCTCTATGTTCAACATACAGTGTAATCTTGGCTTCAGCGTCTTGAACGTCATCAACCCTTTCCCACTTGTAGATGCATTTCTACCAGATACCTTTTGAAAACATTGTGTCAAAGGGAGAAATTGTTCATGCAGAGTAATTTCTTCTTTTGCCACAATTTGTTCAACACTTTTCAATTATCAATCTTTTATTTGTAATAAGGATGTAATAAGTTCCACATGAAATCATCAATGTGAAAAGTGGCTGTATTCATTACTTTTTCCTTCAGAAATGTTTAACTTGGGATAGTAGCTTCATCATATGGAATCATTGTTTAAACGACCCAAGCTTTAGCTTTCAATCCATTAGATTCCTCACTGAAGTTAAATACATTAATAATATGTCTTTTTATTCAGAAACAGTAAGGCTGACTGAGCTTGACAGAAGTCATACAATTATAGATGCATTGGAAGTTAATAAGCTAGGCCTAACAAGTTTGAATGTTATGTCTCTATAAAAACTGTAGTTACAGAAAGAACAGAAATAATCTGTCAAAACAAAGCATTTTTAGTACAGTTATATGGATCAGTAATTCATTACTATTATTTTACCTGCTCAAACCGTTTCAGGTGCAAGGTTAAAACAGCTGGAGGCTGGAAAATGAGGTACCATTTGTTTGCATTGGAATACACAGTTTCTTTTTTTTCTGTAAAAGAGACAACAACGAAAGATAAGTTGAATATAATTCTGGTAATTAATTCAATTATATATTTAGTTTAGTTAAAACTTATTAATTTTACATCGATTTCGAAACAAGCTTTAAGCTTATATTAATAAATCACGCTTGATGTCTGCTTCCTAGAGCCATAACCAGTACTGTTTGTGAGGAAAAAAAACAAAGGCAGAACCCGCTTGGTCTTCACCCAGAAGCTGAAGCTGGACAGCTTACCAGGTTGGGGTTTAATTGTTTGTTTTACCCTTTCCCACCTGCAGATGCATTTTGACATGTCTGCAGTAGATGACTTTGAAAAACATTGTGGAAAAAGGAGAAATTGTTTATAACAAGCAATTTTTCCATTTGCCAAAATGTTTTGAATTTTATTAAATAATTGTTCTTTTATTTATGAAGAATTTCCTTACATTCTCAAAGTTGCCTGTTGCAGATTTGTAGTATGTGGGAAAGGATTACCGGCAAACTTAAAACATTTTTTTAATGCCAATGAGGACAAGGACACAAATAACATGATAACAACATGAGTTCTCCCTGTTAATGCCAATGAGTATAAAGACATGAATAACAGGATAACAACACGAGTTCTCCATACTAATGCCAATGAGGACAAGGACACACATAACAGGATAACAACATGAGTTCTCCATACTAATGCCAATGAGGACAAGGACACACATAACAACATGAGTTCTCCATACTAATGCCAATGAGGACAAGGACACACATAACGACATGAGTTCTCCATACTAATGCCAATGAGGACAAGGACACAAATAACAGGATAACAACATGAGTTCTCCATACTAATGCCAATGAGGACAAGGACACACATAACAACACGAGTTCTCCATACTAATGCCAATGAGGACAAGGACACAAATAACAAGGATAACAACAGGAGTTCTCCATACTAATGCCAATGAGGACAAGGACACACATAACAACATGAGTTCTCCATACTAATGTGAATGAGTATAAGGACATGAATAACAGGATAACAACATGAGTTCTCCATGCTAATGTCAATAAGGACAAGGACACGAATAACTGGATAACAACATGAGTTCTCCATGTTAATGCCTCATTTCTTGATGTAAATGGTATCAGTATAGTAGAAAAAAGTCTAGTCTATCATAATTTACTCCTATTTCTATCCCAGATTGATTGATTGTTTAGTGTTTTATGAAGCTTTCAACAATTTTTAAGTTATATCACAGCATGTCTAGGGTAAGATACCAGTACTACTGGTCTATTTATCCTGACACCAGCCAGCCAGTTGTAATGATAACCCCGCAACCCTAAATGCCAAGGAGGGAAAGCCATTAATACCATTTTTGAAGTCTTTGATATGATCCGGCCCGAGATCTACCACTACACCATCAAGGCAGTTTCTATCCCAGAAAATGAACCTTAAAATCTCCGATTAAACTGCTTTCACTTGTGTAAATGATTTTTGCAGCAATGATTTCAAGGCTATGCAATAATAATACTTTCAGAAAAGAAATATAGTTTAGAACTTCATTATGTATACAAAACAATGAGTCATATCAAAAATGAACCTACGTGAACAACACATTTTAGTGCCTCCTCCAAAAAATTGGAATGTATAATAGATTATAATCTTAAGTGATCCATTTTTCTTTTATCCATTCCAATTTGCAGACCAATTTTGAAGCATGAGCAGCATACAACCTTTGAAAACATTGCGGCAAACCCAGGAACTGCTCTCCAAGAGTTAAATTATAGTATTATCTTTTTTTCTACAGCGACAAAGGATTCATCTTACCTTTGTTTGGATTGTTGTTACTTCTGCGTTTTGTACAGTTTTTGCATCCAAATTTATTGTTACCCGTTAAGAGTTCAGCAGCAGTAAACTGGTGTAGGCAGGACTCTATCGAACATTCTCCCGAAACAGGATGGTATCTGAAACAAATTGGTGTGAATAAGTTTAACACTTACCTATATACAACAAACTTGCAGCAGACAACTTTGAAAATAATTAGGAAAATGAAAACGAAAGTATGATGATTATTAAGGGTTGAAACATTGAGGCAAAAGGAGAAATTTCTTATTTTTAAGCAATTTCACCTTTTCCACCAGTTATTGCTGAAAGGTGTCAAATAAGGTTGTAAATGGTTAAAACATTGGGTATGGAAGAAGATATTCTGTTTCAGTATAATCAGAAGCAATGATTTTATGGTATAAGTCATCCCACACAGAAATGGGTCTTTGCCCTTGTTTTTTTTTAACCATTCCGTGATATAGACGCTTTCTGACGCCTCTGCAGCACACAGCTTTTTAAAAACATATCGACAAAAGAAAAAATTGCTCAAGACAAGCAATTTCTCGTTTTGTCACCATGTTTTCAACTCTATTCAAATATTGTAC
Source organism: Serripes groenlandicus (assembly GCA_031761405.1). NCBI lineage: Eukaryota > Metazoa > Mollusca > Bivalvia > Cardiida > Cardiidae > Serripes > Serripes groenlandicus. The sequence continues at coordinate 71,849,238 of JASEVX010000005.1, forward strand.
TTTCATTTTATAGGAGTTTCAAATCTGTATGTTTTTATAGTCGTCATATGCAGATTGATTGTATGTGAGCAAGGGTTAATTCATTATATCCTTAATTTGCATAATTGTATAGTCCATATTTGAGACCTTCTAAGAAAGGTACAACTACAAGTTCGGAGTTTTGTGACAAGTGTCGAGTTTCAATATAGATATTTTCCATATTTCTGCCTAAATTGTTCAAAGTTGTATGTGGGAAAGGGTTCAATGGTCCTGACCAGTTGCAAGTGAAATAAAGCTTCGGAAGTTTCTTCACCCATAACTAGTTATATATACAGCAGACAAATATAAGAATTTAACACTTAATTAAACGGATGTCAGTTATCTTTGAATCTCTGCAATATTTTACATAAACATGTGTAGTTTACAGTTGGCAAACCCTGTTCCTTAATTTGTAAGTTATTTCTATCAAATTTATGGGCAAAATTATCACATTTTTAATGCAACAGATTAGGGGTAAATAATTTACTATTGGGTCAGAGCTCTAGATAAGGGTAGATTTGTATTTTCTAAAATTCTCATTTGACCCTCTTACCCAATGTTGTGGGTAATTGCAGGGAAAAGAGCTATATACTCCTCCTTATCTAGACCTCTGATAGAGTATTTGTGTAAACCTACCTCTCAGCTAAAGTATTAATGGACTTCCTTTTCCCTTCGATCAGTAGTTCTTTCCATGATTTAATGGTTTTGCTAGTGTTTGTTGCTTTATATTGCACTACCGAATGTTCAATGGTTTCAGGGGCTGGTTTAACATCTTGCTCAGCAAGACCTCTGTTCTTGGTGTCTGGTTCAGTGGACTCGTCGTCTTCAAATGCATCATTATTCACACCATTCTCTCTCAGTTCTCCCGCCAATTTACTAATGTCACTTGACAAGGATAAACAACTGGTAGCACTTTTATCACCGAGGCTAAGCGTACTCACGCCTGATATTACCTCAGTCATAGAGTCTTTCATACCATTTGGTTTGTCATCTATATGTACAGAGTCTAGCCCATTGGCTAAGGACCCATTAATGACATCTTCTAATTTTACACTTTCACCTAATGTTGAGTCTATACTTTTGCCAACATCTACAGTTTTATTAATACTATCAGAATGATTGACAGGCGGAGTTTTGGCATCCAGCTCTCTTAAACAACCATTAGAAATTGTGTAGTTTACTGACAACCCACCATTCTCTTCACCATTTTTATTTGGTCCATTTAAAATTGGACTATCCAATGATGAGTGACTTGAGGTGGTGAGACCCCTCGATTGGTTGGCAATAGAAGTCTCAAAGGTAAAACTTGTACTTGGAATTATTCCATCTGTAGCTGGGTTATTTTCGGTTACAGTGGAATCTAGTTCAGCAGTTTTAGTCGGAGTACCAGTCAGTCCATTAGGCTCTTCTAGAATGCTGTCATTAGCATTCCTATTGTAACATCTGGAGGTATCACTTTCTAAATTGTCTTCAACATCAGCATCTAAAAATGATAAAATATGTTATGTGAGCTCTCTCTCTGCGTAAAGTATGGACCCGGATCAGCCTTAGCATGCATTGCAGGCTTACCTAGATAGACACTTGTCGCCACATGTGGATTTTCTGTTTCAGGAATCATTACTCTATACCTCTGAGACGGAATGTGTCAGACCGCATCAGTCTGCGCGGACAGCGCAGGATGATCTGGGTCGATACATTAGCAGAATCCATAATGTTGGGTTTCTTGCGGGCCGGCTCATGTGTATTCAGGACTCATACCAGAGGGCACTTTGGTGGGAAACCTTATCCCTTTTCCCATTCCTGTATGTAGGCCCATTTTGACGCGTCTGCAGCAGACGACTTAAGAAAACATTGTGGCAAAAGGAGAAATTGGTATATGGTATCACAATGTTTTCAACTTAATTCAATAATTGTTCTTTCATTTATAGAGTTCCCATAATTTTGACTAAATGTTTTCAAACTTATCTAAAGCAGACTTGTTGTATACGGGAAAGGGTTAAGCCACACACCTCTGTTCCTTTTTTTGAGCTGACAAGAGAAGTTTGGATACAAATAAAAACATGTTTTCATGAAAGAAATGCCTCACAACAAAGGTCTATTTGACTACCTTTACCATTTTGATCTATCTGAATAAAGAACTTGTCACAAGGAATAAACATGCCTTATAATAATATGATGCGACAAAGGTTTTTGCTTATGTTAAAGGTTTTACGACAAACAAACAGGTAGGGCAAACACTATATGCCCCCTTTCCTTTCGATTCCAGGGGAATACAAATAAATCAAGAGCTGCTAAAGTTAAACTTAAACTCCTTAATGTCAACCTATTAACCCTTTACCACATATAGACGTTTTCTGACGACTATGCAGAAGACAATTTTTGAAAACACTGTGGGAAACGAAGAAATTGCTTAAATTAAGCAATTTCTCCTTTTGCCACAATGTTTTCATCTCCATTTAATAGTCAGGATTATGGCTGTAACAATAATCCAATTTGTTTCGGGGCTGACATATAGGCCGATTCATTTTCATGAGTTCATTTACTTCCGCATCCCGTTCTTAAGGGCGCTTGCCTATGTATTCTGGCTGAATGAGCGCCTAATCACATAGATGTAAACATTTGGTTTACTTGGCTTTTATCTGTCAACGCTACATTTCGGAACAGAATTGCACGCAATCGGAATACTCGGCCTTTTCCAACATTCTCTTTCGCGAAGACGGACTGTTCAAGCTTTACAAATTTACAATTTTAATCTCCGATTATCGTACATTTAAAGTCGACATCGTGTATTGAAAATGCCGAGAAGAAAACAACCAAATACGGAACAGGCGACAGCAAAAAGGCCCCGTACGAGGCGTAATGATCCTGAAACGGCGACACTTGGAGCTATTTCCGATGCTCCAGCATCAGGTGAGAATAATTTGGTGACAAATAATTTCGTCGATTTTGAATCTGTCCTCAGACAGACACTGGGATCTGATTCTGGTTTGCCTGGGTGCTCTACCGATCCTGTTATTTTTCCTGATTCCGACTCGATTCCCACTGCCGTCCACTTAGGATCCGACGAGGTTTCGGCCCACGTGCCCACTGCCCTTAGACAAAAAATTTGGTCGAACCAATTTATTAATTTTGCCCTATTGCTTAAGGGCAGCGTAGAACTGAATGACATTTACAGTGCCGGCCCTCTTTTCACGAACGAAAAAGGCCAAATTATGGAAACTCGCCCAAAGGCTACCACGGACATGGTTGCGAGCGCCGAAAAATGGACCGACGCGTTTATTATATTTATGTCCGTGTACTTACAGAAATATCCAGATAAGGCTCAGGAACTATTGCAATATATGGTCATTATTCGGGAGGCTGCAGGTCGTTCTAAGTCCATGGCATGGCGCTCATATGATGAGCAATTTAGAATCCGCCTAGCCTCTAATCTCCAGCCATGGAATAAATTGAACCACGATCTGTGGCTGCGCATTATGATGCTAAGTCAATCATACGAGCCTCAACCAGCCCATACTATGGCAAGAGGATCCTGCTTAGATTTCAATAAAGGCACATGTTCTTGGAAGTCATGCAAATTCCCACACACATGCTCTCATTGTGGAATAGCAAACCATGCCAAAATCAATTGTTTTAAGTTGAACCCAGGTAGGGGAGGTTATTCCTTTCGGGGAGGTAGGGGTTTCCACTCACAGGGTCGAGGTGGCGGTTCGAGGAGTGGCAACCAGTAACGCTGATGTTGAATCCTCTTTTTCGTGCACTGCCTCACCCGACATAGGTTACCTTTTTTCCCTTGCAAATACCCCAATAAATGTTTTAAACTTGGAAAGGGAGCTTGTCCACTATGATCCTGCTAAAGCGGCTGCTATCCTGAATGGCTTTAAATATGGTTTCCCATTGTATTATACCGGACCACGCACCCCAACAATTTCAAAAAATCTCAAATCCGCCAGAGCTCGACCGAAATATAGTTCGAGAGAAAATATTGTCTGAAATAAACGCGGGTAGGGTGGCAGGCCCTTATGATTACCGTCCTATTCCAACTTTGAGAATCTCCCCTTTAGGCTTAGTACCAAAACACGAACCGGGTGCGTTCAGATTAATTCATCATTTATCCTACCCATCTGGGTCTTCTCTAAACGATTTCATAGACCCAAAGCTATGTTCCGTCCAATACACAAGATTTGATGAAGCTGTAAATATGGTTCATGACCTAGGTCAAGGCTGTCTTTTGGGAAAAGCAGATATCAGGTCCGCTTTCAGGCTTCTTGGTTTCAATTTTAGATTTCGATCAATTAGGGTTTATGTTTGAAGAAAAATATTACTTTGACAAAGCCATGCCATTCGGCTGTAGCCTGGCATGTCAAACATGGGAGCTTTTTGCCTCGTTTCTGGAGTTTACTGTTGCAAGACACTCCACAGTTGGTAGTCTTTTACATTATCTTGATGATTTTCTGTTTGGTGGAAGAAATAACACCAATCATTGTGCAGTAATAATGTCTGTTTTTCACGAAAAAATGGAATTACTGGGTGTACCAGTCGCTCAGGAAAAGACAGAGGGTCCCACAACACATTTGTGCTTCCTTGGCCTTGACATAGACACCATTGACATGGTGATACGCATCCCATCTGATAAGATCGTTGAAATAGTTAGAAAAATTAAGGCTATTATATCTGGCAAAAAGTGCACCTTGAAACAAATGCAGTCTCTCATTGGCTCTCTGAACTTCGCCTGCCGTGCAATCCTTCCAGGGCGCCCTTTCTGCAGGAGATTAATTGATTCCATCTGTGGGCTTACCAAAGCCCACCATCACCTCCGTATTACTAATACTATTACTGCCGGCATGAGAGAAGATCTTCAACTATGGCTGCATTTCTTTAGCAATTTCAACGGTGTGTCAGTATTTAATGAAAGGTACTGGGTGTCTAATGAAGACATTAACCTTTTCACAGATAGTGCAGGGGGCTGTTCTCTTGGTTTTGGGGCATATTTTTGTGGTAAATGGGCATTTGGACAGTGGCCACAGGCCTGGGTTGAAAATGGAATTACAAATGACATAACTGTTTTAGAATTTTTTCCTATCGTGGTATCCTTGCATATCTGGGGTGAACATCTTCGTAACAAAAAAATTGCCTTTCGATGTGATAATATGGCAGTTGTTCACATTGTTAACTCAATGACATCAAAATCTAAATGCGTTATGGCTCTTTTAAGGGATTTCACCCTCTTATGTTTGAAAATGAATATTGTCTTTAGGGCGGTGCATGTAAGTGGTGCATCTAATAAAATCGCCGATGCACTGAGCCGTTTTCAATTTCAGAAATTCCACCAGCTTGCTCCCGAAGCCGATTTAGATTCGACGCCTGTCCCTGTCCACCTGTGGAACATCTTGTTAGCGAATCGCAAAACCTTGTATCAATGAGTATCGCGCCAAATTCTCAAAATGCCTATAAAAATGCTTTGGGGGCTTTCACATCTTTTCGTAACCAGTACAGACTGCCAAACCTTTACCCAGCCCCTATTGGTCATATTACATTGTTCATTTCTTGCTGTGTTCAACTTGGTTACTCTCCATCAACAATATCTACTTATGTATCGGGTATAAGTTTTTACCATAAAATTCGGAACCAGCCAGATCCGACGTCCGTTTTTATAGTTAAGAAAATGATCGAGGGAGCTAAAAAAGCCAAAACAACATGCGATGTAAGGTCCCCTATCACAGACTCCATCCTTCAGAAAATATTAAACATACTCCCAAACACGTGTTATACGATGTATGAAACCTACCTTTTTAAGGCAGCCTTTCTGACTGCATATTACGGTTTATTAAGAGTAAGTGAGATAACACATACAAGTCCGTTACAAGCTCATAGGCCTCTAGCACTTTCAGACATACATGTTGAGAATTGCTCGACAGCTATTCAAATTACAATTCGTTTTTCAAAAACATGTCAACGTGGAACTCCAACCACTCTGCGAATACCTGCTACTAATGACCCATCCTTTTGCTGTGTCTCGGCCATGAGAAAGTTCTTAAATAAACGCCCTGTGAGTTCAGGTATTTTATTTTGCCATGAAAACGGCTCGCCTCTAACGCGCTCGCAATTCAGCGGAGTGTTGGCAAAAGCTATAAACTTACTGGGTTTGCCCACCTTCAAATACACAACGCACTCTTTCCGAATTGGAAGGGCGTCCGTCCTTGCAGCCCAGGGTGTTCCGAACGAGGCTATCAAAAAGATGGGTAGGTGGCAATCCAATGCCTTTGAAAGGTACATCCGCCTTATTTAAATTTGGATTGTTTTATTGTTCGATCAGTGGGCTGTCTGCTAAGACACCTCCTAAGTCTACTTCCAGGTGTTTGGATAATAGGGGATTCACTGGTTGCCAGGGTAGCTGATAGGGCAGCATTTCGAAGGAAAGAGAACCTGGGAATTCAAAGCGGTCAAGTTCACTGGCTGGGAAAAGGGGGCATGAAATGGAAAGAGTTACATGGACAAGTGCAATTGACAATGTTATTCAACTCGCCACCAGCCATGATAATTATCCACCTTGGTGGAAATGATTTAGTATCCATAAAACAGGGAAAGCTTATAAAGTCTATTAAGCGTGACTTAAACTACATTTCGTCAGTCTTTCCATCCGCCCTAATTGTCTGGTCAGATATCTTGCCCAGGTTGTCGTGGAGGGGGATAACACCCACCCTGGAGAATCTGGGTAAGATAAATAGAAAAAGAAAGCGCATCAACAGGGCAGGGCGCCAAATGGCTCGTGAGCTTCCTAGAGGCCGGGTCATAATTCACGAAATTGATACCGAAACAAAAGGTTTGTTTTCAAGGGATGAAGTGCACCTTTCCCCTGTGGGTAATGATATATTCCTTAGTACATTGTCGGAAGCAATTGACTCTTTTCTAAAAAATCCGGTTAAGCGTTTGTATGATGCCAATCAGTAGGCCTCAGAATGGGGGTCAAATTTAGATAAAATTTGCTGTGGCGGTATTCTTGCGGCCAGTGGACGGCGTGGTGTAACAATATTTTACGGATATTTATACTGGGAATTTGTACTTTTCTTCGGCACTCCTCCATCCGACCTCGGCGCCTGGACTCTGCATTAAACAGGAACGGGGCCTCGGGTGTTGATGGGGGAAGCTTCGAATTGGTGGGGGCTGCCTTGCATGGCATGTCAAACAATGACGGAACCTTGTGAGGTGGCCTCCTCCGGTTGTCAAGCATATCAAAACTTTATGTCATTAGATTTTAGGGGAGAGGGATGTCCAGAACAAGCAATGGATGCATTGTATTAGCGCATCCCTCGTGGACCCCGTTTTTAGGCTCTTTGGATTTATGGAATTGTAAAAGTAAACTTGGATGGAAATGGAGCTTGTTATTTTCAGAGGAGGATCGGATTTTGTTCACCGCGCCGTCCACAATGTAGCTATACCCCAACGTCCAATTTTTATTCCACTTAATAAATATGTGAACAGTGAATCTATCTTGTTTTACACACTCGCCCTGGCACAGAGTGCAAGGGACAAGTTTACTTGTGTTCTCCTTGTCCAATTGCCTAATGTCACCCCCTCCCTCCATTTAGCATATTAAGTTATGTCAGCATCCTTAAATAATCAGGATTATGGCTGTAACAATAATCCAATTTGTTTCGGGGCTGACATATAGGCCGATTCATTTTCATGAGTTCATTTACTTCCACATCCCGTTCTTAAGGGCGCTTGCCTATGTATTCTGGCTGAATGAGCGCCTAATCACAAAGATGTAAACATTTGGTTTACTTGGCTTTTATCTGTCAACGCTACATTTCGGAACAGAATTGCACGCAATCGGAATACTCGGCCTTTTCCAACATTCTCTTTCGCGAAGACGGACTGTTCAAGCTTTACAAATTTCCCACCCAACCCAACCCATTTCTCTGTATTTTGAACATCTGATGCTGCGCTAGGTTTTTTCTACTTTCAGCCTCTAGGGAATTACAGCCAAAGGTCCGGGAAGACTGCGACAAGTAAAGCGAATCAGGCCTGTTTAGTCTAGTATGCAGCGGGCAAGATTTCCAGCAGCAGTTACGAGAAGTCTGTGTACAGTCTAGATAGAATATTTGACATTGCTTCAAAACGAGTGTTTTAGGAAGAAACTTTTATTGTATTAGTCATTATTTTCTTTTATTTTCGTCGTTGGCGGTATTCTTGCGGCCAGTGAGTGGACAGCGTGGTGTAACAATATTTTACGGATATTTATACTGGGAATTTGTACTTTTCTTCGGCACTCCTCCATCCGACCTCGGCGTCTGGACTCTGCATTAAACAGGAACGGGGCCTCGGGTGTTGATGGGGGAAGCTTCGAATTGGTGGGGGCTGCCTTGCATGGCATGTCAAACAATGACGGAACCTTGTGAGGTGGCCTCCTCCGGTTGTCAAGCATATCAAAACTTTATGTCATTAGATTTTAGGGGAGAGGGATGTCCAGAACAAGCAATGGATGCATTGTATTAGCGCATCCCTCGTGGACCCCGTTTTTAGGCTCTTTGGATTTATGGAATTGTAAAAGTAAACTTGGATGGAAATGGAGCTTGTTATTTTCAGAGGAGGATCGGATTTTGTTCACCGCGCCGTCCACAATGTAGCTATACCCCAACGTCCAATTTTTATTCCACTTAATAAATATGTGAACAGTGAATCTATCTTGTTTTACACACTCGCCCTGGCACAGAGTGCAAGGGACAAGTTTACTTGTGTTCTCCTTGTCCAATTGCCTAATGTCACCCCCTCCCTCCATTTAGCATATTAAGTTATGTCAGCATCCTTAAATAATCAGGATTATGGCTGTAACAATAATCCAATTTGTTTCGGGGCTGACATATAGGCCGATTCATTTTCATGAGTTCATTTACTTCCACATCCCGTTCTTAAGGGCGCTTGCCTATGTATTCTGGCTGAATGAGCGCCTAATCACAAAGATGTAAACATTTGGTTTACTTGGCTTTTATCTGTCAACGCTACATTTCGGAACAGAATTGCACGCAATCGGAATACTCGGCCTTTTCCAACATTCTCTTTCGCGAAGACGGACTGTTCAAGCTTTACAAATTTCCCACCCAACCCAACCTATTTCTCTGTATTTTGAACATCTGATGCTGCGCTAGGTTTTTTCTACTTTCAGCCTCTAGGGAATTACAGCCAAAGGTCCGGGAAGACTGCGACAAGTAAAGCGAATCAGGCCTGTTTAGTCTAGTATGCAGCGGGCAAGATTTCCAGCAGCAGTTACGAGAAGTCTGTGTACAGTCTAGATAGAATATTTGACATTGCTTCAAAATGAGTGTTTTAGGAAGAAACTTTTATTGTATTAGTCATTATTTTCTTTTATTTTCGTCGTTGGCGGTATTCTTGCGGCCAGTGAGTGGACAGCGTGGTGTAACAATATTTTACGGATATTTATACTGGGAATTTGTACTTTTCTTCGGCACTCCTCCATCCGACCTCGGCGTCTGGACTCTGCATTAAACAGGAACGGGGCCTCGGGTGTTGATGGGGGAAGCTTCGAATTGGTGGGGGCTGCCTTGCATGGCATGTCAAACAATGACGGAACCTTGTGAGGTGGCCTCCTCCGGTTGTCAAGCATATCAAAACTTTATGTCATTAGATTTTAGGGGAGAGGGATGTCCAGAACAAGCAATGGATGCATTGTATTAGCGCATCCCTCGTGGACCCCGTTTTTAGGCTCTTTGGATTTATGGAATTGTAAAAGTAAACTTGGATGGAAATGGAGCTTGTTATTTTCAGAGGAGGATCGGATTTTGTTCACCGCGCCGTCCACAATGTAGCTATACCCCAACGTCCAATTTTTATTCCACTTAATAAATATGTGAACAGTGAATCTATCTTGTTTTACACACTCGCCCTGGCACAGAGTGCAAGGGACAAGTTTACTTGTGTTCTCCTTGTCCAATTGCCTAATGTCACCCCCTCCCTCCATTTAGCATATTAAGTTATGTCAGCATCCTTAAATAATCAGGATTATGGCTGTAACAATAATCCAATTTGTTTCGGGGCTGACATATAGGCCGATTCATTTTCATGAGTTCATTTACTTCCACATCCCGTTCTTAAGGGCGCTTGCCTATGTATTCTGGCTGAATGAGCGCCTAATCACAAAGATGTAAACATTTGGTTTACTTGGCTTTTATCTGTCAACGCTACATTTCGGAACAGAATTGCACGCAATCGGAATACTCGGCCTTTTCCAACATTCTCTTTCGCGAAGACGGACTGTTCAAGCTTTACAAATTTCCCACCCAACCCAACCCATTTCTCTGTATTTTGAACATCTGATGCTGCGCTAGGTTTTTTCTACTTTCAGCCTCTAGGGAATTACAGCCAAAGGTCCGGGAAGACTGCGACAAGTAAAGCGAATCAGGCCTGTTTAGTCTAGTATGCAGCGGGCAAGATTTCCAGCAGCAGTTACGAGAAGTCTGTGTACAGTCTAGATAGAATATTTGACATTGCTTCAAAACGAGTGTTTTAGGAAGAAACTTTTATTGTATTAGTCATTATTTTCTTTTATTTTCGTCGTTGGCGGTATTCTTGCGGCCAGTGAGTGGACAGCGTGGTGTAACAATATTTTACGGATATTTATACTGGGAATTTGTACTTTTCTTCGGCACTCCTCCATCCGACCTCGGCGTCTGGACTCTGCATTAAACAGGAACGGGGCCTCGGGTGTTGATGGGGGAAGCTTCGAATTGGTGGGGGCTGCCTTGCATGGCATGTCAAACAATGACGGAACCTTGTGAGGTGGCCTCCTCCGGTTGTCAAGCATATCAAAACTTTATGTCATTAGATTTTAGGGGAGAGGGATGTCCAGAACAAGCAATGGATGCATTGTATTAGCGCATCCCTCGTGGACCCCGTTTTTAGGCTCTTTGGATTTATGGAATTGTAAAAGTAAACTTGGATGGAAATGGAGCTTGTTATTTTCAGAGGAGGATCGGATTTTGTTCACCGCGCCGTCCACAATGTAGCTATACCCCAACGTCCAATTTTTATTCCACTTAATAAATATGTGAACAGTGAATCTATCTTGTTTTACACACTCGCCCTGGCACAGAGTGCAAGGGACAAGTTTACTTGTGTTCTCCTTGTCCAATTGCCTAATGTCACCCCCTCCCTCCATTTAGCATATTAAGTTATGTCAGCATCCTTAAATAATAAAACTCTCATCTATTGAGATTTTTCATTTCTTTGTCAATAAGTTTTGAAAATCGTTTGCTGCAGAACTTTTGTAAGTGGGAACGAGTTAACTTATCCCAGCTTGGGAAAGTAAGTTCAACAATCATCACCACTTTGTGTTAAATTGCAATATGAAATTTTGTTAAAATTATTACTTTGTCGTTGTAACATGTATTCTCCACTTATTTTTCAGACTGTTAATGATATGGCCCTACCTGATGCATCATATTTCTCATCCTGATCCCCACTTTTTTCTTCCACTCCTTCCTCCTTCTCATCTAGCTCTTCTTTCTCTCCCTTCTCGTCTTCTTCCTTCTCTCCATCTTCAGTAGGTGCAGATTTACCTTTGGCGGATCCACGTTTCTAAAGGTAATTTATCAGTAAATATCAAATGAGCCACTTGCCACACAAAAACCCACATTTAAAGATTTTAACCCTTTCCCACATACAACAAATCTGAAGCAGACAACTTTGAAAACATCATGGCAGAAATGTGAAACATCTCTATAAAATGAATGTATAATTCTTGAAAAGAGCTGAAAACATAGTGGCAAATGAAGAAATTGCTTATTATGAGAAATTTGTCCTTATGCCACAATGTTTTTCAAAAATCATCAGCTGCAGAAGTGTCTGTATGTGAAAAAGGGTTAATATGAATTGCAAGTAAGATCAAATACAGTGGAACCTGTGTATAAAGTCCAACCATGGGAAAGCAAACATTCTGGTCTTTGTTCCCAGATGGTCTTTAACTGCAAGGTCATTTATGCAGAAAATGAGTAATAAGGAAAAAAAAGTGTAGTTGCTTTAGACAGGGAATTGCCATTTCAAGGTGATCTTTTGCAGTTTTGTTTGTTTTATTGTTTTACGCCGTTTCAACATTATTTCAGTCATATCATGGCAACAGTTAATATATTTTTGATCCTTGGGTAAACAAACCAGTACTAGGCTAGGAAATGTGCCTTGCCCAAGGGCACTTCACCATGACTGTCATGCCGTGACTGGGAATCGAACCTGGGATGCCCGTTTTCAAATCCCGGCACTAACCTCTCGACCACGGCAGATTCTTTAGCACAGGGTTGACTGTAGTCTTAAGTCTATCAAAAAATGTTGGTAAATTTTCAGAGGCTTTTGAATTGCTTGTGCCACAGGGATGATCCTGATCAGATTGGTAGTAAATTTGACCTGTCCATTGATGAATCACTTGACCATCCCATTGATCGGTTGGAAATAGAAGTCTCAAAAAGTAAAGCTCTGGACAGTCTGATCAGGATCTCCCCCCTGTTGGTCATCTTGTCGCACAACCGCTTCAGAGTATCATATCACAGTTGTTTGTTTGACTACAGCATGCATTTACCTAAAGATCATTGCCTATCTGACATTTTTGTTATCATCAATATAAAATGTTTATAACCAAGAACTTGTGTTATGACTACCTGATTGTATGGTGGTTTACGCCGCTTTCAACAATGTTTCAGTTATATCACGACGTTTCCTTGGTTAGTTACCAGTACTACTGGTCCATTTATCCTGACATCAGCCAGTCAGTTGTAATGCTAACCCCGCAACCCTGAGCGCCAAGGAGGGCAGCCATCACCACCATTTTTTAAGTCTTTGGTATGACCCGACCGGGAATCCAACCCATGACCTCGAGGCAGACGCTCTACCAATACACCACCAAGGCAATCTATGACTACCTGAGAGAAATCATTTTGTTTAATGAAATAAAGTCAAGATGTGCTACCTTGGACCCCTTTTTAGCTTTTTTCTGTTTCTTCATCTGATATTTGGAGGCCACATCATCTTCAGGTTTAACGTATGGTTCTTCGTCTCCAAAACTGTCTTTTTTATTTCGGGCCTGATTGGGTCGCTGCGGCTAAAAGAATACATGTCAAATTACCCCATACAATATTTTTAAGCATTTCCCACATCCACATGCAGATGCATTTTGGAGGCTGCTGCAGATGGATTATAAAATACATTGTATCAAAAGGAAAAATTGCTAATAATGAGCAATTTCTCCTTTTGAAACACTGTTTTCAACTCAATTCAATAATTAAGCTTTCATATATTGAAGGGCCTGATTGGGTCGCTGCGGCTAAAAGAATACATGTCAAATTACCCCATACAATATTTTTAAGCATTTCCCACATCCACATGCAGATGCATTTTGGAGGCTGCTGCAGATGGATTATAAAATACATTGTATCAAAAGGAAAAATTGCTAATAATGAGCAATTTCTCCTTTTGAAACAACGTTTTCAACTCAATTCAATAATTAAGCTTTCATATATTGAAGGCACATTTTTTTCTTGCTGAAATATTCGAATAATACTTCTGATACAGACTTGGCCACATGATGGTTAACACATTTCAGCAGAGGGGACAAAAGTTGTCTGTTAAACAGCAAGTATATTTTCATTTACATGGCAAAATCAGGTCTTTTAGTCCAACCTTCACTTAAAAAATATGCTCAAGTCATATAAGTTATGCTCCCCCTTCGAAAAAGAGAGGGTATATTGCTTTGCACATAAAGCTTTTTAGTCCCCATTTTCGGGTCATGCATATTTTATTCAATCTTCCAGATGTTCATAAAAATGGGATGCTCAGGGGACATTGTGTTTGACAAACACCTCTTGAAATTAAACATCAAAAGGAAATCCAGCATACCTTTTCTTCAGTTACAGGCAAAGATAGATCCAGAAAAGGCTCCAGCACTTGAGAGATCTGCAAAAGAGTATATGGTATCTACATTAAGAAACTTTCATAAAAGAATTGCGGCAAAAGTAGAAGTGATCAATCTCCTTTAGCCTCAATATTTCTAACACTTTTCAATAATAATAATTTCAGTTATATAAATGTTCTATACTTTTACCTAGAAATTGTTGAAGTCATCAGCTGCAGATTTGTTGAATGTGGAAGAGGGTTGTCTTGACTTGTATGCTATGATTTTATTGTAATTAAAGTTCATCCTTTATGCTGACATACAAGACTTTATACATTTTCTCATTCTACTATAAAGATCAACCCTTTCCCACCTATAGACACATTTTCGGGGAACATAACAAGCAGCAAATTCCATTCCATAATTTAAGTACAATTTCTCTTTTTGCCACAATGTTTTCAACTTTTGACAGTAATTACACCTACAATTGTATAGATTTTCAATTTCTTTTTAGTAGACATTTTCAATGTTGTCTGCTGCAGATTTACTGTATGTGGGAAAGGGTTATACAACATTTAAAGACACATCAAATTATTATACACCTACAAATTTGTGCAATCTAATTTGTGTTTAACGTTGTTTGCAACTCATTATCAAGTTCTTATAAAAGTCTATCACATAAATATGCAGGAACAGGGCAAACACCAAGAATGCTGAGTAGAGTTGCAAGAGTTCTGCAGGATAAAGGTTAACCCTTTCCCTCATACGGCAATTCTGCAGCAGACGACTTTGAAAGTATTTTATCAAAACATAGAAAATCTCCATAATTGAATGGATAACCTATGACAAAAATTGGAAAACATTGTAGCATTGTTTTGTGCAATTTCTTCTTTTGTCACTATGTTTTCAAAAAGCCGTCTGCTGCAGAGGCGTCAGAAAGCGTCTATATGAGGGAAAGGGTTAAAAGGACATTATATATACATTCCTCCTTTAGTTTTTAAACTTGTTTATTTTACATCGATAGCGAAACAAGCTCACCTGAATCTTCACATTAAACAGATACATTAACCCTTTCCCACACATAGACGCTTTCTGAGACACCTGTAGCAGAGTTGTAAAACTTCTTTTCAAAAGGAAAAAAATTCACATCACAAGCAATTTCTCCATTTGTCAATGTTTTCAACTGTATATTAAAATTAAACTGTCATCTGTAGTGGTTTCCTACAATTGTCCTCAATTGTATTCAAAGTCGTCTGCTGTAGTATGGGGAAAGGGCTAAAGACCCAGAAATCGCCAGACACAACACATATTCAGAACTCTAGATAAGGAGCGTTTTGCTTGTTCTAAAATCCTTATTTTATCCGCTAACCCTATGATGTGGGTACTCAAAAGAATCATCTGAATGAGACGATTTTTTTGAGTACTCAAAACATAGGGTTTGGTTTGTTAATAAGAGAGATCTTGTGAGAAAAAGAGCTGTAAACCCCACCTTATCTGGACCTCTGCATATATTTTACTTACATATTTACATTCTTCACAGACAACCGTACTGATGAGCTGACCGCCAAACAAACACTCCACAAATGTATGCTTGATTTCCCTACCATACACTGCAACAGAAGTACAGGTCTTTTTAAAAGAAAGAGATTAAGTATTTTTAAACATGCACATAATCTTAAAACAAGATATTGGTGGAACCGATAAATGCTCCCTGAAAAAAAATCGAGGACGCAGGAATTGTGCTATAATATTCTATATGTAGCAACAGGTTATTGCTGAGAAAAAGCTCGACTCAAATGGTCCTATATCATATTATATAGAACTTGAAAGGGTAAAATCATTGAACGGGAACAAGGTGATAGTATGCACTTGTTAATTAAGCTTCCCGTTAAATGTCATTGAAGTCAATTCAGTGAGGGAAAGGATGAATAAAATTATTCACCATGTTCAATAAAAAAATTCTGCCAAAAAGTCAAAATGTCAATGACAGACAAACAGACGGTCATACAACATAAAAGTAATACTTGCCCTGTCCATTCAAGGCAGGCGACTCAATAGTTCATTAAACATCAAATCAATATCTATTCTTGTTTTAAAGTTCATATACTTAATCGAAAGAGTGTATCTACCGCATTCACTTTATGCGAAAAAATCAGCGGTATTTTAACTAAGACAACATATGTGTTTACAAAAATCAATGTGCAATTGTTCAAGGCAGGCGACTCAATAATTCATTAAATAGCAAATCAATATCTATTCTTGTTTTAAAGTATATCCACTTATAACTTCAAGATATATGGCTTCATTTATTAGACTTTAAATTTATTTACCTTTAACTTGTGTTTTTACTTCTTCATCAACCTTCTTTGGGTTTGTATTTTCAGCAATTTTAAAATGCTTAAGTATACCCAGCTGACCTCTCTGTAATATAAATTGATAAACAATTACATCATACACATAAAAATACAACAAATTAATGGAGTATTGCAATCAAAACACAAGTCACCTTCCGGGAGGAGGACAGCACATGGTGTATTATATGTACATTTGTGGACACATCATCTTGTTAGGGAGACTAATTGTGTGAAGTAATATCCAAATCAATTCATGCAAGTGGAAGATACAGCCTGGACACGAAATTGCAGTCAGACAATGTATTTGCACAAGATAACTTGGAAAACATTGAGGCAAACACATCTATCTGATTAAAGTTTAATTTTTTGAGTATTGTTGGAAAGAATCTTGCAAAAAGAGAAATAGCTCATTATGAAGTTATTTTGCAAATGAGAACATTTGCATTTTAAAAAAAATCATTCTGGTGCAAGAAAAAGTAAATTTACCTTAATCTCTTCCGTTTTCATGTTATCTAACAGGTATCGGAGTAGTTCATGACTGTCTTGTTGCTGCATACCCTTAAACCTTGGTGCTCTGTAAAATAATTATGGTTATAAACCTTTCTCATATGTAGACATATTTTGACGCATCAGCAGCAAATTCTTTTTTAAGCAAAAGGTTTTCCACTCTATTCAATAATTATAATGTTTAATAGGTAAAGGCAAGAATAATCACAAAGCAAAAACAGATGACCCTCAAGTTTTTTTCTGGGGCGGGGTCAAAATGAACTTGGGTGCATAATTGTAACCATCTTTGTAGAGGACCACTAGACAATGCTACACAACAAACAAATATTTAAAGCTAAAGGCCTTTTCGGTTTCAGATAAGCAGATTTTCAATGTTTTGAAAAAATATCCGTTTGGTTGCCATTTAAATGGAATTAATTTGTTGAACATGTTTGCACATCTTTTCAGATGCTGCACCAAACAAAATTCTTTACAGAATTTGAATCTTTGAACCATTTTATTTTTGAAAGAGGACAACCAAAGGAACATTCTTGTGAAGTTTGGTTGAAATAGGCCCCATGGTTAACCCATTCCCACATACAACAACTCTGCAGCAGATGACTTTGAAAACATCTCAACAATAACATGGAAAATCACCCTAAATGAAGACATACCTATTGAATAGAGCTGAAAAACAGTGTGTCAAAAGGAGAAATTGCTTGTTTTGAGCAATTTCTTCTTTAGTCACAAAGTTTTCAAAAGTTGTCTGCTGCATAGGCGTCAGAAAGCGTCTACATGAGGGAAAGCTTTAAGGGGATATTATTTTGAAGCTTTAAAAACCATCAGATGGTCTTAAGTTAAGTTTATATAATCAAGTAGTAGAAGCTAAAGAAAGACTGGTTTGATGCACTTACTTTTTGCACACTTGTCCGAAGAGGGCACTAGGGCTGATAACACCGGTTCTGGAGGGAGAGTTGATGTCATGTAAAAACACTACCAAGGCCTGTGTTAAAGGTCCGGGGTCATTGATGCTCACTTCTATATTGGGCTGTGGAAATAATGAAATATTGGTTGAATGGGGGAATGAAGATTTTTTTTTATTTGATGAGAAGGGTGTATTTTTTAAATAATACTATAAATCAATGCCTAAAAAAAATTAAAATTGTGTAGGTTTTTTTTTTAACAAGAGCGCCAAGGAGAGTTATGTGACTTGATATAGAAAATGTGTATTGTTCCTACTCGACCCTTTCCAATGTGCATGCAACAAACCTGCGGCAGACGTATTTGATCATAACATCTATACAAAAGTATGGGAAATGTTTAGCAATGAAATATAATTATTTAAAAATTGAAAACATTTGGAACAAAGGAAGAAAATACTTGTCATGAGTAAATTCTTCTATTTTCCCAATGGATTTAAAAGACATCTGCCACAGATGCATCAAACTGATTTCATCCAGGCATCATAGCATGCATTGAAAAGCTTTATAAATACAAGACCTCGGGCTGAGGGTGTCTTGCCCTTCTAAGAAAATCAGATATTACAGCAGGGGTTGCTGAGATATAAGAAAGGGTCAAGTTTTGCACAATTATGACGTTGACAGATGTCCCATGACCGAACAATACATCTGACAAAGTTTCAGAAAAATTCAAGCAGGGGTTGCCGAGATATAGCTATTTGTAAAAGCGGCCGCCGTCGCCGGAAAAGTGACTGCTATGTCTCACTCCACTATTGTGGGCGAGACAATAAGAGTCATTATAGAAAACAGTTTCTCCTTTTACCACAATGTTTTCAAAAGAAGACTGCGCAGCAAATGCATGTAAATGAATTAAAAAGTCGGAAAGTGTTAATAAAATGACATCTCCAATGAAAAAATAGTCATTCCCTCGGAACATACCAATTCCTTTGTCACATTTTTCTCTTTATTTTTCTTTTCATTCTCGCCCTCATCACTTGAACTATCAGATTCTTCTGTATATTTTCCCAGCAATGCTAAAGGGCGACCTTTCTTTCTCTCACCAAGCAGGCTACCTAAACTGTAGGTTTGGATTAAATTCTGAAATATTATTGATAAAAGATATTGAATGGTGAATATGTGTAAAAAGATAAAATGGTTCAACAGAACAACCATGTCACCTGCCAATAACCAGTATTTTGATTTTCACATAAACAACTTTTAACTGAGTTTGGACAGGAAATGTGTACCTCCAATCTGCCATGCATAGCATTCTTTAATAATGAATTGAAAATAAATCATGTTAATTGTACAGTGAATATTTCAGAGCTTTAACTTGCATTTAGACCATGTACAAAGTGAAAATTGAACAAGTCCGTTCATTGCATACAAACATCAGAACGTCAACAACAAACACCAAAGAGAAAAAAAAGGAAGGCAAAGAAATATGCCCAAGAAACTTCTTCGATACACAACTTTTGAAAGTATTGTCGTAATATTTTCAATTCTATTCATTGATCATACTAACATTTATGGATTGTTTTCATTGTTTTATATTAGCCCTTTCCCTCATATAGACGCTTTCTGATGCCCCTGCAGCAGACAGCTTTTTGAAAACATAGGGACAAAAGAAGAAATTGCTCAAAACAAGCAATTTCTCCTTTTGCCACAATGTTTTCCACTTTTAGTCGTAGGTTATCCATTCAATTATAAAGATTTTCTATTTTTTGACAAAAGTCGTTTGCTGCAGAATTGTCGTATGAGGGGAAGGGTTAATGCATTTATTTTCAAATTTTAATCTAATAAATTTCAAAGACATCTGCTGCAGATTTGTTGTATGGGAGAAAGGGGTCATACAAAGTACAAAAGTATCAATTCAAAGTACCTGTAGTACTGCATTAAAGAAGCACGTATTTCCTAGATTACTCAGTCCTTTGACTTTCTGACACACAGTGGTTCTAGTCTTGTTTAAATCCGAAATGGATGAAGCATCACCATTACTGCCACTCCCATTTTTACCTAGGTATAAAAACTCAGTATTACAAACAAGTTTAGAACGAAAGAAGAAAGCATAACTTAGTATTGTGTAAGCATTACATAATCCTTTCTGACTCATAAATGCATTGAGCCTATTTTGAGGCAATATGAAAATTTTTTCTTTTTGCAACAATATCCTCAACTCAGTTTAATAAACATAACTTCAATCTTAGAAATTTTCAATATTTTTTACTTAAATGTTTTTCAAACCATGGGCTGCAGATTTGTAATATGTGGGAAAAGTTTAATACACAATTTTTAAGTGTCTCCTCTTGTATGTTATGCTCATTGTTATTGGCAGCCTGCACCAAACAACGCATGAGAAACTGCGCGAGAAAAATAGTTCATCATGGATTCAACAAAACTGCATTTAAAAGGTTAGGATCTCCCCCATACAAATAATTTTAATGTTGTTGAAACATCAGTGAAAAACTTAAGGTCGGATGATAAGAGAGATACTGTGGAGGAAAAATACTTATCTGGATTTCTGGTGTAACCCTTTCCCTCATACGACAATTCTGCTTCAGACGACTTTGAACATATTTTGCCA
This sequence comes from Serripes groenlandicus, assembly GCA_031761405.1. Lineage (NCBI taxonomy): Eukaryota > Metazoa > Mollusca > Bivalvia > Cardiida > Cardiidae > Serripes > Serripes groenlandicus. Next base: position 71,869,533 of record JASEVX010000005.1, read on the forward strand.
AAAAATAGAAAATCTCTATAATTAAATGGATAACCTATGACAACAAGTGGAAAACATTATGGCAAAAGGAGAAATTGCTTGTTTTGAGCAATTTCTTCTTTTGACAATATGTTTTCAAAAGGCCGTCTGCTGCAGAGGCGTCAGAAAGCGTCTATATTTGTTTATGTTTAAAGGTTTGCCTCATGTATTATATTAGTTTTACCTGCTGCATCTGGAGGAGGCACACCAGCCATCTTTTTCAACTGTTCCATGCACTCTGCCACTTTCTTGTGTTTGTCCAGTAAAATCTCATCATCACACGCATAGCACCTACAGTACAAATAAATAAAATGTAAATATTTTAATATCAATTTGAATGCTGGAACTGATTTTGTAAAGCCTGTGGCAATAGTACATAGCAAGGTCAGCTGGCACATCAGTGCCATGCCATGCAGTCTGATCAGTCTCTACACTGTTGACTGCTCAACTTAACATTTTTTACCTTGACATTGCTAGAATTGGTTATGGACTATTCCAAATAAATCTGGAAAAGTCCATATTGAAAATTCAGCTTTGAAAGGGTTAAACATATTTCATTGTCAACAATTATGTTAGTTGATTGATGGATTTGAGTCAAATGCAATTTTCAAAAGTTTTAAGCACGACTTGATAAGAGGGAGTCTTTTTCCCACAATATTTCTCTTATTACTCAACCAAATCCTATGTTGTGGGTACTCAAAAGAATAGTCTCGCTGAGGGTTTAAATGTCAAATAAGGATTTTAGAACATGAAAAATGCCCCTTATCTATAGCTCTGTTTAAGGTTCTAGCAGAGAGACCCGTTCACCCTATAATGTTTTATAGCACCAGATTTTCGCACCAGTGATCCACAAAACACTCTTCAAAGGCAACTGGCTACCTGACAAAATATATTATTAACCCCAATGTAGGAAGACAAATGATGCAAGCCAAAATGACCTTGGATAGAATGAAGGAACCAGTCTGGGTTCAAGCTAATACAAGCGACATCCAGCAAATCTACAACAGCAACCATTGGAAACCCCTTTTTCCATTTTATATTTCAACCTTTCTTTACTTTAATTCTATTTTTAAAACTATTTTTATCAACATTTTTTCCCCGCATATTTTCTGTTATCTAATGGAAATGTCAATAATAACAGCTTTGACTTTTTGTGAAAGGTTAACCCTTTCCCTCAAACTGGTAACTTTTGGAAACATCATGGGAAAGGAAGAAATTGCTCAAAATTTGCAATTTCTCTATCACAATGTTTTCAAAAATCGTCTGCTGCAAGGGTCTCAGAAAGTGTCTGAATGTGGTACAGGGTTAAATGCTCACAAACTCCTCTTTTTACATGGGATATTTTCAAAATTACAGCGAAATAATCATATCAGATAAACAGTGAAAGGCAGGTAAGGTAATTGTGAAGTTTGGTCAATACTTACCAAGCAGTCCATGATGATGTATCAATGACGAGGTTATGTTGAGACGAGTGTGGAGTTTCAAAGTGCTTAAGAGCATGCTTCTCTGGGCTTGATCTACCACAACCCTACAATAAGACAGGTTGGTTAACCCTTTCCCACATACAACAAATATGCAGCAGACGGCTTTAAACATATTTTGTCAAAACTTAGAAAATCTCTATAACTGAATGGATAACCTATGACTAAAAGTGGAAAACATTGTGACAAAAGGAGAAATTACACGTCTTGTGCAATTTCTCCTTTTGTCACTATGTTTTCAAAAAGCCGTCTGCTGCAGATGCGTCAGAAAGCGTCTATATGAGGGAAAGGGTTAATAGAGTGATTAGTGTTTTGCACCTTTTCAACAATTCTTCAGTCATATTGAGGTGTCTAGTTCACCTACCCATTTATTTGACAATTAGACAGGACGATTGATAAATTGTTAAGTGTTAAACGTGGTTTTCAACATTTCTTTAGTCACATTGAGGTCTACAGATGTTTAATCTAGCCATTTATTAGACAATTAGACAGGACGATTGTAGTTGATAGATTGTTAAATGTTGAACGTGGTTTTCAACATTTCTTTAGTCACATTGAGGTGTCTAGCCATGTATTTCCTGGCTTTTTCTCAGAATACTTTCCAAGAAACTTACTGTTTTCCACATAAACTGTTTGCCCATTGGTGGATGATGAAGTATGCCTGTCACATTGAATTTTGCAAAACGTTTGACTATCAGAGAGCAAACAAAACTATGTAAAACAGACCAATACATCCGTATACAACCTAATTTTTATCCTTCAGAAAATTAACAAGACCTCCGGCTGAGGGTGTCTCGCCCTTCTAAGAAAATCAGATATTAAATGGTATCACTATGCAAAAAGAAAGTAAAGTTGATAAAATGTGAAAAAGTAAGTGTCTGTCAATGCATTGTTATCAACATGTCATGATAAATAATAAACTCACTACAAAGGTCAAGTTCTGCACAATTATGACCTCGACCCTGAAAATGTTGATGTCGACACGGATGTCCCATGACCAAACAATACATCTGACAAAGTTTCAGAAAAATTCCAGCAATGGTTGCTGAGATATAAAAAAGGTTAAGTTTTGAGGTTAAGTTATCTAACAAAGGTCAAGTTCTGCACAATTATGACCTTGACCCTGAAAATTTTGACGTTGATGGATGTCCCATGACCAAACAATACATCTGACAAAGTTTCAGAAGAATTCCAGCAGGGGTTGCTGAGATATAAGAAAGTTTTAAGTTTTGAGGTTAAGTTACCTAACAAAGGTCAAGTTCTGCACAATTATGACCTTGACCCTGAACATTTTGACATTGATGGATGTCCCATGACCAAACAATACATCTGACAAAGTTTCAGAAAAATTCCAGCAGGGGTTGCTGAGATATAAGAAAGGGTCAAGTTCTGCACAATTATGACCTTGACCTTGACAATTATGACGTTGACAGATGTATCATGACCAAACAATACATCTGACAATGTTTCAGAAAAATTCAAGCAGGGGTTGCTGAGATATAAGAAAGGTTAAGTTACCTAACAAAGGTCAAGTTCTGCACAATTATGACTTTGACCCTGAAAATTTTGACGTTGACAGATGTCCCATGACCAAACAATACATCTAATAAAGTTTCAGAAAAATTCAAGCAGAGGTTGCTGAGATATAAGAAAGGTTAAGTTTTGAGGTTAAGTTGCCTAACAAAGGTCAAGTTCTGCACAATTATGACCTTAACCCTGAAACTTTTGACGTTAACAGATGTCCCATGACCAAACAATACATCTGACAAAGTTTCAGAAAAATTCAAGCAGAGGTTGTTGAGATATAAGTAGTGTTGGGCCGATGATCGATTATAATTGAAAGTTGATCGGTTATGCATCACATTGGCAATAATCGATTGCATTTTACCACAATCGATTATCAATCGGTTCACCTTTTTTGCTTAATTTATGCTTGATTAATATTCGCTTCCACAAGGGAGATTACTCTCGCAATCATGTTTGAAAACTCATGTTTGGTGGGCTAGCATGTAAATACAACAACTTGAGATCATAAAAAAGTGGTTTTTTTTGTCAATAAAATGATACAACCTAGTAAAGACAAGTCATTAAGCCGGTATTTTTTCTTTATCAGACATAAATAATAAGAAGCATTGCGAACATTGAGGCTTGTTAAATACAATACTGTATGAACCAATTATATAATCGATGTCTAATCGAATGAGGCAAAGCGATTGTAACCGATAATCGATTGTAAAAATAGAACCGATGGCCCAACACTAGATAAAAGAAAGGTTAAGTTTTGAGGTTAAGTTACCTAACAAAGGTCAAGCTCTGCAGCAGCACAATTATGACCTTGACCCTGAAAATTTTGACGTTGACAGATGTCCCATGACCAAACAATACAGCTAACAAAGTTTCAGAAAAATTCAAGCAGGGGTTGCCGAGATATAGCTATTTGTAAAAGTGGCCGCCGTCGCCGGAAAAGTGACTGCTTTGTCTCACTGCACTATCGTGGGCGAGACAAAAAGCAGACTTACTTGATGTCCACACTGTAAACAGACCCACAGTACTGGTTCCACTTCCTCTATAAAATCACTACTTGTCGCTCCCTCCAGGTTATCCAGAACTGAACGATCAGTTTTCTTACTCCCTGCATTTTTGGCACAACCCTAAAATATATATTCAACGGTTAAATATTAGAAACAGCTTGAAATGAACATCTCATTAAGTTGATTAATTATGCCAGTTTTTTTTTTTAAATACATCAACTTCTTAACCCTTTCCCTCATACGACAATTCTGCAGCAGACGACTTTGAACATATTTTGTCGAAAAGTAGAAAATCTCTATAATTGATTGGATAACCTATGACAAAAAGTGGAAAACATTGAGAAATTGCTCGTTTTGTGCAATTTCTTCTTTAGTCTTTATGTTTTCAAAAAGCTGTCTGCTGCAGAGGCGTCAGAAAGCATCTATATGAGGGAAAGGGTTAAGGAAGGATGGAATGGCGGAGCTTTATTACCCTTGATTTTGACTCCTGACCTTGTCTTTTGAACTGCAGCCCTTGATCTTTCACATGAAACACTGTCTCATGAAGATGAATAATTGCGCAAACTTATTTGAAAATTCGTCAATATTAAAATTCAGCTCAGACAAACTGTTTCTTATCCATTTTCAACAGTATTTCAGTTACTACCAAACACTTATTCATTATCTTAGTTAACAGACCAATACTAGGCTAGTAAATGTGCCCCAAGGACACCCAACCATGACCATAACCCACTTTAACAATTATCTCGGTGGAAGTCAAATGGCACTAGTTAGCCATATTGACTTATGCTAATCATCGATAGGAACTAATTGCCAAGTTTAACCCTTTCACAAATAGAAACACTTTCTGACGCCTCTGCAGATGACAACTTTTGAAAAAACATTGTGGCAAAGGTTGATCTTGCTCATGATGATCAATTTCTCTTTTTGCCACAATATTTTCAAATTTATTGGCTGCATATATTTGTTGTCTGTGGGAAGAGTTATAGTCAAACACAGCATACGATGATCAGAGGCCATGAGAGAATATCAAATAGATACATACCGTGCATTCTCCAAAGACCTGCTTATTAAGGCTCTTTTTCATAGTACTGATGTTGATAGATTTACTGGCATGCATACACCCTCGCCCTGAAACACAAACAAGTATCTTCACCAACCATTCTGGTACTCCATCTTCAGCTTACATTTCAACCCTTTCCAAGAGCATACACATTTAGACACACCTACAGTAGACCTTTGACAACATTGTGGCAAAGGAAGAAATCGCTCAGTAAGATACAGTCAAACCTGTGCATAAGACCGACTTTGTTTGACAATTCCCTGTCTAAAGCAACCACACTTGTAATTTCCCGATAACTCATTACCTGCATAAATAACCCTGTAATTAGAATCCACCTGTGAACAAGAGGGCCAAGATGGCCCTAAATCGATCACCTGAATGATAGTTAATTAGAAGCAAATATTTAACTGCAAATATCTGTGAAAATTTGATCAGGAGTTCAAATGAAACTGCAAGGAGTGGACACTCAGTTAAAGAAATAGTTTATCAGTAAAAGCCATTTTTATCTTGAAATCTAACAAGAGCTTTCTCAATTTCTGATGCTGCAGCAACAAAGGTTCTACACAGAATGCAAGTCTTTGAACAATTTTGAAAGAGGATCATCAAAGGAACATTCCTGTGAAGTAACGTTGAAATTGGTCAAGTGGAATGGTAGGAGTTGTCATTTGTAGCTAAAAGTTCAATTTACCCCTTTTGTGATGACGCGAGGTTGCTATGATTTTGTAACCAATCAAAACGGCTTGAACAAATTAAATGTAGAGGATCACTGAAGTAGGATTTATATTCAATTTCCTTAATATCAGACAAGAACTTAAAACAAGAGCACCGCGTACGGTACAGACGCTCGACTGATAGGGAGAAAAAAAAAAAATGAGCTAAACAAAAAACCTTAACCGGACGACCACGCCGCCGCCGACGACGCCAGGGTCATGACAATAGCTCTCGTTTTTTTCAAAAGTCAAGCTAACCGGATGACAACACCTTCAGTGTAGATTTTCTAAGTCCAAAAGGGGGGATAATTTGGTCAATATTAAGTTCAGGGTTATGGAACTTGTTGTATCAAGTTATGTTAAGACATTGAATAAGTTTAGGAAGTTTCAAAGCTATAGGTTAAATTGTGTTTCAGTTATCACCATTTTTCTCCCTTCAAAGTAGATTTTCTAAATCGAAATGGGGAGATAATTTTGTCACTACTATTTATAGAGTTATGAAACTTGTTATATAAAGTCAACTTAAAGACACTCCGCAAGTTTGTGAAGTTTCAAGCAAAAAAAAAGAAAAAATTTTAAGATATGAAAAATCATGAGTAAAAAATTGTCAAAAACCTGAGCTAAACAAAAAACCTTAACCTTACGTTTTGAAGTTTTAAGTGAAACAAATAAAGATTTCCAGCTATATACTTTTATTATTTAACATATTATGATTATGTTTATGAAGTTTAGTGACTTTAACAGTAGTAGTTTGTTAGAAAACAGAAAAAATGCTGAGCTGAACAAAAAACCTTAACCGGACGACCACGCCGCCGCCGACGCCAGGGTCATGACAATAGCTCTCGTTTTTTTCAAAAGTCAAGCTCAAAATGGAATTTCCAAATTTTGTCATTTTGCCCCTTTTCTGATGCCTCCTGACTGCCATGTTTTTCAACCAAACAGTATGCCTTGAACAATCTTTGTAGAGGCTCACCTAAGGAACATCTCTACCAAACTATATTGGAATCAGACATGCAGATTCAAAGAAGAAGATTTTTAAAGCTTGGACATTTTGCCCCCTTTCTGATGCCGCAGCAACCCTGGCGGCCATGTTTTTCAACAGATCGGACATATTTGAACAATCTTGGTAAAAGGGTGCCCCAATGAACATTTGTGGAAAATAAATTGGACCAGAAGATTTTTAAAGTTTTAACAATGCATATAAGGAAAACAAGCACCCCCCCCGGTCGAAAATATTTGAACAAATTTGGTGGTAAAGGGTGCCCCAAGGAACATTTGTGCAAAATAATTTTCAAATCGGGCCAGTACTTTTGGACAAGAAGATTTTTTAAATTATAACAATGCACATATAAGGAAAACAGGCTCCGCCCCCTGGCGGCCATGTTTTTCAACCGATCGGAAATATTTGAACAATCTTGGTAAAGGGTGCCCCAATGTACTTTGTGCAAAATAATTTTCAAATCGGGCCTGTACTTTTGGACAAGAAGATTTTTAAAGTTTTAACAATGCACATATATAAGGAAAAAAATATTTGAACAATCTTAATAGAGGGTACCCCAAGGAACATTTGTTCAAAATAATGTTCAAATCGGGCCAGTACTTTTGGACAAGAAGATTTTCTAAGATTTGGCAATTTTCCCCTTTTCTGTTGCCGCAGCAACCAAAGTTCTCGATGGAATTTAAATCTTTGAACAATTTTGAAAGAGGTCCACCAAAGGAACATTCCTGTGAAGTTTGGTTAAAATTGGTCAAGTGGTTGAGGAGGAGATGATCTAAATGTCTAAATGTTAACGACGGACGACGCCAGACGGACAAAATGTGATCAGAATAGCTCACCTTGAGCCTTTGGCTCTAGGTGATCTAAAAAAGTAGTGTTGGGCCATCGGTTCCATTTTTACAATCGATTATCTGTTACAATCGCTTTGCCTCAATCGATTAGACATCGGTTCATACAGTATTGTATTTAACAAGCCTCAATGTTCGCAATGCTCCTTATTAAATTGTTTGATAAAAAATATACCTGCTTAAAACATGACTGCGAGAGTAATCTCCCTTGTGGAAGCGAGAATATTAATCAAGCATAAATGAAGCGAAAAAGGAGAACCGATTGATAATCGATTGTGGTAAAATGCAATCGATTATCGCCAACGTGATGCATATCCGATCAACTTTCGATTATAATCGATCATCGGCCCAACACTAGAAAAAAGACCAGGTTGCTCTCTTCCCATGGGTTGGCTTTAACCCTTTCCCTCATATAGACGCTTTCTGACGCCTCTGCGTGCAGCTGACGGCTTTTTGAAAACAAAGTGACAAAGAAGAAATTGCTCAAAATGAGCAATTTCTCCTTTTGCCACAATGTTTTCCACTTTTAGTCATAGGTTATCCATTCAATTATAGAGATTTTCTATTTTTTGACAAAATATGTTCAAAGTCGTCTGCTGCAGAATTGTCGTATGGGGGAAAGGGTTAAACACAGGTTGGACAGTGTATATTCAATGTAAGATTTCAGCTGTATTTTGTAAGTGTACTTGCATTCATAGACTTTTTCCGTATTTTTGGCATCCTCTGATGTGGATCGGAAATGTTTAAGGTAATTTTATTTAAACTCAAGACTTTCATCTTCTAAGATCTATTGTTGTCTGTTGATGGAGGTTATGATGGTAAATAAGTATTGTAAGTGTTTAAGCTATATCTCTAACGTTTTTGAAAAAAAAGAAGAGTGGTACGAAAAACTTAACCAAAATTCTAAGTAAAAAAATACCTATAATTCTTACAAATACCTTGACAGAGTTATGTAATCTTGTCTGTTGATGGAGGTTATGATGGTGAACAATTATTGAAAGTTTCAAAGCAATATCGCTAATGATTTTGAAAAATAGAATGGAGTGCTCCCCGGAGCACGTGTGTCACCTGCCGAGGCCTTGTCAGAAAAGTTTAATCTTTGACAGAAAAGGGGCAATTACTCTGATATAAAAAATATTTGGATTGTCCCCCTTTTGTGAACCCATCACACACATTGATATAAACATTTGACAGAAGTTTCAATGTAATCCTTTGAGTTATTTGAAAACGTGACGAAAAAGTGTGGAGACAGACAGATGCCGCACAAAAAAAAAAGTAATCCCTAAGTGCCTACCACAGGGCTGGCTCTGGCCTAGACAAAATAATAGCCATTATTTTTTCATGAAAAAAATTAATAGCCAAAGCCAAAGCTAACGTGTGAAGCCCGTGAATGTGGTACAATAAAATAAACGCATGATAATGCTTTGTCAGCATTTTTATTTCATATATATTTATTACCCCTGTATACAAACTTTTCATATGACATTATCAGTTAGTCAAAATAGCAATAAGGTACATACACTTGTTTAATTGCTTAGTTAAATCTGACACACCTTCCAAAATGTTTAGTCATTAGTGAATCCTGTTCAGATTTGCAAAAGTTAAATGAAAAAGTGTCAGACAATTGGTTCTGACAAAACATAAAGATCTGTAAGACCGAAACATATGTAACAAGAAACAAGAGGGCCATGATGGCCCTGGATCGCTCACCTTAATTATACAATGTACTGCAATGCAAAACACAGCAAGACAATTATTCTGAATGCATTAACCTCCACAGCGTTAACAAGATTTTCCTTCGTTTGGCCCAGTGATCTATATTTTTTTACCTGATATGACCCATATCCAACATGGACTAGATATCATCAAGACAACATTCTGACAAAGTTTCAACTTGCTCAAAGTAAATATGCGGCCTCCGGAGTTTGAACAATATTTTCCTTTATTGACCTAGTTTCTGATTGAATATGACCCATATTTGAACTTGACCTAGATATAATTTAGACAAACATTCAAGCTGCTGAAGCAAAAACTGCGGCATCCAAAGTGTTCACAAGATTTTCCTTCAATTTGATCTAGTGACCTAGTTTTTGACCCAGCATGACCCATATTCGAACTTGGCCTACATATCATCAAGAAAAACATTCCGATAAAGTTTTATCATGCTGAAATTTAAAATGCAGTATCCAGAGTGTTAGCAAGATTACCCTTCAATTTGGCCTAGTGACCTAGTTTTTAACCCGGCATGACCCATATCCAAACTTGGCCTAGATATCATTTAGACAAACATTCTAACCAAATTTCAAGCCGCTGAAGCAAAACATGCGGCTTCTACAGAGTTCACAAGATTTTCCCTCGATTTGGCCTAGTGACCTAGTTTCTGATCCAATATGACCCATATTTAAACTTGACCTAGATATCTTTAAGACTAACATTATGATTAAATTTCAAGCTGCTGAAGCAAAAAATGCGGCATCAAAAGTGTTAACAAGATTTTCCTTCAATTTGACCTAGTGACCTAGTTTTTGACCCGGCATAACCCATATTCGAACTTGATCTAGATATTTTTAAGACAAACATTTTGACAAAATTTCAAACTGCTGAATCAAAAATTGCAGCCTCTGGAGTGTTAACAAGATTTTCCTTCAATTTGACCTAGTGACCTACTTTTTGACCCGACGTGACCCATGTTTGAACTCGACCTACATATCATCAAGACAAACATTCTGATAAAGTTTCAACATGCTCAAGTTGAAAATGTGGCCTCCAGAGTGTTAACAAGATTTCCCTTCAATTCGACCTAGTGACCTAGTTTTTGACCTCATATGGCCCGGTTTCAAACTTGTCCAAGATTTTATAGAGATGATCATTCTGATAAACTTTCATGAAGATTGGATGCAAAATGTAGTCTGTAGAGTGTTAACAAGCTCAAATGTTGACGACGCACGACGGACGACGGACGGACGCCGGACAAAATGTGATCACAATAGCTCACCTTGCACTTCGTGCATAGGTGAGCTAAAAAGTAAAAAAAAAATTATAAATATGTTTCAGAGGGATACTTTTAATCTCAACTATACATTATAAGGCTATTGAAATTCATAAGTTCATCTTGGAAATCTAAACACTCAGTCCCTATCATGATCACTGTCTTTGTCGAAGTCAATTTATTTATGAAACGGAAACGGTACGAAACAGTCTGCATATAATTACCAAAGTGAAAGTTAATTTCCGGAAAACCCTTCCAGTTAAACAAAAACAAAGTCTGTGTTTAAATAGTCCAAATCATTTAGACAAGTATTTGCTCGTATTTGTTTTGCATCCGACGTCTAAAAACCACTTCAATGATACATGAAAATCGAAACTACATTGATCAGCGATAAATTTTAATCGTCCGCCATTTTGTTTGCAAGGTAAACAAATCTGTTAAGATTTAATAAACAGTTACATGTCCGTCTTTTTTAAAAATTGGATGCATCAAAAATTATATCGGCATTGAATTAATTTAAGGTGTTATTATTCTAAATTGGGGCGATTAAAATGTACAATGAAAGGTGATAAGTTGCACAGTCTTTGAAGTGTATTACACACACTCAAGGATTAACTGATAAGGCGATGACCTGCGGCTAATCAATCTTGTAATTAACAACGGGGTATGACACTTGAGATAAACAAGGTCGTTCACGCTTCATTAACACGTGTTTTCATGCTCTCATACGCAATTAGCAGATGATTTTTTTATCCAGTTGCAAAATAAAATAATCGCCATTTTCCGTCGCCAAATTAATAAAATAATCGCCGTCTTCATTAAATAATCGCCATTTGGCGACAATGGCGACCTAGAGCGCGAGCCCTGCTACCATGCTACGCAGGTGACACAAAAAGTGAGCTGGTACAAAAAACTTAACCAAGGTGTGACACCAACGTCGGCGCGGATTAGGATAGCTTGCTTTCTCTTCGAAAAGTCAAGCTAAAAATCAAATGCAAAATAAAAATAATCATTTTACTTTGTATCTGCCAGACTGTTGAAAGAAAATGCCTGACAGCATAAGAATAAGACATCTAAGAATGAACTATATTTGAAAGATGACAAACTTTGGTACCTGAAACATCCTCCGACGAGTCCGAGGCATCGTTCCCCCTGGGTTTACGAAGCTTATGCTTGCTCTTTTTACCCATACTGTAACTTGATCCAACTGGTTTTTCTAGCACTCTCATTGAGTTTGAATTACACTACCTTCCAGTAAAAGAACTGAAATATAATATCAAACTGAACATTACAAATTTATAATATTATATAAAGCATATCTATAGCATTATCAAGTTAATGGTTTGAATTCAATATTGCTAACATGATGAATACATAATCAGATAAGATTACAGACAGGGCCCTGGCTGTTGATCAACAGTGTCGCAAAATGCTGAGTACTTGTCTTGACTGTTCAGTTTATGACACAGGTGTCATTTCTTTTTGTCACTGTGTAATCCTATAAATGAAATGTGGCATATCAATTAACAATAATTAAAACCATTTAATCAGTAAACACATGATTAATTGTACTTCTTAATTAGAAAATAAAAGGAATAAGTTTGAAAAGCATCATTCAGAACACGGAGATGGAAATGCATAAGTATTTAATGTATGGTTAAAAAATGTCTTATTAACTATCAACAACTTGAGTACTGCCATTGTTTTGTAATGATATGTTTTCTGTTTTATTGGTGTCTAACACTTTTTTCAATATTATTTCAGTTATATCACAGCTCTGGGTAAACAAACCAGTACCAGGCTAGGAAATGTGCCTTGCCCACGACCCTGGCAATCAAACCTGTTAAGCATGGATCCAAATTTCAGACTCTTAACCAATCAGCCATGTCTACCGGCTCCATGCTCATATTCCAAAAGAAATATTCTTGTCGAGTCTTGAATAGAATTAGGATAGGACTGTATTTATGAGCAGTCATTGTAAATCAACTTCTGTTCTTCACAAAAAAGGTATGTTATTTTGCAGTTTTGAAATGGTAACCAATTTAATAAAAGATTTCTATATTTATCCATCTTTTAAAATCAATTTTAATGTAATTCTTGACTTAACAGACATCGAAACATAATATTATTATATCTATAAATCTGATTTTCCAAAAACTTGTAAGTTGTTTTAACCCATTACTTCACACAGACGACATTTGACGCCTGCTGTTGCAGACGACTTTTGAAAACATTGCAATAAAAGGTGAAATTGCTCAAAACGAGCAATTTCACCTTTTATTGCAATATTTTCAACTCTTTATCAATATAATTATTTCAGTTTTCTAGATTGGTGAAATTGTTTGTCTGATGATTGTAAAGCAGACGACCTTTGAAAAGTCATGTGAAGTAATGGGTTAAGAGAGGCAAGCAAAGGGAACAATTTGTAGCAAGTTGTCATTTAATCCTTCTACTTTTTTATAATTTAGACGAAATCTCTTCCCCATTTAATCTATAGTTTCAGTTAGACGAAATGATAGTTAGATGAAATCTCCAGGCAACATCCGTTTTTACTAGGCCTGCACAATTCAAACAGGTGTATACGTTTAGAACTTAGATTAATCATTAACACCAAGTAGGGCAATCTAACTGGTATACAATAAGATTCACACCAAGTAGGGTAAACGGGTGCAGGAGAACTCGTCGAACTGCAAACTCGTCGTACTAGTAATATAGAGTAACCATTAGGATAACTCGTCAACCTTATGATTATATAGTACTATATACCAGTGCCTGCACTAACTTTTTGAAACAGGAAGTCCTGACTTCCTGGGTCTGAATTTTGGAAGTCCTGCTCATAATTCTTGGAAGTCCCAGGTGGCACGCTGGCTTTTTTCGCATCTTGCACATTCTATTGTGTTTCCCTTGGTTTTATTTTTAAATACATTATTTGAAAAGAAGCTAATTAATACAGAAAGTGGATATTGCTCCTTTGTCAACAATGTTATTGTTGGTTCTATCATAACACTTTTAAACCAGTAGGTTTTTATGTGATATAGAATGCTTTTTTCCAGTTATGTGTCAAAAGCTATCCAGCATAAAATTCATCAAAAGATTGGCATGGCCATGATTCATTACATTCACATTAAACATGAATTATGTTCTTAAATCACATTCAGTATGGCAAAAGGAATGATTTCTGTTAATGAGTTATTGATTTCATTTTAAACACCAGTTAATAAAGTGTTCTGCAGTGAGACATATTACAAACACACATTAAGGGCACTAAACTTTCATAATAGTCAACTTTAAAACAAATAAGAATGAGTGTGAGTAATACTTTCTTGAATGACATTTTGCGATTTCCAAAATGCAGAAAATGCACGAAAACCCATTACAAAATTTACAATATATGTATTTTCACCTCCAGAATACAGTTTCTTTTATATTTTAAAAAAAGAATGAACTAAAATGGGCTTATATGCAATTTATTTCATAGGCAAGTCCTTTTTGACAGCTGGCTGTGATTTTGATAGATCTTCATGTCAACTTTTGTTTTTAAAAAATCGGCAATTAAAAAGTGTTTCCTATGGATTCATGCAAACAAAATAATAATCTTTAAACAGTTAAAGTAATATAGGGACATTCTTTTATCATATCCTACTATTCCTAGTATGTTTTTACATGGGTTATTGAAATTAATTACCCCTACGCTGTTTTAATGAAAAATAGAATTGATTGGTGTGAAGTCGTTATCAAGTGTCAAATCTGGGGGTGGGTGGGGTACGCATTCTCGATTGTGATTGGCTTAAATCTACCAATTGATAACTCCCACTATCCATAATTGACACTTCATAAAACACAATACACAGTGTCTTTAGATAATTACACACATTTCTAGTGGTTTGTTTGTTTGGAGTTTAACGCCGCTTTCAACAGCTTTGGTCATATCACGGCGGTCAGTGCACCTACCCATGTTTTCCTGGCTTTCCCACACCAGTACTTACACAACATTCTTTCGAAGCCACTGACTGCTTTCTCACATAGATCAGAGGTGAGAGGCAATGGAAAACATCGCCCGAAAAAATGTCGCCGCAACACATTTCTAGTGGACATTATACGTCCTGTGTTTTGATTGTCGGCGTATACCCTTAATTCCTAGACGTACTTGGACGTCTCCCTTGTCAATTTTGGGCGTAGGGGATCGATTTTCGGGCGTAAAAACGTCCAATACGTCCATTAACGTGAGCGCTGATATACTTAGTAAGGATAATTATCGATTATAGTAACTTTGAAGTTAAATATATGTTAAAAACTTTAATTTAACAATAAGATGTTTGTTTATAATAAATATTTATAATTATATTGAAATTGATTCGTCATTTAATTACATTATGTGCCGCGTGTTTTGTGGATGATTGTCGGCATACTTCTTAGTGTGTAGTCTGGGGTAAATTATTAAAGAAATTTTTAATGGACAGTCGGCTTTAATCATGTTAATTGCTCATTAAAAATACAAGTGAAAATAAAAATGGATGTTTGTCTTTTGTAATACCCTCTCTTGGTTTCACCTTTGTTTTCATTGCCCATATATATAAAAAAAAATCCCAAGATAAGTTATTTCTCAGAAATACTTGAAATGAATGTGTATTAGTTGTTCCAGCAGGATTAGTGAACGAATGCATGCATTATGCTGCGACAGTTGCAGTTTCTGGCAGCATCGTGTCTGCAAAAACGGTAAGAATTTATTATTTCTCCCTCTATATCTATATATCTCTTTCTCCTATCCCTTCATATCGATATAGATTATAAAGTACTATATAATCCTTAAGTCGACAAGTTATCCTAATGGTTACTCTATATTACTAGTACGACGAGTTTGCAGTTTGACGAGTTCTCCCGAACTCGGGTAAACTACGGCTTGATTAAACTAATGAAAGCACCAGTGACCTGGATGATTATTTTAATGAACTTGCCTACAATTAAGTTATTGCAATACACTTTTAACCGTATTGTTACAACCAAAACTTTTCTTAATATATAAATATTAGAGAAAAAAAATCATTTTTTTCTACAAGTTACAACGCAAACATGATTTTGTATCAGGATTGAAAGTGGGCCTTTTTGACCTGGTCCTTGTTAGGAATTGGCCTTTTTGACCCGATACCTGGTGTGGGTACCCACAATATATGTTTAAAAGTTCAAATCAGCACTTTAGTACACTAAATAAACAGGGACCCTGAATGTGTATTGGGCAATATGACTCAATCTATTTTGTATTTAAATTAAACTTGATCTATTTTACTAAAGTAAAAAGAGTCAACATAAAGTCATAATCATATGCAACAACTTTCTATGAAAAACTACGATTTGTCAATTAACATATTGGAATTGTTCATCCTATAGTCTGTATATTACAGTAAATAATTAGTTTCAATATGTCTTAATTGCAAAATCAGCTACAAATTATGAAATTAAAGAGACAAACTTGGTGACATCAGCAGCCCAGCTCTGGGACAGCTGCCTTCTAAAACAAGCCATATTTGTTTCTGTACTATTACCTTTTAACAGTATTCTTCTCAAATTCCTCTTATAATTTCCTTTCTTAACAAGACCATTTCTGAAAGAGAAAACTAGAAATCTAGCTTTCTCGCCATCACCTTCCCACGAACATGGCGAATTGACAGCATCCGGGCAATTAGGTGCGTTCGGTTATAATTTTTAAGTGATAAACTGTTGAAGAATAATGTTCTTTTTAATCGAACAATCAGAACATGCGTTACAAAGGTAGCAAGTATACTATTACCTGGTTTGATTTGTTTATAGTCTGCTGCTCTGACAATATCATAAGAAAATATTGCTTAACAAAAACAAGTGGTCCAAGGTATAATCGATCACCAGAGTTGTGTTAAGCAAATGTGTATCTACTGATATGCCTTCAGGGATTTTTTTTTACCAGGAGAAAACGCTCATAATTTGCAGAGTCGTCGTAAGGGTTAACTATTCATGTTAGCTTTTATTGTTTTTTCTAGCTAAACAGTTTCACCTCGAATGGTGGCATTTCTATCTAGAGGGAAGAAATTTAAAATCGATTTTTCTAAAAATACGAAGCTGAATGGGTTTGGGATTAACCACAAACATGTTACACAAGAGAACACACTCACGAATTATACTTTTCTCGAAGATTTCAGGATTTCAAAAACGGAGCCATTCATGTACATTTTCATTCCGAAATGTTTTTAAATGTTTGGTGTCATATATACAAACCGTGGTGAGATAAACTGAACATAACTGTTATAAAAACACACTCAGTTCAATGAGGCATATACAATGTATACACAATAAGTATGTGTATCTAGTGCTTTATATAAATGCTGTTTATGGAAATAAAGATGATTTGGTAAGTCACAGACAACTAACATTATCTTATTTCCATAGTTTTTTGTGACATACCTGAACTCTCTCAAGTTACACACTGAGTAAATGTTTATTGTTTGGTGTTAAACGCCGGTTTCAAAATGTTTTATGTTATATCACGGAGTTTTCCTGGGTAAGTTACATTAATACCACTTTTAATGTGATATGACCTGGCCAGGAATCAAACCTGTGACCGCCCGCACCCGAGGTGGACGCTTTACCACAACATTATCGAGGCGGTCAAGTAAATGTTTATCTAGTGCTAAACTAAGTATGCTGTTTATTAGATGATTTACGGTATGTCACAAACAAATAACATTCTCTTATTTCATAATAGTGAAGATCCTGATCAGTATGTACTTATGCAGTATGATCAGGTCTTCACTATTAGGAAATAAGAGAATGTTAGTTTTCCGTGACATACCTGAACTCATCTATATCCCATTTCAGAAATTGAAATGTCTAGGGAAATAACTCGTGCTTCAGATATATTTCATTTTCTATAGTTGTTTCCATTAGACCATTAAATTAATGACAATTTTCAAGGGTTGTATTTTGATGATGTAATGGTCTAGGGGAGATAACTCGTGATTCTGATATATTTCATTTTCTAGAGTTGTTTCCCTTAGAGCATAACATTAATAAATCTTTCAAAAATTGTCTCCCTTAGACCATTGCAGAATAGCCTTCCTAACACGATCGTTCTTGTATTTTGATGATGTTATGGTCTAGGGGAGATATCTCGTGATTCTAATATATTTCATTTTCTAGAGTTGTATCACCTAGACCGTAACAGTAATATGTCTCCCTTAGAGCATTGCAGAATAGCCTTCCTAAGACGTCGTTTCCCGTAGACCATACAATTAATAAATCTTTCAAAAGTTGTCTCCCCTAGACCATTGCAGAATAATCGTTCTTGTATTTTGATGATTTTATGGTCTAGGGGAGATAACTCGTGATTCTGATATATTTCATTTGCAGAATAGCCTTCCTAAGACGTTGTTTCCCCTAGACCATAACATTAATAAATCTTTTAAAAGTTGTCTCCCTTAGACCATTGCAGGATAGGTTAGCTAAGACGCTTGTTTGGGTATTTGTATTTTATGTAAAGCGTGTATATGATCCGACTTCAGAAATGTAACGGTGTAGGGGACATAACTCGTGTTTCTGATACATTTCATTTTCTAACGTTGTTTCCATTAGACCATTAAATTAATTACAAATTCAAAAGATGTCTCCTTTAGACCGTCGGGTTTCTTATATATATTTAATTTTCTAAAGTTGTTTCCCTTAGACCATAAAACAAATAACATTTTTCAAAAGTTGTCTCCGTTAGACCATTGCAGGATAGAGAGAACTTATGTGTTTGTATTTATTGTTAAGGAGTTGAAAGATCATATAAAAAATAGTAAGTATTATGAAACTGCCAATTCGAAAACAGGAGGACATTGCTGGCAATATATCGCTCACCTGAGTGGAAGAGCTTACAGGTATACATATTTAAGACATGAATAATCAAAGGAAAATTTGGCCGCAGGTTTAGGCAGAATAGTTTGAAGTTTCTGCCTTATTATATTTAGAAAAATGTCAATGTTAAATCAACTTCCATCAAGCAGAACTACTTCTCTAAACCATCTACTAGACTAAGAGAAAGTGTTTGATCAGTGCAGAACTCATCAAGACAATTATTCTGACAAAGATTCAAAATGCTTATAAAGTGTTATAAAGATTGTCCTTCATTTGGCCTAGTGACCTACCTTTTTTAACTGATATGACCAATATTCGAACATGGACTAGATATCACCATTACAAACATTCTCACAAAGTTTCAAGCTGCTGAAGCAATAAATGCGGCCTCCAGAATATTAAAACGATTTTCCTTCAATTTGGCCTAGTGCCGTATATGTTAACCCGGCATGACCCATATTCGAACTTGGCCTAGATATCATTAAGATAAACATTCTAACCTTATTTTAAACTGCTGAAGCAAAAAGTGTTAACGAGATTTTCTTTCAATTTGGTCTAGTGACCTAGATTTTGAACCAATATTCGAAAATGACCTACATATCATCAAGACAAACATTTTGGTACAGTTTTAACATGCTCAATTTAAAAATGCAGCCTCCAGAGTGTTAACAAGACTTCCCTTTAATTTGGCCTAGTGACCTAGTTTCTGACCCAATATGACCCATATTCGAATTTTACTTAGATATCATTCAGAGAAACATTCAAGATACGAGAATGTCATTAATACCTCCACAACGCTTGCGGGCATCTACACAGCGCGCTCGGGTCGTCCGGTTGAGAAAGAGTTTGGCGTTTGCACGCTACCGCTACAACTTAATTATTGGTGCATTAGTGGCTGAAGAAGAGAGGCTTGGTCTCAATCACTTCACTGCCACTCTCCCTCTCTTGTGGGTACTGCCCTCTCCTTCTCATTTTAAGTCCTCCCTTCTTTTCTAGGGCATTTTGTAGAACTGTTACTCTGACACTTGTGTGTCAAACTGTGTGTTAACTTGTTACCTTCTGTGAAGAGGGCGACTGGATTTGATGAATGATGTGATGAGCCGGCTTTTTTAACCTGCGAGCCACAGTGGGTGGTCGGCCAGACACCGGCCTGTCCCCGGTCAATGTTTACCCGATTTCCAGCCGGGTTGTGAGCGGCGTCTGGACATCGGCCAGGCATCAACCGATCAATGTGCGATCAGTTTGCGATGACGTTTTAAGTCCGAGTTAAAAGTAACTCGATGTCCGCGAGGAGTCCCGAAGGGTTTCGGACGAAAATGCCTAGAAATCCGTCGCAAGCTACTCGCAAACCTATTGCAAGGTAATTATGACTGGGGTTTAAGTGATACTAGGTAAGCTACTTTTTCAACTCATAAATATGCTTTTGAAAACAATATCATCTGCAGAAGAAGACTTTTGAAAACATTGATATCCATATCTCTATGGGCAGACATAAGGCACATTCATGTAAGCATTTTCTTCGCCAATAATGATCTTCAGTCGGACTTCACGAGGCCAATAGTTGAAATTCTTTTTTCGAACTCGCAACTTGTCACAAAACTGTTATCGCTATCCAACGAATCGTGTGGACATTCGGATCACATTCCTTAATCAAGTCGTCAATGGTTGACTTGTCGGTAAGATAACTTCAATTCCTCCAGCAATTGATTTACACCTGGAGTGTATCGTCCGATGGCAGGTCTGCCCTGATAAAGTTTACCGACTCATCGTTAAGTGCTATATCAACTGGGCGGGAACAGTAAGAATGGCGTAGGAGCCCGCTGCTGAAGCGAGGTAAATCGTTTGAGTAATTATTGGAGCAGGTGATCCGAGAATGGGATAGTTATAACAGGCTTATAATATTCTCTGTCGGCTACCATAACCGGTGTAGATCGCCGTTTGGTCCAGTGTTATCAGTGATTAAACGTTTGACTGTTTTGACTCCGACTTCAGCTCGGCAGTTGCTGTGCGGGAAAGCAACTGATGATAGGCGATGGTGCACTCCCCAGACTTTAAGAAATTGCCTTGTTGCTGAGGCAGTGAATTCTGAACCTCCGTCGGATGATAACTCATCAGGTATCCCCCGTAAGTAACGAATGTTCTTCGTAGGCAATAAATTAGACCGTGTGCACCATTATGAGCCCTCCCAATGATTGGCCAGTTAGAATATCTATCTACGACCACCAAGTAATTGACGCCCAATTATAATAAAAAAGTAAGCGCACACACATTGGAAAGGGTAGATCGGATAAACTAGTGGTGTCGGTGGAGCACTGGGTTGTGATGGTGCCATTCGATTACATTGGTTACACTCGTTTCTCAGAGTAGTGGTATCTGGGGTTATTCCAGGCCCAAAAGACTGACGATCCTGTTCATGACATCATTGACGATACACCTAGATGTGCAACATGGAGTATTGCGCGCCCAATACATTTTTGCCGAGGGTAGGTTGAATAACGATGCGATTTTTATACGTGACTACCACTATCTAGCTTCTGTGTACAGGTCCTCTCGAAACTGAAAAAAATCACGAAGTGTAGTGGGCATTTCATGACGGAATTCCGGCATTCCATTTTCGATTATTTCTACCAATTTAACCTGATAGATTGTAGGGCGTTTTTTGACGAGGCTGCGGCAAGTTGGATTTCTACATCTGAGCACAGAGTAGAACAATCATATATCATGGCAGAGGAAAAGAAGTCATGGCGAACGTCCTGAAACGACAGGTAATCAAGTTGGTTGCTGTCTTCAGTAATCAATGCTATATCATCAATTAGCTTTAATTCCTCTGAACTAGATCCTGTTGGGTACCGCGAAACGGCATCGGCAGCACGGTGTCTTTTGTTCCTGGGACATGCATCATTCGATATGAACTTGTAACGTAATGTTTTTTCCTTAAGGTTTCGTAGCCTTGTGTTTGAGATTTGGTCAAGTGATCTGTCAACGAAAATGTTCAGTGGTGGTTTGTGGTCAACGGCAATTATAAGTTCCTCACAACCAAGAACGAAATAGTTGGCTATATCTAACTACTAGTGCGTCAACGACAGCTAAGGCCTCACCCTCTACTGGAGCATACCGCCGTGATTCAGCACCGTGAGTGACGCGACTGCCAACTAGAGTAATTTTCCAACCATCGTGACAACAGAATGGTAAAAGCTTTGGGCATTCGCAATGCTTCAATATCAATTAACAATAATCATGTCGATATTCCTCTAATCTTTTTGTCATTCAAACTTTTCAGCCCTTTGATAATTATTTTTGATCAATCCAGAATCGTCTACTTTACTTAGATCAATTTATTTTTTGTTTATTTGTATCACGTGTGTAGCTGAAGGTTTCAAATTAACAATCCAAGAAAAAGAATACGTTGGTTTCAGCATTTACAGATTATTCATCTGCAGGTAAACTTTAATTTTTATATTGTATTTGATATTCTTGATCACATATATTAAATAGTAACTAGTTTTCGTGGCTCCGAAAATGATACTGCCTCGCTGGGTGTAGTGGTAGATCGTTCGCCTCGGGTGCGGCAGGTCACAGGTTCGATCCCCGGCCGGTTCATATCAACGACTGTCCTCCTTGCCGCTCAGGGTTAGCATTACGACTGACTGGCTTGTGTCGGGAGAAATGGACTACTCCGTAGTACTGTACAGTCAAGTATCGTACAGGTCCCTGTTCTCGAACCGTACCTATTCTCGAACGTTAAGTTCAAGGGCTGTTTATATATTTCCCAAAACGCATTATACATACTACATTTTATGGGAACCGCAGCTTTGTTTACTTACACATAAATTGTTGAATTTATTTGTCATTATTGTTGGTTTTTGACATGAATTTATAAGTATTCCCATGAGCCCTGATAAATGTTAAGAGGTTCGAGAACCGGTGTTTCCATGCTAACCCTTAGCGGATCATAAACCAATAGCGGATCACTTTAATGTTCAAGACACGCTAACTAATTCATTAGTCAAGATTGATGTGTATAAATTAGCAGGTAGGTACTTTATAGTATTATTTAAATACACATAAAAAATATTGCTTGTCAGACTTCAAATTCATCCGTATCATCCGAACGGAATTCTGGAGATTTTGTCTAACTACCATTTCGTTTAACTGATTGTTATGTTTGTTGGGTGCATTGAGAGTCCAAGTTGGTGGATTCAGTTATAAATATGTTTATTCTGTAAGCTTAGAGTTATAGATAGACTGCTATCAAAGAGGGCTGCATGCAATATATATAAGGGGTCAAGATGGGTATCTCTGTATTAACAACAGGAGTAACATGAAACCTCTACGAGTTGTTTCCCATAATATAACACTGATAATATAAGATTAAGTGGGGAAGAACTTGTTCTAACTTATTGATTATAATACTATATAATCTATATTGATATGAAGGTGTTTTATAGTAAGGTGTTAATTGACCGATTATATAGTGAAAGACAATTAACAAACAATTTCATTTAGTTTGAAAACTTTATGATTTTATTTGTAATTTAATTTGTATTTGTCGGGGGCGTAGCTAGCCCTTTATTCATGTGGATTCATAATTGTGCTAGAGGGTTCCTGGGGCACCCCTGAACATTTTGAAAACAATGGTGCAATCTGGTGCATTCTGGGCGTTCTGAGGTACTTTATTTAGTACTGTAAAATGGACAGTTTTAGGATCATAATAAAAAAATAAACCCTTTACTCTGCAGATTCTTTTCTCTAAAATAGAGCTAAAATAGCAAACAAATACAAGCCCCGATTATGTTAACAAATACTCAGATCTATTGTTTTGTCACCGGAGTGGAATACTTTTTTTTTGTCACAGGAGTGGAATAGCAGCCTTTAGTAGGCGGGTTTCTCGCAGAGTCCACCGCGTGTATTTGGGAAACACTCGGGCCCAGAGGACCTGTCAGTGGAGTGGAACACTTGTTTTGTCACCGGAGTGGAACACTTTCTTTTTTGTCGCGGAAATGGAACGCCGGCCTTTAGTAGGCGGGTTTCTCACAGAGTCCCGTCACGTGAATTAGGTGAGAACTCGGACCCAGAGGGGCCCCTGTCAGCCAAGTGGAACACTTGTTTTGTAACCGGAGTGGAACACTTTTTTTTTTTGTCACGGGAGTGGAACGCCTGCCTTTAGTAGGCGGGTTTCTCACAGAAGTTAAGCCCAGAGGGGCCCCTGTCAGCCAAGTGGAACACTTGTTTTGTAACCGGAGTGGAACACTTTTTTTTTTTGTCACGGGAGTGGAACGCCTGCCTTTAGTAGGCGGGTTTCTCACAGAAGTTAAGCCCAGAGGCCCCTGTCAGCGGAGTGGAACACTTGTTATTTCACCGGAGTGGAACACTTTAGTAGGCGGGTTTCTTGCAGAGTCTGTCGCATGAATTAGGGGAGAACTCGTGCTCAGAGGCCCCTGTCAGCGGAGTGGAAATTTTCACCGGAGTGGAGCACTTTTTAGGGAAGAACTCGGACCCAGAGGGGCCCGTGTCAGCAAAGTGGAACACTTGTTTTGTCACCGGAGTGGAACACTTTCTTTTTTGTCACGGAAATGGAACGCCGGCCTTTAGTAGGCGGGTTTCTTTCAGAGTCCGTCGCATGAATTAGGGGAGAACTCGGGCCCAGAGGCCCCTGTCAGCGGAGTGGAACATTTTTTTGTCACGGGAGTGGAACGCCTGCCTTTAGAAGGCACGTTTCTCGCAGGTCTCGGGCCCAGAGGCCCTTGTCACCGCAGTGGAACACTTTGTTTTGTCACCGGAGTGGAACACTTTTTTTTGTCACGGGAGTGGAACGCTGGCCTTTAGTAGGCGGGTTTCTGACATAGTCCGCCGTGTGTATATCGGAAGCACTCAGCTGCTGGCAGGGGAATTCAGAGCTGGTGCCGTATATGCTATAAGGCAGGTCCCGCCGTCTACCCGTGCTTACGACGAAGTGCTGGCCTTGTTCCAAGCGAGCTCTCGGCTGCTGGTAGAGGAAATGTGAGCGGGCCGCATATGCTTTAAGGCAGGTCCCGCCGTCTAACCGCGCTTATGGCGATGTGCTGGCCTGGTTTAAGCGAGCACACCGCTGCTGGTAGGAGAAATGTGAGCTGTGGCCGAATTTGTTATACGGCAGGTCCCGCCGTCTACCAGTGTTTACGGCAAAGTGCTATCCTTGTTTCAAGCGAGCACTCTGCTGCTTGTAGGGGGAAATTTGAGCCGTGGCCAAATTTGCAATAAGGCAGGTCCCACCGTCTAACCGCATTTACAACGAAGTGCTGGCTCTGCTTCCAGCGAGCATTTGGCTGCTGGTATGGGAAATGTGACCCGTGCCTGAATTTGCTATAAGGCAAGTCTCGTCGTCTACCCTTGTTTCAAGTGAGCACTCCACTGCTGGCCAGGTAAATGTGAGCCGGGCCACATATGCTGTAAGGCAGGTCCCGGCGTCTACCCCTGTTTACGACGAAGTGTTGGCCTTGCTTCAAGCGAGCACTCTGCTGCTGGTAGGGGAAATATGAGCATGGGCCGCATATGATATAAGGAAGGTCCCGCCGTGTACACGTGCCTACGGCAAGTGCTGGCCTTGTTTCAAGCGAGCACTCCGCTGCTGTTAGGGGAAATGTGAGCTGGGCCCAAATTTGCTATAAGGCAGGTTCCGCTGTCTACCCGCGCCTACGGCGAAGTGCTAGCCTTGTTTCAAGCGAGCACTCCGCTGCTGGCCGGGTAAATGTGAGCCGGGGCCGCATATGCTATAAGGCAGGTCCCGCCGTCTACCCCTGTTTACGAAGAAGTGTTGGCCTTGTTTCAAGCGAGCACTCCGCTGCTGTTAGGAGAAATGTGAGCAGGGCCTTAATTTGCAATAAGGCAGGTCCCGCCGTCTACCTGCATTTACGGGGAAGTGCTGGCCTTGTTTCAAGCTAGCACTCCTCTGCTGGTAGGGGAAATGTGAGCCAGGCCGCATATGCTATAAGGAAGGTCCCGCCGTCCACCCGGGCTTACAGCGAAGTGCTGGTCCTGTTTCAAGCGAGCACTCCGCTGCTGTTAGGAGAAATGTGAGCAGGGCCTGAATTTGCAATAAGGCAGGTTCCGCCGTCTACCTGCATTTACGGCGAAGTGCTGGCCTTGTTTCAAGCTAGCACTCCTCTGCTGGTAGGGGAAATGTGAGCCGGGGCTTCATATATGCTATACGGCAGGTCCTGCCGTATACCTTGCTCAAAACGAGCAATTTCTCCTTTTGCCACAATGTTATCCACTTTTAGTCATAGTCCATTCAATTATAGAGATTTTCTATTTTTTGACAAAATATGTTCAAAGTCGTCTGCTGCAGAATTGTCGTATGAGGGAAAGGGTCAAACTTTGAGAAGAGTCACAGTTATGCATGGAAATGCAAACCATGACCCTGTAGTGTATACACATGTCACAAGGAGAGAAAAACATGCAGCCAGTCCCAGACCTCTCACTTTTAGGGCAATTACTATACCGACTGAGCTAACCGGGCCGCTTACATGCACTCTCTCCAGATGTGTACAAGTTCAGACCGCGACACACAGAAATTGACATGCTGTACACATCCATCAAGAAGCCGTGTAAGATACCCTCCTTATACAGGAAAATCGTGTAAGATACCCTCCTTATAGTAATATACAGAAAAGTCATGTAAGATACCCTCCTTATACAGGAAAGCTGTGTAAGCTACCCTCCTTATACAGGAAAGCTGTGTAAGATACCCTCCTTATACAGGAAAGCTGTGTAAGATACCCTCCTTATACAGGAAAGTCATGTAAGATACCCTCCTTATACAGGAAAGCCGTGTAAGATACCCTCCTTACACAGGAAAGCCGTGTAAGATACCCTCCTTATACAGGAAAGTCGTGTAAGATACCCTCCTTATACAGGAAAGCCGTGTAAGATACCCTCCTTATACAGGAGTTGTGTAAGATACCCTCCTTATACAGGAAAGCCGTGTAAGATACCCTCCTTATACAGGAAAGTCATGTAAGATACCCTCCTTATACAGGAAAGCCGTGTAAGATACCCTCCTTATACAGGAAAGCTGTGTAAGCTACCCTCCTTATACAGGAAAATCGTGTAAGATACCCTCCTTATACAGGAAAGCCGTGTAAGATACCCTCCTTATACAGGAAAATCATGTAAGATACTCTCCTTATACAGGAAAGCCGTGTAAGATACCCTCCTTATACAGGAAAGCCGTGTAAGATACTCTCCTTATACAGGAAAGTCGTGTAAGATACCCTCCTTATACAGGAAAGCCGTGTAAGATACCCTCCTTATACAGGAGCTGTGTAAGATACCCTCCTTATACAGGAAAATCGTGTAAGATACCCTCCTTATACAGGAAAGCCGTGTAAGATACCCTCCTTATACAGGAGTTGTGTAAGATACCCTCCTTATACAGGAAAATCGTGTAAGATACCCTCCTTATACAGGAAAGCCGTGTAAGATACCCTCCTTATACAGGAAAGCCGTGTAAGATACCCTCCTTATACAGGAAAGCCGTGTAAGATACCCTCCTTATACAGGAAAGTCATGTAAGATACCCTCCCTATACAGGAAAGCCGTGTAAGATACCCTCCTTATACAGGAGCCGTGTAAGATACCCTCCTTATACAGGAGCCGTGTAAGATACCCTCCTTATACAGGAAAGCCGTGTAAGATACCCTCCTTATACAGGAGTTGTGTAAGATACCCTCCTTATACAGGAAAGCCGGGTAAGATACCCTCCATATACAGGAGTCATGTAAGATACCCTCCTTATACAGGAGCAGTGTAAGATACCCTCCTTATACAGGAAAGCAAGCTAATGTAACGAATATGCATTGAAGCGAATCTGACTTGAAATACTTTGTACATGGTAACAAAGTTATGTCGCTTTCTTTGATTGGATCCATTTGTAAAATATCAACGATTACACTGGTTAGTACTTGATTAAATTGTCATGTAAAGCCTTTACATATGTCAGGAACATGTATTATAACTTCACAAGAATGATTGATACCAAGCCTAGTTGTGCATTTTGTTGGCGTGTTGCACTGGAATTATTTTTAAATGAGTAAGGCCCCTTGAATTTCTCATACATATGTATATTGTCAGGCACCAGCTGGGGGTATTCAGCACCTTCAGTGATATTTCTAGTTTTGTTTAGAATCATAAAGCCTTAGTTTGTGATCGAATTTTATTCACCAGACACTCATTGAATCCTAGTAAATGCAGGGCTGGCTCTGGCCTAGACAAAATAATGGCCAACATTTTTTCATGAAAAGAATAATAGCCAATGCTGACGCGTGAATGTGGTACAATAAAATAAACACATAACAATGCATTGTCAACATTTTTATTTTACATTCATTTATTACCCTTGTATACAAACTTTTCATATGACATTATCAGTTGGTCAGAATAGCAATAAAGTACATACATCTTTTAAATTGCTTAGTTTAATCTGACTGGCACACACCTTCCAAAATGTTTAGTCATTAGTGATTTCTGTCCAGATTTCCCAAAAGTTAAAAAAATGTGTCAGACATTCGGTCTGACAAAACATAAAGATCTGTCGGACCGAAACATATGAAACAAGAAAAAGTTAAAACATTTGTTTTTATAAATATCATTCAGTGGACTTTTAATCTCAACTACACATCATAAGGCTATTAAAATTCATAAGTTTCTCTTGGAAATCTAAACACTCCTTATCATGATCAATGTATTTTTTCAAGTCTTTGAGCCAAACATTTTCTGAGTACGAAATGGTTCTGTTACGAAACCGCCACTTTATGTAGAACGTTACACTGGGACAGTATGAAGCAAGATTTGAAAAACTGTTGTGTGAGATTGAAGAAATGGTAGAATCTGGAAAAGGCGTAAATGTCCTATCAAACAGATTCCAGATTACCCAACAGAAAGATGGTTTCCCATGGGTCACTGTAGAGATCATGAAGTTAATAAAGAAAAGAGACTGCCTTTACCAGAAGAAGGAAAAATCGGCTGACCGCAAACATTCTACTCCAAACAAAAATACAAGCACTTTGTTCCAAAGGAGCTAAGCCAAGCATATTTGTCATACACTTATGGCATCTTGTTTTCAAAACAAGAAGACAAACAGGAAGTAGGGACGAAAAAGAGCTTTTAGACTTTTGGAATCAATTACAGAAAAGCAAAGTCATTTGCTACCATACCATCACTGAGGTGATCTTGGCTTTCTTGTTTTTAATTTTTTTTATAAATCCTTGTAAATTTTCCTAAGATGTGGGCTTTAGATTTGTTCTGTCTGGTAAACTAACAATTCACTTCATCATTCATGTATGATACTAATTACAGTCAAAACCTGCGTTAAAGACCACATTGGAATAGCAATTCCCTGTCTATAGCGACCAGTTTTAGTTTCCCAAATACTCATTTTCTGTATACATGACCCTGCAATTAAAGACCACCTGTGAACAAAGACCAGATTATTCACTTCCCATGGATGGTCTTTAAACACAGGTTGGACTGTACTTACAGGATAAACACAAGATGTGTGACGGTGAGGATGACACGCCCACATTGTCCGCGGACACGATGACAGCTTTAATAGAGTTTTATAAGGAGAAGAAAGAACAAGAAGACAAATTTCAAAAAGCTGTGGAAACTGGGGACACCGAGAATGTAGCCTTTGATGCGGACTGGGTAGGACATGATATTTTAACACCTCTTTCCCACATACAGACACTTTCTGCAGCAGACAAATTTTGAAACCATTGTGCCAAAAGGAGAATTACTTAATTCTATTTAATAATTTAACATTCATTCATAAAGATTTCAAATAATTTAGCCTGCGTGTCTTCAAAATTGTCTCTGGGTCTGCTACAGATTTTTTGTATGTGGGAAAGTGTTGATAAATTCCCTGGTACATATGACATGTGACATGTGCTGCCTCCGCAGCAGTTGATTTTTAAAAATATGGCGGGAAAAATGAGATTGCTCAAAACTATCAATTACTTCTGTTCTCAATTGTTTTCAATTCCGTATCAAAAGTATGCTTTCTCTCTTTCAGATTTTGCACCTTTGCACAGACAATATAAATGCTGACTGCAGTCACTACTTTTAAAGTACCTGAAATGGTTATTATTATAATATAAGCTCTTAAACTGCTTTTGCAAATTTGCTTCTTATGGAAACAAATGC
Organism: Serripes groenlandicus; assembly: GCA_031761405.1. Lineage (NCBI taxonomy): Eukaryota > Metazoa > Mollusca > Bivalvia > Cardiida > Cardiidae > Serripes > Serripes groenlandicus. Next base: position 71,899,214 of record JASEVX010000005.1, read on the forward strand.
AATAACATTGTGAGAACAGATCTCCTTTTCCAACAATGTTTCAAATTCCATTTACTGCAACGATGGCGACCCTTTCAAGCTTCAGCTGTCATACTAATTGAGTGAATGCAATTATTGGAAGTCGCCATAAGGCGGCTTCCTGTAGGAATGCTTTGAAATTTAGCACAAGGGAATATATAGACCTGCCAGTGTGACCACATATGGGGATTTCTCTTTGTCCTTACTAAGTACATTAATTTAAGGTAAATGACTTTTAAATATCCCTTTTACACTCTATATACATGTGTAAGTTTTACAAATTAAAAAAAAAGACAGGCCGGTATATTAATTTTATATATGTACATTTTTAGTTACGAGAAATTCATACTGTATCTAGTCTAAAACAGTAAAATAGAGAACCATTCTTTTGAATTGGTTACCTGCCTCATACACTTGATTATTTCAATAGCATCTCAAACAGGGAACCAAAAAAAAGCGCTAAATTTTTGTTTCTTCACATCCTATGATATATTACGCAGTAATTAGAGGAAGAAGCCAGGGCCCGTATTCACCAAACTTTTCAATTTAGATGTTTGGCTAAATCTATGTCTAAATATTGAGTCCACTTTTGGGATTCCCGGCGTTTTAGATTTAGTCCGTATTCACCAACGTTTAAAACCGATCTCAATTTAGTCCAGTTTGTAAATTTCGTAAGTTGCCGAGCACCGACTCTGGTTCCCAAACAAAGTTAGTAGCTAAAACAAAAGACAGTACCATTCATCTATAGTCTATTTATAGATTTTCATTTTTATCGTTTTTTTACATAGATGGCATCTCAATTTTCAATCATCCTAACTATTCATTTGTTTGTTTTTAATAATCTGACTTTCATGTTCAGTGTAATATCTTCCTATTTTACTATGTTGCGTGACGAAATCTTCGTCTGTCGCTTTTTTGTCGTTTTCGATCATCTTTCATTTTCATTCATATTTTGCACATACTTGATTCAAAGTTAACTTTTGTCGTCTCAAAATGCAGACATGAAAAGATTTCAACCACAGAAATATCTGTTTCAAGATATATTACGCCGTCTAGTATCGTTCTTGTTCGCCGTTGCAGCATCACTGTCATGAATATCGCGGTAAACACGATTTCAGTGTATTTTGCCTAGTCGACAACATGTTTGATCACGGATGCGATGTGAACTTCCGGAAAACTTAAATGAAATGAAATCTTCTGGTTCTTACAAACAAAGTGTGATCGGATTAACTGAACTGTATTTCATACAAACACGTTCAGGCACCTCTGCAGCAAATATGTTTTGAAAACATTGTGGCAAAAGTAGCATTGTTTTCAACTTTATTCAATTATAATTATGATTTATCTCTCAATTATAGAGAGTGTCCTTATTTTTGAAAATCCGGTAAATGCTTTGAAAGATGTTTGTTGCAGAATTGTTGTACATATCTGCTTAACCCTCTCCCTCATATAGACGCTTTCTGACACCTGCAGCAGACAGCTTTTTGAAAACATAGTGACAAAAGAAGAAATTGCTCAAAACAAGCAATTTCTCCTTTTGCCACAATATTTTCCACTTTTAGTCATAGGTTATCCATTCAATTATAGAGATTTTCTATTTTTAGCTCACCTGAGCTTTGCTCAAGGTAAGTTATTGTGATAGCCTTTTGTCCGTCGTGCGGCTTCCACGTCCATCGTCCGTCGCGCGTCAACTTTGACGTCACAAATGCTACGGTGGACAGAAATATTTTACTTTGGTTTAGAAGTAAAACACTTTAGGTAACTTTTTAGATCACCTAGAGCCAAAGACTCATGGTGAGCTATTCTGATCACTCTGTGTCCGTCGTCCGTCGTCAAAGGCTCAAGGTGAGCTATTCTGATCACTCTGTGTCCGTCGTTAACTTTTAGCTTTAAACATCATCTCCTCCTGAACCGTAAGAACAATTTCCACCAAACATCACAGGAATGTTCCTTTTGGCATCAGAAAGGGGACAAAATGTCCAAACTTTAAAAATCTTCTCCTCCTAATCTGCCTGTCAGATTCAAATATAATTTGGTAGAAATGTTCCTTGGGTGACCCTCTATAAAAATTGTTCAAGCCATACTGATTGGTCGAAAAACATGGCAGTCAGGCGGCATCAGAAAAGGAGCAAAATGACAAAATTTGAAAATTTCTGAAAGTGTTTGTCTGATTTTAAGAAAATATAATACGAATCTTACTGTAATGAACCTCTATTTAATTTGTTTAAGCCGTTTTGATTGGATACACAATCATATCAACCAGGCGTCATCACAAAAGGGGTAAATTGAACTTTTAGCTACAAATGACAACCAACTCCTACCATTCCAATTGACCAATTTCCACAAAACATCACAGGAATGTTCCTTTGGTGGTCCTCTTTCAAAATTGTTCGAAGATTTAAATTCCATTGAGAACTTTGGTTGCTGCGGCATCAGAAAGTGAGAAAAATACCCAAATTTTAAAATCCTTTTCCTCCATAATCTGCTTGTGCGATTGCAAGATAATTTGGTAGAAATGTTCCTTAAGTGACACTCTAAATAAACTGTTGAAGCCATATTGATTTCGTTGAAAAACAGGGCAGCAAGGCGGCATCAGGAAAGGTGCAAAATGACAAAAACTTTATAATTCCATTCTTATTAAAGTTCTTGTTAGATTTCAAGATATAAATGGCCTTTACTGATAAGCTGTTTCTTGAGAAGTGTCCACTCCTTGCAGTTTCATTTGCACTCCTTGATCAAATTTTCCCAGATATTTGCAGTTAAATATTTGCTACTAATTTACTATCAATTAGGTGATCGATTTAGGGCCATCTTGGCCCTCTTGTTTATTTATTCATCATTTTTAATGACACATGGCACATTCTACGCCACTTACAGAGCCCTATCTCTGGCTTTTCAACGTAGATTGATTAGTGATTTAGTTTCTTCAAACACTTTGATGAACCTTTTCTCAAAATGTATTAATATCGCCGATAGCCGGAGCATTATCAAAACTGGATTTTGAGAACAGGTTCGTCGAAAAAATTAGACCACCAATCAAACTCCTGTACAAAATGGAGATAGGACATTGTAAGCGGCGTAGACTGCGCCATGTTTCATTAAAAAGGGTGGAAAAAAACCCAGTTACCATTGTTTTTTAACATTCTTATCAAGAGCAACTATTGCTGTCTGACCATGCAAATATGACGTCACATGGTATACACACACTGAGTAACCAGTGGGTCAATTGGGATGAAAGCATCCTCTCAATGACCTCACCAGAATTCCTTCAAATTTTTGGGATCCATGCAGAATTCATTTTGTAGAAATGTTACTTGGATGACCCTCTTTCAGATTCCTTCAAGCCATGTTGATTGGTGAAAAAACATGGCCACCAGGGGGTGGGGCTATTTTGCCTTATATGGCTATAGTGAAATCTTCTCCTCCGAAAGTGTCAGGCCGAATATATATATAATTATATATATATATGTAGGTATAATTAATGGGCATAAAGTAGAAAACATTGTAGCAAAAGGATATATTCCTCATGAGCAATTTCTCCTTTTGTCACAATGTTTTCAAAAGTCATCTGCTGCAGCAGCTTTAAAATGCATATGTTTTAAGAAAAACAAAATAATTTGTGTTAACAAAATATTGACTTTACCCACTCATTGAATTGTACATTGATTGTTTCATTGAAAAACTTAATGTTGACTGTACGAACATTGTAGACATGCCCACATTTTCTCTCTTGTCAGTCTTTCGGATTACGTGAACATTGAAATCCGTTTCTTTGAATTTCTGAATTCTAATCACGACACACGTTCACATCATTTTTATCCACTCTAGATTATTCGTTTGTAATCCGACACCTTTGATTTTCAATTGCTCCATTTGCCACGATAATTTCAACTCTTTTCAATTATTATTTTCATTTATAGAGATTTTCTATGTTTTGCACTTGATGATTTTAAAGTCTGTCGGATTAAACATCATTGAAATCATTGTGTCAAAAGGAGAAACTTCTCATAATGAACAATATCTGCATTTGCCACAATAATTTCAACACTTTTCAATAATCATACAATCATTTATAGAGATATTTTATATTTTGTACTTCATAATTTCAGTTGTCTGCTGCAAATTTGTTTTATGTGGGAAATGGTTAAACCCTTATCATGACTTACAGATACAAACCAAAAACAGATTTCCTGTGTGTCAGCATTATTTGACAAAACATTATCATAACAGGGCGTGTGTTCAATACAAATAGTAGATTGTTTTTGGTACAAATTGTAATTTATCATAACCTCTTGTCCATTTATCTTTAGTATTATATGTCACTTTTCATGATCAGTTTAACTCTAATTCATCTATTCACTTAAAACACAGACCCTGCCAGGTTAAATATCATACATAAAACTTATATCTTCAAATACCGATATTAGCATTACTGACTACAGTCTTTTTTCTGATTTCTTTATGTGCAACGAAATATTGCGGCTTCTCTTTGATGCTTTGCGTCAAACATTCGTCTTGTTCTTATATGCTATGATATTCATTTTTTCAGCAATTAAGTCAGTTTTGGTATACTGAAGAAACTGCTACAAGATTTGCACAAGAAGCTTTGAGTATAGCTGGAGAAAATGGCAGGTAGTTGAAAATGTTTTTTACCATTTTTTCCTCAAAATCCTCAAAATTTCACATAAGATTTGGAAATGCAATGTTTCAACCCCAGCAAACAGAGCTCTAGATAAGAAGAGTATTTCACATCCCCAAATCCGTAAATGACCCTGAATGTTGTGGCTACTCAAAAGAATCGTCTCAGTTGGTTGAGTCATACGAGAGATATATCGTTGGGTAAACAAACAGTTTACTCCTCCTTATCTAGACCTCCTGTTAACCCTTTCCCTCATACAACAAATCTGCAGCAGACGACTTTGAACATATTTTGTCAAAAATAGAAAATCTCTATAATTAAATGGATAACCTATGACGAAAAGTGGAAAATATTGTGGCAAAAGGTGAAATTGCTTGTTTTGAGCAATTTCTTCTTTTGTCACTATGTTTTTAAAAAGCCGTCTGCTGCAGAGGCGTCAGAAAGCGTCTATATGAGGGAAAGGGATAAGTAACTAAAATTGAAAGGAATCCTCATAAAACATGTATTGTGAGCATGAAGTGCTCAAGGTGAGCATTTGCGATCACCTGGTGTCCCTACAATTCCCTAATGTGCACTCTTTAAGACAAGTTTTCATGCAAACTTCAGGAAATTCATTCGGTATGTGAGTCTTGGTGATATGAAGGCCTATTTAAATATGGGTCATGTTGGGACAAAGATTAAGCCAATGGGCCAAATATGTTTGTATTGAAGATATCTGGGCTAAATTTGAATTTAGGTCATGTTCTGTAAACAAACTAGGAACATTTGAGAAAAAATGTGGGAAAAAACACATAATACCTCGTTTAGATACTATAAATAAGTATATCTATATTGTCAATATGCTATATGATCGTAATGGTTTTTTTTGGAATCCCTCCCAGGACCGTGCTACTATAAGAAAGCATCCTCTCAATGACCTCACCAGAATTCCTTCAAATTTTTGGGATCCATGCAGAATTCTGGCAATTTCAATGGCAACGAAACGAAAACAACTTTAAAATTCTTCTTCTCCCAAACTGGTTGGCAGATTTTCAAATAGTTTTGTAGAAATGTTCCTTGGATGACCCTTATCAGATTCCTTCAAGCCATGTTGATTGGTCGAAAAACATGGCCGCCAGGGGGCGGGGCTATTTTGCCTTATATGGCTAAAATGAAAACTTAAAAAATCTTCTCCTGAAAGAGTCGGGCCGATTTTCAAATAATTTTGTAGAAATATTCCTAGGGTGATTCTTTCTAGCCAAGTTGATTTGGCGAAAACTATGGCCGCCAGGGGGCGGGGCTTATATGTCTTTTCCGAAAGTGTTAGAACAATTTTCAAATAATTTTGTAGAAATGTTCCTTGGGTGACCCTCTATCAGATTCCTCCAAGCTATGTTGATTGGTTGAAAAACATGGCCACTAGGGGGCGGGCTATTTTGCTTTATATGGCTATAGTGAAAACTTAAAAAATCTTCTCCTGAAAGAGTCGGGCCGATTTTCAAATAATTTTGTAGAAATGTTCCTAAGTTGACCCACTATCAGATGCCTTAAAGCCATTTTGATTGGTCTAAAAACATGGCTGCCACAGGGCCGGGCTTTTTTGCCTTATATGGCTTTAGTGATAACATAAAAAATCTTCTCCTGAAAGAGTCGGGCCGATTTTCAAATAATTTTGTAGAAATATTCCTAGGGTGACCCTCTATCAGATTCTTTCTAGCCAAGTTAATTTGGCGAAAACTATGGCCGCCAGGGGGCGGGGCTTATATGTCTAGAGTGAAAAAAAAAAATTCAGGTGAGCGATCCAGGGACATCACGGCCCTCTTCCTTTTAAAGTTGTCTGCTGCAGATTTGTTTTATGTTGGAAGGGTTCAATATTGCTTATGAACACTTTATCTTAAAGAGCCATTGTACTCAGGTGAGCATATGTTATAATGAGTGCTAAGAGAGATATATATCCTATAAGAAAGACATCTCCTTTTCTAGTCCTCTGTGATTGTTAAACTACCGCTTTTGTGTGACATAGCTCATATAATGTCAAATTGATCAGCAAATATATTTGGAAAAGTTTAGTCCAAGCCCTTAAACAGTTTCCCACATACAACAAATCTGCAGCAGACGACTTTGAAAACATTCATGCAAAAACATGGAAAATCTCTTTTAATGAATGTATAACTCTTGAAAAAAAAATTAAAAAGTTATGGCAAAAGGTGAAATTGCCCGTTTTGAGCAATTTCCCCTTTTTGTAACAATGTTTTCAAAAGTCAACTGCTGCAGATGCGTCAGAATGCGTCTACAAGTGGGAAAGGGTTAAACAGACTTCAGTGTAACATGTTTGTCAGTCAATTTTCATCCATTTTTAATTTCAGCATAGCATGTATAAGTTCACCTACAGCCTACAAAAAGCTTAGAGAATTGAAGCCTAAAACATGCACAGCGAAGTGTTTGGAATATGACGAACGTTTTAAGATCTACGGGGAAGATTTCTTGTTCTATGATTATAGAGAACCCCTTAATGTTCCGATGGACTGGAAACAAACTTTTGATGTGGTGCTGGTTGATCCACCATTTTTAAATGAAGAATGTTTGTGTAAAATGAGTATTACTTCCAAATTTTTGGCCAAGGATAAAATAATAATATGTACAGGTAGGTTAATCCTTTCTCTCCTTTAACCCTTTCCCTCATACGCCAATTCTGCAGCAGACGACTTTGAACATATTTTGTCAAATAATTGAATGGATAACTAAAAGTGGAAAACATTGTGACAAAAGGAGAAATTGCACGTTTTGTGCAACTTCTTCTTTTGTTACTATGTTTTCAAAAAGCCGTCTGCTGCAGAGGCGTCAGAAAGCGTCTATATGAGGGAAAGGGTTAACAAATCTACAGCAGAACGACATGTTGAAGTCAAAACATCAAGCTAAAAATTCGGAAGATCTAGATAAAGAAATTCTTAACCCTTTCCCACATACAAGAAATCTGCAGCAGACGACTTGGAACATATTTAGTCAAAATATGGAAATGTTTTCAAAGCCAATCTGCTAGAGATGTGCCAAAATATATCTGAAATTTGGAAAGGGTTGAAACATTGCTTTTGTTTAGATAAGGGACACTATTATTTACCCAATACATTTCCCTATCAATGAAATATAAATGTCGGCGTGTGTGTCAAATTCATTTGTCTCAATGAAACATTCTTTCTTGGATAATTTTTCTGTTTGGAAGCATTTTTAACCCTTTCCCGCATTTGAAAACATTGGGACAAAAGGAGAAATTGCTCAGCATGAGCAATTTCTCCTTTTGTCACAATGTTTTAAAAATCATCTGCTACAGAGGCGTCGGAAAAAGTATATACAATCAAACCTGTGTTAAAGACCACCTTTATATAGCAGTTCCCTGTGTAAGGCAACCACACTTTTAATTTCCCAATGACCTACATTTAAAGACCACCTGTGAACAAAGACCAGATTGTTCTATTCCCATGGGTGGTCTTTAACCCTTTCCTTCAAACGGCAATTCTGCAGCAGACGACTTTGAACGTATTTTGTCAACAAATAGAAAATCTCCATAATTGAATGGATAACCTATGACAAAAAGTGGAAAACATTGTGGCAAAAGGAGAAATTGCACGTTTTGTGTAATTTCTTCTTTTGTCACTATGTTTTCGAAAATCTGTCTGCTGTAGAGGCATCAGAAAGCGTCTATATGAGGGAAAGGGTTAAACACAGGTTGGACTGTATTTGGAAAAAGGGTTAATACAGCTTTGTTATTATTGTTACATTGTCAGGTGTTGTGATGGAGAAGAGTGCGTTAAAACTGTTGGGGGCCAAACCGTGTACCTACCTTCCCACTCATTCCAGTCAGCTACAGAACGAGTTTGGATGTTTCACCAACTATGACAGTATCATACTGAACAATACCTGACAGAGTTCCAGATAAGGAAGGGTATACAACTCTTCCCCCCACAATGTCTCTCTTAATTATCCGTCCAAACCCATACAGACGATTCTTTTGAGTGCCCACAACATGGGGTTAGAGGGTCAAACAAGGATTTTAGACCATGTGAAATGTCCCTTATTGAGAATTCTGTCTTGACAAGTCACTCGTTGTGATATTTGTTTTTTGTATACATAAATAAAGCATGCAAATTTCTCTTGTGTTTATTTTTAGTTCACCCGAGTCCATGAATAAAGCTTATCTATTCCGATCACTCTGTGTCAAATTTTCGTTCAAACATTACTTTTTAGCATCAAACTGCATCAAACGACATCTCCTTTTATACCACTGAGCCAATTTAAACCAAACTTCACAGGAATGTTGGTCCTCATTCAGAATTGTTCTAAGATATAAACTCTTTGAAGTATGTTAGAGGCTGGGACATCAGAAAGCGGCGAAAAAGTCTTTACTTAATCCTTTCTCTCATATAGACGCTTTCTGACGCCTCTGCAGCTGACGGATTTTTGAAAACATAGTGACAAAAGAAGAAATTGCTCAAAACGAGCAATTTCTCCTTTTGCCACAATGTTTTCCACTTTTAGTCATAGGTTATCCATTCAATTATAGAGATTTTCTATTTGTTGACAAAATATGTTCAGTTGTCTGGTTCAGAATTGTTGTATGAGGGAAAGGGTTAAACATTCTTCTCTACATGCTGATCTGATCGAATATTCATTCTTTCACAATTTTCTCTATTCAACAATAACTCTTTAATTATAGAAATGTCTTATATTCTTTGCCTTTATGTATTTAAAGTTGTCTGCTGCAGATTTGTTTGTATGTTGGAAAGGGTTATCATTGAAATAGAAATATGACATGTCTCCTATTTAATACCCAATAAAGAAATGTAATGTTTTGAAAATAAGTTGAACAAATCATGGAAAATGAGAAACTGGTCATTTTGATCAACCTCTACTATTTTGAGAATGTTTTCTAAAAAGTTGTTAATATAAAAAACTATAGAAAGAAATAACCATTTCCATGAAAGGGACATCATTTGATGCCTCTTGAGCAAATAACTTCGATAATGGTGGGAAAAAGAGAAATTGCTGAATTTCTCATAGTATATACTCAATCGAAATTTACATTCTTCTTTATAAATGACTATCAAAGGGTTCAACATTTGATACCACTTGAGCAAATAACTTTGAAGACATGGTGTGAAAATGAGAAATTGCTAAATTTCTTACAACATTTAATGATTACCAACTCAATCAAAATTAACTTTTCTCTCTTTAAATGTAACATTCTTCTCTGTATATGGTTATCAAAGCAGTCTTCTGCAATAGAAGACTTTGGACATATTTTGTCAAAAAATAGAAAATCTCTATATAGTTGATTGGATAACCTATGACTAAAAGTGGAAAACATTGTGGCATTTTGTCACAATGTTTTCAAAAGGCCGTCTGCTGCAGAGGCGTCAAAAAGCGTGGAAAGGGTTAATAGGTTAACAGTAAATATATGCATACATATTGTTTCTTGGAATTAATATATAGAATCAAAGGATTCCTCAATCAATATCAATATTTGGGATTTTTCTATGCTGGATAAATTTGGTTAAATTTCCAGGAAGCACAATTTAAGTGAGATTGTTTTTTCGCAATCAATTTAAAATAAATAAGTTAAAACCAAATAAATCAATATCAATTTTTAATTGATAATATTATAGTATTGCACAAATCACTGTCACATCAACAACGAGAATTGTTTATGTTTTACCCAGACTTATTTGATCACATGCATTCTAAACAATTCACAAATTGAAAAACAATTTTTGTCAGACTTTTGACACCAGTGCAGCAGATAACTCTTGAAGGTCTCCAAATCTGTAAAACTCAATCCTGTGATAATAATTTATGCGCAAATACATGTATCTGATTGGTCAAAAGGAAGTTCATCCAAGAAATTGACCAATTAACCCATCAGAAGCCTTGTTTGGAACATAATAGAGAGTTAATTTCTAAATACAGAATACATTGCCGTAGTTTTTAGCTCTACTGGCCAAAGGCCAGAAGGGCTTATGTCGTGGCGATTTGTCCGTCGTCCGTGCGTGCGTGCGTCTGTGCGTCCGTCCGTAAACAATTTCTTGTTAACACGATACAGTCTTCACTTTTGATTGTATCTCAACCAAACTTATACAGTAGTTAGATATCCATAAGAGCTCGGTTCCTTTCGAAAACCAGCCAGATCCGCCCATGCATGACTGGATTATGGCCTTTGAAATGGTCAAAATTGCTATAAAAGAGCTTGTTAACACGATACAGTCTTCACTTTTGATTGTATCTCAACCAAACTTATACAGTAGTTAGATATCCATGAGAGCTCGGTTCCTTTCGAAAACCAGCCAGATCCGCCCATGCATGACTGGATTATGGCCCTTGAAATGGTCAAAATTGCTATAAAAGAGCTTGTTAACACGATACAGTCTTCACTTTTGATTGTATCTCAACCAAACTTATACAGTAGTTAGATATCCATGAGAGCTCAGTTCCTTTCATAAACCAGCCAGATCCGCCCATGCAAGACTGGATTATGGCCCTTGAAATTGTCCAAATTGCTATAATTGAGCATGTGAACACAATAGAGGCTTATTTACTATCTGATCTTCACCAAACTTAGATAGAAGTTAAATATTGATGAGAGCTTGGTTCCTTTTGAAAATCAGCCAGATCCGCCCATGCAAGACTGGATTATGGCCCATGAAATTGTAAAAATTGCTATAACACAGCTTGTGAACACAAAAGAGCCTCCATTTACTAACCGATCTTCACCATACATACATGCTCTGGATTGAAAATGACCAAAGAACCATACCAGTAGAGCATAGGCCCTCATGGGCCTCTTGTTTAGTTTAGGAGACTGGTCTATACCCTAGATTCTCTTATTATTTCACAAAACCCAATATTTAGTGTACTACAAAAATTTTCTCAAGGAGAAGATTATTTTGAATACCCACAACATAAGCCTTGAGTGTCAATTAAGGATTTAGAATATGAAAAATTCACAAAAGAAAATAGAAATGGCTCATAATGACTGAAGATTGCAATAAATTTGCAGAGGTCTAATTTTCGCTTCATTTCACAATTTCAAGCCTTTGCATAATAATCACTGACTGTCTAGCATTATGTTTGTCATTTCTAGAGACTACAAGGTAGAACAAACATTTAAGTATTCGTATTTTGTACTACTCTAAATTTCCAACCATATGTAGATCTATTACTTTTCAATATCGCACATAAAAATTGTAAATGGGACTCTTTCAGCTTCAATTTACTCTTCAACCGACAAATAAATAACTAAACATGGTAAGCGATATTGATCGTACCACATACAGATGCCTCTGCAGCAGTCCACTTTAGAAACAAAATTGACAAATGGGAAAATTGCTCATAATGAGCAAATTTCACCTTTAGCCACAATGTTTTAAACCCTATTTAATAGTTTATTAATTAATATGCAAGATGGAGTGGGTTAACAATGTTTTTGCCACTGATCAAGGTTCCACCAACGAAATTTCAATATCTCCTGGAGACTGATCTGGGTACACATGCACCTGTTTAGCAACACTACTATAGTACACTTGTCCTTGGTCAAACTCAACGTGACTCAGGGGAATGGCCTTATCTGATTCTGTCTCTGAACTCTCTTCATCCGTACTGTCCAAATTCTCCTCTTCATTTTCTAATTTAGACTTTTTGTTCCAAATATCTGAAGAAAAATATTTGTCTATTATTTGTCAAAAAGGCATAGACTTTATATAAATATACATGGAACGAAACCTTTCTCACAAATCTACATAAATTTAACTTGGACTCGGTAATACAGTGTATAACTATGATGCATACTTTCCACAAAGAAACCTACAATCCACATAATTTGCTATTTAATTATATGAACTCCATCTTCGTGCTCGGATAAATATGAAAGGTGATGATACTGTTGGTCGGAAACGCCAGAATAAGGGTCAATAGACACCCGTCCTGTTACACAAAAACCAAAGTCAACAAATGAGCTTCACACCAAGAAGAAGGATCATAAGAACCATCATTGATTTGGATCACCATTGCCTTGATCCATGGTCTGGTCTGAACTTTCCTTTTACCAAAAAAGTTATACGTTTATTTAAAGGGATTTTCTGTGTTTCTGCTTAGATGTTTTCATAGTCGTCTGCTGCAGATTTGTTGTATGTGGGGAAAGGGTTTAGCTATGCTGCAAGAAGTCAAATATTATTAAATTTTGGAAGGCAACTTCTGTCTTGCACATCCATGTTGAGCAGGGTCTTCAGAGATTGCAAATACCTTATGGTTGGTTATTCCTGGAGTGCAGCTTAAACAAACTTGCAGCAGATGACTTATTGCAAATCTCTACAAATTTAAGAATATTTATTATAAAAAGATGAAAAGAGAAATTGTTATTATGAGCAACTTCTCCTTTTTGCCTCAATGTTTTCAAAAGTTGTCTTCCACAGAGGCATCAGAAACGGCTGTATGTGGGAAAGGGATCATTAGGCTCAACCCTCATACCTTTTTCTGCCATGACTCCATTGTACTTGAAAATCTTAACTTTCGGTAGGTGAACGTAACCAGCTACTAGGGGTAGCACTTCTACTGTCGTTGTAAACCCGCCTTTAGTTATGGAAAACACACCTGTGAATGGAAATACAGTGTTTCACAATTGTTGTACATAGGAAGTTTTACCCTTTCCCACAAACAACACATCTGCAGCAGAAGACTTTGATAACATTTAGGCAAATATTGGAAGTCTTTCTTTAAATGAAACTTTATTTATTGAAGAGAGTTGAAAACATTGTGGCAAAAGGAGAAATTGCTCGTTTTGAGCAATTTCTTCGCTTGTCACAATGTTTTAGTTTAAACTTATTTATTTTACATCGATTGCGAAACAAGCTTTAAGCTTATATTAATCACGCTTGATGTCTGCTTCCTGGATACTTAACCAGTACTTGCGCCGTGTGTAGAAAAATCCCAAAGGCAGAACCTGCTCATCACGGGATTCAAACCCAGGACCTTTGGTACAAGAGGCCGACGCTCTTACTCTGTACGAATGTTTTCAAAGGTAGTCTACTACTGAGGCGTCAAAAAGCATCTGTATGTGGGAAAGGGTAACCCTTATGGTAATATTTGATGAAAAGAATACATTTATTATATGAATTACAAAGTTCTTTATTTGTTATTACTATGTAAGTAATTACTTGGGAAAAAAGAATGGAAGTACAATCTTAACCCTTTTCCTCATATAGTGGCAATTTGATCAATCTGCAGAAAATGACTGTTGGTTACATTGTGGCAAATTTTTGGAGAGATTTTCCAAATTTTTGCCAATGATGTTTTCATTCATCTGCTTCAGATTTGTTGTACATAGGAAGTTTAATCTTTATGGTAATATTTTATGAAAATAATACATTTTTTATATGATCTACAAAGTGCTATATGTGTAATTACTAGGTATGTAATGACTGGAATGAAATCAAAATGGAAACACGCCTGGGAATGGAAATACAATCTTTACCCTATTCCTCATATAGAGGCAATTTGATCAATCTGCGGAAGACGACTATTTGCAAAAAATATATTTTCAGTAACAGCGACATATTTGTTGTACGTAGGAAGGGATTAATCCTTATGGTAATATTTGATGAATAGAATACATTGCTGTAAGAATACCAAAGTGCTTTATTTGTTTTAATTAGGTATGTAATGACTGGGAAAAAAGAAACGTATACCCAACCACATTCCTTAACTTTTTCCCAAATACAACAATTCTGCAGCAGACGACATTTGAAACAAAATGACAAACACATGAAAAATCTCCATAAACGAAAGTTTAATTATTAAATAGAGTTGAAAACAGTGTGGCAAAAGGAGAAATTGCTCGTTTGCAGCAATTTCTTATTATGCCATAATGTTTTCATAAGTCGTCTGCTGCAGATGCATCCAAATCCATCTATATGTGGGAAAGGGTCAACCTTTTCCCAAATACAACTTTGACAAGAGCACCAACTGTCACAAAATATGCCCATCCTGTTTTTTTGAGACAAAGTATAGTGATAATTGGTTATACGTCAGGCTTTAGAGAATGGACACTGTTAATACAGTTTGGAGTGACTTAAGATAAGATGAGGTAATTTCTATAATTAAAGGGCAATAACTCTCGAGTGACTACAGTGATATGGTTGGTTATCAACCTTGTCTGAGATATTATGTCAATACACATTTTGACCAAACTTGGTGGTGATTGGACAAAGGCTTCTTAAGTTATTGGGCTGACAAGACCAATTTTAGGTAATTTCTATAATTAAAGGATGATAACTCTAGTGACTAGAGCAATATGGCTAGTTATTGAACTTGTCCAAGAGATTATGCCAATACACATTCTGACCATTTGGTGATGATTGGACAAAGGCTTCTAAAGTTATTCAGCTGACAACATACTGGACACCGCCTGACCGTGATCAGGATTAAAAAACTAACAACCAACTTTTGATTCATTCAAGTCTTTGACTATACCTGTAGATTTGCCATGGCAACTCCAGTTGGTGTGACCTTGCACTTCATAGAGATATTCCTGGTCTGGGAGAGGTTTGATATCAGGCATCTGAAGCACCTGGAGTTTCAAACTTGCCATGTTTCCAACCTTGCATGTCTTCTCATCATTGTTTGGATTAACGTCAGTTCTGACTGTAAACATGGTCTGAAATTAAAACAAAAATAAGACGAGTCAAGTTTGATTTTTTTTTTTTTTTTTTGGGGGGGGGGGGGGGGTCAACACTTATAAACAAGAAGATTTTTTAAGATTTGGCAATTTTCCCCTTTTCTGATGCTGCAACAGCCAAAGTTCTACTTGGAATTAAATTCTTTGAACAACTTTGAAGGGGGACCCTCCTGAGGACCATTCCTGTGAAGTTATTTTGAAATCTGTCCATTGGTTTAGTAGAAGAAGTCATTTGTAGGAAATTGTTAACAGACGGATGGACAGACGACGACGACGGACGACGGACATTCAGTGATCACAAAAGCTCACCTTGCACTTTGTGCATAGGTGAGCTAAAAACAAACCAAGCATTTGTTACTCAACTAATCTGGCCGTCTCCACCATTATAATATTTTTAAATCTCTACTAAATAATAAAATTTGTTAATTTACATTACGTTTATGTATAGAACAGCTCTTGCTAAATTTCGTTGCTCAAATCACAAATTCACCATTGAGTAACATTGATCGTGAACAAAGAATATGCATGTATCGCTTTCAAAAGTTAAAGAAAAGCACTGTTGAATGTGAATTTCATGTATTATTTCATTGCCAAAAATGTATTTCTATTCAACTGGTATACAGGCGACGCCAACATTGCTTAAAATAGACAGTCCTGATGTAATAAAGAAACAATCATATTTCATATATATGTTAATCCTTTCCCACATACAACAAATATGCAGCAGACAATTTTGAAATCACATAGGTAAAATATGGCAGACCTCTTTAAATGAAAGTTTTATTATAGAAAAGAGTTGAAAACATTGTGACAAAGGGAGAAATTACTCGTTTTGAGTAATTTCTCCTTTTATTAGAAAGCGTCTGTATGTGGGAAAGGGTAAAAGAACAAGAGGCCCTCTACTGGTATGGTTCTTTGGTCATTTTCAATCCAGAGCATGTATGAAGATCGGATAGTAAATGGAGGCTCTTTTGTGTTCACAAGCTGTATTATAGTAATTTTTACAATTTCATGGGCCATAATCCAGTCTTGCATGGGCGGATCTAGCTGGTTTTCAAAAGGAACCAAGCTCTCATCAATATTTAACTACTATCTAAGTTTGGTGAAGATCAGATAGTAAATGGAGCCTCTATTGTGTTCACATGCTCAATTATAGCAATTTGGACAATTTCAAGGGCCATAATCCAGTCTTGCATGGGCGGATCTGGCTGGTTTACGAAAGGAACCGAGCTCTCATGGATATCTAACTACTGTATAAGTTTGGTTGAGATACAATCAAACGTGAAGACTGTATCGTGTTAACAAGCTCTTTTATAGCAATTTTGACCATTTCAAGGGCCATAATCCAGTCATGCATGGGCGGATCTAGCTGGTTTTCGAAAGGAACCAAGCTCTCATAGATATCTAACTACTGTATAAGTTTGGTTGAGATACAATCAAAAGTGAAGACTGTATCGTGTTAACAAGTTCTTTTATAGAAATTTTGACCATTTCAAGGGCCATAATCCAGTCATGCATGGGCGGATCTGGCTGGTTTTCGAAAGGAACCGAGCTCTCATGGATATCTAACTACTGTATAAGTTTGGTTGAGATACAATCAAACGTGAAGACTGTATCGTGTTAACAAGCTCTTTTATAGCAATTTTGACCATTTCAAGGGCCATAATCCAGTCATGCATGGGCGGATCTGGCTGGTTTTCGAAAGGAACCGAGCTCTCATGAATATCTAACTACTGTATAAGTTTGGTTGAGATACAATCAAAAGTGAAGACTGTATCGTGTTAACAAGAAATTGTTTACGGACGGACGGACGCACGCACGCACGACGGACAAATCGCCACGACATAAGCCCTTCTGGCCTTTGGCCAGTAGAGCTAAAAATTGATAAGGACATCATTCTCAGTTCTGTACTACAGGCCAGTGGCCTAAATACTTTCAATAAATATTTGTCATTGCCATACAACTAACCCTTTAATAGGACAAACAATGACTTACTGAGAAATCACTGATAGATAAGCTGTATGTTACTTCTGATTCTGTATTATCTATTGGGGAAGGAATGCTTGAGTAACCCATGGTGAAAAGTGCGTCCAGTTGTGTTAGCTCAGTTATGTTGGATTTAACTTGCCACACAATGGATGCTGTTTGTTCTTCATTCACTTTCTACAAGTATAAAATATCATATATAGGGAATATTAGGTTGCACTAGCGATACAGGTTTTAGCATTGTACTACCAGAGGCGTGGATGATTTATATCTCGCGAGATCTAAGGTTGAGAGACATGTCAAACAGAATCAAACATATTTTAAAATCACTGTGGCAAAAGGAGAAATTGCTCATGAAGAGCAAATTCTTCTTTTGCGATAATGTTTTCAATAGATTAAAGAATTACTTCTTTTTTATAGAGATTTTCTATAATTCTGTATAAATTTGTTGTTTGTGGGAAAAAGGTTAACCATTGCATCAAAAAGAGAAATTGTTCATGATGATCAATTTAATATTTTACCTCAATGCTTTTTACTCCGTTAATAAAACAACTACATACATGTATTATTTAGACTAAGTACTTTTTGCATCAGATCTTTTTCAATCAGATGACTTCAAAAATATCACATCAACTCAATGGTTCAAACCATTTCAAACGTTGTACCAGCGAGAAATCCTACCAGTTTATGATTAGCTTTGTTCAACATCACTAGTTCTACATCCTTTGTGTTTGTAGGTTCAAGTGTCCAATGTTGGAGCTGAAACTCGGTCCTGCACAAACCAGTTACTATTATCTGTATGTACTTCCTGGAATAACACAGAAAGAACAATAAACTGAAACTTAAAACAATATTTATTATTTGTCTTAAGCCTTTCTTAACGCTTTATGACGCCTCTGTAGCAGACAACTCTTGAAAACTTCTATGTTTTTGTCTAGATGTTTCTACATTCATCTGCTGCAGATTTGTTGTATGTGGGAAAGGGTTAAGAAACAACTTTGACTCTAATCATTGGTTATTGGCAGACACATGATTGTGTTTTTTTGAAAACTCCTTTTTAAACAGGCAAGAACCTAGTCAGTGTTGTCTAAAAACTTTGATCAATGTATGCAAAATTCTTTGTCTGATATGATAGTTATAGTACATATAGAACGGAACACATTGTTGAAAATTATAATTTTTGGTTTTTGGCGGACACATGTGTTCCTTTGAAAAAAATAATATAAACTAGACAGTGTATTCTAAAAGTCTGATTAATGTCCACATTGGTCTCTAAATTCTTTGCAGGATATGATATTTTTAGTAGATACAGAACAGAAAACGTTGTTGAAAATGATAAATTGTTCATTATAAACATATTTTTTCCAACAATGGTTTCACATGTTGTCAGATGTAAACGTATACATATCATCTCTATCATATAAATGGAAAAGGTTAACCCTTTCCCCACATACAACAAATATGCAGTAGATGACTTAAATATCTAGGGCAAAAAAATGGAGAATCTTTCTAAATCAAAGTATAATCATTGAATAGATATGAAAACATTGTGACAAAAGACAAACTGCTCATTCATTATGAACATGACTGTTATCCTTTTTCAAAAGCATTCTGTTACAAATGCATCAAATAATTTCAACTAGAAATATCACTGATGGTGATGAATACCCCCAGCTGGTGCCTGACAATATACATATGTATGAGAAATTTAAGGGGCCATAACTCATTTAAAAATAATTCCAGTGCAACACGCCGACAATATGCACAACTAGGCTTGGTATCAATCATTCTTGGGAAGATATATTGAATTCTGACCAAGGGTTGCTGAGAAATAGTGTTCACAAGAAATGTCTACAGACCAACGGACCGACCGACAAGCGTGACTCCTATATAGCTCCCATATACTATGTATCTGGGGGTATAATAATTGTGCTTTAATTGATGGTTTAGTATTAGATGCGTTACAAAGCCATCTGCAGAATATTTTGTGGGAAAGAGTTACAGAAGTTTACACCATTAAATCATGCTTACATATCCCTAGCAGTAAGTAGTTTATGGCTGATAGTAAATGAGTTTTGAAAGTCCAGTTCACTCATCAAAGGTCGCGGAAGCCAGGAGCAGTCAAAAGCCACCTGAAAGTATATGGTATACAATGTGTAGGATGCAAAGTCTATAACTGTTTACTATTTACGCTATTGTACATGTATGTCAATGACTCTGTCAGATATTGGAGAAAGTAAAATACCAAGTAACACAGCAAGTCAATTGGCATCTACTTACTTTTTTAAAGCCATGTATGTATATACAATATATGCATAGAATAACAAACTTCATTTCTATATCCAATACATCTTCTGGTTATGTTTTCAACTCTTGTCATGATGTTCTTACCACAGTGATAATCTTTTTCATTGACCTTTCCAATGTGCAGACGCATTTTGACATCCCTGCAGCAGACGACTTTTGAAAACATTGTGACAACAATTAAACGTTCCTTTATAGAGATTTTCCATATTTTGATGTTTATGTTTTTAAAGTCTTCTGCTGCAAATTTGTGATATGTGGCAAAGGGTTAAATTTTTATGATCATTGAAATCCAAAGAACAACTATGTCAAATTTGACAATGTTGTATATCAAATGCAATCCATTTATACCAGAATGGATGACACAAGTCAAATAATATATTTTATTTAAACCCCTTCCTAGATACAAAAAGCTGCAGCAGACAACTTTGAAAATATCAAGACATAGAATTCTTGATAAATGAAAATATAATTATTGAATTGAAAACAATGACACAAAAGGAGAAATTGTTTATTATAACAAGAGCTGTCCATAATACAGCATGCTTGACTATTTGCCATTTGATTCTATAGTAGAGAGTGGTTAATGTGCATGATAGTATACCTTGCATGCCAAACTTTAACCAAGTTGTCAAAGTCAAACAAGGACCATAATTTGTACTGAATTCATACAAGAGTTATCTAACTTAACTGTCTGACACCCCTGAAGACATGAATGTCCTGCAAGCTCATTTGATGAAGTCCAATAAGTGTGTCAAGTTTCAAAGCAATAGCATCTATGGTTTGTGAGAAAAAGCCTTGCATGCAAAATTAAACCAAAATTTCTAAGTCCAAAAAGGGGCATATTTTGGCAAAATCTGATATAGACTTTTGGGACTTGTCCTGCAAGGTCATTTGATGATAATTTGTTCTTACTTCATTCAAGAGTTATGTAACTTGACTTTCTGACACCCCTGAAGACATGAATGAAGTTTCAAGTCAATATCATAAGTGGTTACTGAGATATGTCCATGATAGTATCTTGCATGTAAAACTTTAACCAACATTTCTAAGTCCAAAAAGAGGAATAATTGTGTCAAAATGTGAAATAGAGTTATCGGACTTGTCCTGCAAGGTCATTTGATGATGTATAATAAGTGTGTGAAGTTTCAAAGTAATAGCAGCTGTGGTTTGTAAGAAAAAGTCTTGCAAGCAAAACTTTACCAACATTTCTAAGTCCAAAAAGGGACATATTTTGGCAAAATCTGATATAGACTTTTGGGACTTGTCCTGCAAGGTCATTTGATGATGTCCAATGTGTGTGAAGTTTCAAAGCAACAGCATCTGTGGTTTGATGAGAAAAAGCCTCGCATGCAAAACTTAAACCAACATTTCTATGTCCAAAAAGGGGCATAATTGTGTCAAAATCTGATGTAGAGTTTTGGGACTTGTTCTGCAAGGTCATTTGATGATGTCCAATAAGTGTGTGAAGTTTCAAAGCAATAGCATCTGTGTTTTTTGAGAAAAAGCCATGCATGCAAAACTTAAACCAAAGTTGCAACGCCAACGCACAAGTGACTGTAATAGCTCTCCATATTCTTCAAATAGTCGAGTTAAAAACTTACTCCTTTCAACACTAGTTTTTCAAAAGTTGCCTCAAGCAGATGTATCAGAATGTGTTTGCCTGTAGAAAAGGGTTAATAACTTTTCTTCTTCCATGAATCTTCAAGTTAACAAACATATCAAATAAAACATTGGATACCTTAACAGGGATATTCCTTCCACCGCACACATTTGGTTTTTGAAACAATTTCATAGTCCACGTCGTAGAACCTCCTCTTTCCACACCATCAACATTAACTATGTTATCAAGGTAATCTGTAGAAACTTCAAGGTCATTTGAAGGCATGACCTTGACCTTGCTACATTGTAAAATTGGGGTACTCCCAGCATGCAACTCGACTGTGACATCATGATGTACACCACAGGTTAGTTTGTCTGAAGTTTAAATACATTAATTTTTGACAAAATCAAAAACCATTACTTACATTTACATAAATAAACAATAAGTTCAATTGAAAAGAAATATCAAAATTAACTTTGAAATTAAATAAGACTAACATTTCTTGGGAATGAGAAATCCCTTTCCAACATAGGACAAATATGCAGCAGACAACTTGGATATCTTGACCAAAAATATGGCAAATCTCTACAAAAAAAAAGCATTCATTAGATAGAGTTGCAAACAGTGTGGCGAATAGAGAATTTGCTCATCATAAGTAATTTTTCTATTTGTCAAAATCTTTTCATAAGTTTTTTGCAGCAAATGCATCTAAACGGGTCTGCAAGTGGCTAAGGGTTTAGGGTCAAATAAGAATTTAATAAATTAAAATGAAATATGTAGCTTCACTTATGCTCTGATCTACTACAAAAGTCTCGGGTGATTTTGTTTTAACCTTTTCCCCCATATAGACGCTTTATGAAAACATGGCGTCAAAAGAAGAAATTGATCAAAACAAGCGATTTTTTGACTTGCCACAATGTTTTCATCTCTTTTCAGTAAGTATACCTACACTTATAGAGCTTTTCCATGCTTTTCCCAAGATAATTCCAAATTCGTCTGCTGCAGATTTGTTGTATGTGGGAAAGGGTTAATCTTTATCATTTGACAAAATGTGGAGTCTTTATGTAGACTAGGGTCCAATGCCACCAACTGTATTTAGCATTAAGTAATACTTAAACAATTTTTCCCACATACAACAATTCTGCAGCAGAAATCTCTATAATTGAATGGATAACCTATGACAAAAAGTGGAAAACATTGTGGCAAATGGAGAAATTGCTCATTTTGAGCAATTTCTTCTTTTGTTACTTTGTTTTCAAAAAGCTGTCTGCTGCAGAGGCGTCAGAAAGCGTCTATATAAGGAAAAGGGTTAAAGGCGTATATCATCATTTTTGTCTCCCTTATAAAAAATTCCTAAATATTTCTTAACCACCTGAAGACGCTTTCTGATGCCTATGCAATAGACAGCTTTTTGAAAACATGGCAACAAAAGAAGAAATTGCTCAAAACCAGCAATTTCTCCTTTATCCACAATGTTTTCATCTCTTTTCAGCAATTATACCTACATTTATAGAGCTTTCCCCAAAATAATTTCAAAGTTGTCTGGGAAAATGTTTATCTTTATCATTTGACAAAATGTTGAGTCTTTATGAAGACTAGGGTCCATCTCCACCAACCTTACTTAAAGCCAATTTGTTTTGGATTTTTCGCCACAAATGGCCGGTTTTAAGAACAACATGGCTGACTTTGATACAAATGTTTTTATCTTTTAATTTTCTGGTCATAATTACATAATAAAACGAGTAAATAAAGTATTTATATGTTTAAAAATCCAAATATATTCTTATTATCATTATCAGACAATGTCTGAACCCAGTCTAGTGCATTTCCACATGTTAGGGCTAATTTAAGCAGTTCAGTCGCTATTCTCTCTCTTCCAAGTGACCATGTATTCGGATACATCAAACCTCTCAAACCACATTCGAGGGCGGTTTGATCGGTTTAAGAAAACAGTTTTAAGTTTGTGTAAACAAATGGAAAAACTGGTTTTAGTTTTAAAACTGGTTTGATTAACAAATGGATGGTTTACGAAACTAGTTTTAAACCGAAACTAGTTTATGCGCAACAAACGGGCCCTTAGCTTTAAGTTATACCGATACTTAATAATTTAAAGGCATATTTCATCATTTTTGGCTCCATTATAAAAATGTCTAAAGATTTCATTTCTTAACAAGTATTGTTAATAAGCAAGGTAACTTTTTATGTAAACTTAGTCATTTATTTAAATACAGTCCACCATTCATGTTTTGCAAAATATTACGGAAACAAAAAGGATGAAATATGCTTTAGGTATTTACGGATTACTTAATGCTTAGTACGGTTGGTGGAATTGGACCTAGGACTTACCGGGAGTTATTTCAATATACTGTTCATGACTATTAACTGTGACTCTGAGATCTGAAGCGAGTTCTTTGATGAATTCCAACTGGCCCACCTTGACCCATGCTTGTCCTGGCTTATAATAGCCTGCAGTGAGAGACTGAAACAGATGCATAGCAATAATATTGGTTTCTAACTTTCTACCAAATAAACAACAAGAGTGCAGCAAGTGAACCCCAATGCATCTGCTTTTTTGTAAGTCAAAAAAGGGGCATTACTGAATGATTATTTAATCCAGAATTATGAGACTTGGTATAGACACGCGTATTGTTCCTAGCATCATGTGTACCAAGTTTCATTTGAAAATGTTGAATTGTCTTTGGGTTATCAAATTATGAGCTGAGGTTAAAGTTTTGTGATGACGGCAAGGGTATCACAATATCCCGACTTCATTTCAATAAAAAACAGACAAGCTAAAAATGAGTCAGATCACATAAAATAGGGTTTACAACAACTGCTTCCTGACGCCTCAGCAGCAGAAACTTCTGAAAACATTGAGATCAATAAATGCTTTGTGGCTCAATGTTTTCAAAAGTCATCTGCTGCAGAGGCATCAAAATATGTGCATACAAATTTATATGGAAAAGGTTTAACTGTTTCCCTCATACGACAATTCTGCAGCAGACGACTTAAACATATTTTGTCAAAAAATAGAAAATCTCTATAATTGAATGGATAACCTATGACTAAAAGTGGAAAAGTGTTTTCAAAAAGCTGTATGCTGCAAAGGCGTCAGAAAGCGTCTATATGAGGGAAAGGGTTAAATCAAGATGATGAATGTTAAAAGCATGTGAGAGACCTTTGTGGCACTTGTTTTTCTCTTAACCCTTTCCCTCATACATCAATTCTGCAGCAGACGACTTTGAACATATTTTGTCAAAAAATAGAAAATCTCTATAATTGAATGGATAACCTATGACCAAAAGTGGAAAACAATGTGGCAAAAGAAGAAATTGCTCATTTTGAGTAATTTCTTCTTTTGTCACTTGGTTTTCAAAAAGCTGTCTGCTGCAGAGGCATCAGAAAGCGTCTATATGAAGGAAAGGGTTAAGTGCCCCAAAGGGTTAACCTTTTACACAAGGTTTTTAACTCATGTCAATGATTAAACTTTACCATATGGAGATTTTCCCTAATCGTGCTCAGGTGTTTTCGAAGTCATTTGCAGCAGAGGCATCATAATGAGTCTATATGTGGGAAAGGGTTAAACTAACCCAGAACTAATTACAGGATCTAAAAAAGTGAACCCTTCCCACATGCATTTTGATGTATTTGCAGCAGACAACTTTCACCACATTGTTTTCAATAAATATACATACATTTACAGATATTTTCATTGTCTTTGCCTAGATGTTTTCTAATTTGTCTGCTGTAGATTTGTTGTATGTAGTAAAGGATGGGATAACTAACAGAATATAACGGTTATAAACAGAAATAGAGATATACCTCACAATCCAGTATCACTTTGTTCTCTCCCGATACCAAAATAACGTTAGACACTAAAACACATTGTGACATCATATCTTTGACAATCTTTTCATCTATCGTAGATATAATCCCTCCCGAACTGTCGTTACGTTTCAAAACCTCGTGAGAGTTGACACATGTGATTCCAGAGGCTTCATTTCCTTCATTATGTACACGTAAATTGATCATAACTTGGTCTCTCGCGCAATTTGAGTTGTCTGATGACAAGTTCATGACTCTTTTATTATCTAGACTGTTATTACTAGTTTGCCTTGACAAAGGCGTTTTTATATGTTCTAGTCTTGGATTTGTAATCTCTGCCATTACACAGCCAGTTAAGGTCATTGACACAGAGTCACATGGTATATCACAGAGGGCGTTGTTGACTATTGTCATAGTGATCTGGAATGGCTGTTCCACGGTGACTTCACTCTCACTGAAACTTATTGCTTCTATCTTGAATAGGGGGGAAGCTTTTAGCGGCAAATAACTCTCTACAATATTCAAAATGAAAGCTAAAATGTCATTATTATATAATATGATTATAGGTGGTACCTATTTCGGGTTAACATTTATTAACTTTTGTAATCGGTAAATAATTCTTCGTGATCGGCAGTTAGCCCTTAGCTTGCAGTACTATCAGTGCTTTGATTATAAGTTATTTACGAGTCCTATCGTCCTAATAAAAAACCCTTAAAATCATCATCTGGTTAAGCATATATTTAACTTTAAAATATGTCCAATATATTTAATCCATGAAATAATGATGACAGGTACAAAAATAATCGACTTGCTCTTCATAGTAGAATACTTCCAATAAGAAAACTTAATTAATTCCTTTTGAGTCAAACTATCCTTTCCTATAATTTCTGTTGTTTTCCTCTTTTTTTGCTTTTGGGTATTTATTCATCATACAATTAAAACTAGAGATTGCTTTTTTGAAAAAGCGCTTGTCTACCCATTTTTGTGGACGTAGGGGAGGAAAATAAATGATTGAGGTGAATTTTGTAGTTCACCTAGTGACCTGAAAATCAATAGGGGTCATTTGCTGGTGGTGACCAACCTTCACACCAAGTATGAGCGTTCTTGAGTTATTGAGTAAAAAACGTTTTTCAGCTGAAGGTTACCGTGACCTTGACCTTGTGACCTCAAAATCAAACAAAATCAATAAGGTTCATCTACTGGTTAGGACCAACCTGCACACCAGGTATGAAGTTCCGCGACATAAGCATTCTTTAGTTATTGAGGAGAAACCATGTTTCAGCTGAAGGTTGCCTTGACCTTGACCTTTGACAAAATGACCTCAAATCAAAAGGGGTCATCTGCTGGTGGTGACCAACCTGCACACCAAGTATTGTCACTGTTACCTTTCAGCTCAAGGTCACTGTGACCTCGACTTTAGACGTACTGACTTCAAAATCAATAGGGGTCTTCTACTGGGCATGGCCAACCTGCTTACTAAGTATGGAGTTCCTCGGCCCAAGCGTTCTTCAGTTATTGAGCGGAAACCATTTTTTACCTCACAAGGTCACCATGACCTTGACCTTTGACCTTCTAACATCAAAATCAAAAGGGGTCATCTACTGGTCATGACCAACCTGCAATACTAAGTATGAAGTTCCTACGCCCAAGCGTTCTTCAGTTATTGAGCGGAAACAAGTGTGACGGATGTGACCTTGACCACTGTGACCTTGACACCTCAAAATCAATAGGGGTCATTTGCTTTGGTAACAAACCTGCACACCAAGTATGAAGTTCCTGGGCCCAAGCAAAAACAATTTTTCAGCTCATTGTCACTGTGACCTTTCAGCTCAAGGTCACTGTGACCTTGACTTTAGACGTAGACCTCAAAATAGGGGTATGCTACTGGGCATGGCCAACCTGCATACCAAGTATGGAGTTCCTCAGCCCAATCATTCTTCAGTTATTGAGAGGAAACTATCTTTTACCTCACAAGGTCACCATGACCTTGACCTTTGACCTTCTGACATCAAAATCAATAGTGGTCAGCTACTGGTCATGACCAACATCCATATCAAGTATGAAGTTCCTACACCCTAGTGTTCTTCAGTTATTGAGCGGAAACAAGTGTGACAGACGGAAGGACGGAAGGACAGAAGGACGGAACAGGCAAAAACAATATGTCACCCCCATGTATGGGGGAGACATAATAATACAATGACGTCACCATTATAGAAATTAGGATTTGTTACATCCCGTAAGTACGGCAGCTCAAAGGGACACACACTATTTTTTTTTTATCTCGTGCGCACAACATAGTATCTCTAAAAAAATTATCTTGTGCGAACGAGATAAGTATTAACATATTTTTGCCTACATATACCGTATATCCGCGGCCATAAGTCGACTTCGGCCATAAGTTGAGGGTCCATTTTGACCCCAATTTCGGTGGTTTTGAGGTTACTCCAAGCCATAAGTCGGGGGGTCGACTTTTTAAAAATTTCGGCAAAAAATTCAAAAAAACATGGTTCTCGATGTAAAACTGGATAATGATACATTAAGATAATAATGCACAAACCTGATTTTATAAATCCAAATAAGCCAAACAAACTAACTAGTCCAAATTTCTTAATATTTGTTTTTATCTATACAAAAATAAAAGCGCGAAACTCGAACAAAGGGTTTTGTCGATGTCAGTGTTTAGCTACCATGCATTCAACCCTTAGACACATTTGTCCAATTTCAAACATGAAAATTAATCCTTTCAATGTTTTCAAAAAATGATTAGTTAAAAAGTAAAACAAACACAGGAGTTTGAGTTATTGCATTGACAAAGTTTATTAAAAGTGTGTGTAATTCACAGAGAGGTGAAGACAAGGGTTTTAAAGGTCTATGGAAAGATGTTTGGACTCTATGAATATATGAAAACGGTTGTAATTTCCACTGGAACAGGCTGTAGTTACAACTGACTTGCGTTAGCCCTTAGTAACTGTTAGTCGCGTGAAAAACACAGGGCTCAAATAATTGATGTCACTAATTTACCAGCTGAGATTGAGCCGCGACAAATGAAAAACACCCATATAAATTAATGTTAAATTTACGATACTATTAGCTTAGTAATACTTGTGTGATTAAACTGCACATACTCTTTTTTTATGACGTAGCTCATTTGTTGGGGAAAATGGTTTGCGGAAATAAAGGTCTATATAGATTTCACTCTTACCCATTTTCACATGCATTTATACGCATCTGCAGCAGACTTCTTTTGATAGAGCTCTGACAAAAGGAGAAATTACTACATTTTCTTTAAATTGGACAAATTAACTTTGAATTGAAAAGGATATTTAAGGGTATGGTATTTATTTTTCCTTTGTTTACGGCTTTAAAACTAGATAAAAAAAATGTAAGGAAAGGATGCATCGCTGATAAAAAGCAGTTTCTCTACTGTTTGTCAGGTGTAAAATATAGCCTTAAGAGAGATTGTCATTCAGTCATAAGTCGAGTCCCTGCTTCAACACCAAAATTTGAGTCTCAAAAATTCGACTTATGGCCGCGGATATACGTTCTGTGCAATTTCTTCTTTTGTCACTATGTTTTCAAAAAGCTATCTGCTGCAGAGGCGTCAAAAAGCGTTTTTATGAAGGAAAGGGATAAAGGATAAATTTCTCATAAAGAACGATACTACGGGTGAAGTCGTAATTACACATCTTTTTCTAGAACCCTGGATATTTACTTGAACAGTACTGTACCTTCCACATTCTGTGCCATCTCTAAAACTGTATTCATATGATGTGTTCTATCTTTGTCTTGAAGAAGAGAACTACTCGCCACCTGACATGCAGTTTTTAGATATCTTACAGATAAGTTAAGGCTTTAAAATAGTATCTATAAAGTAGAGAGTTTACAAATAACTTAGCCTTTCTTTTCTACTATGCTCTTACTTACTCTGCATATTGTATTGACCCAGATCAGCCTGCGCTAATCCGGGCCAACACATTCCTTCTCAAGGGGGATAGAGGTATAGAGTAATGATTCCTGAAAAAGAAAATCCACAGGAGGTGAAAAGTGTCTGTCCACTGCAGAGGAACAGAAATGCATCAATATGTGGGAAATGGTTAATTATAGACTTGAAAATGTTCAGTTTGAGATCTTTTCCTTTCCCGACAAAGTTTTAAAAAAACCCATCAATAGTTGAAACATGACTGATGATTTACTATGTCCATAATGATCTTTATTTTTCCTTAACCCTTTCCCTCATATAGACGCTTTCTGAAGCCTCTGCAGCAGGCGGCTTTTTGAAAACATAGTGACAAAAGATTTCTCCTTCTGCCACAATGTTTTCCACTTTTAATCATAGGTTATCCATTCAATTATAGAGATTTTCTATTTTTTTACAAAATGTGTTCAAAGTCGTCTGCTGCAGAATTGTCATATGAGGGAAAGGGTTAACTATTTCATTACTCTGAGCACCAGGGTCTAATTCCCCCAATCTTACTTAGCGCTAGTAATACTTAAATACTAACAAGAGCACTGCGTACGGCACAGA
This sequence comes from Serripes groenlandicus, assembly GCA_031761405.1. Taxonomy (NCBI): domain Eukaryota; kingdom Metazoa; phylum Mollusca; class Bivalvia; order Cardiida; family Cardiidae; genus Serripes; species Serripes groenlandicus. The sequence continues at coordinate 71,928,813 of JASEVX010000005.1, forward strand.
CGCTCGACTGATAGAAAACAGAAAACAAGATGTGTTTGTGAAACACTGATGCCCCCCAATGGCAACATCTAGGTCAAAGGTCAAGGTCGCCAGGTCAAAAATGTTGGTACTGACAGAAAGGTCATGTCACAAGGAATACACATGTGAAATATGGTAGCCGTACCTGTTATGGTTCAAAAGTAGTGGTCAAGGATAAAGTTTTTTTCGAGAATGGCAACATCTAGGTCAAAGGTCAAGGTCGCAAGGTGAACAATTTTGGTACTGACAGAAAGGTCATGTCACAAGGTATACACATGTGAAATATGGTAGCCTTACCTGTTATGGTTCAAAAGTAGTGGGGAAGGTTAAAAAAACAAGAGGGCCATGATGGCCCTGGATCGCTCACCTGATTTTTTTTTTTTAATTGAACTATATAAGCCCCGCCCCCTGGCGGCCATAGTTTCCGACCAATCAACTTGGCTTGAAGGAATCTGATAGAGGGTCACCCTAGGAACATTTCTACAAAATTATTTGAAAATCAGCCAGACACTTATGGAGGAGAAGATTTTTTAAGTTTTCACTATAGCCATATAAGGCAAAATAGCCCTGTCCACTGGCGGCTATGTTTTTTGACCAATCAACATGGCTTGAAGGAATCTGAAAATGGGTCACTTAAGGAACATTTCTACAAAATTATTTGAAAATCGGCCTGACACTTTCGGAGAAGAAGATTTTTTAAGTTTTCACTATAGCCATATAAGGCAAAATAGCCCCCCCCCCCTGGCGGCCATGTTTTTCGACCAATCAACATGGCTTGAAGGAATCTGATAGAGGGTCACACTAGGAACATTTCTACAAAATTATTTGAAAATCAGCCTGACACTTTCGGAGGAGAATTTTTTTTAAGTTTTCACTATAGCCATATAAGGCAAAATAGCCCCGCCCCCCTGGCGGCCATGTTTTTTGACCAATCAACATGGCTTGAAGGAATCTGATAGAGGGTCATCCAAGGAACATTTCTACAAAATTATTTGAAAATCAGCCAGACACTTGCGGAGAAGAAGATTTTTTAAGTTTTCACTATAGCCATATAAGGCAAAATAGCCCCGCCCCCCCTGGCGGCCATGTTTTTTGACCAATCAACATGGCTTGAAGGAATCTTATAGAGGGTCATCCAAGGAACATTTCTACAAAATTATTTGAAAATCTGCCAACCAGTTTGGGAGAAGAAGAATTTTGAAGTTTTTTTCATTTCGTTGCCATGGAAACCAGAATTCTACATGGATCCCAAAATTTTGAAGGAAATCTGGTGAGGTCATTGAGAGGATGCTTTCTGTGAAGTTTCATCCCAATTGACCCACTGGTTACTGAGGAGAAGAAGTTGACGCACGACGGACGACGGACGACGGACGACGCACGACGGACGCCGGACAAAAGGCGATCACAATAACTCACCTTGAGCAAAGCTCAGGTGAGCTAAAAATTGAGAATGGCATCATCTAGGTCAAAGGTCAAGGTCGCCAGGTCAAAAATGTTGGTACTGACAGAAAGGTCATGTCACAAGGAATACACATGTGAAATATGGTAGCCGTACCTGTTATGGTTCAAAAGTAGTGGTCAAGGATAAAGTTTTTTTCGAGAATGGCAACATCTAGGTCAAAGGTCAAGGTCGCAAGGTGAAAAATTTTGGTACTGACAGAAAGGTCATGTCACAAGGTATACACATGTGAAATATGGTAGCCTTACCTGTTATGGTTCAAAAGTAGTGGGGAAGGTTAAAAAAAAAATTGAGAATGGCAACATCTAGGTCAAAGGTCAAGGTCGCAAGGTCAAAAATGTTGGTACTGACAGAAAGGTCATGTCACAAGGAATACACATGTGAAATATGGTAGCCGTATCTGTTATGGTTCAAAAGTAATGGCCAAGGTTAAAGTTTTTTTCGAGAATGGCAACATCTAGGTCAAAGGTCAAGGTCGCAAGGTCAAAAATGTTGGTACTGACAGAAAGGTCATGTCACAAGGAATACACATGTGAAATATGGTAGCCGTACCTGTTATAGTTCAAAAGTAATGGCCAAGGTTAAAGTTTTTTTCGAGAATGGCAACATCTAGGTCAAAGGTCAAGGTCGCAATGTCAAAAATTTTGGTACTGACAGAAAGGTAATGTCACAAGGAATACACATGTGAAATATGGTAGCCGTACCTGTTATGGTTCAAAAGTAGTGGTCAAGGTTAAAGTTTTTTTCGTGCAGACAGGCCAAAAACTACATCTAGGTCAAAGGTCAAGGTCGCAAGGTCAAAAATTTTGGTACTGACAGAAAGGTCATGTCACAAGGAATACACATGTGAAATATGGTAGCCGTACCTGTTATGGTTCAAAAGTAGTGGTCAAGGTTAAAGTTTTTTTTGTGCAGACAGACAGCAGACAGACAGACGTGCAGACCAACAGACAGACCAAAAACTATATGCCCCCCGAATCGGAGATTCCGGGGGGGCATAAAAAGCTGAACTGAACAAAAAACCTTAATGCCGACGACGCCAGGGTCATGACAATAGCTCTCGTTTTTTCAAAAGTCAAGCTAAAAAGCATATTTCATCAATTTTGTTTCCCTCATATTTTGTCAAACATAAAGGATAGATTTTTTTTTTTAAGGTAAATGACTACGGTAAGTTGACATATTTAGTTACCTTGCTGACTAACAACACCTGTTAAGAAAAGAAATATTTTGGCATTTTTATTGAGAAACAAATGATGAAAGATGCTTTTAAGTATTTAAGAATTACTTAACCCTTTCCCTCATACAACAATTCTGCAGCAGACGACTTTGAACATCTTTTGTCAAAAAATAAACAAGAGGCCCATGAGGGCCTATGCTCTACTGGCATTGATCTGGCTTGTTTAATAAAAAGGAACCAATATGTCATCAATATTCAAATACCATCTAAGTTTGGTGAAGATCAGATAGTAAATGGAAGCTCTATTGTGTTCACAAGCTGTATTATAGCAATTTTTACAATTTCAAGGGCAATAATCCAGCCATGCATGGGTAGATCTGGCCGCTTTTTAGAAATGAACCAAACTCTCATGGATATCTAACTACTGTATAAATTTGATTGAGATACAATAAAAAATAAGGACTGTATCATGTTAACAAGCCCTATTATAGCAATTTTGACAATTTCAAGGGCCATAATTCAGTCATGCATGGGGCGGATCTGGCTTGTTTTCGAAAGGAATCAAGCTCTCATGGATATCTAACTACTGTATACGTTTGGTTGAGATACAATAAAAAATAAAGACTGTATCGTGTTAACAAGCTCTATTATAGCAATTTTGACCATTTCAAGGGCCATAATCCAGTCATGCATGGGCAGATCTGGCTGGTTTTCAAAATGAACCGAGCTCTCATGGATATCTAACTACTGTATAAGTTTGGTTGAGATACAAACAAAAGTGAAGACTGTATCGTGTTAACAAGCTCTTTTATAGCAATTTTGACCATTTCAAGGGCCATAATCCAGTCATGCATGGGCGGATCTGGAGCTGGTTTTCGAAAGGAACCGAGCTCTCATGGATATCTAACTACTGTATAAGTTTGGTTGAGATACAATCAAAAGTGAAAACTGTATCGTGTTAACAAGCTCTTTTATAGCAATTTTGACCATTTCAAGGGCCATAATCCAGTCATGCATGGGCTCTCATGGATATCTAACTACTGTATAAGTTTGGTTGAGATACAATCAAAAGTGAAGACTGTATCATGTTAACAAGCTCTTTTATAGCTCGTTTTGAGCAATTTCTTCTTTTGTCACTATGTTTTCAAAAAGTTGTCTGCTGCAGAGGCGTCAGAAAGTGTCTTTATGAGAGAAAAGGGTTAACACTAAGTAGGATTGGTGGAATTGGACCCTATATAGCTAGCATTTATACTAAATAATTATTAAGGATACTTTTGATGGTTTGACACTTGATACTGACAAGTAGCAAGTTCAAGCCGCGTCATGTCCCTCAGTTTTTTCCAGCCCTCCTGGTGGTAGCTCGTCATTGCATCAACAAGGAAATTTTCTGCTTTCTGGGGCTCTCCTAGTAACCTTTGTAAATTTGAAAAATATCGCTTAAGCCTCTCCAACATGTTGGCCCTTTTTTGACGCCTCTGTAGCAGATGAATTTTGAATACATTGTGGCAAATGAAGAAACTGCTCAAAATTAGCAATTTCTTCTTTTGCCACATTGTTTTCAAAAAACTGTCTGCTGCAGAGGCCTCAGAAAGCGTCTATATAAGGGAAAGGGCTAACTTTGTATTTTGTTATCATTATTAAAGATTTTCCATATTTTTGACTAAATATTTTCAAAGTCTTCTGCTGCAAATTTGTTGTTTCAGGGAAAGGATTCACATTTCACATAATTTTTCTAATCTGCATCTTGCTTTTTTTGGCCAGTTGTCATATTTATGAACAATAGCATTTATTACGGGTTATCGGATTATCAATAAAAAAAATTGTTGAAAATCTCTTGGCAAATATATGAAAAAAGTCTCACCAAATGAAAGTAGATATTGGATGAAGTTAAAATCATTGTGGTAAATGGAGAAATTGCTCATTATGAGCAATTTCTCCATTTTCCATAATGATTTCCAAAGCCGTCTGCTTCATAGGCGTCAGAATGGGTCTATCTGTGGGAAAGGGTTAAACATTCTCATTTCCAACAACGCACTTAAATTATATTTTCAATTTTCCAGATATTTCCTTTTTTATCCCAAAAAATGATTTTGAAGAAAACATCTCAACAATCATTAATTCAGCTAACAAGTTAAAAGAATAAAAGATTCAGCTTAAAGTTCACAACAAAAGTACTTTCAAGTATTTGAAACTTACATGTAAAATTCAGCCAGGTTTTTACCAATCATTCTAGCAGAGCGAAATCTTCCAATGTGTTTAAATGTTCCCATAGCAAGTTCTGATTGTTCCTGTAAAACAAAACAAATAACTCAATCATTGACAAATATAAGATAAGTGGGACTGCCATGTCTTTAAAGGTGCAGAAAATAGATATTATAGCAAAGTTTAAAACTGTTCTCTTGAAATATTAGAATCATAATTCTGGTATAAAATTAGAATTATAATTTCACTTTCCAGTACCATAAACACTTAAATATTGACCGTTTATGCTTTATTTTTACTGGGTAGATATACCCAGCTAACCAAATTTTGTACATTTTCATGACTTTCAATTTACATTTTTCAACATTTACTGCCAAAATAGTTTGGAACCACTTATTACTTACTTTGTTGTTACTATTAGCAATACTTGCACCTTTAACGCATAATACATGTATGATCACTAAACTCGATGTTATGAGCACTGTACTCAAAATACTCTCTCAGAGACAATGATTTTGAGCACCACATTATAGTTAACCCTTTCCCACATACAACAAACCTGCAGCAGACGACTTTGAAAACATCCAGGCAAAAACCCAGAAAATCACTTAAAATGTAGGTATTATTACTGAAAAAATATGAAAACATTGTGACAAAAGTAGAAATTGCTCAAAACGAGTAATTTCTTTTATTGTCACAATGTTTTCAAAAAGTCATCTGCTGCAGATGCATCAAAATGAGTCTAAAAGTTGGAAAGTGTTAAATTGAATAATAAGAGGTTATATTGGGCTAAAGGTCAGCAAAATGTAAACCCATGCTTATGTAATACAAATATCATATTTTTAAATGATACAAAGAAACCAGAGTAAATAATTTTTTATCAACAATAATACTGTAGATTCGTCTTTTTTGGGGTTTTTCCCTGATACAGAATTAAATTTGAAGCCTGAGTAGAAGACAACTTTCGAAGCCTTTGTTCGAAAAAGGAGAAATTACTCACAATCAGAAATACCTTTTTACATTATGTTTTCAATTATGCATCAAAATTATACATCTCCACTACCAGATAAAACTCTATTTGCTTTAGATCTTTTCAAAACAAAGGAAATTGCTTTTAACCTTTCTCACATATAGACACTTGTTCACGCCTTTGCAGCAGACGACTTTTGAAAACACTGTGGCAAAAGGACAAAGTGCTCATAATGAGCAATTTCTCATTTTGCCACATTTTTTTCAAATCTATTCTAAAATTAAGTCTGTAGTTGTTTTCTGTAATGTTTCCTCAATTGTTGGGAAAGTGTTATTATGTTAGAGCATTTATTGCTGTTTTCCTGTGTTTTCAAATTGGTCCTAAAATTTACTATTTCATTCATTCAGGCCGAGCTCCAGTAGCTCAGTCAGAAGTGACACGGGCTGTCAATCCAGGCATTAAGAGTTTGAACCCCAGCTCGGCCAACATTCATTCCTATATTTGATAAAAGTCATTGTGTCACTGTGACAAGCGTCATTCGTCTTCCACCACTGGGCTAACAGTCTATATGGAAAAGCAGCCAGTTGCTTGGAGAGTATGCTGTGTGGAGGACTGGTGTGAGAAAACTAGGAAACACATGCGTAGGTGAACTGGCCACCGTGATATGACTGAAACATTGATGAAAACAGCATTAAACGCCAATCAATCGATACATTCATCCAGATTGTTTTCAACGTGGATAAACCACCCGTAGCTCATTAACCTTTTCCCTCATATAAACGCTGTCTGACGCCTCTGCAGCAGACAGCTTTTTGAAAACATAATGACAAAAGAAGAAATTGCTCAAAACTAGCAATTTCTCCTTTTGCCACAATGTTTTCCACTTTAAGTCATAGTATCCATTCAATTAAAAATATTTTCTATTTTTTGACAAAATATGTTCAAAGTTGTCTAGGCATACCATATATATTTTTTGAAAAGATTCTTTCGATGACAGGGCATCTCGAAGTTTTTCTCTAGGTACTACCACTGCAACATCTTTCTCTGTTATGTAAAACAAGCATATTAATAGAAGTCTTCTATTGCATTGAATTGAAAATATTGTGGTAATAGTAGAACAATTTTCAGTAATGAGCTTCAAAATGTGTCGTAATATTTTTCCAAATATTGTTTTGTCAATGGATTAAATAACAGCCGATATACTACATTATGGACATGGTGAAAACCAATATAACAATTTCAATGACATGTAAGAAGTTGGTATCTTAATCTAAAATCTGAATTTAATGTTACCCTTTCCAACATACGGACACTTGCTCATAATCAGCTATTTCACCATTTGCCACGATGATTTCAACTCTTATGCCATAAGTATACTTTCATTTATGGGGATATTCTATTAGTTTATCTTGTTGTCTGCAAAAATGTGTTGTATATGGAAAAGGGTTAACTAAGCAGTAACTTAACTTAAGTGATTTTCACTTAAAACATAAGTTAAAAAAATAATTGCATTAAACCAATCATAGTCATCGACAAGGCTGCTTGAGACACCTTTTAAAACCTAAGTAAAACTCAAACTTAATACTTTCCCACCCACAAGAAATCTGCAGCCAGCAACTTTGAAAACATCTGGTTTAAGATATTGTAAAACTCTATAATAGATGAAAGTTTTATCATTGACTAGAGTTAAAAACATTGTGGCAAAAGAATAAATTGCTCATTATGAGCAAGTTCTTCTTTTGCCACAATAATTGCAAAAGATGTCTGTTAGTGGGAAAGGGTTAACCTATGTTAAACTCAAATTTAGTCATTTTTGCATTCCTTTTTTAGTAAAAATCTACAACTTAGGATTGCAATGGCAATCATCGGTGGGTTATCTCCCCAATTCATATTTGTGGTGGCGCTTCGGTCAAGTAGGTCCTTGAACCGGTTGTCCTCGGATTTTATCGTAGTGGGCGTTCCCACTATTGTAAACATTGAACATTATGGAAATAAATGAACTAAATAATGCCTGAAACGACGTGTTGTGTTCCTAAATGCTCGCGAAAAGGGAGACATTTGTTTCCTAGTGATATTTCACGACGGAAAATGTGGGTGCACGCCATAAAAAGGGGAGAAACCAAATACGGAAGTTGGTCACCAAAGACGTATTCGTACATTTGTGAAAATCACTTCATACCAGACGACTACAACTCACTTACATATGCTGGTAAGAAAATTATTGCATTCGAAACATAAGTAGCTCTGTTATCCGAATTTGTATATTTCCTTCGTCATACAGTTTCGACAGTTTTAGTCAATGCGTTCCCAGTATACTTTTATGATAACTCGCACAGCAACTTGACATTCCTATTTCGACACTAGACGTCTACGTGTACTTCGAACAGATGATTATTATTTATAAGACCGGGTCGTGTTTCAAAATTATTTGATAAACGAATTCTTTTACAGACCACGTTTTATTTGATGCCACATTTATTTATATTGTTTCTTTCAATGGGTCCTCTCATGTGTTTTTCACATATGAATGAGTCTTAGGTTTTTTTCACATTTTAATGAGTCCTGGCAAAATCTAACGAGTCTAGTAGGACTCCGGATGCGCATCATGATTCATATTGAAACATTATGATAGTCTATCAATACTATTGTAAAAAGACTGACATTAAAACATTAAATCATGAAAAATGGATGTTCTGTCTGCGTACATAAATGCCTCGACCACAGGTTGAGTGGCCATGCAATGCAATCCCTTTCACACCTTTTTTCACTATGTATATAAGGGGAAAAGGCATGGCCACTCACTGATTACTTTTAAACCTAACAAGTATGGTGTGTGCCCTTTATTAATTGTTGAGAATACAGATGTGTTTTATGCCTTTCAGGTACTGATCGACAAAATAAGACACTGAAGAAGTCAGCTGTACCAAGAGTTTTTGCCTGGACTTGTTCTGAGACCGCCTTGAAAGCCCAGGTTCAAAAAAGTCGATGCAATGCCAGGGAATCAACAAGACGTAAAGTGTTCCAGGATATCACGAACACCTCTGCAGACTATGATGTGGGTCAAGAACATGCAGAGCCAGAATATATAGCTTACAAACTTGATCTTGTCAGTGATGATCTTGATGTCGGAGCTTGTGCAGAAGTGTTTACAGTCACAACAGAGAATACATTAGATGTAGAGGTCCACAGAGAGCCCATTATAATTCAATCTGTTGATGCATGTATGCAGACTCCTAAAGTGGCTGCTTACAGTATTCATAACTTTGAAAACGATTCAGCTGCTGTCCATTTCTACACAGGATTAGAAACATACATGAAATTTTTTCTTATCCTTAACACATTAGGTCCTGCAGCATTTCAGCTGAATTATGTTTATCATTCAGTCAGTAACGTCACTGTCCCTGACCAGTTGTTCCTTGTTTTGATGAAATTGAGAAGACACACAACTAACTTTGAATTATCTAGAATGTTTGGTATTGCAGAAAGTGTTGTTGCTAATGTCTTTTTAACATGGGTTTTATTTATGTACAGACAATGGAAAGAGCTTGACATTTGGCCTACTCAGAAATTAGTGAGATACTTTGCTCCTTCAGGCTTCAAGAGAAACTATCCGAACACTAGAGTGATCATAGATGGTACAGAATGCCCCATTAAAAAACCAAAGAACCCAAGTGCACAACAGACAACATTCTCAACTTATAAAAATAGAAACACTATCAAAGTCTTAGTTGGTGCTACTCCTGGGGGACTCGTTTCATATGTATCTGATGCATACGGTGGTTCAACAAGTGATCGGCAGATTGTTGAGCGCAGTGCCCTAACATCAATGTGCTCTCTGAATGACAGTATTATGGCGGACAAAGGGTTTAATGTTCAGGACATATTTGCGCCTTTCGATATTCACATCAACATACCGACATTCTTCAAAAAAAAGAACAGAATGAACAGTGAAACAGTTATTAGGGATAGAAAGATTTCTAGAAAACGAGTTCATATCGAAAGGATTATTGGACTTGCCAAAACATATCGTATTCTTGTCGAACCGATGACTGCCACAGAGACCAAACTGTCCTCAGAAATTGTTTTTATATGCTTCATGCTCTGTAACTTTAGAAACAGCATTGTTCCCCGCTATGCTTGAATCGAAGATGTAAACTAGTCAAAATGGGAGTGCATGTTATATTTGCATTGTGAATTCTATGATATTTCTTTGTGAGATTTTTTATTTGTAGAATGTCAGTCAGGGGTACAAACAACTGATAACCTTTCCATTTAAATCTTTAAAACAGAACTGACCACATAAAACATGAGTTTCATTTATCATTAATAATTGATTAAGTGAAACTCCTATGTTATGTGGATGTGGATAATCATACTTGTACCAGTTACCTGTCCATAGTTATGATAGCAACAAATATTCATAATGTAAGTATGTTTAATTTGAAATAAACATTAAACAAAGCATCACAAAAATGATAACTAATAATGATTGAACAGTGCAACAAACAAGTTATTTACACAAGGCAAATATTTTGATACAAAATGTAGAAAGTATATTTACACTCAAATCAGTAGCAATAACCACAGAGGCAAGTATCTAAATGCAGAAGAATTTCTCCACAACTGTGTCTGACAGTCTGAGATCCTCATCATAAAATGACTGCAGTTTATCAAACTTAGAAGAAATAAGTTATTGTGCAATTTCCAATGGTAAATTAAAGTTGACAGCAAACTTTGTATAGCCATTTCAACTTATACATGAATCTTAAGCAGAAAACTTTTGAAAAACATTGTGGCAAAAGGAGAAATTGCTTGTTTCGAGCCATTTCTCCTTTTGTCACAAAGTTTTCAAAAGTTGTCTGCCACAATGTTTTCAACTTTTTCAGTCATTACACTTGCATTTATAGAGATTTTTCATGTGTTTGCATAGATGTTTTCGCAGTCGTCTGCTGCAGATTTGTTGTATGTGGGAAATGATAATCATTTTAAATTTTTGGCTTAAAAAAGACTGCATGACCAATTTTGTCAAGAATTGGAAAGCACTTTTAATGTTTCTCAAAAATGCCTTGTATATCATACATGTAAAAAAAAAGATTATTGTTTGAAGAGAATTAAGATATATTGCCTTTTAATTTAAAAAAGTCTCTGTAAATTTAGCACTATGAACCATTTCATCCAAATAATATCTGTCTTATTATCCAACCAACCCTATGTTGTTTGTACTCAAAAGGATGGAGACGATTCTTGTGAGTACCCACAACATAGGGTTAGCTGATAACATAAGGATTTCAGAACAAGCAAAACACTCCTTATCCAGAGTTCTGTTAATTTATTAAAAAATCTTATCATCAAAATTTAACTTAAATTTTGTTTTTCAGTTGGGTTTAAATAACAATGTTTACAACATTATTTCAGTTATATCACGGCAACAGCTCACTAATCCATCAAAATTTAAATAATAGTCATTCTCCAAATACTCAACATTCCTTATATCATAGATGATCTCAGTTGTAGTCATATGACTGCATGTACCTACTGTTTCATATTATTATGATCTCAAATATTTGTTTTAACCCTTTCCCGCATGATATAGATGCATTTTGATGCAACTGCAGCATGTTCTCCTTTTGCCTCAACATTCCTTATATCATAGATGATCTCAGTTGTAGTCATATGACTGCATGTACCTACTGTTTCATATTATTATGATCTCAAATATTTGTTTTAACCCTTTCCCGCATGATATAGATGCATTTTGATGCAACTGCAGCATGTTCTCCTTTTGCCACAATGTTTCCAACTTTTTTCAGTAATTATAGTTTATACCTACAATTATAGAGATTTTCCATGTTTTTTAGTAGACACTCTCAAAGTCGTCTGCTACAGATTTGCTGTATGTGGGATATGATAATCATTTTTAAATTTTTGGCTTAAAAAAGACTGCATGACCAATTTTGTCAAGAATGGGAAAGCACTTTTAATGTTTCTCAAAAATGCCTTGTATATCATACATGTATAACAAAAGATTATTGTTTGAAGAGAATTAAGATATATTGCCTTTTAATTTAAAAAAAGTCTATGTAAATTTAGCACTATGAACCATTTCATCCCAATATCTGTCTTATCATCCGACCAACCCTATGATGTTTGTACTCAAAAGGATGGAGACGATTCTTGTGAGTACCCACAACATAGGGTTAGCTGATAACATAAGGATTTCAGAACAAGCAAAACACTCCTTATCCAGAGTTCTGTTAATTTATTAAAAAATCTTATCATCAAAATTTAACTTAAATTTTGTTTTTCAGTTGGGTTTAAATAACAATGTTTTCAACATTTTTCAGTTATATCACGGCAACAGCTCACTAATCCATCAAAATTTAAATAATAGTCATTCTCCAAATACTCAACATTCCTTATATCATAGATGATCTCAGTTGTAGTCATATGACTGCATGTACCTACTGTTTCATATTATTTTGATCTCAAATATTTGTTTTAACCCTTTCCCGCATGATATAGACGCATTTTGATGCAACTGCAGCAAGTTCTCCTTTTGCCACAATGTTTCCAACTTTTTTCAGTAATAATAGTTTATACCTACAATTATAGAGATTTTCCATATTTTTTAGTAGACACTCTCAAAGTCGTCTGCTACAGATTTACTGTATGTGGGAAAGGAAAGGTTTTTTTGTTATACTTTACTGTTTCATTATTGTTTGAACCTGTAATCACATGCATATTATATGCCTTGATATGAATAAAATGTTCATCAAATAATGTATGGATGTTTAATTTTGATACATCAGGAATTGCTCAATTATTTGAAAGAAGTGATAACTCTTTAATTAGCCATGCCCCGGTAGCTCAGTCAGTAGGGAGGCAGGCAGGCTGTCCAGGGGTTTAGAGTTCAAACACAAGCTATGCCAACATTCTTTTCCAAATTTGATAGAAGTCAGTGACAAGCATCATTCGTTTTCAACAATGGGCTTAAAGCAGCCAGTTGCTTTGAAAGTCTGTTGTGTGGGATAATGGTGTGAGAAAGCCAGTTAACACATGAGCTGGGGAACTGGCGGCTTTGAAATGACTGAAACGTTGTTAAAAACGGCATTCAACCCCAATGGATGAACTCTTTATGATACAGACAATTTTTGACAACATCGGGATGTAATTGTACATAACAAGCCGGTTTCATGTACTTCCTTTTACACGATTTTTCCCCTCTATTAATCCTTTCCAAAATATGGCAAATCCTGCTGCAGAAGACTGAAAACATCTAGGCAAAACTATGGGAAATCTCTATAAATGTAAGACTAATAACTGAATTGAGTTGAAAACTTTGTTGCAAGAGGTGAAATTGCTAATTATGCCACAATCTTCAACTCAATTCAATTATTATACTTTTCATTTACAAAGACTAAACCATGTTGTTACCTAGATGTTTTTAAAGTCATCTGCTGTAGATTTGTTGTATGTTGAAAATGGTTAATACTGGCAAAAAAAAGGCATTTTCATCAGGAATTGCACAATCACTTGTAGTCTCTAAAAAGAAGAATTTGCTCAAATGATCACTCTCTACTTTTACCACAATGTTTTCACATTCATAATAAAGCTAACCCGAAACTTCCTTGTATCTAGATGTAACTTTTCATATTATTAAATGATTTTGATGCAGAAGGCTCTGAAATAATCATATCAGTCGTGTTCAATCATCACAGAGACAAATATCTAAAAGTCTTTGAAGAAGAATTTCTCCCCAACTGCCAGTCTGAAATGCTCGTCATAAAATGACTGCAGTTTATCCAACATGACTGAAATAAATTCATGTTCACGCTCCACTCTAATACACTTAAAGTCGGTGATTGTGTATATGATAAAATCACAAAAACTTGCTTCTGTGCAAAACAACTGTCCTTGAACTTGATAGTAGTATGGATGCTTTTTACTAAGTGTCATCTTTCCATCAACCATTTTCAAGTAGGGAACTGTTACAGGGGAAATGTCTTTGTTTTTGGCACTGTAAGGGCATTTCACCTCACAAATGAGTTTGTCACTTATAACACCATCCGGGGAAGCACCCAAGAAAGGAAGTTTTTTGGACACAAATATTCCACAGGAATTTACTTTAAGTTTACTTTTTTGTTCATAAGCATGAATAGCCTCTTTTTCAAACTTGTGTCCATGTTTGATTGCATCGTTCGCTTTAATTGAACTCCCGTGTACCAATGCCCTTGCTAGGGTGTCCTTGTTAGTTCTAGCTGTAGCAACACAGATTCGATAAAAATTTGAGCTTTGAATTCTTTTCTCCCTCTCTTCAAACCATCTTTGGTTTTGACTTTGTCCTCTTGTACAAAATTCAATTGCAGAAATGTTGCTGTCGGTGACAGTCACAAGTTTATTGTCCCTGAGGAATTTTTGTTCATGAGTCTCTTTGAAATAGTCATGGTCTGCATTAAAAGCTCTTATATTTCCTGGATTGAAAGCTTGAACAATAGGTGTATCTGATATTCCCTTAAAATTGAGGCATACATTCCGGAAGTAGTCACTGTAACCTTCCTTATTACGAAGATGTTCTGGTCTCGGATCATAGTCCTTAAAATCACACACACTGTCAGCTCCAGCAACCTTCAAATTCCTTGCTTTCAGTGGTGTACCTGTGTGTTTCTTTGCTTTATGAAAGGTTTGTAACTTTTCTGTGCATGAAGATTCAACTTTCAGTTCAAATGACTTTATAAATTTGCAACATGCCAATAACACAGTACGTATGTGCTTACAATGTCCTGTAGGCCCTTCCCCTGCACCACACTCACATTGTGCCTCATGTATAAAACCCTTTTTTTGTAGTGAAATGTCAACACGGTAAGTTATTTTCTTTTTCATCTCTGCTCTACAAGCACTATTTATAAAGTCAAATGTGTCGGTTAAAGAGAGGCGAAGATATAGCAAAAAATGTTCATCATACAAATCAACCACTTTGTCATCAAAGCTAACACCAAATTGATCCATATACTCATTCGCCTTTTCTACGTCTATGGGAGCCATCTTCATATCTGAATTTACGTCTTTGAAGCTTGTCACTGCAGGCACATTCATCCTAAATTCTGGCAGAAGGTCCTCTGGCTGATCAAAATTGTTATTCCTTTCATATGACTCTAGTCTGAAAAGTTGAAATAAAAAAAAGAATGTTATATCTTGTATGAATCTTATATTGTCATTTGTACTGATATGAAAATGATGACAACTTAATCGGTTTTACTGTAACCAAGATATTGTCAAAATATAAGTAAGTCTACATCAGGGTTCAAAATAAGCAGTAACAAATTTCCTACTTAAAATGGGAACTTGCTATAGATCTGCCTAAAGTCAGAAAAAACTTGCTAATTCAAAAAATGGGCCATTTTTATTTTCGCTCAATGTTTCTGTTTATGTAAGTGCATAATCAAATTTAATTACAAAATTGTGTTATTAGTTCAAACAAACTTATTATTTCGAAGGCTGTCAGAATCATAAAAATATACTGACTGAAAGTTCCCCACCCACTATTGTAACAGTCATAAACCGTTTTTGCACAGACAAATATTTCCTGCAGCTAATACCAATCCGCTTTGTTGAAAAGTTATAGTATTTATCGATAATTTATATACACCCGACAATTTAGATGCTTAAAAACAAATACCATTCAAACGAAAATTTGATCTGTCAGTGTCAACTCATAATGCATTTACGGCAATTTTTGGTAAACAACGTATTTAATAACAATACCTTTCAATCAGTTCTTTCTTTCTCCCTGCAAGCTTTGCATTGCGTCCCCTGAGCTCAGTCCGTAACTGAGCTAACGATAAACTACTGAATTTTGATGCCATTGTTCATAAATACCGAGATTAAAGTTGATGATATCGATTTTTGACAAGGGAAACGGTATCCAATGTAAACAAAGTGATGATTACGTTCCAATTACCCGAGAAGTTCCGATTGGGGACCAACTTGACCGCAACGCCACCTTGCGAACGTTTGATTAGTCAAGGGAAATTACTGACCGACTTCCCTCATTAAATCATACATCTGGATTGAAAGCCTATATATTTTTTTTAAATCAATAACATATTTTTTCTATTTCATATTTCAACTAGTTACAACTATGTACAAGCAAAATACAAAGAATAATGAAATTCTATGATTGGGAAATTTTTGGATAAATAACTGTAGCATACGCCTTTAAGATGTACATGTAAATCAAAATATAAATAAAATATTGTTTAAACCAACATTGCTGGTCTCTATACAGTAACATAAGATTTACACCCATGAAATTGTCAGAAAGCCCATTTTCCTGACTTGGGGCTCATATAACATTGCTTGTCTCTGTACAGTAACAAATTGCAAAGTTAATTCTAAATCTTACCCTCATCATCATCAGCTTCAGGACCCATTCCTGATATCAGATCTAGAACCATGTTCAGCTGTTCAGAGGAAGGTGTTGGGCCTGAGCCCGGCATCAAACCGCACAATTCACCGAGATGATGTAGCTGTTAAATATAAAGAAATTATTGAAAAGCTTACAATCCCAATAGCTTATTTTGATTGATTGATTGACCAGTTAAAATTCAAGTTTACATAGAAGGGGAAAAAATCGCCATATTGTTAAGAATGTTTAGAAAACATGGACCAAGCAAATGCCATGTCATCTAAAGTGTCCTTTTTTCTTAAACCAACTATTTCACATTAAATACATCAGAATAGAAAGCCAACTCTCCTTTTCCCACAATATTTTCAACAATGTGTACCAATATCATCTTTTTGATCTCTTGGGGCTTTCAAAGCAATTATTAAAAGAAAATACTTTTTGAAAACATTGTAGTAAAAGGAGAAATAGCTCATAATTAGCAATTTCTCCTTATGCCACAATGCTTTCAACTATATTCAATAAAATTTCTATCATTTATAAATTTGTTCTTATTTCTGCACAGATATTTTGGAGTTGTCTGCTACAGATTCCTTGTATTTGGAAAGGATTAAGCTGCTATGGTAGATAGTGTAGATTTATCAGACTGCATGGATGATCAGTCCTTACTGTGCACATGAGCATGAAATCTCCTCAACAAGTTTCCATCCTTAGCAAATTTATGACTAGTGTTCATTAACCTCTGCTTGTCCCCCTTTGCTATCTGATCAAAATGACTTGCAGCTTGATTTTGATCTACACTGTTCGCAAAGGCTTTATGGCAGCACAACTCAATTTTTTAACCCTTTCCTATTTGCAGTCGCATTCTATTAAGTAGTTTAACTTTAATTTATATAGAAATATTCCAGATGTTTTCAAGCGATCTACTGCAGATTTGTTGTTTGTGAGAAAGGGTTGACCTTTAGCTCAATGCATATATTTATCTGACCTTTCTACACACATAGTCCCATAGATAAGCAGTGTTCAGGGCCTGGGCTCTTGGTTGATTAACATCCCTGATCTTTTCACATCTCTGTAAGACTTCTAGTCCACTCAAAAACACCCAACAATCCATGCCTCCGACGGCAATTGAGATCTGAAATTAAAAAGAAATTGTCCTTATAGAAACTGCTACAATGTTTTCAAAAGTTGTCTGCTGAATATATGTGTCTGCATGAGGAAAAGGATTGCATTCCTCTCCCCCTTCACAAACATGTTTCACACACATTTTATTTACTTACATTCAGAGTTTCGGACATTTCTTTATACTTACATCCAGTGTTTCAGTTACTTGTTTCATACTAAAATCCAGTGTTTCAGACAGCTTTTATTATACTTACAATCACTGTTTCAGACACATTATATTATACTAAAATCCAATGTTTCAGACATTTTTTTAGTATACTTACCATCACTGTTTCAGACACATTATATTATACTAAAATCCAGTGTTTCAGACAGATTTTATTATACTTACAATCACTGTTTCAGACATATTATATTATACTAAAATCCATGTTCATTCACTGTTTCAGACACCGTATATCAAACTTACATTTAGTGTTCCAGACACCGTATATCAAACTTACATCTAGTGTTCAAGACACCGTATATCAAACTTACATCTAGTGTTCCAGATACCATATCAAACTTACATCTAGTGTTCCAGACACCGTATATCAAACTTACATCTAGTGTTCCAGACACCGTATATCAAACTTACATCTAGTGTTCCAGACACCGTATATCAAACTTACATCTAGTGTTCCAGACACCGTATATCAAACTTACATCTAGTGTTCCAGACACCGTATATCAAACTTACATCTAGTGTTCCAGACATCATATACCAAACTTACATCTAGTGTTCCAGACACCGTATACCAAACTTACATCTAGTGTTCCAGACACCGTATATCAAACTTACATCTAGTGTTCCAGACACCTAATACATACATTATACTTAGATCTGTTGTTTCAGACACCTTTTGTTACACATAAATCTCATGTTTCAGACACTGTATGTTACACATACAACTTATGTTTCAGATACCTTAACCCTTTCCCTCATACGATAATTCTGCAGCAAACGACTTTGAACATATTTTGTCAAAACATAGAAAATCTCTATAATTGAATGGATAACCTATGACAAAAAGTCAAAAACATTGTGGCAAAAGGAGAAATTGCTCGTTTTGAGCAATTTCTTCCTTTGTCACTATATTTTCAAAAAGCCGTCTGCTGCAGAGGCGTCAGAAAGCGTCTATATGAGAGAAAGGGTTAAATAACACTTACATCCAAGGTTTTCATCTCCTGTACAGTTTCATGTAAATAATCTATAGCTCTCTGGATGATCTCCCCTGGACGTTTCAACAGAAACAGCAATGCACACTGTCGCGAGAACAGGTAGGCCCGAAAGTCTAGCAGTGTAGCCTCGTTATCCTTGATGAGGTTGCGTTTATCCCAGGTTATTGGTTTATGTAAGGATAAACCTGCCCAGTATTTACATGTCAGTAATAAACTCTTCAGCCAAGGAACTGCCACTAGAATAAAGTAAAATAGAGAAAACCCTTTCCCAACTGCAGAAGCAATTCGATGCAATAGCAGCAGTCGACTTTTGAAAATATTGTGGCCAAAGGTGAAATCGCTCATAATGAGTTCTCTTTTATGGAGGTTTTCAGGTTTTTGTCACTATGTTTTCAAAGTCGTCGTCTGCAGATTTGTGTTATCGTGGAAAGGGTTAAATAATTTTGTTATACCATTTCCCTTTTAGACAGACAACTTTATTTTTTTTTACATGAAACCAGATATTGCTCATAATGAGCAATTTATCCATGTGCCATAATGTTTTCAACTCTGTTCAATAACCATACTTTGATTTAAATAAATGTTCAATATCTCTGCCTAGATGTTATAAAAGTTGTCTGCTGCAGAATTGTTGTATCTTGGAAAGGGTTAACAAATAATTTAATGTCCTGTCATTTGAACAGTTGTCTGCATACGAAAAAAAAGGTTAATTTCATAGAAACAGTTTCATCTATATATTTATGTGAATGAATATACATTAAATAAATATGTGTATTATAATTCAAATTTAAATTCATTTCTTTAAAACAAACTTGAAGTTAATACAAGCACTAACATCATCATTAATTTTGTAGATGTATGATAAACTTAAACCTTTCCCATATTTAAACATTTTCTGATGTCTCTGAAGCAGACGACAATTGAAAATATTGTGGCAAAAGGAGAAATTTCTTATATTGAGCAATTTCTCCTTTCGCCACAATTTTATCAATTCGATTTGACGATTGCACTTTCATATATGGATTTTTTTCTCACATGTTTGCCAGGTTTTCAAAGTCGTTTGCTGCACTTTTGTTGTATGTGGGAAAGGGTTAATCAAGGTAGGGGTACATCAATTTCTGACACATCGGTAGCAGTTCACTCTCTAGCAATATCTCCTTTTGCCATGATGTTTTAAACCCTATGTAATTATTATAATCTTTTCATCGAGATATTGTCAAAGTCGTCTGCTGCTATTTTTTTGTATATGGGACAGGGTTAAAGCATACAAGTCTAATTAACCCTTTCCCTCAACTCGGCAGCAGACGACTTTTTGAAATCACGCAATTCATCCTTTTGTCATCATGTTTTCAACTCTATTCAATTATTGTTCTTTCATTAAAAGGGATTTTTTGTACTTTTACCTACACATTTCCAAAGTCAGATTTGTTTTATGTGGGAAAGGGTTATTAAAGTATGTGCATTATTTTGGGTAGTATGGTACATAATACTGGTATGAGAATAATACATTTGTTACATTGTTTGGGTTCTTCAGACAGGGAGGAGGTCTGGGTTGTAAAAGGTTTGTACATGAAAGCTACATTATACATTTCTGTAAATGATTTGGGCTCATGATGAATATAAGGATTTCAAATTCTAAAACCCTTATTTCACTCAAACCCTATGTTGTGGTATTCAAAAGAATCGTCTCACTGAGACAATTCTTTTGAGTACCCACAATATAGTGTTTGGTTGAATCATAAAATAAATATAGGTGAGAAAAGACAACAGTACTTCTCTTAATCTAGTCCTCTGGAACATGTAAGCTACATTATACATTTCTCTAAATGATATGGGCTCAAGTAAGGATTTTAATTTATTTTTATACTAGTGCATAAGCTTCAGGAGAAATGGAAAGCTTGAAGGCTCCATAGCTATATGAACAGTTTTGTTTTGTTTTATTGGGGTTTTAAGCCCTTTTCAACATTATTTCAGTTATATCACGGCAAAAGTTTACTTATTGATGATCCCTGGGTAAACAAACCGGTACTATGCTATGAAATGTGCATTGCCCAAGGACACTCCACCATAACCGTCAACAGCGACTGGGGATCGAACCTGGGATGCCTGGTTCCAAATCCACAACGCTAACCACTCTGCCTATATGAACAGAAGATTAAAACCAGAGCGATAGATAAGTGGACAGTATTCCACAGATTTTATTTGACTACCAGACTCTGTCAGTTTAAACAATATTTTAATAATACCATTTTCAATATAGACATAAAGGTACCTGTTATTGTACATTACAAAAGAACCAATTTCGAAGTTTTTTAAATACTTATTATATAAATATATATTCCTCTCCAATAATGTTGTGGGTGCCACTGACATGACTATTGGTACCATTGGCACAACTGTTTGAGTAACAACAACATAGGGTTTGTAAGAGTAATAAGAGAGGTACATGCAATGGCAAACAAAAACAAGAGCACCGCGTACGGCACAGACGCTCGATTGATAGGGAGAAAAAATAAATAAACAAATTAGCTAAACACAAAACCTTAACCGGACGACCACGCCACTACCGCCGCCGCCGCAGACGACGACGCCAGGGTCATGACAATAGCTCGAAAGTCGAGCTAATAAAAAACCTTAACCGGATGACAACACCTTCAGTGTAGATTTTCTAAGTCCAAAAGGGGGGATAATTTGGTCAATATTAAGTTCAGGGTAATGGAACTTGTTGTATCAAGTTATGTTAAGACATTGAATAAGTTTAGGAAGTTTCAAAGCTATAGGTTAAATTGTGTTTCAGTTATCACCATTTTTCTCCCTTCAAAGTAGATTTTCTAAATCGAAATGGGGAGATAATTTTGTCAATACTATTTACAGAGTTATGAAACTTGTTATATAAGGTCAACTTAAGACACACAGCAAGTTTGTGAAGTTTCAAGCAAAAAAAAAGAAAAGTTTTTAAGATATGAAAAATCATGAGTAAAAAATTGTCAAAAACCTGAGCTAAACAAAAAACCTTAACCTTACGTTTTGAAATTTTAAGTGAAACAAATAAAGATTTCCAGCTATATACTTTTATTATTTAACATATTATGATTATGTTTATGAAGTTTAGTGACTTTAACAGTAGTAGTTTGTTAGAAAACAGAAAAAAAGCTGAGCTGAACAAAAAACCTTAACCTTAACCGGACGACCACGCCGCCGCCGCCGCCGACGACGACGACGACCACGCCAGGGTCATGACAATAGCTCTCGTTTTTTTCAAAAGTCGAGCTAACAAGATGAGTTCACTACCCTTTATCTAGACTTATGATTAGAATACGGGTTTTCAAGGTCAACTTTTCATCTTGTTCAATGCCAATAACAAAGACACAAGGATAAAAAAAATAATAAGTGCCATGGTTTCATAAAGGTCAAGGTCAAGCATTTTAAAAATGCATTTCTGTGCAAGGCAGAGGGTTCTGATCAGGCTGATGGTTAATGAGGTATTAGTGGTGAAATATGATGTTCAAACCCAGATCAATGTTGTTATTTAAGAGAAGCTGTTTTTTTATTAGTAGGTCTATCTCTGCAGGTATCTGTTTGTGAGCTACATATAGCTTCACTATATCTTCAATTCCTAGAATTAGTCATTAAAATGGTTAACCCTTTCCCTCATGCGACAATTCTGCAGCAGACGACTTTGAACGTATTTTGTCAAAACATAGAAAATCTCCATAATTGAATGGATAACCTATGACTAAAAGTGGAAAACATTGTGGCAAAAGAAGAAATTGCACGTTTTGTGCAATTTCTTCTTTTGCTACTATGTTTTTAAAAAGCCGTCTGCTGCAGAGGTGTCAGAAAGCGTCTATATGAGAGAAAGGGTTAACCCTTTCCCACCTGCAGACTTCTGTTTGAAACATTATAACAAGCAATTTTCTCTTTTTGCCACAATGTTTTCAACTCTTTTCAATAACTATACTTTTATTTATGGAAATTTTGCAAGATTTTGCCATGAACTTTTCAAAGTCGTTTATGGTAGATTTGTCTTATGTCAGAAAAGCTTCAGACATTAATCAATCTCAATCAATAATCAGATCTAAAACATATATGTATACGTATAGCAGAGTATTTTGGACAGATTTTAATGAGATTTTACATGAATAAGAATAGAATATAACATACAATGAACATCAGTTTTGTAAATGTCATCAGCATCCTTTCACATTTTTAGGTATGTCATTAGAAAACATGTTATCCTTTCATATCTGTATGTCATCAGCATACATGTTATTCTTTCACATTTGTAAGACTTGCAGCTGTAATTGCTTAACCCTTTCCCACATACAACAAATCTGCAGCAGACGACTTTAAACACATTTTGTCAACAAATAGAAAATCTCTATAATTGAATGGATTAACCTATGACAAAAAGTGGAAAACATTGTGGCAAAAGAAGAAATTCCTTCTTTTGTCACTATGTTTTTAAAAAGCTGTCTGCTGCAGGGGTGTCAGAAAGCGTCTATATGAGGGAAAGGGTTAAAGCCATTTCATTTCAGATATGAAGTTCTGACAAATAATATCAATAACAACTAATATCAATGACTCTATGTCTACTTCCTGGAGACTTAATCAGTATTTGCACCAATGGTGTGGGATCATCCGGAGATCTACCCCATGTTCAACACAAGAAATGTTCCTGCCACCTTTTGATCAAGAGACATGTCTGACCCACTCTCTCACTAGATTTGTAAAAATTCATAGATTTAGTACAACATAATAACCTGATACCAACCTTGAAAAAACATCATTGAAAAATATTGGAATTCTCTATAAAAATAGAAATTTGGAATAGAGAAGAAAACTTTTATTGAAAAGGAGAAATTATTCATCATAAGAAATTTCTCCTTTTGCCACAATATTTTCCAAATTTGTCTGCATGAGTGCAATGGTTAAATGAAACCTCATATTTGCTAAGATAAGAACACTCAACTGTATTATCAAACAGAATAAGAAGAATACATACTTCCTGAGGCATGGTTGACGACAAACTGTGTAAACAAAGCATCCAGCTCGTCATATTGAATCATTGCATCTTCAAGTAGACCGAGCATCTCAAACATAAAGGCAAGCTCCTCCTGTTGTAAAATAGAAGAAAGACATGAGCTCTAGGAAAATCAACCATACACATGAGCTATAGGAAAATCATCCATAAACATGAGCTCTAGGAAAATCATCCATAAGCATGAGCTCTAGGAAAATCAACCATAAACATGAGCTCTAAGAAAATCAACATTGTACATGATCTCTAGGAAAATCAACCATAAACATGCTATCTAGGAAAATCAACCATAAACAAGATCTTGGTAAGGGGGGGTAATGTGGGGGGATGGGGAGTTTACTGAATCAGTGAAATGTTGTTGTTCTGAAGAGATTAAAATAACCCTTTTCATCTGCAAAAGACGACGTTGAAAAAATCTAGACAAGAATACAGAAAATCTCTAAATGTGAAAGTATACTTATTTAATAGACATGTGGGGGGATGGGGAGTTTACTGAATCAGTGAAATGTTGTTGTTCTGAAGAGAAAATCTAGACAAGAATACAGAAAATCTCTAAATGTGAAAGTATACTTATTTAATAGACATGAAATCATTGTGGTAAAAAGAGAAATTGCTCATTATCTCCTCTTTGCAAATTGCTTTCAAAGGTTGTCTAATTTAGATGAACATGTACTAGAATGTGTTTACAGACAGGAAAGGGTCTTAAGAAGAATGATTGGAGAATATTGAAGTGCTTTTCTGAAAAGGGGTTTTGATCCTCAGAGGTGCACGAGGTGCATGTACATCATGTTTCCCTCATAAGACAATTCTGCAGCAGACGACTTTGAACATATTTTCTCAAATAATGGAAAATCTCTATAATTGAATGGATAACCTATGACTAAAAGTGGAAAACATTGTGACAAAAGGAGAAATTGCACGTTTTGTGCAATTTCTTCTTTTGTTTCTATGTTTTCAAAAAGCTGTCTGCTACAGAGGCGTCAGAAAGCGTCTATTTGAGGGAAAGGGTTAAGAATACAATCAGAGCTCTAGATAAGAAGAATATTTCAAATCCTTATATAATCCTCAAACCCTATGTTGTAGGTACTCAGTGAGACGATTCTTTTGAGTGACCATAACATAGGGTTTAGTGGAGTCATAAGATGTTGGTGACAAGAAACTTTTTTTTTTTTTATTTAAACAGCGTCTTACGGATTGCATGACTCAAAACTGGTCTGATGAATTATCAAGTTCCTCAAGATGTGATACTTACTGCACTTTTAAATCCCTATTAAACGTTGAAAAATACTTATGTATAGACATATCTTTTTACTTTAGGAAATCTTTTGCACGTTTTCGATGCTCTAGTCACAAACTAAATATTGAACTTGAAGACATTATGGAATAGAAAGAGCAGACAGAACTTGTTTTTATTGTTTGTTAAATGGTAACCATTTTATTTTAGAAGACGAGTATCATGCATTTTTCATTTGCCCCAAATATTCTATTGTAAGGGAAAACTATTTATTTAATTGGTATTGTGGAAGAACTGAAACGGTTGATTTTATTAACTTAATAAAAATTAATAATTGTAAAACCTTAAAACTTTTAATGATATTTATTACAAAACTTATGAGGGAAATTGATAATTTGTAGGAACATTTATTTCATAAGACATGAATTTTGTGTTTTCTGTAATGTATGGTTTGTTTTTCATATAGCATATTTATACTTAACATATAGAAATTGACATAACCTATTTTTCACATGATGTATTATTATTTGTAACATTTGATGATTTATTTTGGGCCTTTGATTACGTAAAAAAAAAAATTGAAAAATAAGAGGGATATTGATGGGAAAAGACAAGTTAACTCCTCCTTATCTGGTCCTCTATTACAAAGTATGTGGAATGATTAAGTTCCTCACTTGAACAATAAAATAATGTTGAAAATTCCATCCCACTTCATTGCGTTTTTCTCTCAAGGCTCTCATGTTATCCTCGTACTTCTGAAGATGTCGTGTAAACGCCTGAAGTAAGTGTTGTCGTAACTTAGACACAAAAACATTCCATAATTCAGTGTTTTTTGGTTCTTGTTTCAATGGGTCTGTTAGAACCACTATCCTGAAAATTGGAGATAAAAGTCTAAAAAAATTGCATTTAGATTTGAAAGATGTATTATAACAGCATTTTACTTCAACGAGGATATTGACAGTGTGAATCTCATCACAGAAAGTGAAGCACAAATAAACACTTTCCCAAGTACAATAAATCTGAAGCAGAGGACTTTGAAAACATCTAAGTTGAAATAGAAAAAATCGCTGTAAATAATAATATAATAATGTAATAGAGTTAAAAACATTGTGGCAAGGTGAGAAATGGCTCAAATTGAGCTATTTTCCTCTGCCGCAATGTTTTCATATGTCATCTGCTGCAAACGCATCAAAATGCATCTGCAAATGGGAAAGGGTTGATTAAATGAAAACAGATAATGTATCTGGTTTGAATGATGTAATTTAAACCCATCTACAAAAAACTTGTAGCAAAGGGCTTTGAAAACATATAGGCAAAAATATAGAAAATCTCCAAAAAAAGATTGTATGATTATTGAAAAGAGTTGAACAAAATGCAGCTTAAGGTGAAATTTGTTGTGATTAACAATTTTTTTCCATTTTTTTCAAAAGTTGTCTGCTTAAGGATCCTTTAAATTGTGTCTGTAAGTGAAAAAGGGTACAGACAGTCATGAGCATACAGATGAAAATGATTCAAAGAATACCGTTTCCGGATAACTATACCTGTCAGGATTTTTGCTGCAAAAATCACTTTTGATTTTGTCATATACAGAGGACCGTGGTAACAATTTTGTTTTCACCTTGGTCTCATCACTATTGACAACCACAATTAACCAATCAGGGATGTTCTTGTTCTTCAGTGCTGCACTCCAATCTCCAAGTTCCTCTCTTACTTTTTGTTTGTAGGTTTCTAAGTCCTAGAAATCAGTTTAATAGAAAGTGTAAGATTATCGTTCTCTGATTAACACCTTGCAAATAAAATTGCATATACATGTACTATAATTCTGTTCATGTTAACCCTTTCCCACATATTAACGCTTTCAGTCGCCTCTGCAGCACCATTTGCCACAATACTTTCAAAATAATAATAATAAGATGATACCATTTTCCACATACAACCAATCTGCAGCCGAGAACATTGAAAACATATGGACAAAGATATGAAAAATCTCTATTAGTGAAAGTATAATTATTGCATAGAGTGGAAAATATTGTGGCAAAGTAGACAAGAGCACCGCGTATGGCACAGACGCTCGACTGATAGAAAACAGAAACAAGAGCACCGCGTACGGCACAGACGCTTGACTGATAGAAAACAGAAAGAAAAAAACCTGAGCTAAACAAAAAACCTTAACTGGACAACCACGCCGCCGCCAGGGTCATGATAATTGCTCTCGTTTATTCAAAAGTCGAGCTAAGAAAGCTGAGCTGAACAAAAAACCTTAACTGGACGACCACGTCGCCGCCACAGAAAAAAAGCTGAGCTTAACAAAAACCTTAACCGGACCGGACGACGACGCCGATGCCAGGGTCATGACAATAGCTTTCGTTTTTCCAAAAGTCAAGCTAAAAATTGCTTATTATGAGCAATTTCGCCTTTTGTCCAATTGTTTTCAAAAGTCGTCTTCTGCAAATGCGTCAAAATATGTCTGAAGGTGGGAAAGGTATAATAAATACACTATATATTGGCTGTTTAGCCAACTAAAATCAATATTGCTAACTCTTTCTCAGAACAATTTCCATTCTTACATATAGACGCTTTTTGACACTTTTCTGCTGCAGACAACTTTTGAAAACACTGTGACAATAGGACAAATTGCTCAAAACAAGCAATTTCTCCTTTAGCAACAATGTTTTCAACTCCTTTTAATAAAAAAACCTCAACTTATTTATGAATATTTTTCATGTTTTTGTCAATATGTTTTTGGACTCATCTGCTGCAGATTTGTTGTATGTGGGAAAGGTTAAATGTTAAAATATGGAATTTCAATAAATAAAAGCGTTTAACCCTTTCCCACCTACAGATTCTTACTAACACCCATGCAGAAGACGACTTTTGAAAATATTGCAGCAAAAATTATGCTTCATATGTGTTGTATGTGGGAGACGGTAAAGTTGGCAAGGGTTAAAAGTTAGTTAGAATCTTAACAGTTCTACATAGGCTTCAAGAATTGTGAATATGGAAGATCTGATTTTTATGTGACATGGATAACCAAGGACCTACACAGTCTGTCCAGAAGATGTGAAAGTATGGTCTGCTTATCAGGGTTTTGCCTGTCTCGTCTGGAAGAATATCATCATCATAGGGAACAAAGCTGGCTTCTAGATATACATTTCTAGCCTGTCTACCATATGATCTACAAATAAACAAATTAATAAAATATATAGGATAAGTAAGGTTACTGAGCAAAGTTAATTTTGTTAAACCCTTTCCCACCTGCAGACGCATTTTGACGCAATAGCAGCAGACGACTTTTGAAAACATTGTGGCCAAAGGGGAAATTGCTCATGATGATGAGCAATTTCCCCTTTGGCCACAATGTTTTCAACTTTATTTAACAATTAAGCCATCTACTTTTGAGATTGTTCAGGTTTTTGTCTCTATGTTTTCAAGGTCGTCTGCTGCAGATTTACTGTATGTGGGAAAGGGTTAACCCTTTGCCATATATGTATAGACGCTTTCTTAGGCCATGATGACATGCTTTTTTTAGCATAACACTCTTATATAAATTCTGAATGATTTTAAAAGTCTTATAAATTATAATCTAAAGATATCTAAAGAGGATTAATGTATGATCATCCCCAGTAGCTCCATCAGTAGCTGGCTGTCAATCCAGGGGTTGTGAGTTTGAGCCCCACCTTGGCCAACATTCTTTCCAACGTTTGATAAAAGATACTTTGAAAAAAGCGTCATTCGTCTTGCACCAATGGGCTAACAGTTTAAATGCAAAAGCAGCCAGTTACTTGGAAAGTCTGTTGTGTGGAGTACTAGTGTGGAAAAGCCAGGCAACACATGGGAAGGTGAACTGGCTGCCATGATCTGACTGAACAATTGCTGAAAATGTCAATAAACCGTAATTAATCAATCAACTATTTGTTTAACCCTTTCCCTCATATAGAAGCTTTCTGACGCCCTTGCAGCAGACAGCTTTTTTAAAACATATTGACAAAAGAAGAAATTGCTCAAAACGAGCAATTTCTCCTTTTGACACAATGTTTTCCACTTTAAGTCATAGTCAAAAAAAAAAAATATGTGTGGTTCAGGTAACATAGGGTCAAAGAAATAGGGTAGGTAGGTAGGCTTTTTTTTTCTCTTTTTCTTCAGAAGCTAGATGTCTGTTGCAAGTTGTTACAGACATAAGTGGTCACAAATGTGTGCTATATGCACATTCAAGACATCTCTTCAATATATGCAATAATTCTTGCAAAAACTTTCCCGACGGTAGACAAATTGATGACTGCCTTCATAATTTGTTTTGAAGGGCCATGGACGCATTTTTCTACCGTCACAGCAAACACCGTGGCCGCCACCATGTTTGTTTTATTACGATCGATAGACGCTTTCCAAGCGTTTCAAATTCGTACTCAATTATTTTCGTTCCCAAAATCGATAAAAAGTTCTAGGGTCGGCGCAAAAAAAATAGGGTCGGTCCAGTTACCTGAACCACACATATTTTTTTCTTTAGCCTTATAGAGATTTTCCCTTTTTTTACAAAATATGAACAAAGTCGTCTGCTGCAGAATTGTTGTATGTGGGAAAGGGTTAATAAAAGTACCTTCTCCATTCAGCCGATTCTTTAGGCAGACTGTCTAGAAGAACTTTGTGGAGACTGGAGAAAACCTCTTGATTGCCATGAGCTAAAATGTAACAAAATTAAAATCACAATGTTGTGTTAAACAAGTCTACCAATTCATTGTTTACCTTTCTGTGTAGTGTAACTGAAAAGAAGCATATTTAAGAAAACAAAACTAAAGTAGACTTCTTTATATTTTGAGATTCATACGGATCCATACATATGTTTCGATCATTCAATATTTGTTTTCTTAAATAATTTGTAATGTATAGGACCTTTGCTTTACTGTTTGCTATACCGTCTATCCAAAAATTGTGTCCAGAGTAGATTTTTCGATGCAGTCACGATACTCGTTCGTTTTGATTGGATGAAAAGAAAATATTGAAACAAAAAAACTTCTCGAGGAAATAATTAAATATGATAATATGTACTCGATAAAGAAACGAGAACAAGAAATTTTATGTGAAATAATTTGCGTTTAATAACACTCGTCGTCTATTTCTTAAATGATTTCAAACAAGAGTGCCAGTGCCGCCACAATATACGCCGCCACAAAATATAAAGATCAAGAGTGGTCCTTTTAACTATTGCTTTTAACATGTCTGTATACATAAGCTCAAAAAGAAGTCTGTGAGACCAGTTAGCTTAGCTGGAAGAGACAGGGACCCGAGATCATGGTTGCCTGGGTAGTAGGTTCGATCCCTGCAGGGGAAGCCGGGTGTTTCCTTGAGCAAAACAGTTTATCCACACTTGTTCAGAGTTGAAAGTCTTACTCTGCTTACCAGCCTAGCTGACTTTGGTATTAACTAAATAAAATAGGATACATATAAACAGAGATAGAACCCTATAGAGGCTTCCGATATGAAAGTAGGTCAAATGGCAGTGTCGATATGTATCCTTTTTTCCTTCTGAGCATAACTCTTGCAAAAATCACTCTACGGGATAATTCCTCGCTTTATGCACTTCTACCTGTTTGGAAACTTAAGTTGCGTTCTCAAGTGAATATGCTATAGAGACCAAGTTTCGAAAGGCATAACTATTGCAAAAATTGCTGAACCAGAAAATCCCTGCTTCATGCACATCTACCCATTATAGTAATGATATTGACCAAGTTTTGAAAAGATTCAGTCAGAAACGTAGGAAGAGTTGCGTTCACAAGCCGCAATATCAATCAGCTACAGAGACTAAGTTACAAGGGACATAAATCTTGCAAATATCAATGAACCGGAAAATCGCTGCTTCATGCACATCTACACATTAAAGTTATGACATTGACCAAGTTTTGAAAAGATACAGTCAGAAACGTAGGAGGAGTTGCGTTCACAAGCCGCAATATCAATCAGCTACAGAGACTAAGTTACAAGGGACATAAATCTTGCAAAAATCAATGAACCGGAAAATCGCCGCTTCATGCACATCTACCCATTATAGTCATGACATTGACCAAGTTTTGAAAAGATACAGTCAGAAACGTAGGAGGAGTTGCGTTCACAAGGCTGCAATATCAATCAGCTACAGAGACTAAGTTACAAGGGATATAAATCTTGCAAATATCAATGAACCGGAAAATCGCCGCTTCATGCACATCTACACATTATAGTTATGACATTGACCAAGTTTTGAAAAGATACGGTCAGAAACGTAGGAGGAGTTGCGTTCACAAGAAATGGACGTACGGACGGACAGACAGAGAAGATGACGCCAATATACGACCGCCTCCGGCGGCGTATAATAAAAACTCATAAGGGTTTTCTGACTTTCCGGAAGTTACAAATCCAAATTCCTGTAATATGACGTCAATCGATTAGCGTAACGCAAATCATGAATAAATAACCAAAAGGAAAACAACAGAAATGATAGGAAAGGATAGTTTGACTCGTCCGTAAATTCTGGAATTGTTTCATTTGAAGTACTTTATGAAGGGCAAGTTGATTATTTTTTTGTACCTGTCATCATAATTTCATGGATTTAAAATCTTGGCCATATTTTAAAGTCAAATATATGCTTAACCTGATGATGATTTTTATTTTCTTTGCTTAGGTCGGTAGGACTTGTATATAACTGATTGTGCTGCAAGTAAGTGGCTAACTGCAGTTCATGGGGAATTATTTACCAAACACAAAAGTTAACTAGAATGGAGTGCTCCGCGGAGCACGTGTGTCACCTGCACCTGCTCATTGAAAGTGTGACGAAAAAGTGTGACGGACAGACAAACAGACGCCGGACAAAAAAAAAGTAATCCCTAAGTGCCTACCATGCTACGCAGGGTGACACAATAAATGTTTACCCGAAATAGGTAGCACCTATAGTCTATACTCATATTAAACTTCCCAAGCAACTGGCTGCTTTTCCACATGGACTGGTTGCCCATTGGTGGAAGACGAATGACGCTTGTCGCATTGACTTTTATCAAATGTTGCCAGAGCTGGGATTCAAACTCACAACCCATGGATTGATCAATACCAACTGAGCTACCGAGTATATATAAACTGACTGACAGCAGTGTTTCCCTTAATATATCACCAATACACACACAGCCATTATTTCTATGCTCATTGAGAGCAGGGTGAGTGTATTCAATGGTGAGGTCACTCTACGATAATTGTCAGATTTCCAATATTAACTTGTCGTCCTGGGTTGACCATACCTGTATATGCATTTTATCGAGAGAAAAATCGATATATGTAAACATCTATAACGTTTTGTGTAATGTTAGGTTTAAATCGACACCGTGTTGCCTCCTATTCTGTTAAATTATGTATTTTATAAATCATTGTATGATATCTTTTTTTAAAATATAGTTTTATCTTAATTAAATTACACTGTCATCGTGTTGGTTCTCACAGCATGTGTCAAGTGTCCTTTAATCTCCACTAATCAGTAATAGGATTAACAAAGCGTGTTGATTAAAGACAGATGGCAAACACGCGACAGTGTATACAATTTGACTGATAAGCTTGCATTGTATACTGCAAGATCCAGAGAATATAATTTGTCAATCTAAACAATGATACATGTCATCAGCGTTTTACGATCAAGAACGTTATTAAACTTTGAAAACCAGTATTTTCATCTAGAAGCTTTCCTATTGCAACAATTAAAAAATAAAGCGTTTATAATATAGAGATTAAAAAACACTCGTTTAACAGTCTAGCAAGCTATTAGTAGGACATTTTGGAATTGTCCAAATGCAGTATTTCGACCGAACAAAAGCAACCAGTTGAAATCGTCAATTTTAATAACAGTCATGATCTGAAGCAAAATTGGAGACTGTTATTTGTTTGCAAAATAAATCAGTCAATACATAAAAATGTAATGTTTTGACAATTTGAGAATGAGTACAGAACCTTCCAACACTAAATATGAAACTTTTTCATAGAAATAAACATTTATTTTTTGGGAAATCATTTTTTCGGCATGTACAATAAAAACAAACATGTACTGAAGTTTCAGACCAATACCTAAACATGCCATATACATTACATACATATTGATTCTGTTACTAGTATGCTACTAGGTAATTCTCGAAATTTGTCAAACATCAGTCGAAATGAAATGTTTATAACTTCATTTGTGTTCTCATTTACTAGTTAAAAACTATTTCTGGCATTAGCAAAATAGTTTATTTACACTAGAATGTTTAAATATAAGCTCTGAATTCCCGACATTCATCATAAATCTTGCTTTTGGATATGGAGGAAAATAAAATCTCAAATATATTTTTACAAAAATCTTCAAAAAGTGGAAAGTTTGTGAACAAAATACGCAACTTTATATTAAATAAAATATTTTTAAAATGTAATCTGTCGAACAAACGATTTATGCACATCACATTGGTCTAAAACTTTAAACAAACAGTTATACTGTTTTCTCAATAATTGAGACTTACTTTACTACGATTGGCGATTTTCGCTTGAAATCTTCCAATTTGTAGAGACGACATTGACAGAGGGGCGATTATCACATTTATTAAAACGAGTAAATACGAACTATAACTAACAATATATTAAATTGTGTGTAACTCTATCAGTATAAAAGAACTGGCTTGTCGTCACATATATATTTTTGGGCTTGAAATGTCACGGTTATCTCGGACGCTCTCGGGAGACAGGTTAAATGAGAATATGACCGAGATACCAGACCTTTAATACACTCACCCTGTTGAGAGGTACGAAACATAGAAGATTTGCACCAGTTTTTATCAGATCATATTTTTAAAATTTTATCTTTCGACTTCATGAATGCAACTTTTTTACTTAACCCTTTCCCTCATATGGCAATTATGCTGCAGACGACTTTGAACGTATTTTGTCAAAAAATAGAAAATCTCCATAATTGAATGGATAACCAACCTATTACTAAAGTGGAAAACATTGTGTCAAAAGGAGGAAATGCAAGCTAAATATTGATAAGTGAATGATGACAAGGTAGCGATGCTTTTAAGAATGAGAGAATAAATTTACATGTCACAATCGGTTTTGTCTCCATCTTAATGTTTTTACGAACTATTTCTCTGTTTTGTTGACATTTCCTCCCCACCTGTCAGATATAGAAGCAGAGCTATACAACACAATAGTATATTTATTTTCGATTTTAAAGAATGGTCAGTTAATAACCATTTACTGGCCATATGATTTCAAAATTAATAATTATCAAGTAAAATCAAGACAAAATCATTAAAATGGGATACTTTAAAATCCATTAGGATCCATTTTAATATATTTAATATTACCAATATTCGCCTTAGAGCTAAAAACAAAAATGGCTGACAATTTAGACGACGAGTGGTGGGCAGGTTAGTTTTCGAGTTATAAACATTGTTTGATTGCTCATAAGTGCTCTTAAAGCATATTTTTCAATTATTTATGTTAATTTATCTAAATCAGGTCATAAAAGAAAAACGACATTGTGTTAATTGTTTGATCGCTGAACACGTTTTTAGGATGTTGCCTGTTTCTTGTCGATTCGTGCACCTTAAAAATGTGTAGTTAGTGCATGCATAGAAATTGCAGTTGGAAATATTGTCTCAAACAGACAAAAAGTTTAACGCAAGTCAGTCATTCAAAGATCTCCATGACTGACGCAATTGGGTTATGGTTAGTCCTTTTATATAGATTTTTGTTTGTTGTTTAGGCCGCTATCAACATTTTTTCCAGGGCTGTTAAATCACAACATTTCCTGTGTAACTTCCCAACACTCCTGATTGTCAAGGAGGGAAATTCATAATAAAGTATTTGGTTTTGACCTAGCCAGGGATCTTATCCACAGCTGGTCTATCACTACACCACCAAGGCGGTTTATAGATAATAGACCAGGTTTCTTTTGAAAGTTTTATCAGATAGCGATTTTATATTTTGACTTTTGCATCTGATACAAATTACAATATCATATGTAACATCAAAATATTTACACTACTTTAGCTCATAAGGAGATGGACTGCCTCTTTGGTGTAGTGGTAGAGCATCTGCCACGTCAGCTGGAGGTCATGGGTTTGATCTCCGGCCTGGTCATGCCAAATACTTAAAAAATCTAAAAGTAATGGCTTTCCCTCCTTCGCGCTCAGTGTTGAGGGGTTAGCATTATGACTAACTGGCTGATGTCAGGATAAATCATTTAAATTGACCAGCAGTACTGGTAACTTACCCAGGAAATGCCATGATATATAAAGTATTATAACTGAAAATATAAAAAACTTTTCCTTTAGATAATTTGTTCAAGCCTTAGTGATTGGTTGAAAAAGATAGCTGCTAGTCGGCATCAGATATTACAGGGGCAAAAGGAACTTTAAGCTTCAAACAACATCTCCTCCTAAAGCAATGGACCAAAAACAAGTGCTTTCTTATAGAGTCCTCCTCATGAGCTGTCATACAAAATACTTAAAACTTATAATATAAAAGGTTAGTCTTGTCTAACTGACCAACAAGAAAGTGTATCACTTATAGATCCAAAAGATGAGAAGCCAAAAGATGAGAAGCCAAAAAATGAAGTCAGTGATATGGAACAAGATGTTGAAGAAAAAGAGTCAACTAATAATAACACGGAAACACCAAATCAGATAAAGAAGAAACGAAAAAGAAAAAAGGTACTGTGTTACTGATCCTTTTTGAAATATTTTTGAAAAATATGATAAAAGAACTTTTTGCAAAAACACAAATTTCATGTTTATTGCAGGTTACCTTGCATAGATGGTTGCATAACAGTGTCATCACTCGATAATGTCAATGCAAAATACTTTATGAATCATAATTTTCCAAAATTTGCAGACGAAGATAACAAACGCATGTTTTCATTGCTCGTTCGTACCAAAGAATGTTCAACCCCAACTCCAATATAGTACATGATTGGTGACAAACAGAAGATAACATTATCTTATTTACTGATCTTTTTATAAGGTAGACATTGTTTAGTCTACATAAAAATAAACCTTTTACTCAGAAAAATGTCTTTGTTGTTTTGGAATTACCATGCCAGGGCTGTACAAATCCCATAGCCCGACGCCCGGGACAAGTCATAAATCGCATCGGGCAAGTCGCTAATTGCAACATCTCAGTCCCGGACAAGTGGCATTTTCCAAAAATCCACGTCCCATTATATCAACCCATGTACGTATTAAACAGTGAATGTAAATTACTGTGTCTGGTAGCCCGGCTTAATTACTAACACACATGTTTGTCGTGTATAAATTTGACTGTATGTTACATGCGAAAAACCACTCGCGCGTGACCATAACAAATCAATAACAGTAGGCGGAGTTACCCACCTGTCAGATGTGATTTCAGCCAACCGCATCGCGTCAGTAATAGTCGATTAACGTGATATATATGTATCCAATAAGGCTGTCCAATCGGTAATCTGTCCAATCATAAGTGACAATTGTTCCTTGGGGCTGTGTTATTTCATGAAAGCTAGGGAATTACCTATGGATCGGTCTCGTTAAAATATTCCCTTAAATGTATTTTGATCCATATTTCTACTTTCGGTATGCGATGTTTGCAAACTGGTGCAAACCGGTTCAGAAAGACTTGTAAGAAATTTTCGCCATGCAGAAGTTAATAAAATAAATTCGATCCAAATTAAAGACAATACGACGACTGCTAAAAATTATCTTGCCGTTTATCAATTTGAAATACCTTTCAAGATCGACATAATATTCGTAATATCAAGGACACAAAGAAAATTGTTTGGAATGAAATATATAAATGATTCCCCCGAGTATGATAATTGCCCAATCACGGCTTTGTTTACCAAATTAATTAGCATAAATGGCGGGAAAAAAATCATATGACTTAAAAGTTGCGATTTCATTGGATGAAATGAGAAATTGGGTGAATGACATTCGCGACCTGACGACCCCGATGTTTACATTCAACGCTGTTTACCGATTTCTAATTCTCAAAGTAGGGAACCATGATTAACATTGCGCAATCATCAAAATGGCGGCTATGCTGCGGATAATACCGCAACACCAATCTGACTTAAGTACACGATCTGACTAAATGTAAATGCGTAGCGTTAATAGGAGATGCTTTTAATGAGATTGACCGCAACACACGAAACAAATTTAACGTTTTGTTGTCTTTCATTTTTTTTTTGACAAGATTTTTTGATTACATTGAACCTGATAAATTTGACTTTTGGTTAATAAAATTGAATTTATCAATGTCTTTCTTTGTAAAACTGACCCTGCCTGGTATCGAACACTGCCCTGTTTCGGTGAGGGACCTAAATCGGTGACCTTATTATTTTGTTATCTTCAATTTGAAAAGTGCTATTGCATCATTTGACTATGTTGTCTCAAGTTTAACATTTCTGTCAATAGCTTTTGAATCTTTTGTAAATATGGATAAAATACATACATTTTATGCAGAATATTTCAAATAACCTAGTGAAAAATAATCTCTTTTCCAAATTTCATTTTTTTAAAACTGAATGCTGCACTACAGGTCTTTTGCAATAATGTTATTTGAATTGGTCACTACCCTTAAATCATGTACAGTGTGTGCTCTTAATGTTATCTTTATAAATACAGAACTAGAAAATAACCCACTAAAAAACAAATAAAACACTCAAGAAACCGCAATCCGGGCTACCACACAATTCTTAAATTTGTCGCATGTTAAACTTGGTTTGCAGAAAAGTGGGACAAGTGAGAATCTTAGCAGGACAAGTGGCATTCTGAAAGTCACTTGTCCTGGACAAGTGGCTGAATTTTTTTTTTGTACAGCCCTGCATGCACAATTGACCTCGGAAGTACG
Source organism: Serripes groenlandicus (assembly GCA_031761405.1). Lineage (NCBI taxonomy): Eukaryota > Metazoa > Mollusca > Bivalvia > Cardiida > Cardiidae > Serripes > Serripes groenlandicus. The sequence goes on from JASEVX010000005.1 coordinate 71,966,529, forward strand.
CGTACAACATCCAATATAGTGTAATTATACCTCAGTTCTATTAATAGGAGCCGATTTGGATTACTTGGTCATCATCGGAGCAAAATTTAAACAGGTTTAGGGCTGCCGTTTTTAAATTAGTTTTTCTTTTTATTCATTCTGACAGATTTATTTCTGTTTATTTTATATTCAAATTATTTGGATATATTATTGAATAAGCTATCGATTGGTATGTTTGCTTTATCACGCGGTTGTAAAATAAGGTAGAAATTGGCCGTTAAAAGTGCGCACGAAATCAATGGGAAAATGTCTCAAATATTTGTTTGTGTAATGAACCGCGCGAAACCAATTGACACTAATTGTAATTATTAAGGCAGGCATTCCACCTTGCTACAATCAACTCGCGATTAAATAATTAGAGAGCAATTTCCTTAATCTTTAATACATATATCTTTAATCGATTGCGTAAATCACTAATCTATCACCTCAGGCTTTATTTTACACGCGACAAACAGTTTGCGGGTTTGATGAAAGACGGTTGTAACTACAGATTGTTCAAGATGTAGTTACAACCATTTGCATACAGCCATCGAGTTCAAGGTACCCAACTGTACATCGTGTACACACACTCACAGCCACTATTGATTTTTTAAACCGACATGCTGTGAATGTAGTATTTTATAGCTTTAAATGTAAAAGCTATTTCCCTGTTGGAATTTTGTTATATTTGTGGTTGGCGATCGGGAAAAAGGGCAAAAATGGGACTGTCGCCAATGCCATTTTCTTCTGAGCCACTTTGCGCCAATGGCTCAAATGGCGAACGACAGCGTGAGCCCTGTAATTAGCATATTAATGCTATTTATTCCGTAAAAGGGTGATAATTACGGAACAAATGAAAATACCCAACAAATGCCTATTTGTAGAAATGTTCGTCTGTCTGTCTGTCCGTCAATATCTTGGTTAAAGTTTCAGGTTGAGGCAAAATCTCAGCACTGGAAAGGGTTACAAACTTGAAACTTTGCCTGAAGGTAACCAGTAACAAGTTCTATTGATTTCTATGGTTACTTTGATCTTGACCTTGGTTTGTCGATTTTCAAGGTCAAATTGCCGACAATCCGGCCTTACCGTCTTCAGCGGTTTCTTGTTAAAAGCTTCTATGAATTTGTGAACATTCTGATAAGATGTAATATATGTACAGGCTGATCTGAACCTACACTATTCAGAAATGCCAACTTGTACCTTTTCCACCATACAGCAAATATGCAGCAGAAGACTGAAAACTTGTTGGGAAAATAAATAAAATCTTTAAAAATGAAAGGATTATTGGCCGGATTGCTCTAGCAATTCGGGTCTATAGATTAGCGATGTCCATCTGTCTGTCTACCTGTCTATCTGTCCGTCAACATTTTGGTTTAAGTTTCAGGTTGAGGCAAAATCTCAGCACTGGAAAAGGTTACAAACTTGAAAATTTTCCTGAAGGTAACCAGTAACAAGTTCTATTGATTTCTATGGTTACTTTGACCTTGACCTTGGTTTGTCGATTTTCAAGGTCAAATTGCCGACAATCCGGCCTTACCGTCTTCAGCGGTTTCTTGTTTTAGAATACATTAGAAAATATTGTGTGAAAAGGAGCAAAAAAAAATTGCAATCTCTCCTTTTGCTTCAAATTCACTAAAATTTGTCTTCTCCCAAAAACATTTTGGAAAGGGATAATAGTCCTAAATCTGGATTTTAGAAGCTGAAAAGGCAACTTATACAAGATTATTTAAATTTGTGCATTAATGACTATCTGTATTTCAGAATGTTTGGGATAAAATTCTTTATCATTTGCTAATTCAGTATTTTTATATTTTCTTTTTCAGAAAAACATAACTACAGAGTTAAATGAGAAAGGTGATGCACCAGCCACATGTGATGATGTTACACAGTATATTAAAAAACAATTTGATGGGAAACTCACTCAAGTAGAACTAGATGAAATAGCTTTAGATGAAGGTAGCTTTACCCTTTCCCTCATACAAACGCTTTCTGACGCCTCTGCAGCAGACTGCTTTTTGAAAACATATTGACAAAAGCAGAAATTGCTCACAACAAGGGTGCGGGGGGCTTGGCTATAGTGAAAACTTAAAAAATCTTCTCCTCCGAAAGTGTCAGGCTGATTTTCAAATAATTTTGTAGAAATGTTCCTTAAGTGACCCACTATCATTCAGATTACTTGAAGCCATGTTGATTGGTCGAAAAACATGGCCGCCTCAGGGCAGGGCTATTTTGCCTTTAATATAGAAATGTTCCTTAAGTGACCAACTATCAGATTCCTTTAAGCCATGTTGATTGGTAGAAAAAACATGGCCGCCAGGGGGCGGGGCTATAGTGAAAACTTAAACAATCTTCTTCTCCGAAAGTGTCAGGCCGATTTTCAAATAATTTTGTAGAAATCTTCCTTAAGTGACCCACTATCAGATTACTTCAAGCAGTGCTTGCACTAACTTTTTGAAACAGGAAGTCCTGACTTCCTGGGTCTGAATTTTGGAAGTCCTGGTCTGAATTCATGGAAGTCCTGGTTGTCGCGCCGACTTTGCCCTTTCTCGCACTATCTACTTATATAAATTTGTGTTTGAAAAAACATTGCAGGAAAAGAAGAAAATCTTTACAAAGAGCAGATGTTGTTCCTTTTTCAACAATGTTTTTCTATCATAAAGCTTTTTAACAATTATTTTGATGTCCGCTTATATGCACTTTTCCTTCTGGTTTTCTAGCCTGCATATTATTAAATGATTGCAACTCTATTCAACAATCATACAATCATTCATAGAGATTTTCTATATTTTGGACTTGATAATTTCAGTTATCTCAAAGACCTAATAACAATGTGTTATTATAGGTCTTTGGTTATCTGCTGAAGATTTATTGTATGTGGAAAAGGGTTAAAACATTGTGGCAAAAACAGAAATTGCTGTTTAGTACAAATTTGTCTTTATTTTGTCATAACTTCATAAGGAAACTGTTACAGATGCTTAAAATGTATTTTTTCGATAAATAATCTAACGCGTCAAGTGCATAAAGTTTATTTTTATCAAAAAACATTCCCATATGAGGGAGAGAAATATGCCGATTTTCTTTTTTTGCATTTTTTTTTTTGCATTTTTTTTTCAGAAATAATCTGCTGCAGGTGTGTGAAAATGCATCTGCATGTGGGAAAGGGTTTGCTTTAAATTCTATACACGTATTTTGAAAATATTAACAATACTCGACAAATTAATGTAAAATGACATGGGACGTAATAGCAATGTTATGTAAACATCAACCTCAACGAAATTTGAAACAAATTTCAAAAAATCGCTTATAAAAGGATAAGACCATCCATGACATTTCAAGAGTGCTATTTTAACACGTCACAAACAAGTAATGCAGTTTCGGGAGATTTCCATTTATTTTGCACAAATCGGCAATCAATTGTTTTCTTAATTTTACGACGTCACTTCCGGGACATTTATTTACCTTTTTCCTTACAAGAAAGTTCAATATGAAAAATGCGATGACTATACTGCTCCGTCTCTAGTGAATGAATTGCCAAATAACAAATGTGTCATCTATTTTCACACATAACAAAAACATTCCAACCTTGTGTCATAAATTTATTATGTTCGGCAAGTTAAACCTCTTGGGTAGAGTAAGCATTCTCGACGTTGATTGGCTCATTAATATCTACTGAATCCGCCCACTTTTTTATAATTGACAGTTAATCGAGCCAGTACACGATTACGTCCGACATTTAAATTTTCGGCGTACACACGATTTCAAATAGTCGTGTACGTCAGACATATTGATTTTCGGCGTACACACAATTTCAAATAGTCGTGTACGTCAGACATATTGATTTTCGGCGTACACACGATTTCAAAAGGACTGTACGCCCGACATATCAGTTATCGGCGTACACCTTTAATTCTTCGGCGTACGCGGACGTCTCCCTTGTCAATATTCGGCGTACGGGAACAGCTTTCGGGCGTATTTACGCCCGATACTTCCATTACCGCGACCGCTGCTTCAAGCCATGTTTATTGGTCGAAAAACATGGCCACCACAGGGCAGTGCTATAGTGAAAACTTTAAAAATCTTCTCCTCCAAAAGTGTGGCCGATTTTCAAATAATTTTGTAGAAATGTTCCTAGGGTGACCCTCTATTAGATTCCTCCATGCCATGTTGATTGGTTAAAAACTGGCTGCCAGGGGGCTGGGCTTATTTGGCTTAAGTGGGGGGAAAAAATCAGGCTAGCGATCCAGGGCCATTATGGCCCTCTTGTTTGACAAAACATCTTCAAAGTCAAATAATTTTGTAGAAATGTTCCTAGGGTGACCCTTTATCAGATTCCTTCATGCCATGTTGATTGGTTGAAAACTATGGCCGCCAGGGGGCGGGGCTTATATGGCTTAAGTGTGTGTGTGGGGGGGGGGGGGGGGGGTAAATAAGGCGAGCGATCCAGGGCCATCATGGCCCTCTTGTTTGACAAAATATCTTCAAAGTCGTATGCGAGAAAGGGTTAACCTTTTGTGGTATTGTAGATTTTAGCCTATGTCAAAGTCTTGAGTGTGTGTGTTTGTATGGTACCTTTTGGCTTTAAACCTCTGTAACCACTGGGCCAAATGGACTGAAACTTCATAGGTAGCATCCTCTCAATGTCCTAGAGCCTAAATTCTCCTGGTTTGGATCCATGCAAAATTCGGGTTTATGCAATGTGAAGAATCCAATGTTCTTAATGAACTGTGTAGTTTGGTTGATGTTTTGTAAAATAGGCATATTCAGATCGTTTCAAAGATTTTGAAATTAATAACTTGCATTTACTAAAATTACTGGCTTTCATTCATAGCATACCAGGTTATTTAACTTATTGGATAGCGTTATGACATGTATCAACAAACTGGTATTAACCCTTTCCCAGCAGACAACAGTGAACTTATATACCTAAAAATATGAACATGTTTGAAAATGGTTTTGTACCCAGGAAATATAAATCTTTATTTTCAACAGAACACTTTTACAAGTCGGAGAGTGCACCTGGATTTCCGGTGGCCTATTTGAAAGGTATTTTACCAAAATGGAAGAAACTGAAGAAGGGTCTATCGGGTCAAGGATCTCCACTGCTGCTTATCATTTCATCGTCGGCCGTCAGATCTGTAAATTTAAACAGGTATTGCATTTCATCACAACACAGACTAAGTAATGTAATTCTTCTTTACTTATATGTATCCATTAATCTGAGTCACTGTCTGAATTTGAATACTGTCGGCAGTAGTTCAGATGTTAAAAAAAACTGCTCTCAGTCAAAAGCATGATTGAATCCCAGCCTGGTAAATATTCTTTTTGGTTAAATATTCTTTTTGGTGATTCTGATTTATGTCATATCAACCAGTATCACTTATCTTCTGCCATTTTGTCTATGGTAATCCTTTTCAACATGCAGTTGCATTTTGATGTTTCTACAGCAGACCACTATTGAAAACAATGTGAGAAAAGGAGAAATTGTTTATAATGAGCGTTTTTTTTCTTTGCCGCAATGTTTTCAACTCTTTTTAGCTCGACTATTCGAAGAATAATGAGAGCTTTACTACTCGCCCCGCCGTTGGTGTCCGGTTAAAGTTTTAGGGCAAGTTGGCATTTTCATTCATAAGTATTTGTGCTAGGGCTTTCATATTTGGAATATAGTTACATCTTATACCTTTCTTCACAATAAATGCTGAAGATGCTTTTTGGGGTAAAAAAGATGATTTTTGTTTGAATTTGAGATAAATTCAAAATTTCATAGGTGCAAGTTGGCATTTTCATTTAATTTTTCTCAATAAGTACTTGTGTTAGGGCTTTCATATTTGGAATATAATTACATATAATACCTTTCTTCACATTGTATGTTGAAGATGCTTTTTGGGGTAAAAAAGATGATTTTTGTTTGAATTTGAGATAAATTCATAATTTTTGGTTACATTCCTTTTTAATTGTGATCATTCATTTATCAAATATAATTCTTCAACATATTACTACTCGCCCCGGTGTCGGTGTCCGGTTAATGTTAATGTTTTAGGGCATGCTGGCATTTTCATTTATAACTCCAATACCCATCATTCAAATCACTTCATACTTCACACATTTGTTAAGGACCATCACACAATTAGGTAAGATAACTCAATTGTATCCTAAATATGGAGTTATGACCCTTGATGGACTTAGGAAATTTGATTTTTTAGATTATATGTTTAAATGTATGTATCTATTCATTTGCTTTTACATATAGAGTATATATGTTTAATAGTACTTAAGTGCAATATAATGAAATAGTGCTTTATGTGAATAAGGGGCATATAGTTGAGCACGCTGTCCTCCGACAGCTCTTGTTAATAATAACACTTTCCTTTTTAGCTTTACTGGCCAAGAGCTTATGTCGTGGTGTGGTGTCCGTGCGTCTGTAAACAATTGCTTGTGAACGCGATACAGTCTTCAGTTTTGATTGTATCTTAATCAAACTTATACATTAGTTAGATATCCACGAGAGCTCAGTTCCTTTTGCAAACCAGCCAGATCCGCCCATGCAAGACTGGATTATGGCCCTTGGAATTGTCAAAATTGCTATAATAGAGCTTGTGAACGCGATAGAGGCTCTATTTACTATCTGATCTTCACCAAACTTACACAGTAGTTAGGTATCTATGAGAGCTTGGTTCCTTTTGCAAACCAGCCAGATCCGCCCATGCAAGACTGGATTATGGCCCTTGAAATTGTCAAAATTGCTATAATGAGGGACATTAGTGATAATTATATTATCTCCCTTGTCAGATAAAGACCAAGGAAGACCAAATAGTTGGTAGGTCCTTTAAGTTGGAATCCTTTGTCTTTATTGCTATTTTGCAATGAGATATTGCAATTACTCTGTACACATTAATCATAAATGTGTTAATTAAATTGATGTTTCAAAAGAGAAAATTTACATAGCAGTATTTAAAGAAAACAAATGTGAAATTACTGTTTCAATCTAATAACAGTTGGCCAAGAAAATGCAATTATAAGTGCACCATCCAGTGCAAAGAAACCAATGATAAAAACAGAGGAAACCAAATGATAGGACCTAGCTAGATGTAGCGAGTATTAAAGGGAGATAACTGACCGATGTCTCCAATTGAGCTTCTGAACACAATAGAGGCTTTATTTACTGACTAATCTTCACCAAACTCAGATAGTAGTTAAATATCGATGAGAGCTCGGTTCCTTTCGAAAACCAGCCAGATGTGCCCTTGCATGACCGGATTATGGCCTTTGAAATTGTCAAAATTGCTATAATACAGCTTGTGAACACATTAGAGCCTCCATTTACTATCTGATTTTCACCAAACTTAGATAGTAGTTAAATATTAATGAGAGCTTGGTTCCTTTTGAAAACCAGGTAGATGTGCCCTTGCATGACTGGATTATGGCCCTTGAAATTGTCAAAATTGCTATAATACAGCTTGTGAACACAATAGAGCCTCGATTTACTATCGGATTCCGCTGTAGTCGAGTGGTTAGCGTCGGGGATTTTGAAACCGGGTGTCCCCAGTCGCGGCACTACGGTCATGGTGGAGTGCCCTTGGGCAAGGCACATTTTCTAGCCTAGTATTGGTTTGTTTACCAAGGGATCATGAATAATTAAATTTAATTGCGCGCTAAATGACCTTAGCTGTCGATGCGCCATAAAACAATATACATTCATTCATTCATTCGATTTACTAATCGATCTTCACCAAACTTAGATAGTAGTTATACCCCCAGGTACGTAGTATAATGGGGGCTATATAGGAGTCACGCTTGTCGGTCGGTTTGTTGGTTGGTTGGTCCGTTGGTCTGGACATTTCTTGGGAACACTATTTTTCAGCAACCCTTGGTCAGAATTCAATATAACTTCACAAGAATGATTGATACCAAGCCTAGTTGTGCATATTGTCGGCGTGTTGCACTGGAATTATTTTTAAATGAGTTATGGCCCCTTGAATTTCTCATACATAGTTGGTCTATAAACATTTCTTGTGAACACTATTTCTCAGCAACTCTTGGTCAGAATTCTATATAACTTCACAAGAATGATTGATACCAAGCCTAGTTGTGCATAGTGTCGGCTTGTTGCACTGGAATTATTTTTAGATTACCTAGAGCCAAAGGCTCAAGGTGAGCTATTCTGATCACTCTGTGTCCGTCGTCCGTCGTTAACTTTTAGCTTTAAACATCATCTCCTCCTGAACCGCAAGAACAATTTCCACCAAACATCACAGGAATGTTCCTTTGGTGGTCCTCTTTCAAAATTGTTCAAAGATTTAAATTCCATTGAGAACTTTGGTTGCTGCGGCATCAGAAAGGGGACAAAATGTCCAAACTTTAAAAATCTTCTCCTCCGAATCTTTGCCTCTCACCTCTGATCTATGTGAGAAAGTAGTCAGTGGCTTCGAAAGAATGTTGTGTAAGTACTGGTGTGGGAAAGCCAGGAAAACATGGGTAGGTGCACTGACCGCCGTGATATGACCAAAGCTGTTGAAAGCGGCGTTAAACTCCAAACAAACAAACAAAATCCTCCGAATCTGCCCGTCAGATTCAAATATAATTTGGTAGAAATGTTCCTTGGGTGACCCTCTATAAAGATTGTTCAAGCCATACTGATTGGTCGAAAAACATGGCAGTCAGGCGGCATCAAAAAAGGGGCAAAATGACAATACTTTAATAAAGCATCCTTATAAAAGTGCTTGTCTGATTTAAAGATAGTTTTGTAGAAATGTTCTTTCATTGATCATCTACATACTTTATCAAGCCATATTGGTTTGTTGAAAGGCATAGCAACCAAGCAGCATCAGAAAAGGAGTAAAATTAACTTTTTGCTTCAAATGACATATGGTTATTAAATTGATGGTCTAAGGGAGGTAACACTTGGCAGAGTATTATGCAAGGGTTGTCTTGAATAGGAAGTGGAAAGTTAAAATCGCAACATTTCTGGTCTCAACAGCAAGGTGGAAATAAAAAATTGTTATTGAAAGTGAACAAGCAATTATGACATGATTTGTCCTTGTAACTATTGTTAAAGATATCATAATTGGTGAAGAGGTAAATATGAACTCAAATACTACAGTTAATGTATTGGCAGGTAACACTTGGCAGAGTATTATGCAAGGGTTGTCTTGAACAGGAAGTTGAAAGTTAAAACCGCAACATTTCTGGCCTCAACAGCAAGGTGAAAAACAGATCAAGAAAGGTGCAAAATGACAAAAACTTTATAATTCAATTCTAATTGAAGTTCTTGTTAGATTTCAAGATATAAATGACCTTTACTTATAAGCTGTTTCTTGAGAAGTGTTCACTCCTTGAAGTTCTAATTGCACTCCTTGATCTTTTTCCCAGATATTTCTACTAATTTACTATCAATCAGGTGATCGATTTAGGGTCATCTTGGCCCTCTTGTTAAATGAGTTATGGCCCCTTGAATTTCTCATACATAGTTGGTCTGTAGCCATTTCTTGTGAACACTTTCTCAGCAACCCTTGGTCACAATTCAATATAACTTCACAAGAATGATTGATACCAAGCCTAGTTGTGCATTTTGTTGGCGTGTTGCACTCGAATTATTTTTAAGTGAGTTATGGCCCCTTGAATTTCTCATACATATGTATATTGTCAGGCACCAGCTGGGGGTATTCATCACCTTCAGTGATATTTCTAGTTGAATATTGATGAGAGCTCGGTTCCTTTCGCAAACCAGCCAGATCCGCCAATGCAAGACTGGATTATGGCCCTTTAAATTGTCAAAATTGCTATAATACAGCTTGTGAACACAAAAGAGCCTCCATTTACTATCCGATCTTCACCATACATACATGCTCTGGATTGAAAATGACCAAAGAACCATACCAGTAGAGCATAGGCCCTCATGGGCCTAGGCCTCTTGTTTGAGATTTCCTGTATTTCTCGCATAGTCCTCTGTTGCAGATTTGTCACAAGGACAGTTTCCTTGGGAAATACTTGAGTAGGTGGAGTGGATGTGGGTTTTTATACTGCAATAACACTTGCTTCTATTACAGAGATATTGTACAGTTTAAAGGAGAAGATTGTAAATGCGCAAAACTGTTTGCAAAACACATGAAGGTAAGTTAGGGTTTATATTGTTCCTCTTGCCCTTATAACTGTTCAAAGAGATTTTAACTCTTTCCAATATGTAGACTGATTTTGACGTATCTGCAGCAGACAACTTTTGAAAACATTGTCAAAAAATAAGAAATGCTCTTATTTTTTTTTGGAAACTCCCTTTAAATGAATGAATGAATGTATATTGTTTTATGGCGCATCGACAGCTAAGGTCATTTAGCGCGCAATTAAATTTAATTATTCATGATCCCTGAGTAAACAAACCAGTACTAGGCTAGAAAATGTGCATTGCCCAAGGGCACTCCACCATGACCGTAGTGCCGCGACCCTTTAAATGAAAGTACAATTATTGAATAGTGTTGAGACATGGAGATAAAAGGAGAAATTTTGTTGTTGTCACTATTAGCAAGCAATACTTGCAGAAGTTTGAACATTTCATTTTTAGCTCCACTGGCTGAATGCCAGTCGAGCTTATGTCATGGCGAATTGTCCGTCGTGCGTGCGTCTGTGCATCAGTGCGTGCGATAACTTTTTCCTTTAAACGACTTCTTCTCCCTAACCACTTGGCCAATTTGGTTGAAACTTCATAGGAAGCATCCTCTCAATGTCCTCTCTTAAATTCCTTCAATTTTTTTTTTATCCATCCATAATTCTGGTTTCCATGGCAACCAAAAGAAAATAATAGTGAAACTTAAAAAATCTTCTTCTCCAAAAGTGTCAGGCCAATTTTCAAATAATTTTTAGAAATGTTCCTTGGGTGACCCTTTATTAGATTCCTTCAAGAATTGTTGATTGGTGTAAAAAAACATGGCCACCAGAGGGCGGGGCTATTTTGCCTATATGGCTATAGTGAAAACTTAAAAAATCTTCTTCTCCAAAAGTGTCAGGCCAATTTTCAAATAATTTTGTAGAAATGTTCCTTGTGTGACCCTTTATTAGACTTCTTCAAGAAATGTTGATTGGTTGAAAAACATGGCCGCTAGGGGGCGGGGATATTTTGCCTTATATAGCTATAGTGAAAACTTAAAAAATCTTCTTCTCCGAAAGTGTTCAGCCGATTTTCAAATAATGTAGAGATGTTCCTTGGCTGACCCTCTATCAGATTCCTTCAAGCCATGTTGATTGGTATAAAAACATGGCCGCAAGAGGGCGGGGCTATTTTGCCTTATATGGCTAAAGAGAAAACTTAAAAAATCTTCTTCTCCGAAAGTGTCTGGCTGATATTCAAATAATTTTGTAGAAATGTTCCTAGGCTGACCCTCTATCAGATTCCTTCAAGCTATGTTGATTGGTTGAAAAATATGGCTACCAGGGGGTGGGGCTATTTTGCCTTATAATTCTGGTTTCCATGGCAACCAAAAGAAAATAATAGTGAAACTTAAAAAATCTTCTTCTCCAAAAGTGTCAGGCCAATTTTCAAATAATTTTGAAGAAAAATTCCTTGGGTGACACTCTACACGATTCCTTTAAGCCATGGTGGTTGGTAAAAAACATGGCCACCAGGGGGCAGGGCTGTTTGGAGATTTGATTTTTGCCTTATGGCCGTGGAGCGATACTGGCCCTCTTGGGCCTCTTGTTTAGCTCACCTGTCACGTAGTAACAAGGTGAGCTTTTGTGATCGTCCGTCGTCTGTCCACAATTTCTTGTGAACACGATTAAGTCTTCATTTTTTATCCGATGTTTACCAAACTTATTCAGTAGGTAGATATTCATGAGAGCTTGGTTCCTTTGAAAACCAGATCCATCCATGCATGACTGAATTATGGCTCTTTAAATTTGGCAAATTTGTTATAATTGACTTTGTGAGCATGATAAAAACTTCATTTATTTGTCACATGTCCTTTACATTGATTTATAAACATGTGATCATGACCTTAGTGTGATCTTTTACAATCAGATATCATCATTGTCTTTGGATGACCTTTACCATGACTTTTCTTTCTTATTTTTGTAGAGCAATTAAATTAGGACCCTAAAACACTTACTCAGATGAGCGATATAGGGCCATCATGGCCCTCTTGTTTTATCTCCATCCTCCAGTGGAGGTCAGTACCTTTAATGTTTTCAATTGTCTGCTGCAGATTTGTAAAGGATTGGTTATTTGTAGGCTTTTCAAACCAGAATTCAATGATGGTTTTATTTACAGGTAGAAGATCAACAAAAGTTTTTAAAGAAGACAATGTGCCACATAGCTCTAGGAACTCCAAATAGAATAAATGCCCTGTTGAAGTCTGGTGAGTGACTCCATTCTAGTAGTTATGTTAAATGTGTACCGTATACAAACTTATGAGTGTTGTCTGATTGGCAAATATCTTAACCCTTCCCAACTATCCCACTTATGTAGACTTTATACAACCCCTCCTAACCATCACACCTATGTAAACAATCAAATATGATAACTCTATCCAATATATTTTGCAAATTTTTTACCTAGAAATTTGGTTAAAATTTTGCATGCAACTACATTAAGAGTCGATATTCTAGTATTTACTTGATGCATTGGTTTGAAACTTTATAAAACCCTTCCCAACTATCACACCTATGTTCATTTTCAAGTTATCTGCATTTTATGCAAGTTATGGAAGCATTGTATTGAAACTTTATACAACCCTTCCCAATTTCACAACTATATACACAACCAATTAAGATAACTCTATCCTGCATATGATGCAAAGTGTTGCCCTTTTTATCTTGATTTTTGAAAAAACGAGAACTATTGTCATGACCCTGGCGTTGTCGTCGGCGTCGGCATCCGGTTAAGGTTTTTTGTTCAGCTCAGCTTTTTTTCTATAAGTTGAGTGTCTGTGTCGTACGCAGTGCTCTTGTTTTACTTAGAAATTATGGTTAAAGGTTTGTGTGCAACTACATTAAGAGTCCATATCTTAGTTACTACTTGATGCATTTATTGAAATGTTATACAACTCTTTCCAACCATCACACCTATGCAAATAATCAAGTTAAATAACTCTATCCTGCATATAATGCAATTATCACCCTTTAAGAAATTCTGGTTAATGTTTTGCATGCAACTACATTCGAGTCCATATCTCAGTAACTTAAAAAAGGTTGCTCAGAAGAATCGTCTTACTGAGACGATTCTTTTAAGTACCCACTTCATAGGGTTTGTGGATGTGGATTTCTCTTCTTATTTAGATTTCTGTCAATGTAAACTTTAACTTCATATGCATACTTCTGTAGAACAGAGCTCTAGATAAGTGACATTTCGCATGTTCTAAACTCCTTATTTGACCCTCTAAGCCTATGTTGTTGGTACTCAAAAGCATCGTCTCAACGAGACGATTCTTTTGAGTACCCATTTCATAGGATTTGGTTGGATTATAAGATAGATATTGTAGGGAAAAAAGCTGATTCTTATCTGGACCTCTGTGTAGAGGCATCATAATGTGTCTGTATCAGGAACACAAAGATCTCCCTCATTATTAACCATTTCCCTCATACGACAATTCTGCAGCAGACGACTTTGAACGTATTTTGTCAAAACATAGAAAATCTCCATAATTGAATGAATAACCTATGACGAAAAGTGGAAAACATTGTGGCAAAAGGAGAAATTGCACCAATTTTGTCCAATTTCTCCTTTTGTCACTATGTTTTCAAAAAGCCGTCTGCTGCAGAGGCGTCTGAAAGCGTTTATATGAGGGAAAGGGTTAAGAGCGAAATATGAATTTATATTTACAGATCATTTAAAACTAGACAAGTTAAAAGCTATTATATTGGACTGGAATTGGAGAGATGTCAAACAAAGGCGACTGATGGACGCTCCAGAAATCAAACAAGAAATGCTGTCTTTGTTAAAGACTTATCTGATACCAATATTGAAATCAGAGCAACATTGTAAAATAGGAATATTATGATATAATACGCATGAATTTTATATGATATGTGTTGGTTTTAAATTATTGGAGCCTCAACACAGGAAAATAGGACTTTCAATCAGTTGCCACCGAGTAGACCCAGAGCAGCATGTGCATAAAACAGTCTGATTTTCATATTCACTGGCATGTCAATGACATATTAACCCTCTCCCTCATACTATAATTCTGCAGCAGACGACTTTGAACACATTTTGTCAAAGAATAGAAAATCTCTATAATTGAATGGATAACCTATGACTGAAAGTGGAAAACATTGTGGCAAAAGGAGAAATTGCTTGTTTTGAGCAATTGCTTCTTTTGTCATTATGTTTTCAAAAAGCCGTCTGCTGCAGAGGGGTCAGAAAGCGTCTATATGAGGGAAAGGGTTAAGGAATCTTCTTGTTAACCCTTTCTCACATACAGATGCTTTCTGACGCCTCTGCAGCTGACTACTTTTGAAAGAATTGTGGCAAAAGGAGACATTGTTCATTGTGACTTAATTCAATATTTGTTCTTTCGTATACAGAGATGTTTCATATCTTTGTCTGAATGTTTTCAAATTTGTCAGTTGTAGATTTGTTGTATGTTGGAACGGGTTAAAAAAGTTTTGTTTCAAAGATTGAAACAATGAAAAGACTCCAGTAATAAATATGTATCATTAAATACACAAGTGGTAAATGTCCGAGGACCTTTTTCTCTATGTCCAGGATCGCTGATCGTGTTCATTGGCCTCACATAAAAGAAAAAGAATAGTTGGTAATACATACATACATACATGTATATACCACGTCAAATGATATGCGATCATTTTACCTCCGTGATCGGGAAAGACTCACATACTCACCTGATTCTTCTGTGTCCGTGTACAGGTAACTGTATGGTCGTAAGACTTGTACATCACATATCCTTCACACTTTGATCAACTGACATATTGATTAAACACGCCACGTTATTAATTGTCAACAGAGTTATACATTAAGATAACATGTCCTGAGAGGCATGGATTGTGTTAACCATTTCCCTCATACAGATGCCTATGCAGAAGATGACTTCTGAAAACATTATTGCAAATGAAGAAATTGCTCATAATGAACAATTTCGTATTTTGCCTCAATGTGTTCAACTTAGTTCAATAATTATTCTCTCATTTAAAGAGTTTACATATTTTTTAAGAAATGTTTCCAAAGTTGTCTACTCTAGATTTGTTCATATTAGGTAGAGAACCTTTCCAATTGAAAGATTGATTGTAATCAATTCTTAGTCCGGCCTTTCCCAAATACAACTCATCTGCAGCATATGCATTTAAAATCATCTATGTAAAAGTATGGAGAATCTCTATAAATGAAATTATTATTTTTCATAGTACTGTTGAAAACATTGTGGCAAAAGGAGAATTGCTCTTTTTGACAAAATGTTTTCAAACGTCATTTGTTGCGGATGTATTAAAGAGAGTCTGCTTGTGGGAACGGGTTAATAATTTGGTAACGGTGACAATCAAAGCACTCAAAGTGCTGACAGCAAGGGAATAACTGCAGATCACGGAATGCATAAGGAGAAGGATTTACCGATCAATTTTTAGATTGACTATTCGAAGAATATGAGAGCTATACTACTCACCCTGGCGTCGGAGTCCACGTCACACTTTGGTTACGGTTTTGCATTCAAGTACTTAAATACTACATGTATTGCATCGAAACTTTCTACAACCCTACCAAACTATCACACCTATGTAGATTATCAAGTCAGATAACTCTATCCTGCATTTTATGCAAGTTATGGCCCTTTTTAGCTCACCTGAGATTTGCTCAAGGTGAGTTATTGTGATCGCCTTTTGTCCGGCGTCCGTCAA
The DNA here is from genome assembly GCA_031761405.1 of Serripes groenlandicus. Lineage (NCBI taxonomy): Eukaryota > Metazoa > Mollusca > Bivalvia > Cardiida > Cardiidae > Serripes > Serripes groenlandicus. The sequence goes on from JASEVX010000005.1 coordinate 71,982,378, forward strand.
CTTCTTCTCCTCAGTAACCAGTGGGTCAATTGGGATGAAACTTCACAGAAAGCACCCTCTTAATGACCTCATCAGATTTCCTTCAAATTTTTGGGATCCATGCAGAATTCTGGTTTCCATGGCAACGAAATGAAAAAAACTTCAAAATTCTTTTTCTCCCGAACTGGTTGGCAGATTTTCAAATAATTTTGTAGAAATGTTCCTTGGATGACCTCTGTCTACAGCCCTACCAAACTATCACACCTATGTAGATTATCAAGTCAGATAACTCTATCCTGCATTTTATGCAAGTTATGGCCCTTTTTAGCTCACCTGAGATTTGCTCAAGGTGAGTTATTGTGATCGCCTTTTGTCCGGCGTCCGGCGTCCGTCAACTTCTTCTCCTCAGTAACCAGTGGGTCAATTGGGATGAAACTTCACAGAAAGCACCCTCTTAATGACCTCATCAGATTTCCTTCAAATTTTTGGGATCCATGCAGAATTCTGGTTTCCATGGCAACGAAATGAAAAAAACTTCAAAATTCTTTTTCTCCCAAACTGGTTGGCAGATTTTCAAATAATTTTGTAGAAATGTTCCTTGGATGACCTCTGTCTACAGCCCTACCAAACTATCACACCTATGTAGATTATCAAGTCAGATAACTCTATCCTGCATTTTATGCAAGTTATGGCCCTTTTTAGCTCACCTGAGATTTGCTCAAGGTGAGTTATTGTGATCGCCTTTTGTCCGGCGTCCGGCGTCCGTCAACTTCTTCTCCTCAGTAACCAGTGGGTCAATTGGGATGAAACTTCACAGAAAGCACCCTCTTAATGACCTCATCAGATTTCCTTCAAATTTTTGGGATCCATGCAGAATTCTGGTTTCCATGGCAATGAAATGAAAAAAACTTCAAAATTCTTTTTCTCCCAAACTGGTTGGCAGATTTTCAAATAATTTTGTAGAAATGTTCCTTGGATGACCTCTGTCAGCATCCTGTAAGCCATTTTGATTGGTCGCGTGGCTATTTTGCCTTATATGGCCATAGTGAAAACTTAAAAAATCTTCTCCTCTAAAAGTGTCAGGCCGATTTTCAAATATTTTTGTAGAAATGCTCTTTGGATGACCCTCTATCAGATTATTTCAAGCCATGTTGATTGGTCGAAAAACATGGCCGCCATGGGGGGGGGCAGGGTTATTTTGCCTTATATGGCTATAGTGAAAACTTAAAAAATCTTCTGCTCCGAAAGTGTCAGGCCGATTTTCAAATAATTTTGGAGAAATGTTCCTTGGATGACCCTCTATCAGATTCCTTCAAGCCAAGTTGATTGGTCGAAAAACATGGCCGCCAGTGGGCAGGGCTATTTTGCATTATATGGCTATAGTGAAAACTTAAAAAATCTTCTTCTCCAAAAGTGTCTGGCCGATTTTCAAATAATTTTGTAGAAATGTTCCTAGGGTGACCCTCTATCAAATTCCTTCAAGCCATGTTGATTAGTCGAAAAACATGGCCGCCAGAGTGTGGGGCTATTTTGCCTTATATGGCTATAGTGAAAACTTAAAATATCTTCTCCTCCGAAAGAGTCGGGCCGATTTTCAAATAATTTTGCAGAAACATTCCTTGGGTGACACTCTACAAGATTCCTTTAAGCAATGGTGGTTGGTTAAAAACATGGCCACCAGCGAGCAGGGCTGTTTGGAGATTTGATTTTTGCCTTATGGCCATGGAGCGATACTGGCCCTCTTGGGCCTCTTGTTTTAAGTTCTTGTCTGATATTAAGAAAATTGAAAAGGAATCTTACTTCATTGATCCTCTACTTAATTTGTTCAAGCCGTATTGATTGGTTACAAAATCATGGCAACCTCGCGTCATCACAAAAGGGGTAAATTGAACTTTTAGCTACAAATGACATCTTATACCATTCCACTCGACCAATTTCAACGTTACTTCACAGGAATGTTCCTTTGATGGTCCTCTTTCAAAATTGTTCAAACACTTGCATTCTGTGTAGAACTTTTGTTGCTGCGGCATCAGAAATTGAGAAAAATACCAAAACTTTAAAAACCTCCATCTCCATAATCAATTTGTCAGATTCCCAGATAATTTGGCAGAAATGTTCTTTGGGTGATTTTACAAAAACTGTTCAAGCCATATTGATTTCGTTGACAAACAGGGCAGCAAAGCGGCATAAGGAAAAGTGCAAAATGACAAAACTGTATAATTCCATTCTTATTAAAGTTCTTGTTAGATTTCAAGATACAAATGGCTTTTACTGATGAACTATTTCTTTAACTGAGTGTCCACTCCTTGCAGTTTCATTTGAACTCTTGATAACATTTTCACAGATATTTGCAGTTAAATATTTGCTTCTAATTAACTATTATTCAGGTGATCGATTTGGGCCATCTTGACCCTCTTGTTTTAACTAGAAATTTGGTTAAAGTTTTGCATGTAACTACATTAAGAGTCCATATCCTAGTATTTACTTGATGCATTGCTTTGACACTTTATATAACCCTTCCCAACTATCACACCAATGTTGATTTTCAAGTTAAATAACTCTACAGCCCTTCCAAACCATCAAACCTATGTAAACAATCAAGTATGATAACTCTATCTAGCATTTTAGGCAAGGTATTGCCCTTTTTGGACTAAGAAATTCTGGTTAAAGTTTTGCAACTACATTTAGAGTGCAATCTCACTAACAACTTGGAAGTATTGTATTGAAACTTTATATAACCTTTCCCAATTTCATAACTATAAACACAACCAATTAAGATAACTCTATCCTGCATATGGTACAAATTGTTGCCTTTTTTTTTACTTAGAAATTATGGTTAAATGTGTGCGTGCAACTACATTAAGACTATATCTTAGTAACTTATTAATAACTTGATACATTCCGTTATACAACCCTTCCTAACCATCGTTACATAGTTTACACAATCATTGATGCATTAATCACAATGCATGCTATATCAAAATCAAAAGAACGCTGCATAACAATGAAAACTATATTGAAATTCCAATAAAAATATCAAAGCAAAAAGTAAACATTAATCACAATGCATGCTATATCAAAATCAAAAGAACGCTGCATAACAATGAAAACTATATTGAAATTCCAATAAAAATATCAAAGCAAAAAGTAAACAATCTGTATCTACATTTTCTGGTTACTAAAAACAAAAGAAGGTGGCATATTTGTTTTGCCTTGTTTGAAATAATTTATATAATACTTTAAAAATGTGATTCATCTTATAAACAAAATAATATTTAAACTATGCTATAATAGAACAATAATGAATGGTCCGTGCCTGGAGATTATTTTACAGTAAACTACGTTAATACATAATAATCAAAATTTTAGGGGTCAGTCTAGCATGGCTTTATACAGTCACAGTCACACCTGCCTCAAAACAACTGAACATGTTATTTCCAGAACATATACATGTACTGTATTGAATACATAATTTCGAAAAGTACAGTGAACTCGACAGTTCCGGGTCAGTAACCAAATTAACGAATATTGTCTCTTTGGAGAGAAACAAAACTACATAAAATGTTAACCAAATACTTCCTCCCCACGATGATATAATTCAATAATTATACAAATTTGTTAAAATGTTTCTTTAGTGTCTGCAATTGCAAGCTGTAAATTTGACAGTTTCGGGTCAAACTTGCCATTTCCGGGTCACGTGACAAATGTTTATTTCTGTTATTCAGGGGTAACCTCAAACGGCGGTTTTTAATAACAAGATATTCATTTAACATTTTTATTAAAATATTATGAACAGTGATGGGGCTAAATTTACAGTACACACTTTCATGCACGAAAACTGATGAATTTTTCAATCAACTAATAAGTCATATTTGACAAAAAATGTAAATTTTAATAACACAATTTTAACATTGATTTATCACTATAAGCTTTAAATTATTCTTAAAAAGTTCCCAAAATAGTTTTACTAATAAATTGATAATTTTGAGAAATTCCTTTTGGCTGACCCGAAAGTGTCGTATGTGAACTAGGTCAAATTTATCCGCTAGTTTGGCATAAGCAACTTCGACAGGTCAATAAAAGATATATATCTTGTTCAGTAGTAAATCACCTATACATGTATGTGCAATACATAACTGTATTACTGAAATTATGGCTACAATCAGCAATGTACGCTGTGACAGGTAAATACAAATATTGAGATTTTGCTTTCGCGGGAATCGATGCAGTCATGTGTTTCGAGATTACGACATCCGTTCTTGAAATGACAACGTCCTAAATCGAAGTGAAACTAGCCAAGCTAATGGGAAATATGACTTGATAATCAAATTGTCAAAATGCTGTATCATTCTCGAATACTAAACATTTTTTTCCAAATTTGACCCGGAACTGTCGAGTTCACTGTATTGGGAAAATAAGAAAATATGTATGCAATTGGATCCAGCAACTAACATAATGAACATAATAAAAGACACACTATTACTTACAGCTAGTTACAGAACAAGGTGAATGAATGAAAAATACGAGGTTTCACAAAGAGCAATATGCTGCACTCCATAAGCATGTGTTTCTCCTAAACATTGAAAGGATTAATTCATCATGTATCAGTTATGGATTGATTGGGTCCACTTTTACGGACAGAGTGGAGTAAGAGTTCAGAAAGATAAGAGCAATGCATGCTTAACCCTTAGAAGACCATTTTTAATAGAGTGCTGGTAAGGAATTGGGAAAATGTGTATTTATAGAGCACACGGTTATGTGATATTTGTGTGAAAAATGCACCATGGTCAACTAGTCCCAATGAACCATTATTATGCTTTGACAAATGACATAGTTTGAGCATATTGGACAGTATTGAACTAGGCCCAAAGTACATGAGAAACAAATACTGTAGTATGACAAAGTTTCATGCTAATTAAATAGAAATTTTAAATACTGCAATAAACTGAACGGGTAATGATGTTGGGAAAAAAAGTTTTGAACGAAAATAATTCTCTAAACCATGGACTAGACTGGGAGAAAGTGTTTGATCATGGCTAACATAAAAAAAGAAGAAAATTATTGATAACAATTAACAGCACATAGTGAACGCATTAATACAAGAGAAGCACATGAGAGCACACAAGCATACACTTGCAAAGAAACATAAAAATTCACTTAAATGAAACAAAAGGAACCATGCTTATATTCCCTGCCAATACAGACTGCTAGAACATACTCGACTAAGGGTCAAACCAGGGTCAAATTATATTAAAAGCAGTTACTGTTTTCAGACAAGGAGATTTTTTTCTATCGTACTGGAAGAAAACCAGCCCCAACTCTAGTTTTGTTTTTGGGTGATTAGCACCTGCTTGAGCAAACTTGTTAGATGAAAAACGAACATTTCGGCGAAATTTACAATGCGCCAGTAGTTTCCGAAAAGACGCTTTGTATTTCTTTTTTGCGATATTTTCCGTAGCAACAAAGTTATGCATTGAATACAATCCAACTCTTGTCATACATTTGAAAGGGGACCATCCAAGGAACAAAAGCGATATATGGAAACAGCCCTGACAGCCATGTTTTAATGAATTCCAACAGATTAAGCTAACTGTGAAAATGTTTCAAAACTGGGCCAGTAGTTTCTGACAAGAACAGTTTCAAAGGTTTTCCCTGTGTGTTGCCATGGCAGATCTGTAGTGAATGGACGGACTTTGGAAAACCTGTATGGGGAACATGCAACGAACATCATTGTTGTTTGAAGCCAAAAGTTAACATTGGACAATACCAGATTGTGTTCCCAATAAATCATATTGAGCCGTCATGTCCAGTTGATCTGAAAAGGTGCATACATAAAAAATATACAACAATGCAACAGTAGATTCGTGGAAATATGCAACTGTGACCACAAAAGAAATTTTTTTTTTTTTTTAAATTCCTATGTGTTTATTCATTATCTAAACATAAAGCAATACCACTGCGTAATTATTACTGAGATCAACAATCAACAAACATCAATATATCACAGAACAAATTTTCTCTGCACATATCCCTCAGACTAGATCATCCAAAAATGTTGGGGTTTTTTTGTAATGAAATTCACAACTATTTACAGCACAAAGTGAATGGATGATATTAAAAAGTGCATTTCTACGAGGAAGTGATATTAACTCTTTGCTCCATAATACTGCATTTCCTTGCAGCCCTGTAGAGCAGGTATTTGAAAACAGTAGGATGGGTTAAGATTTCTCGTAATGAGCAATCTGAAATCTTCCGTAAATGTGAGCGTAATTCACACATTACTTATAAGTGAGGAATGAATACTTTCAATTTGGAAGAGTCCAAGAAAATGCTTATGGAGCAAAGGGTTAAACACTTTGCTCCACAAGCATGTTCCTACCCCTACACATTCAAGAATTAAGTGATATTAATTCATCACTTATCAGTTATGGGTGAATTGGGCCACCATTTACAGTGTGGAAATCAGTGCATGGAGAGATTTTATGGCTCATTATTGGGCATTCTGAACCCTGCCTCTCCCGTTTTTTAATGACTTTCTGTTTTGGGTTCATGAAATGTGCATTTTTGGAACAAAGTGTTACATATTAGACGTGCGGAAAATGCCATATATGGCACTGTATGACTGATCGAAGACCAGATCTACCATTACTATGCGTTATGCAAGTGACCATATTTTGACACATATGACAAATACAGTGAACTCCACAGTTCCGGGTCATCGACAATTCCGGGTCACATTTGGAAAAAATTGTTTAGTATTCAAGAATGATATAATATTTTAAAAATGTGATTATCAAGTCATAATTCCCATTAGCTTGGCTAGTTTTTCTTCCATTTAGGACGTTTTTATCTCAAGATCGGATGTCGTATTCTCGAAACGCTTGACTGCATCGATTTCCGCGAAAGCAAAATCTCAACAGGTATGTATTTCACATAAATGCGTAGGTTTTTTACTACTCTGAACAAGATTTATATTTTTGATTGACCAGTCGAAGTTGTTTATGCCAAACTAGCGGATAAATTTGACCTAGTTTACATACGACACTTTCGGTTCAGCCAAAAGTTATTTCTCAAAATTATCAATTTATTAGTTAAACTATTTTGGTAACTGTTTAAGAATAATTCAATGCTTATGGTGATAATTTGTGATCAAAATTTACATTTTTTGTCAAATACGACTTATTAGTTTGTTAAAATGCAACAGTTTTCGTGCATGAAAGTGTGCACAGTAAATTTGGCCCCATCACGTGAAGTTCTGTTTTTTATGCAATACGTAATTGCAAGTGATATATTTCAGTTGTCTCTTTTTCATATTATTTTTATAAAGAGACAAGATTCGTTAATTTGATTACTGATCCGGAACTGTATCAGTAATGGGTGAATTGTGTTTACATTTACTGACATAGTGGAAACATTGCAGGAAGAGTTCAGACTGCTCGTTACGAGCAATCTGAACTATTCTTCCACTGTTTTTAAATGCCTGCTTTACTGGATGCAGGGAAATACGGTATTATGGAGAAAAGGGTTAAACAAATTTATTTTTCGTCGCAATTGTTCGGGAATATTCGCAAACTTATGTTAACAGCAATTGGCAGGCAGCCCTAGGCCAACTAGACAATATGTGCGTAGCCGAAACAATTTGTGATATTTTAGATGAGTTTACTCTTCCAAGCTATACGTTCATTTCTTTGCAGGAGACTCCGGGGGTATTGGTGCTTTTGTTAAATAATCACTATCAGAACATGTATGTACATGTACTTATCCGAGTATATTCTCTGGTTTAAGATTTCAAAACATGTTTTCAAAAGTGACGATGATATCGTTGTCGTGATTCTTTGTTTACCCCAAGATAAATCCAAATTTTGTTGCGAAAACCTATAAGTACCCGCCGAGAGAAGATAGAAACAATGTCAGAATAGCAAATAGCTAAAATAGCCCCAGGCCAAAAACAGTTTTGCAATTCTGACATTAGTAGTACAGGGCGTGACCCTAGTGTTTATTATATGTTCATTAGGAATCCGCCATTGTGTTATGTGGAGTCAATATTTCTCCTATATATTCCTATGCATTTAATAGGAACCCGCCATTGTGTTAAGTTGGGTAAATTTTCTCCTATTTATTAGTCGCCGGGCAAAAGCCCGCGACTTCTATTTTTAATAGGTTTTCGGAAATGACATGGGAGGGGGGATTATTATTAGAAAGAAACACATGTAGATGTCTTGAACATATTACAATTGTGTTTGTTTAAAAACACTAAGTAATGACACATCTAAAATGAAATAAATATTCCGATGTTTTAGGTATTTCCAGTTTCTTTATTTTGACTCGCATTTATGTTTTTTTGTTTTATTTACGAAGACAAAACAGTCCCTATTAGCTAGACTGGTATACTTTATGTACTCAAAAGGCGATAACTACAAACCTTTACGTCGCACAGTCTAATTTGTTTACATACGCGCACCTGCTTGAAGCAGACTGTTTATTATGTGTAAATATCGAGATGAAAATGACCTCGAATATTCTCCTTTTAATGGCAATTTTAACTTACTGAATGTTATTTTCATGTTCAAAGAGATGTCTTGATTTGTGAAAAAGGCATTTTATAATGTTTATCCATGTATATCTAAAATATGAAATGTTTCTAAGCTAAAACTGTTGATCGCGTGACTCGCGAATACCAACTGCGTAGATCAAACTCCTTTGCAGAGAGCCGCTCTTTACACTCACTTACAAATAGTAAATCGCAGGTGATTTAAAATGTTTTTTTGGTTCGAAACAAATGAAGAAAAGAACAAACCGAGATAAAACTAGTTTTAATAGAAAAATTACTTTGAACGAACACTCTCTGCCTATAAAGAGAGTTTCAAGAACGACACCTCTGCCAATAAGAAAGAATCGGGTCTTTCATACAAAATTATTTCGTCCTTGACAATTTTAAATGTGTCATTTAATTCCCTAAAGGCATATTGCTTCCGATCTGCATATTGTATTGACACAAGGGCGCTCATCATAATATAATTTTTGAACATGAGTAGTATGTTATTTTCATTATAAAAAAGGAAGGAAAGAATTAAAATAAATTAACATGTTGTAGGGCTCAGTTTATGTTCGAAATTAAGTTTAAATTATACAACAATTTCATTGAGATTTAACTGTTTAGTTGATATTATATTTCGAAGGTGGTCTAATTTATAAATATTGGACTACATTTCAACATTTGTTAAAGTATGATATAATTAGGATGCCAAGCTAATATCATTTTGAGAAAAAGAGAAAACTCATGTCTTCAGCGATTTAACCCTTATCTCATTGTTTTAAAAGTAGATTGCTGCAAAGGTGTCCACTGTTGACTTTAAAAGAGGAAAGGTAAAATGACGTGCTATTGCATGCAAATCCTAACTTGTCTGTTTTGTGGTTTTATTGAAAAATAATAAAATTCAAATATTCTGACAAACATCTTGAAAAGTGTATGTGGAATTCACAAATCTTATAATTATTCCTTAATGAAAGCACTGTATACATACTAAGACTAATGATTGGCAATATTTCTCATTTCCATTACTGTTTATGATCAATAATTAGTTGGTTGTGTGTATGGTCAACCTACTTTGGAATGGAGATTGGTCATAGACAATGAAAGGCTTCAATTATCATTCACTTCGTTGACAAAACAATGCAAGTTATGATACATTTTCACTTGACCCCCACCCCTGATGTTCCAATATGCCCCTCAGTTGATAGCTGTTTATTCAACTACTATAGTGTTAGTGTTATGCATAACTGCACTATGGATATCCGGCGACATTGATGCGTTGCATCAACTTTCTCTTGTTCCTATGTATTTAATAGGAACCAGCCATTGTGTTATGTGGAGTCACTATTTCTCCTATATATTCCTATGTATTTAATAGGAACCTGCCATTGTGTTATGTGGAGTCACTCTTTCTCCTATATATTTCTATGTATTTAATAGGAACCCGCCATTGTGTTATGTGGAGTCACTATTTCTCCTATATATTCCTGTGTATTTAATAGGAACCAGCCATTGTGTTATGTGGAGTCACTATTTCTCCTATATATTCCTATGTATTTAATAGGAACCCGCCATTGTGTTATGTGGAGTCAATTTTCTCCTATATATTTCTATGTATTTAATAGGAACCTGCCATTGTGTTATGTGTAGTCACTATTTCTCCTATATATTCCTGTGTATTTAATAGGAACCAGCCATTGTGTTATGTGGAGTCACTATTTCTCCTATATATTCCTATGTATTTAATAGGAACCTGCCATTGTGTTATGTGGAGTCACTCTTTCTCCTATATATGTCTATGTATTTAATAGGAACCTGCCATTGTGTTATGTGGAGTCACTCTTTCTCCTATATATTCCTATGTATTTAATAGGAACCTGCCATTGTGTTATGTGGAGTCAATTTTCTCCTATATATTTCTATGTATTTAATAGGAACCTGCCATTGTGTTATGTGGAGTCACTATTTCTCCTATATATTCCTATGTATTTAATAGGAACCCGCCTTTTTGTTTTGTGGAATAAATTTCCTACTTCTCCAACCTTCCTGCAGCCCCCAGGTCGTTATCACTTTCAGTGCTTTGATTCTGCTATGTATTCCTATGTATTTAATAGGAAACTGCCATTGCGTTATGTGGAATCAAATGTTCTCTTATATATTCCTATGTTTTTAATAGGAACCCGCCATCGTGTTATGTGGAGTAAATTTTTCTCCTATATATTCCCATGTATTTAATATGAACCCACCATTTTTTGTTTTATGGAGTCAACTTTTGAGAATTTAAGGTCATAGCTTTCTTACATGCCCCGTTTGCAATAAAGACGGATGTTAGCACAAGTAGGATAGTTTTCTTTCATTCACAAATGTTCTAATGATGTCAATTCTAAATGGTGTTATATGCATTAAATGTATTTTAGGTATTGAAATTTGACTTCTTATTTTAGGGAAACATGTGTGTGTGATTGCTTGCGTCTGTGTATGTTTGTGTTATGCCTCTTTATATTGTTACAATATCATTGCATGTATGTTTAATATGCGAATAACTATTTGACACTTAGTCATGTATATTAATAACATATGTTTTAAATAGTCGGCTGTTTAAAATTAAAGTTATGAATTCAATATTTCCGATGAGTTGATGAGCTACATTAACCACACTTTTATACGTACTTGACATAATTAAGGTAAACGAAGCAAAGATCAGTGCATGTATGATTAGATATGCGCAAGATTGTCTTCTCAGAAACTTCTTCATAGAAGAAACATCAAAATGTAGCTGATGGAGAGGCTTGGGACAGGTCCGATATCGACTAGGGAGTATTTGGCTGGAGGAAAAGGATGTTATACAAAATAAAGGTATCAAATGGACCACCAGCGTATACTTCGTACTCATATTGGGACAGTTCCCAACAGCTTGTGTATTATGCGTATTGAGGAGCGCAATGATCACATTTATGAGCGCATGGAGCGCATTAAGAAGCACAAGAAGCGCATTTTGGAGCGCATATTGCGCTTCTGGGGGCGCATGGAGCGCATTTGGGGGCAATGCCCCCATTTTACTACTAACTGCGCCTATTGCGCTAATTGTACACCTTAATGCGCTCATAAATGCGCTCTATTAGACGTATACATAGTTCTAAAACTGATGGTGTACTTTCATACGAGACTCAAATAATCATTATACTCCTTTCAAATATTATACTTTCATTATCAGATATTTTTCACAATTCTGGCTAGATATGTTCAAAGTCATCTGCTTCATAATTGTTGTATGAAAGTCAAAATTAAAAAGTATCACATACCAAAATTTAACAGATTATTTTTTTGTTTTTTGGACGACAATTAAAAAGGAATTCATCCTAAAATAATTTGACGGCTTATTTAAATTTGTTGCACAACAATTAAAAAGACAACCTGATACATGCCGTATTAATCCAGGGTCGCTAGAGGCATTGCTGTTTCAGTCACTGTCCACTACTGATGTTATTTCAATCACGAACACGATACCATCTAACGTTACTAAGACACAATACAAGCCCTTTGAACGTTGAACTGTCGTAAACTGTTTCCGTATAATCGACTCAGTTTACTTTACGGCCTTTGCGTGGGGACTTAGCGTTATGCAGGGGCGTAGTTCCCTTTAGGTACTGTAGGCACGTGCCTACACATTTTTTTCAATTCTTTTTGTAGAAATGTTCATTGGGAGACCATCTATCAGATTCCTCCAAGCCATGTTGATTGGTCGAAAAACAGGGCTATTTGGCCTTATATGGCTATAGTGAAAACTTGAAAAATCTCTTGTTAAGCAGGAAGCTTTTGAGTAAGATTTTAGAAAACCCTTGGTCAATTGTGATTTTTTTTGTAACAAAAATTGGTAAATACTTAAATGAGTGAGTCGGGGCCATAATGGTTATCCATTTGTTTTACATGTCTTTTGAAACTTGGAAATTAAATATAATATTCACATGTATGTCTCATGATTTATTTTTATAGACAACTAAAGTGGCATTTAATTTTAACGGATGCGTCATCTATTCTTTTACCCGAAGTTGTAATATTTATAAACAATGCATAGTTTATAAATTACACATCTATGCAAAGGCAAATTTTTGAACAGTTTTATGTACCCAAACAAATTCAGTGCCTTCAGCGCTTTGATTCTTTTCAGGACTCGTTACTATATACCCCTATCTCGCTTAGACGGAATGTGTCGGCCCGGATTTGCCTGCTTGGCATGCTTAGGCTGATCCAGGTCGATCCGACTTAATACAACTTAATTACGTATAAAAAGTGAATAGAAACTCAGTAATTCTATAAAGTCATGTATGTATCTTTTCTTTTATTAAACCATTGTAACTATAACCTCATATCACGTAAATCTGGTGTGTGTATTAATACTTCTGACATTATAAACAATTCTGAAATTCAGAGAAAGACTAGACAAATTGCTCGTTTTCAGCAATGTCTTCCTTTTGCCACAATGCTTTCAAAAGTCTTCTGCTGCAGATGCGTAAGAGAGCGTCTGTATGAGGGAAAGGGTTAATTAATGCCCATTCTCAGCGTATAACATTCTTAGTATTTTAAACATGACATGTAAGCTTAACCATTTCTCACATACAGACGCATCCCCAGCAGACGGCTTTTGAAAACATTGTGACAAAAGGAGAATCCCTTTGCCACAATGTTTTCAACTCTGTTCAACAATGATACTTTCATTTATGGAGAGTGTTGATATTTTTGCCAAGATGAGGCAGAACTTTTATTTATGGGAAAGTGTTAAACATTAAAAAAAATCAAAATGAAATTTAATCTTCATGTCATTGAGTGAATCAATTGGTGAAACATTTAACGCTGTAGATTATGATTTTCATACGATTAATAGAGCCGTTCCGCGAGAAAACCAACATAATGGTCTCTGCGTAATGTATCGGCCCAGCGCAGAATGCGCAGTCCACGCAGACTGATCCGGAGCCGACACATTCCGCCTCAGGGGGGGTAGAGGTATAGAGTAATGATTCCTGAAACAGAAAATCCACAGCAGGCAAAAAGTGAATATCCGGGTTAGGGTTAGGGTAAGTCAGACTTAGGCTGATCCCGGTCGATACTTTACGCAGAGTCCACAATGTTGGTTTTCTCGCGGGACGGCTCATTTGTCATGTGTTGTCAACTCGGTAAGCTTGATACCCTTAATATAACCGCCAATTAATTGAATTCGAACCGCATTACATCTATCGACAACTGTTCTCCCGTAAAGTAGTTCTTCACAGAGTTAAGATAATCCACATTTTTAATGTGTGCTTAGAGTAGAACTAAGAAGGAATCCATTTAATATATGAGACAGTGGTTAATTTTAAATGAGATACTTCTCTTGTGCAGTACACATCAGAATCATTTCAAAATCAATTTTAACTCGATGTTTGAGACAGTTAGTATATCAGAATGTATTTAACATTGCTGTTTAAAATTATCTCCTGAAAAGCATGAAAAACTCGATCAATTAAGACAGAACATGTTAGTAAACTTTCATAAAATGAACCTCATGAGCACTTGTTCTTATTCTATTATTGGTATCTTTAACTATACACAAAGGCCACTGACGAAAAAAGTAGATTCTAAAACCTATGTTATACAGGGCTCTTAGCGCAGCAAGACGGGTCAAATACTGTCCCTTGTCACGGAACTGACGTGTGTCACCGTGAACCGCTAAACAGATATGGAACTCAACAATCAACAGTTTGACCTTGGATAACTCTCCCGAGGCGATGATCTCTGGAAGTGAAGCCCACTCTGCTCCCTCGGCGTCGATCTTTAAAATATCCACTGTTCTCTACAAGTAAAGCATTACAATATAATCGGTGAACCAAATTTACAGACGATTACGATGATTAGGTTTTCAGTTATTTACAAAAAACACTATTTGATGAGTACTCAAGGTACCGATGAGCCTATTAATCTACGTCCATGTACATTCATCTTAAAATAAGCTACGGTTAACAAGTATTTGTTGTGGCATATTTAATAACAACCGGCGCCTGATTAGTAGTAAATATACATGTGTCGACTGCGAAATTTAGATAATACGTAAGTGAGAAAATGGACTGACAAACAATTCTGAAAAGGGGAGATAATTAGAAACATTAGAATACACAGCAGACTAGTGCAGTGCTCCTTGTCTTGTGTTGTTCCATTTGCCTGATCACATGGTATACGTGTGGCAATTCTAAGGTGAATCTACCAAACAGAAACAAAGTTATGTCAAAGTTAGGACCAATTATTGCAATGCCTGACGGGCAGACCGATGACAAATAAATGCTGCCTAAGTGTAACCCCCTGCCTTACAGACAGGCAAAGTAAAATGTAGGTCAATGTTATAAAATAGTGTAAGTGATTCGAGTCATTTGGTCCTTAAGTATAAGATTCATCTTTCAACATTTGCTATATTCACACTCTTCCTAACTGCTATAAGTTTAAGAATTTATGGTTAAATCCAATTAATTCCTTTAAAATAGCATAAGCTTTTATTAGTTATACTGAAATAAAACAAAACTTCTAGTTATTTCGTATGACGGTTATATCACGGCGTTTCCAGTGTAGGTACTACTGGTCCATTTATCCTTACACCAGCCATCCAGTCGTAATGCTAACCCTTCAATCCTGAGCGCCAAGGAGGGAAAGTTATTACTATATTTTTTAAAGTATTTGGTATGATATGACCGGAGAACGAACCTGTAAACTCCCGCACCCAAGGCGGACACTCTACCATTACACCATCGAGGTGGTTAATATAAAAGAACTTATTAAATAATGTTGGAAATTGAATAATACTTCGGTGTGATTGAGATTCCTCTTAATGGTGGACAGTCTAAGCAACTTTCCGCCATCTTTATCCGCAATACCCAGAGAATGGAATATTATTTTATTTGAACGTTTGTGATCCTTCTGGCCATCACTGAAATGAAAAAAAAGTTGTTTATAGGTCTAATGATTGAACAGATAATACCAGTTGCTGAGTCTCTCTTCAGAAAAAATAAACATTTTCGACCTCAGGACAAGCTGAGCTCTAGACCAGCATGCTTCGCTCAAGCATTACGGAAATCTTCAGAATAAAAGTTCGATACAAACTGGATCGTAATTGCCACTCACATACCGAATGATATTACCTGCGTCTAACAATCGAGTGCGTCTGCCAGAGTTTGTTATAGGCGGGTTATATCACAAGTGAACATTCATATTGAAGGTCCATATTAAATAATTATATGTTTTTTATCAACTTACGCTCAAAACCAAAAGAGAGGTTATAAAACGCCCACGGTGGAAGACAGTGGTGCAGAGGTAGAGCGTCGGCCTCTCACATCACAGGTCCCTGGTTCGAGTCCCGTGATGAGCGGGTCCTGACTTTGGGATTTTTCCACACAATCGGCGCGAGTACTGGTTAAGTATCCAGGAAGCAGACATCGAGCGTGATTAATATAAGCTTAAAGCTTGTTTCGCAATCGATTTAAAATAAATAAGTTTAAACTAAAACGCCCACCAAAGACGGAAAACGGTTGTAACTACGTATAGTAAAAGGATATAATTACAATCGTCGTACATGAAGCTAACGATATCACCTACACTCGGAACGGAAGCTTATGAGTGACCGTTATACGAGCGTCATGCAAATAAAACTTTACTATATGGTTGGCTATACTTTCTCTGTGCAAGCACCCCAGTAATATTAGCCATGGAACCAATATAAGGACGTTTTCACATGAAGCCACATTTAGCTACAGTTATTCACATAAAGGCTGATTAGGTATTGTTATACATGTGGGATTTGTGGCAGTTTATCTAATTGATATATGCTCGACTTTATTCCGATACATATCAATATCACCAAGTTAAAGAAAGTTTTGGACGCAAGCGTAGCCCTGGATCTGTCAAAGCTCTTGCAGATTAACTCGTCTGTCCTTCACTCCCGGTAATCTCTACCCTCATTCAAACATATTTCGACGACTCTGTAGCATAATGAGTTTTTTTCTCTCCTTTTGTTACAATGTTTTCAACTCAATTCAATAATACTTCCACTTGCAGACATTGATTATATTTTTGTTAAGATGTTTTCAAAGTCGTCTGCTGCAGATGAGCTGTATTTGGAAAATGGCTAAATGGGGTTAGCGCATGTATACGTTTGGTAGAAATTTTGACAAAATCGCGTATAAATTGCATATACATGTACTACCACACTGAATTTGTATGAGCACATAAAACAGGGAATTTACGGTTTGCAAACGGTCTGAGAAAGTATAGCAAGAAGAAAATAAAACTAAATCACAAACATTTTTAATAAGAACTTCGGCTCAAACTGAGTTTGTACACTTTTCATATTGTACTTGTGCGTTCAGATTTATTCATTCGGGAGTTTTCGGCAGCATAGGGTACCGATGGCAGCAATCGGTTAACTTCGGTAAATTTTCTTGTTGGTAAATCAAACTCACCCGATGATTACAATGTCATGCAAGTCTTAATGAAAGTGAGGGATGTGCTATATAAACTGAGTGTGAGGCAGTCAGTGATTGTGTATATCGCACAAGGTATGTATTATAAGTATTTGCTTCTTATATGTTTAAAGCAAATCCCTAGAGTTTCGTGTCTGATCCGTTTCCTATCAAGATATGCAAGTAGCAGAGTAGCGTCAATGCCAATGTTGAATTCCTCTACATAAAGTAGAAGGACATACGTAAAATATATCTAAATTGGGACGTAGCCCCGGTAGCTCAGTCGGTAGCGACGTGGGGTGTCAATCCAGGGATTGTGATTTATAACGCCAGCTCGGCCAACATTATTTCCGTTGGTTGACAAGAGGCATTGTGACAAGCGTCATTCGTCTTCACCAGGGAGCTAACAGTCTATGTGAAAAAGCAGCCAGTTGCCTGGAAAGATTGTTGTGTGGATTACTGATGTGAGAAAGTCAGGAAACACATGAGCATGTGAACTGGCCGCCTATGACTGAAAAATTGTTGGAAACGACGTCAAATCAATAAGAATTGCAGCCACAGTCTGACCCTTGCTTTATGATGATGACATCGCCTGAAGTCACACAATTAACAACACTTGGTGAATTCGAGCAAAACATTCATAACGTAATTTGTTCAATCGCATTGGAAATGTTATATGTTATCAGTCACGTCTGAAGAAGCGGGGTTGTACTGCATCCAGGCATCAACATTACATATATATATGCGTATTGGAGTGGAATTAATTTAGGCTGACAGTGATGAACCTGGTGGCACTGTGCGGATGCAAAGGCTCATCTGAGTATTCACTGTTTACTTGTGCAACAAGACCCGACTTTTCCTGGCGCGGCTCGTTTCTGAATTGGACTATAGGGTTTACTTACAATGGATCAAACGTGTGTATTTCGCATCCATACGTCTTTTCAATTTCATCTTCAAAATGATAAGCCTTTCTGCTTCTGCAATAAATTTTTTGATAAAATGTAAACCCCTTAGATCTACCCGTAAAACAACAGCATTTTTAACATTTAAACTTTAGAATTAGAATAATTTATGGCAGCCACCCAAGGGAGTGTCAAAACATGGCCGCTGAACACAGGTGACTGCTAAATGCAAGTCAAATAAAGGAGAAAGTGTTGTCTTTAATACTCTTTAAATTGGCTGCTTAACAGATGTGACCGCTAACACACGTTTGACTGCATTTAAATATAACAAAATGTTCAACAGTAGCTCAGATACAATCTTGGAGAAGTTTACCTACATTAATCTGTGCCATTTGTGGGCATTACATGATATAAGTGTGAATAAGTGTTTTAATAATAAACGATTGAGCCGGTAATCGAACTGAAGTAACCTGGATTAACAATCCTAGTCGTTACAGGCTATCCAAACAAGAGCGCCATGACATCGCTCACATGAGTAAACTAGACCCCATGGGGACTTCATTTATTGAAGGACAGTCTTCATTTTAGATTATAGGATTGAGGGTCACCAGATTATCAGTTTTACCAATCATCTTTCAATTCTGACAGTTGCTTTAAGAGGAGAAGTTTCTATTAAGCCTATAAAAGGAAAACTAGTCGACCCCTGGGTGCTCCAATTTTTGAAGGAATATTTCGGACACTTTCTGTAAGAGCACAGGCGTCCGTATTTCTATTACAGCAAAACATGCGGAAAATCACACATTTTTTTTTTTTTTTTATGTAATAAAAGTTCGGATGCCTGTGGTAAGAGGCGAATGTTTTAAAAGCCTATACGTGTTCATGTTAGCTATTTATGGAAAATATTATGGATAATTTATCAATAGTTTAAACAAAGGGAAGATGGGAATAACGTTTCTTATTTCTCCGGAATGTTCGAAACCCTTCCTTTGCAAAGAAGCGAAGAGTCGTGTGAATAATGGACATGGTTGAAGATTAAGTTCGCAACTTCATCCATGGTGCCTAAAACTACGGTCATTGTGTGTAAACGTCCATCTGTACCACGCAGCCAACCTGTGTTAAGCAGCCAGTCTCTAATTGAAATTAGTGTATACATTTTACTTATATTTAGCCGCAATCTGGATAAAGTAACACTGTTTTATTTTCAGACAGGTTTTATAGTGTATATTGAAAGAAATCATAACCTCGGATTTAAAGAACCCGTGGTAAACTTGAAAACCCTCAAATCTGGAACGAAGCTTATTTGATCCTATAAAACAAAGTGATACATGCGAGATCAAACTAATTGGCCTTTATATCACATTTTCAGTGCGAAAATTATTCCCTTTTTAATTTCAAAGTGAAACTTTTATTTATCGCTTGGTCAGAAATTAGTTCAGTTGCACAAAACTCTAGCTTCCCATGATTTAAAAGTGCGCACCTAAGTTAACTTTCAACAAAAAAAGGAACGCATATTCTTAATTTTCTCATTTAGCTGGAGATTAAAATATCACTTGTTTTTAAACAATTAAAGAAACCGACTTATTAAAAAGGGTAGATCTATAGAGTTTCAGAATATATTACTTATCTAACAAATATATGTGTTAGTTATTTTTAACCCTTTCCCACATATGCAGACGCTTTCTGACGCCTCTGCATTAGACGACTTTTGAATACATCGTGACAAAAGGAGAAATTGCTTATAATGACCAATTTCTCATTTTGCTACAATGTTATTAGCTATTATTTGCTTTAATTTATATATAGGATCTGACATTAGTTGTCATTTCATATAAATATTTATTAAATGAGTTCAAGAAATGTGTTATTACGCGAGCGACGAATGACAGATTCTTTTTATTACATGACGAAATACAAAAAGAAAATCGTTTTTTTCGATGTCAGAAAATAGTCCCAACATGTAATACTTAATAAACTCTTAAAATACATATTTCTATTCTCAGCCATTTTATAAATACAATATGAATACAAAATAGTGATTAGGTAATGTTATATTACACGTGTGACATATAAAGAAATACGTAATGTCGGTAAGTAATTATTACCTACCCAAAGGAATATACGAGACAGTCGTTTTTAGATACATATTTTTCACACACGTGATATCCTCCGTCATGTTCGTGGCCCATGTGCTGTGTCATTCCACAAGCTTGTTGTACATTTTCGACGTACCTGGTAAATATAACTCATTTATAGAAGTGAAATGTGAATACATTGACACATACGAAGTAAAATAACAATACAATTTTCAACGGGCCTAAACGGCACCTGCAAATGAATCATAAAACTATGAATATATACATACAATTTATCAATGAAATATTTACAATTTATTAATGAAATACATACAATTTATTTATGAAATATTTACATTTTTGTGCAATGTATCTGTATACCATGTGCATGTGATTGTTTAAGGGCCCGTCACACTAATCCAGAATCAGCAGGAATTAGGCAGAACCAGACCATTTTATAATTCGCGCCACATTCGGGAGGGAAAATTAAATTGGCATAAATTCTTACAGCTTTGTAAACATGCCGTACGAATACTTAGAATGCACTTCGTACCCACCTCGAATCTTGCACATTCCGGGTTTCTTAGCTCTTGAATACAGCTCGAATGTAGTTGGAACATAGTAGGAATATTGAGAATGCTGTTAGAATCCAGTCAAAATATTTAGAATGCACTTCAACTGCCGCACGAATACAGTTGGACTGTTACCCAAATACCGCCCAAAGTCATGCGACTCCTAAATACCAACTAATAAAGTTCTAGCAGCTGGCCGCGTTTTTATACGATTACCGTCTGGGTTCTCCCTCGAATGATATCAAAATGTTTCGAATGCTGTTAGAATGCCGTAAGACTATTTAGAATAAATGTAGTCAGAATGCAGTTAGAATACACTTCAAATGGTGATCGATATTTCTCCACTACGAATGCACCTCAAAAGTTTTGAGCATGAGCAAAACATTCGGACTGGCCACAAGAATGGACCAGATTATTTGGAATGCACTCAGAATGCAGCAGAATTTTTAGAATACACTTCGAATATCCATGAATATACCACGGATTTTCATTCCGACGACATTCCGGTTCAGTCTGTCTCTAGTGTGACTAGGCCTTTAACACTGTATGGGGCATTTGCGATAAGGAATGATCATGTATGGAGTTATAAATAAATTCATCCCGAATTTCAATATAAATGGAACTTTCCAACACAAATTCGGTTTCAGACTCAATACAGTCTTCTCTACAAAAATATACACAGCCCCTCAGCAAGCGGTTACAACAGTCAAACAGTGTACGACCAACCTTTTATAAAACGGGCCTTATTCCGTCGGGACAGCCAATTGAATTTCATCGACAGTCGAACATTAGATTGAAACGTCGGCAATCATTCGTGAATATTCATAATGTCACAAATTGACCTTATGTGAAAAGCTGTAATTTGATAGGTATGTTCGTTACTGTGAGAAAAGCTATAAATAGCATCACACGATACATACTTCCTTTTGATCAGTTCTCGCATGAAGACTTGTTCAACGTATTCAACTCGATGGTTATCCCTATTCTCAAATATGCCGCGGAAATATGGGGGTTACACTTATTCCTCAGATAATGAAAAAGTTTCGGTGTAAATTCGTCTGTGTAGTATTTAGAGAATGTTAGAGTCTACTTTACAAAGTGCATTAAGTACTGGTGTAAATTATTGTAAATGTCAGACACACGTCAGACTCAGGTTAGCCTAAAAAATGCTATAAAATATTAATGTCACATGAAAATATTGGTCGAACAAACTGGGTCACGAATATGAAATAGTTATTATACGAACAAAAAACATAAATGGTTTTCTGAAATGAAATTATAAAAATCCATGGGGGCCGCCATTTTGGATATGTATAAAAGCAGACGTAAAACACAGATTGAAAATTTTGTCGGCTTTTTAATCTTTTTTTTTAAAATCGGTATTTTGGGTATGTATAAAATGAGCACAAAAACACGGATTGAAAATTATTGTCGTCTTTTTAATCAATTTTTTTTTAAATCGATATTTAAGATCATTTAAGTGCTGTGTTATGTGGGAATTAACATTTGTACGAAAAGTTAAAAAAAAAAATGGAAATCTGTAATAAATATGTTTTCCCGTTCGTCAACTGTATCGTAGCCAAAGAAGGACGTCACGTCATTTCCGTTACACTTCATCTTGGCGTAACGTCAATGGAGCGACGTCGTTTCCCGCAAAAAAGTGGTATCAACATGAAAGACCCAAAATTCCTATACATGAGCTATTGACTCACTCATTCAAAGTATAATTATTTATCAAACATTGTGGCAAAAGGATAACTTTCTCATAAGAAGCAATTGTTCTTGTGGCGACAATCTTATCCTAAATCGTCTGTTGCATAGGCCTCAGAAACCGTCTCTAATAGGGAAAGGGTTTAGCAGAAATGTGACCCCTTACATAATTTGTTCCAGTCATATTGACTGGTTGAAAAAGGCAGTCGCCAGGTGGCATCAGAAAAGGGCTGATCTATTTGCTTCTTTGCCATAATGCAGGTGATCGATTAAGGATCATCTTGGCCCTCGTGTTTTAACCTCGTTCATTATAAATGTATTCCTTGATTTTTTGAAAGTCTTTACTTTATTATTTTCTGTTCAAATAATAGACAACAACAATATTCCAAATATGTTTTGATAATGCAAGAAACATGACATTAACATTATTATTGTCTTGTCAATTACTAATAAATCCTTTTTTATGGCCAAAGTATGCTCTTTAATTTTTGTTTATAATTATCTTGCGTTTTTTTTCGTAAATAGGTAGCACCTATAAATATATTATAGATACGGCTATGGGTACGTCTGGGTAAAACCAAGATGTTGGTTACATGATCATGTTTATTTTTTCATTTAAACAACGTCTTACTGAATGCATGACTCAAACTAGGTCTGATGAATTATCAAGTTCCTCAAGATGTGACACTTACTGTACTGTTAAATCCCTGTTACACATATCCTTTTACTTTAGGAAATCTTTTGCGCGTTTTCAATGCTCTAGCCACAAACTAAATGTTGAACTTGGAAGACTTGAATTTATGTTTTTTTTAATGTATTTTTGTTTGCCTATATAGCATATTTATACTCAACATACTGCAATTGACATAACCTATTTTTCATATGATGTATTTTTTGTAACATTTGATTATGTATTTTGGGCCGGTAGCCTTTGATTACGTAAATAAATACATTGAATTTAAATTGAAAATTGATCGACTTAACATACAATATTTATCTAAATGTATGCCTGGGTCTGTTTTCACCAACTTTAAAGTCAGTCTAATTTGAAGAATATTCTCAATGTCGAACCAGAAAGTTTCACCGTGAATGTGAAAGACGACGAACAATGAAAATAATTATGCACTTCTTTTGTGACTTTGTTCGCCTAATTGCTGAGGACAGTTAATGAACTATTAACAAGAGCCAGAAAAGTCCACACTTCTGTAACAAAAGATCAGCAGAGGTCCAAATATATCTCATTTTACAATACCAAAAAAAAGTCACAGGTGTCAGTCCTTCTCTCGTTTTTTGAACGCCTTACCTCATGTATATCTCTTCCAATTCCAGCATATCCATCTTATCCAGAGCCCCCTGTTGTGGTATGTGTAGTATCTCCTCCGACATCGACATCATCTTCTGGAATTAAACATATAGCAAATGAGCAAGGCCTCACGAAAAATCGAGCTACTGAGGTTTCGAAATTAACCTCAATTACGATAACATGCTCTTTTGGATCTTCACTGGTCCCAAATTCGCGAAGGCCGATTCTCATATATGACGAACAGAAACGTATCTTGATAGGACATGTTAATTGTCTCGGGTCTAAAAGTCTAAAAGTCTCGAAGGTCTGATGTTCTCGTGTGTCGTTGACAATTATGGCCGTCAACTTAGTAGAGCAACGCCACGCGAAAACCGACCTATTTGCAATTTCGATAAAATGCTGATATGGATCTTGGCTGGTTGCAAAGTCCAGAAACTCGGATTATCGTGTGTCATCGCTCGTTATGGCAGTCACGTGATCTGAGCAATGCCACGCGTAAATTGATCTCTGGAAAATAATCACAAACCTTTCAGGATGCTTCTACTGCTATATGACGATTATGGATTATCCGTTCATTGAACTGCGCGGAAGTCCATGCTGATCTTGATCTTCGCTGGTCGCAAACAGTTCCCGACTGTCGCTTCACGTTTGAATGTGTCTGTTATAGCAGTCAAGTTGAAGAAAGGCAACGCAAAACCCGACCTGCGGCGGTTTCGAAATTAAGCGCAATTACAATAGCATGCTGGATTTTTGTATCGTTTCTTATCCAAAGGTCCCGACTGTTTACAAGTGCCTTTGTCATGATTCCAAACCCATAAAGACGAGCCACGATAGCTCGGTCGGTATCAACGAGTATAGTCTAATATGTGGTCGTGAGTCCGAATCCCGTAACGACGAGCCACGATAGCTCGGTCGGAACCAACGAGTATAGTCTAATATGTGGTCATGATTCCAAATCCCGTAACGATGAGCCACGATAGCTCGGTCGGTATCAACGAGTATAGTCTTATTTGTGGTCGTGAGTCCGAATCCCGTAACGACGAGCCACGATAGCTCGGTCGGTATCAACGAGTATAGTCTTATTTGTGGTCGTGAGTCCGAATCCCGTAACGACGAGCCACGATAGCTCGGTCGGTATCAACGAGTATAGCCTTATGTGTGGTCGTGAGTCCGAATCCCGTAACGACGAGCCACGATAGCTCGGTCGGTATCAACGAGTATAGCCTTATGTGTGGTCGTGAGTCCGAATCCCGTAACGACGAGCCACGATAGCTCGGTCGGTATCAATGTGTAAGAAATGAAGGTAGCTCATTGCATAGGAATCATATTGTACAGGAGCTTTTTACGATAACTCCAGAAAACTGTCCATCGTTATAGTACTGAAATAAGGTTGAAAAGTCTGTTAACTCCAGTAAGTTCAGCCAATTAAATGAATCACAGTAAACAGTAGGCTTACCTGGTGCTTAAATGTTTCCAGAGTCGTATCGGTTTGTACATAAAACTGCTTGGTATAATAAAGGACAAAACACATGACTGCCAAAACGATAGCAACTACCCCTGCCCATCCAACCCGCTTTGCCATAGCGTGAACTGAAAGTGATAGAAAGAGGTGAAAAAGAAGAGAAAAACACTGTCTGACTATTGCCTCTCCATAACGGCCTCACTCTTTCACTGCCGAATTTCACAAAGTCGACACTTCCATGTTGAAAATTGGACCACTCCATTATTCGTCCAACAGGAAATTTGGTAAGATATAATTTCTAAGTGGCAAACAGTGCAGATTAAAGGAAAGACAGCTCGTTACTTTAATAGCCTTTGGCAGCGAAGGGGTTAATACATTCTCACATACAACAAATCTATAGCAGACGACTTTGAAAACATATAGGCAAAACTATGGAGAATCTCAGTATAGTTAGGTAATAGAGTTAAACACATTGTGATAAAAGGAGGAAATGCTTATAATGAGTACACATTGTTTTCAAAAGATATAGGTTGCAGGGTCGTAAGAAAACGTCTGTATGTGAGAAAGTGTTTACATTAACAACATTTACATGTACAGGACCGTTATGCTTTAAATGAGCATTTTCTCTTTTTCCAACATTAACTTCGTTTCGGTTACTGCCATTTCTATCAGTTTTTCCATAGTGTGTTTTTACTTCACATGTTTGTAGATGACATTGGAAAACTTTATCATTCACTTTTGATACTGATGAAAAAAAAAAAGTTTTAAACATCTTAACAACATAACTATCTTAAATTAATCCGTGATTATTTTGTTATAAACATGTCATTCAAACACACAGAATAAAAGTCATAATCCTTTTCTCTATTCAAATTAAAGCATAATGTTCTAACATTTTAATAGATAATACTTAAATTCAAACTGTCATGATCTTCTGGTTTTTAAGGGCAATGATGAAGATGTGGAAATCATTTATCATATTCAATAAGGACCAAAACAGGTTAATGTTAAATTAATTCATCATCAACATAATGGGAGGCCATAACATGACACTTTTATATAGATTAAGTCGTAGAGGAGAAGATAAGTATTCTGGAGATGTATTAAACCCGGTTGCTCTGCTTCTTTGTCAACATTCAACAACATACCAACAGGTTTAAGAAGACAGAACCATAACCTTCAGCAGACCTGGCCAACGTTGTCGTCAGGCAGATTATGAATAATGTTTCTAAGCGCTGCATAGAATAAGTATGAACCCTACTTTAATTGGAAATGGAAAAGGCGAAATACTTTTAAATGTAGTCGAGAATCAAACTCATGCCTACCCGATAAACACCTTAATATGTTGTCTTTTAAAATAGTGTACATCTACAAAATGTTTTAGGGAATGAAGCCTTTGCTTTTAACATGCAGTGGCCAATCTTTCAACACTATGTTTATATCAGATTGATCAGATTGTTTTCAATTGTCTTAAATTTAGAAGTGCACACTTAACGCGTAATAGATATCTTGTTTTATTTTAATAAAATAAAAATCTGATCATGTGCATTGAACTTATCATAATTATAATCAAATATAAAAACGGGAAGGTGAGTCCATTTTCATTAAATCTATAACTTACCAGAGTTGCTGCAAGATGCAGCAATTGGCGCCGGAATCAGCATGTTATGGCTTAAGAAATACTGTTTGATTCGAAATCACGAAACCCGCTTTTAAATATATGATATAAATATATGATAACAATAGTTTTTTAGTTAAATTCGTAAAATGAAAACAAAAATACCTTTTTCCAACGTGTTGACCTCGATCTCCCATAATTAGTTTAAACATTTGTCTGCGTATTCGCGTCCTCCCCCCCCCCCCCCCCCCCCCCCATAATATATTGTTAAAATCGCAAAATTTAGCACAATAACTTCGCATTTATGAAAATATTCCCATTTTCCTAATGTATCACTTTTACATCCTTGATGAGGAAGCAGGCTTCTTAGCGACGTTTGTAGAGTGATTGACCTTTGTGTAAAGTTAAGCAACGTTCATCGCGGTAAGTGCCTGGATGGGTTACCCGCGATGGCTTATTGCCGGTACACGTTACAAATGGTGGCAGCAGTGGGTGCTATTAATCCCTAATTACTAACTGCAATGCTGACGGCCTGGGGGCTGCTGAAATATTGAAGAAGTAGGGGAAATGTGAAAGGAAATAACAATTGCAGTTTATGTTTATGTATTTATTGTCAAGAAGTTGAAAGATCATGTCAAAAATAGTAAATTTTATTAAACTGCCAAGCTCACCTGAGTGCAAGAGCTCACAAGTATAAGGTCAAATGCAATGCGGATTTGTTTATATCAATTATAACCGTACGCTTATTCAGTAATTGTATACAAATACGTCGAAAAAATCCATTCCTCGGTATCTTTAATTAAATGGGCGCTAATAACGCGATTTACTGTACTTTTTCACTTTTCCAATAATCAAATTTCGCGCATGCGCAGTCCGCACGTTACCGATGACGTCATTAGATGACAACTCGACTATATCTGTAATGGCGACTAGTGCAATTATGCAAGGTTTAGAAGAAACAGATGCGATTTCTGCGCTAATTCCAGCAATTCCGAGTTTTAAACCGTACCAGATTGAACAAAGACGACCATTGACAACTATTTATATCGTCATATTCGGAAATTCAATCTTCCAGCGATGAGAACGAGTACGATCGTTTAGACAATACAAATTGGTAGGAAAATTTCTTGTTTTATTCAAAGCTCAAATCGTTTTTCTCCCATTCTTTCATTCGATCAAAACGATATTTACATATAACCAGAGACATATACACATATGTTTTGATATGTCTCTGATATAACCGAACCGGCATTTTCGAAGTTGAAAATTTCTACTTCGATCTAGTCTAATCAGGTACCGTATAAATGTTATGTACAATGTAATTCATGTGTTCAGAGTTTATTATTTCTGCCGATTTTCAAGAAGCAAAATTAATATAATTTCCATAAGTGTTACCTTACAGTAAAAAAAAAACCACCCTCTGTTTATAAAACGTTACATTGAAAACCTTACATATTTGGTAGCTTCATTATTTTATCTATGTACACTAACGAAATATATCTTTCGTCGTTTAATTAATGAAGTCTGTATATAGAGAGAACACATTCTTATATTGAGCATTTGTTTGTTTGAATGATGTTCTAGCTGCTTTCAACATTTTTCAGTTATATCACTTAGTTTCTTGAGTAAGTTACCAGTACTATTAGTACTACTGATGGTCAATTTACACTGAAACCAGTCAGTCAGTATATAAATTCCACTACCATGTGCACCACGGAGGGAAATGCATTACAACAAAGTTTAGTCTATCGTATGACCCGGCTTGGGATCGACCAAGTACAAGCCTATGGTCTAGTTCCCAAGAGAACAATGATCTAGTTTAATTACTAAACATGCTGTATATATGGAAGTCAAGGGGTGGAGATTCAGTTACATAAATTCCCTTTTCAGGTGTCAATGTGGGCAGTGTGTCCCGTTGGCAACAATTAGTGAATCCTGCTGTTGTAGAGAAAATGGTATAATTGATAGCCTGCTGGTTGGCTCTGGTCTGATATGCATTACAGAACACGATGGTTTTTTGAAGGCAACTGCCGGTACCTGTACGTTGAAGAGACGTCCTTTTTCGAATATTTGGATTTGTATGGCCAAAATAGAGGAAGATAAACCGATCAATGAGTAAGTTTTATATTTACTCTGTAGAGTAACCATTCATATGTGTGGAAAATCACTATCAATGGAAGTTTAACTACTGAATATAGTTGAAACATCATTTTGAAGAGTTTCTCTTTTTGTCTCAATGTTTTCAACAGTTTTCTGCTACATGTGGGAAAGAGGTTAACCTTCTTCTTCTTTTTTCAGACTAGATAAGTTATACTTGTCCATTTAACCTGATACCAGTGAGTCAGTTGTAATGCTAACCCCGTAATCCAAAGTCAAATTATAGAAAGACGCTACTTGTAGATCACATTTATGTTGTCTTTATTTTATGTGGGTTTTTACGCCACTTTCAACATTATTTCAGTTATATCACGGCGACAGTTCACTTATTCAAGATCACTGGGTAAACAAACCAGTACTAGGCTAGAACATATGCCTTGCCCAAGGGCACTCCAGTAGTGCCGTGAATGGGGATCGAACCTGGGACACCCGGTTTCAAATGCCCCACGCTAACAACTCGACCATTGAGGATTCCTTTATGTTGTCAACTAAAACATTGTTAAGAATAGCCTCTGTAACAGCAGGGACGTAGATCTTATCTACGCCCCTTGTTACAGGTTAATAATTGTAACAAATTATAAAATGACATCACTGGATGTTAGAGTTTCACCCAAATTCACATTAAATTAGAGCTAGCATTGATTGATTGTTCGGTTGTTTACGCCACTTTCAACAATTAGTCAGTTATATCATGATGTTTTCTGTTACCAGTACTACTGGTCCATTTATCCTTGCATCAGAAAGTCAGACATAATATTAACCCTGCAATTACTACGTTTTTAAATTAGATTAGAAGTCAAAGAAGAATTAGAAGACAAGCCAGTTTAAGTCTGATATATGAAAGATACAGTCCCACTAATTCCCATTTGTGGAAGACGAATGACGCTTGTCGCATAAATTTTTATCAGACGTCGGAAAGAATGTAGGCCAAGCTGGCGTTCGAACTCCCAACCCCTAGATTGACATCCCGCATCGCTACTGAGTAACTGATTGAGCCAACGTGGCCCGATTAGTTGAATACGAACAATGCTTGTCACAGTAACTTTTGTCAAACGTCATAAGCTCACAATCCCTAAATTGACATCCAGCATCGCTACTGGCTAAGCTAACCTCACAAAGAGCCTTTGGCTGAATGATTTAGAATACAAATCTCAGTTCAAATGGTTTTAATATCTGGTTATAAAGGAAATAACATTTTCATTGGAAAACGAATTTTGAAAACTTTATCACTTATTAGCAAACAATGCAGATTTAAAACAGACTGCTGAGCCAGAGCAGTCTTCGCAAAAGTTGGCAGTCAGTCAGTCCTGACTGACAGAAATTCCTTCGGACTATAGCATTTTCGAGTGTATGTCAAAATCCCCTCAGTCAAAATCCCCTCACTCTGAAAATGGCATAGTAGTCAAAATCCCCTCAACCAAAATGATAGGGTAGTCAAAATCCCCTCGACCAAAATGATAGGTTAGTCAAAATCCCCTCGATGGGTATTCATAATCCGCTCAATCTAAGATCATATATATTCTTGTAAAGCTTAATGCAAATTTAAATATAGTACATCATTTCCGTTTACAGTCAAAACTACTCGTTGAAAATGCATAGTATTCAAAACCAATATGATTGAAAATGCAGGGTATCCAAACCCATATGACTGAAAATGTAGAGTAGACAAAATGCTTCTTTGAAAATGCACAGTAGACAAAACCGTACTGTTTTAAAATGCAGATTAAACAAAAAACCCAATGATTGGTGATAATTCAGTCACATGTTATAAATGAATTGAGGTGATATTTGCTTTAATCCTGTTTGTCACAACTATAAGTCCCTTCAGAAAATCTTGTCCGTGATTGGACAACATATAGGAATAAGATAAACACATGAGTGTCTAAATATGGTAGAAAGTGGTTAGTTAAACTGTGAAAATATAATATGTCCTAGAAACGTTAAAATGATTTAAATTACTTACTATGTTATTTGTCTTTTTAGTGCAATGTTATGTTAGCCTTAGACACCGTGGATGGCTCCTAATGTCAAACGTTATGATTACCATGCTACTCCCATCGAGGGGATTTTGACTACCCTATCATTTCGGTCGAGGGGATTTTGACTACCCTAACATTTTGGTCGAGGGGATTTTGACTACCCTATCATTTTCAGGGTGAGGGGATTTTGACTGAGGGGATTTTGAGTGTCTCCCGCATTTTCATGCAAGAATTGGTTGACCAATTTTAAGTAAAATTGATGCCAGCTGTTGGTACATGGTAACTTACTCATAGTCAAAATATATACATTATGTCAAGCTCTCAAAGAACAGTTGCATGTCTGTTTAATTAGCCCTTTCTCACATACAACAATTCTCCAGCAGTTATTTTTGGAAACATAAAAGCAAAAATATTGAAATCTTCTTTAGATATAATTATTAGTATTGATAAAAGATGATTACTTTTTAGCAAACGAAAAACTTATTATGAACTATTTGTCCTTTTGTCGCAATCTTTACAAAAGGCAACTTCTGTTTATATGCCTCATAATCTGTATGAAAGAAAGGGTTAAACTTTTCAAAAGATATGCATTATAACTTATAATTAGATACTAAAAGGCAAAAAGACAGACAAGTAAGTGGCTCAGCCTATGTTTCACTAATAGTATATTGTTAGCAGTTAACTAAAAAGGTCATACAAACTGTATTTATCTAAGATTTTAAATTTTGAAATAAAAACAAGAACTGGTTGTTTAAAAATCTTTTGATGGACAAAGGAATATTTTTGAATATGTTATTGAAAACGGCAGATAATATCTTGATTGAGGTGGCCAAAAACAATAAAATAAATGCTCTATAATAATACACTGTGACCAGATGGCAGGGTGTCTTATGTTATGTAACATTGGGCAATCATTTCCTGTCTTGTTCAATGGGTGTTGGTAACATATTAATTAATTGGGTGTAAAACCCTTTATTGAACATGTCGGGACTTTGGTGGCTGATTGGCAAGTAAGTTGATAAATTATATTTTATAACCCTTCCCAACATTCAGACAAATTCTAAATAATCTCAGCAATAAAATTTGCATATATATATATCGTCGAATGTAGGTAAAAATCCCCTAGGCATACACAGACAAAATTCCGTATATCCTTTTTCCACTACAGACAAAATCCCCTACATGCAAAAATGTTTTGGCCCAGATGTTTTGGCCTAGGACCTTTTGGCCTAGGACTTTTTGGCCAGGCATTCTTATCAAATAGGACTTTTTGGCCAGCCAGGTTTAAAAGCCAGTTATAACAAGACAGATTTTTATTTGATTTAATTTTTTTATTATCAATGTATCTCTATATCTACAATACAAAGTGTTTTCATGTTTTATTTTTAAAAAAAGAAGGTATTGTGAAAAAAATTAATAAACATTGTGGGAGAAGAAATTTTTCGTTACAAGCAATTTTTCCTCTTAAACAATGTCTTTCTCCAATTCCTAAACAATATTTATTTCAATTGTATGCTATTCACACATAATAGGTACTTAAATGTTCGGTTGTCCACTTCTTAGATTGTGTGAAACACCACGAAGGAATTCTTCAATAGTCTTTCAACCTTCTACTCTGTCTTCGCACAGGTTTCGTAGTCTTTTTTAATGTAGTTTATATTAAAAATGTGTGAATGTACATTTATATTATAAATATTATTAACATAATGTTCTTATACTTAATAGTTTTCTTATACTTAATAAGTTTCTTATATTAATAGAGTTATAGCAGGGAAAATAGTAATTTGGCCAAAAGATCCTATCTAAAAGATTTGGCTGGCCAAAAGGTCCAGGCCAAAAAGTCCTAGGACAAAACGTCCGGGCCAAAACATCCGTTGGCCAAAACGTCCGTCCACCGCAAAAATCCACTACAGACAAAATCCCCTACTTTATAAATGTTCCAATTCCCTACTATATACATGTACATGTTACATGTTAGTTTAATGTGTTATATTTGAATATTATCATTTTAATGATTAAATTTTGTTAACTAGCTTACACAGCACATTAATTATTTTTAATTGTATATTCATTAAAAAGACTGAAAGATTGTTTTTTTTATGTGACAAACATTGTCGGTGTTAATCAGACTGTTTAGCTCCTATTGTAGATTATTTTGATAGTACGTATGTTACAGGCGGCTTTAAGACTGTAAGAGATGAAAATGGCCAACTAAGGTTTTGAAGGACTCCACCCAGATTTCCCCCCACACACATGGAATGTTCATGCGACAACGCTCCATGACCAAAGCCGAACCAATAATGTGTGTGAGGGGTGGAACAATGCCTTCAAAACATTAGTAGGCCATTCAAACCCAAGCCTGTGGTATGTAATAAATTGTATACAGAAAGACAATTGTTATGTATATAGAGACTGTCTACGAGCAAATCCACCAAGGACTCCCGCCAAAACGTCGAAAAAGGGGGAAAACATAGAAGCAGCAAAAGCGACTTAAATGTCTTTGCAATCAGTATCTTAAAGCGACTGAAATCCAGATGGCACGACAAAAAACAAAAAAAAACAAAAATCGAAATCGCCCTAAATGTTATTCTTTATGTTATCCAAGTAAAACCAGGGTAGAAAATGTATTGTTTTTTATCAATAAAGTGAACTTGAGTCGTTTTCATTTGTCCCGATAAAGGGGTTTCCTATTTAAAAATACTTACCCCGTTACTGACAGGGTAGGATTTGCGATGGAAAAAGTATCGAAAACAAGAAAATCTCACTGATTATAGGGGTATGTAATATGATAGATAGATAGATTTTATTTACGTATACATATACATGCATCTTGTAATACAAACAAATAAATACATAATTTCATGGTCATTTAAAAAGAAAAAGAAAAAAAATCAGTTGTTTTGGGGGGGTAAACTGCTATGAGTTGAACTTCGCTAAAATAGGGTAAGAGGAGAATGAGACATTTTTCTAGTTCGTTGATTGATCAGTCGAATTGGTGTTTAAGAGAATCACATAGAAAAGAAATATAAGCTGTCATAAAAAACAACACAAAAACAGGCTTAACACAAGTAATGGGAATAATATGGTATTTAACCTCATCGTAATATATACATTAACGTTCCAATACCTTTAGTGCTATTAATGTTATATATGTAATCATTTAATATGAACACATGTATATATGCATGAACTACCAAATAAGGTTCATATCGATTTTAACAGCACCACACTATACATCCAAAAGTTAACTTATTGACTATTATATTCTGACAAAAAATGTCTAGCATTCTTCAAAAATACAACTTCACTGTTTAATTTAGGGCTTATGTGTTTACATTAACGATATTAAGTCTATGCTTTGTTGCATAGTTTATAACATGACAGAGGTTAATTAATAGTGATTTATTGCAGGTTTTCAATAACTGTATAAATTTAGACATGCTAGGACGTACGTAATAATA
The DNA here is from genome assembly GCA_031761405.1 of Serripes groenlandicus. Lineage (NCBI taxonomy): Eukaryota > Metazoa > Mollusca > Bivalvia > Cardiida > Cardiidae > Serripes > Serripes groenlandicus. The sequence continues at coordinate 72,016,603 of JASEVX010000005.1, forward strand.
TTTTTTAATGTATTTTTGTCTAATTTCGCTATATGCCATGCATGTTAGTACAAAGTGATACTCGTCTTCGATATCTCCAGAATTGCATATAGTACAGACTCTTTCATGTCGATCTACTCTACTTCTGTCATATCTGCCCGACTATATGCGTAGATTATGTGACGAGATTCGAAGACGAGTAAGCAAACTCCTGTTCCTTTTAGTGCTTATTGTTTTGACGTATTCTTCGACACCAAAGTTTGGTTTGACAAAAATATATAATGAGTTAAGTACTCGATTATTTTCAATATCAGAAAACCATGTTTGCTTGAAACAATCGATAAGCCTTTCTTTGAACATTGGTATAAAATATGTTTTATCTATGTTACTTTGGTAATCCCAATATTCGGAAAAACCAAAGTTATTTAATAATGTTTTAATCTTAGATACCCAATTTTTAGCACCCAACAAGCATTTAGATAATGCATTCTCATATATTGTTTTAAGTATAATATTCTTAGTGTGGAGTAAATTTATCCAATACTTTATTATGAGAACGTATCTTGTGATATATAATGGAAAACGGCCAAGTCCTCCATAAATTGCTGCATTGCTAGAGCTTGCTTTAACGCCGAGAATTTGTTTACAGAATTTAAGATGTACACGTTCTATGTCCTTGGATTTACCAAACCCCCAAATAGGACACCCATAGTTCAGAGTTGACCCCACAAAAGCGTCAAATAATTGGAGAGATATTACTGGACATAATTCGAATTTCCTGATATATATAAGTAAAACATTCATGGCCTTTAGCGATTTCCCAATAATGTATTGATTATTTAGTTTAAATAAGCCCGTGTGGTTAAAAACAGTACCTAGATAATTAAAGTCATCAACAACTTCTAAGACTTGGTTATTATAATACCACTGTTCAGAACGGAGTACATGACCTCTTTTGCGACTACTATCTTATTTTTGTCTGTATTCACCTCTAAACCCCAATACTGACAATAGTCATATAGCTGATTAAGACTGTTTTGAAGATCCTGTACCGAATTACCAACGATCACCATATCATCAGCAAAAAGAAGGACAATAATACATAAATTCATTAAGGTTAGACCCGAGTCAATTTTATTTTGTAAGAAAAGTTCCAAATCATCTAAAAACATGGCAAACAAAATTGGAGAATTATTTAAACCTTGTTTTAAACCGACTGCTACATTGAAGAAGTCCGAGAATGAATTCAAATGTTTAACGCATGATTTCACTGTTGAATACATTTCCTTGAATATTTTAAGTATTTTCCCGTCCAATCCCATTTTGTAGAGCTTATACCATAGTGCATTTCGATAAACAGAGTCAAAAGCCTTTTTAAGATCGACAAAAGCGCAGGGGATACGCATTTTATCATGTAGAAGGTTTTCAATTAAATTATGTAAAATGAAATTTGCATCTACAGTGCTACGTTTTTTACGAAAACCGAATTGTGCATCTGACAATAAGTTATTATTTTCAAACCATTGTTCCACTCTATTGGTTAAGATACTGGTAAATAACTTTCCTAAGTTACTCATTAATGTTATTCCTCTGTAATTATTAGGTGAGGCTTTATCTCCTTTTTTAAATACGGGAATAATGTAACCCTCCGACCATTGTTGGGGAAAATAACCTGCATCGAATATTACATTAAAAAGATCTGTTAAATGTCCAGTTAAAATATCGTCGGATTCAAGAAAATATTCATTCAATAAATTGTCACTAGGACAAGATGCCTTATTGCGATTTAATCTTTTAATTGCCGACTTAACTTCATTATAAGTAATAGCTATATTTAACTCAGAGTATGTAGGAGTCTCGATATTGAAATCTGCGTCATCAATAAAATATTCAACTTGATCTATAAGCGTAGTGCGTACATCACTGTAGACATCTGAGAAATGCTGCTTACAATCGTTAATATGAATATCAGGTGCAGATGCGCTTTTATTTTTTGCTAAAATGCTTCCAGAATTCTCGAGGCTTGCGTTTCTTTAACTCAATTATTTCCCTGTTTTTTTGTCATCTTGTAAGCGCGTTTCTTTTTGCGAACTAGATGTTTATATATCTTTTTAAATTTACAAAGTACTAGCCTATTTGCATACGTTTTATTTTCATTGAACGCGTTCAAGTATTGTTTGTATAATCGCTTAGCTTCATAACACTCAGCGTCAAACCATAATTGTTCTGAATAAATGTTAAAATGTTTAGAATTAGATTTGCGATTAACCCTTAAAAAGAGCGGATCTGTAACTTCACATATCTTTTCAGAGAAATTTATAACCATACTTTCAATAGAACTCGTATCAGATATGTGAACGTTATTTATGATGCTGTTGAAATCAGACAATTTTCCTATGAGACCGCGCCTAAATGCGTCCTTATTATTACTGTTCCACGAACATGTGTAACTTTCATGGGCTATGTTATGATCTGATGATATTTCTTTTTTTTTATCTTCACATTTCAAAGTAAATCGTAACCCAGCATGATCACTGTACATATTAAAACTATCAATATGAAAAGAGCTCACACATGGAAAGTCTTTCTCTTTAAGTATTAGATAATCGATTGTGCTGCACGATTTTTTACTAAAATATGTGAACTCACCTCGGTCGAAATCTGTGCCTAACCTTCCATTTGCTATACGAAGTGAGTTAATTTTACAAAAATCAAGCAAGCGGAAACCTCTGGTATTTACTACTGTGTCCAGAGAGGCCCTTACTAGGGGTCGATCGGGAACATAGCCGTAAACATCTATATCATCTAAAAATCGATCACACGCAATATAATCTGTCTTATTTCCTACTCTACAATTCCAGTCACCTGCGAGTAAAACACTTCCTAGATTTTCAAAATATGCATATCTTGCGACAATATCTCAAATAGATCAACATCTATAAGGCTAGCAATTGGCGATTCGTCAGACCATAAATAGAGGCCACATACAAAAATATCATCTTTAAAATTAAAGCAATGCTTGTCAAATTTTAACCATACCATGGTATCATATTGATTTTTAACTATTGATACACCAGACTTGATGTTATCTCTGACATATATCACTATACCGCCGCTGTTTCTCTTGGCTTTCTTATGTTTGAATTTTCTATAAAAGTTATACTTTACAAAACCATCTAAATCAATACTAGAGTTACTATCAGTCCACGACTCTGAGAGAAGAATAACGTCATTTTCACACAAATATGATATAAAGTCAGGATCACATAGCTTCCGATCTGATAACCCGTTACAATTCCACACTTATACCTTCGGTCCATTCTCAGGTAAATCCTATGCATCACGCTGGGCTTTTCCGTCGATATATAGGGTATCGTAGGCGATCCAAGCCGAACGCCCTTACCTTCATTTTAGGAACCAAGCGTTTTCGTTTACCAATAATCTCTGGAGGAAATTGTTCATGCATGTAGAAATTGGAGCCGTTCCTTCCTTACAATTTCACGATCCTTGAAGTATGTAAATTTAACTACAATTTTACGGCTCGTGGAACCCTGATTTCCATCTTTTGCCCCAATTCTGTGTGCGCGCTCAATCCGTAGTGAATCGACATAATTCTGGGCAAGTTCCAATCGGTCGGCAATAAAGGATCTAATTTTATTTTCCGACTCTGTTGGTGTTTCGTTCGGCGTTTCTTCTATTCCGCAAAATATCAGGTTGTTGCGCATACTTTGGAATTGGAGATATGTAATATTATCCTTTAGCTTTGAATTTTCATTAACTAACTGGTCAATCTTAGTTACAGCTTGGGCAGATGAAAATTCTACATTACCAAAGCGATCATCTATAGTTGAGAACTTCACACTGGTAGTTTTGTTTTCATCATGGACGTAAGTCCACATTTTTTTCAGTTATCATATTTTAATGCCCCAAATACAAAAATAACACTTATTTTCATAAAATTGGATTTTTTTTTCGACAGTTGGGTATCTGGAGTTCAGTCGCTTTAAGAAAGAAAAAACCCTTGCTGAGTTCATGGAGGCAATTGGTAATTGTGTGAGGCTGCACTGAAACTAAGGTGTAATTGAATGGCAGCATTTCTTTCGAAGTTTAATTCAATTCAATTCAAACAGTTTATTAACTCAATTCATGGTATACATGACAATATGAGCAGTAACAAAATACATACAATATACATTTGAGGCTTATAACATATATTATTTAAATAATAAATATTGCAGAACTTTGGCAGTGATATATTTTAAGAATTTGTATCAGAGGGAGAGTACCCTACACATAATAAAGAATCAAAAATCATAAACATGACTTATGATATATGATACTGTATTAAACAAAAATGATTTTTAAATTAAGTTACGTTTACAATGAGAATTCTCTGTAAATATTACTCAAACGTCAGTTAAATTTTACAAGATTTTTTCTTTTTTTTTTAAAATGTTTATTTATCATTTTTTTTTTTTTTTTTTTTTTTTCACATTTTTGGAATATTACCATTCGATTTTGTGTATATTTCATGTTCTATGCAATTGGTTCACCGTTGTATGTTTTTTTGTATTGTATATAGTATAATGATTTATTGTTCGACAAGAAACTATGTAGTTTACGTCAATAAAATATTGTCTATTGTCTGAAGTTATTTTATCCACATCTTTGGAAGTTCATGTGATACGTTGTAATTAAACCTCAAAAATAGACACTTTTTTTTCCCTAATGAGAACCCATACTAGAAAGGCGACACCTTAAGGGTTTCGCGGGATAGAATGAGTGGAGAGGATCAGAATTGCATCCGAACTACCAACCGACCACACACAATGCTGAATATATTATTTCGATTCTAACATGATCCAAAACGTAACAATTGATGAAACTAGTATTTTGCAACACCAAAATTATCTCCGTAAGTCTAAAAGATAAATAGAACATTATTATCGGGATTTGGCGCCAAAGTTTAGTTTAAACTTATTTATTTTACATCGATTGCGAAACAAGCTTTAAGCTTAAATTAATCACACTCGATGTCTGCTTCCTGGAGACTTAACCAGTACTCGTGCCGTTTTGTGTTGAAAAATCTCAAAAGGACCCGCTCATCACGGGACTCGAACCAGGGACCTTTGATACGAGAGGCCGACGCTCTACCTCTGCACCACTGTAATGTTATGACGTCAACCGCTGACGTGACGTCAATTTCCTAGTCACGCCCACAGATTTTTTTAAAATCAAGAACCCCTATTGAAAGCTTTCTCCAAGAATCCAAACTGAATGTATGAGAAATCTAAAAACACCGTTGTTTGCACCGGATCTCGGACAAGTTTCAGTATGAATTTCAGGTCTCTAGCTGATTTCGTTTTTTGCTAGTGCGAGATCTAGAGAAATATGTAGTCAAAATGTCGATTTTTCGGGTTTTAACCTTAAAAATCTCTGAAACTAGATTTTTCCCAGATATAACGAACACGCCCAGACCTAGATCGCATTGAGTTCTATAAGTGTGGCTAATTTCAGCGAAATCGTTCTCACCGATTTCTTTGTCCCCAGATCGCTGAATTTTACAACACATTGTGTCCCAATAGCCGTATAGACATTTGTTCCATAGAACAGAATAGAATAATTCTGTTCCACTACACTCATTCTATACTAGAAAGGCGACACCTTAAGGGTTTCGCGGGATAGAATGAGTGGAGAGGAGCAGAATTGCATCCGAACTACCAACCGACCACACACAATGCTGAATATATTATTTCGATTCTAACATGATCCAAAACGTAACAATTGATGAAACTAGTATTTTGCAACACCAAAATTATCTCCGTAAGTCTAAAAGATAAATAGAACATTATTATCGGGATTTGGCGCCAAAGTTTAGTTTAAACTTATTTATTTTACATCGATTGCGAAACAAGCTTTAAGCTTAAATTAATCACACTCGATGTCTGCTTCCTGGAGACTTAACCAGTACTCGTGCCGTTTTGTGATGAAAAATCTCAAAAGGACCCGCTCATCACGGGACTCGAACCAGGGACCTTTGATACGAGAGGCCGACGCTCTACCTCTGCACCACTGTAACGTTATGACGTCAACCGCTGACGTGACGTCACTTTCCTAGTCACGCCCACAGATTTTTTTAAAATCAAGAACCCCTATTGAAAGCTTTCTCCAAGAATCCAAACTAAATGTATGAGAAATCTAAAAACACCGTTGTTTGCACCGGATCTCGGACAAGTTTCAGTATGAATTTCAGGTCTCTAGCTGATTCCGTTTTTTGCTAGTGCGAGATCTACAGAAATATGTAGTCAAAATGTCGATTTTTCGGGTTTTAACCTTAAACATCTCTGAAACTAGATTTTTCCCAGATATAACGAACACGCCCAGACCTAGATCGCATTGAGTTCTATAAGTGTGGCTAATTTCAGCGAAATCGTTCTGACCGATTTCTTTGTCCCCAGATCGCTGAATTTTACAACACATTGTGTCCCAATAGCCGTATAGACATTTGTTCCGTAGAACAGAATAGAATAATTCTGTTCCACTACACTCATTCTATATTTGTCAGGTGTAAGAATAGACAAATTTAAAACTTTGAAATAAGGAAAAAACATATTTATACTAGATAGGCGACACCTTAAGGGTTTCGCGGGATAGAATGAGTGAAGAGGAGCAGAATTATACCGAACTACCAATTGGCCACACGCAATACTAAATATATATGTTACAAGAGAAAGTTGATGCAAGGCATCAATGTCGCCGGAAAAGACTGCATTGATTTATATACTAGATAGGCGACACCTTAAGGGTTTCGCGGGATAGAATGAGTGAAGAGGAGCAGAATTATACCGAACTACCAACTGGCCACACGCAATACTAAATATATATGTTATGAATATGTAATTTCAATTCTTACATGATTCAAAACGTAACAATTGATGACACTCAAGGTTTTTTGGCAACACCAAAATTATTTCCGCAAGTCTAAAAGATAAACACACCATACTATTGGTTTTGGCGCCAAAGCGATAACGTTATGACGTCATACCGCTGACGTGCTGAACGTGACGTCACTTTCCAAGTATTTGGTCACGTGAAAATATTTGATTCAAGAGCCCCTATTAAAAGCATTCTCCAACTATCAAAACTAAATGTATGAGAAATTTAAAAACACCGTTGTTTGCACTGGATCTTTGACAAGTTTCAGTTTAAATTTCAGGTCTCTAGCTGATTCCGTTATTTGCTGGTACGAGATCTACAGAAATATGTAGTCAAAATGTCGATTTTTCGGGTTTTAACCTTAAAAATATCTAAAACTAGATTTTTCCCAGATATAACGAAACCGCCCAGACCTAGATCGCATTGTGGTCTATCAGTGTGGCTAATTTCAGCGAAATCGTTCTCACCGATTTCTTTGTCCCCAGATCGCTGAATTTTACAACACATTGTGTCCCAATAGCCGTATAGACATTTGTTCCGTAGAACAGAATAGAATAATTCTGTTCCACTACACTCATTCTATACTAGATAGGCGACACCTTAAGGGTTTCGCGGGATAGAATGAGTGAAGAGGAGCAGAATTATACCGAACTACCAACTGGCCACACGCAATACTAAATATATATGTTATGAATATGTAATTTCAATTCTTACATGATTCAAAACGTAACAATTGATGACACTCAAGGTTTTTTGGCAATACCAATATTATTTCCGCAAGTCTAAAAGATAAACACACCATACTATTGGTTTTGGCGCCAAATCGATAACGTTATGACGTCATACCGCTGAAGTGCTGAACGTGACGTCACTTTCCAAGTATTTGGTCACGTGAAAATATTTGATTTAAGAGCCCCTATTAAAAGCATTCTCCAACTATCAAAACTTAATGTATGAGAAATTTAAAAACACCGTTGTTTGCACTGGATCTTTGACAAGTTTCAGTTTAAATTTCAGGTCTCTAGCTGATTCCGTTATTTGCTGGTACGAGATCTACAGAAATATGTAGTCAAAATGTCGATTTTTCGGGTTTTAACCTTAAAAATATCTAAAACTAGATTTTTCCCAGATATAATGAAACCGCCTAGACCTAGATCGCATTGTGGTCTATCAGTGTGGCTAATTTCAGCGAAATCGTTCTCACCGATTTCTTTGTCCTCAAATCGCTGAATTTTACAACACATTGTGTCCCAATAGCCGTATAGACATTTGTTCCGTAGAACAGAATAGAATAATTCTGTTCCACTACACTCATTCTATACTAGAAAGGCGACACCTTAAGGGTTTCGCGGGATAGAATGAGTGGAGAGGAGCAGAATTGCATCCGGGTCCGAAACTATAAAACTCTGAAAACGTTCTCAGTGCTCAGAAATGAACTCCATGCTCCAATTAAGGCTTCTGATTGGTCAATTTGGAGAACAAGTTTGCTTCTGACCAATCAGAGACTTGAGAACGAATTCTGAGCACAGATTAAACTTTTATAGTTTTGCAGCCAGAACTACCAACCGACCACACACAATGCTGAATATATTATTTCGATTCTAACATGATCCAAAACGTAACAATTGATGAAACTAGTATTTTGCAACACCAAAATTATCTCCGTAAGTCTAAAAGATAAATAGAACATTATTATCGGGATTTGGCGCCCAAGTTTAGTTTAAACTTATTTATTTTACATCGATTGCGAAACAAGCTTTAAGCTTAGATTACTCACACTCGATGTCTGCTTCCTGGAGACTTAACCAGTACTCGTGCCGTTTTGTGTGGAAAAATCTCAAAAGGACCCGCTCATCACGGGACTCGAACCAGGGACCTTTGATACGAGAGGCCGACGCTCTACCTCTGCACCACTGTAACGTTATGACGTCAACCGCTGACGTGACGTCACTTTCCTAGTCACGCCCACAGATTTTTTTAAAATCAAGAACCCCTATTGAAAGCTTTCTCCAAGAATCCAAACTGAATGTATGAGAAATCTAAAAACACCGTTGTTTGCACCGGATCTCGGACAAGTTTCAGTATGAATTTCAGGTTTCTAGCTGATTCCGTTTTTTGCTAGTGCGAGATCTACAGAAATATGTAGTCAAAATGTCGATTTTTCGGGTTTTAACCTTAAAAATCTCTGAAACTAGATTTTTCCCAGATATAACGAAACCGCCCAGACCTAGATCGCATTGTGGTCTATCAGTGTGGCTAATTTCAGCGAAATCGTTCTCACCGATTTCTTTGTCCACAAATCGCTGAATTTTACAACACATTGTGTCCCAATAGCCGTATAGACATTTGTTCCATAGAACAGAATAGAATAATTCTGTTCCACTACACTCATTCTATACTAGAAAGGCGACACCTTAAGGGTTTCGCAGGATAGAATGAGTGGAGAGGAGCAGAATTGCACCCGAACTACCAACCGACCACACACAATGCTGATACTATTATTTCGATTCTAATATGATCCAAAACGTAACAATTGATGAAACTAGTATTTTGCAACAACAAAATTATCTCCGTAAGTCTAAAAGATAAATAGAACATTATTATCGGGATTTGGCGCCAAAGTTTAGTTTAAACTTATTTATTTTACATCGATTGCGAAACAAGCTTTAAGCTTAAATTATTCACACTCGATGTCTGCTTCCTGTAGACTTAACCAGTACTCGTGCCGTTTTGTGTTGAAAAATCTCAAAAGGACCCGCTCATCACGGGACTCGAACCAGGGACCTTTGATACGAGAGGCCGACGCTCTACCTCTGCACCACTGTAACGTTATGACGTCAACCGCTGACGTGACGTCACTTTCCTAGTCACGCCCACAGATTTTTTTAAAATCAAGAACCCCTATTGAAAGCTTTCTCCAAGAATCCAAACTGAATGTATGAGAAATCTAAACACACCGTTGTTTGCACTGGATCTCGGACAAGTTTCAGTATGAATTTCAGGTCTCTAGCTGATTCCGTTTTTTGCTAGTGCGAGATCTACAGAAATATGTAGTCAAAATGTCGATTTTTCGGGTTTTAACCTTAAAAATCTCTGAAACTAGATTTTTCCCAGATATAACGAAACCGCCCAGACCTAGATCGCATTGTGGTCTATCAATGTGGCCAATTTCAACGAAATCGTTCTCACCGATTTCTTTGTCCACAAATCGCTGAATTTTACAACACATTGTGTCCCAATAGCCGTATAGACATTTGTTCCATAGAACAGAATAGAATAATTCTGTTCCACTACACTCATTCTATACTAGATAGGCGACACCTTAAGGGTTTCGCGGGATAGAATGAGTGAATAGGAGCAGAATTATACCGAACTACCAACTGGCCACACGCAATACTAAATATATACTAGAAAGGCGACACCTTAAGGGTTTCGCAGGATAGAATGAGTGGAGAGGAGCAGAATTGCACCCGAACTACCAACCGACCACACACAATGCTGATACTATTATTTCGATTCTAACATGATCCAAAACGTAACAATTGATGAAACTAGTATTTTGCAACAACAAAATTATCTCCGTAAGTCTAAAAGATAAATAGAACATTATTATCGGGATTTGGCGCCCAAGTTTAGTTTAAACTTATTTATTTTACATCGATTGCGAAACAAGCTTTAAGCTTAGATTACTCACACTCGATGTCTGCTTCCTGGAGACTTAACCAGTACTCGTGCCGTTTTGTGTGGAAAAATCTCAAAAGGACCCGCTCATCACGGGACTCGAACCAGGGACCTTTGATACGAGAGGCCGACGCTCTACCTCTGCACCACTGTAACGTTATGACGTCAACCGCTGACGTGACGTCACTTTCCTAGTCACGCCCACAGATTTTTTTAAAATCAAGAACCCCTATTGAAAGCTTTCTCCAAGAATCCAAACTGAATGTATGAGAAATCTAAACACACCGTTGTTTGCACTGGATCTCGGACAAGTTTCAGTATGAATTTCAGGTCTCTAACTGATTCCGTTTTTTGCTAGTACGAGATCTACAGAAATATGTAGTCAAAATGTCGATTTTTCGGGTTTTAACCTTAAAAATCTCTGAAACTAGATTTTTCCCAGATATAAAGAAACCGCCCAGACCTAGATCGCATTGTGTTCTATCAATGTGGCTAATTTCAGCGAAATCGTTCTCACCGATTTCTTTGTCCCCAGATCGCTGAATTTTACAACACATTGTGTCCCAATAGCCGTATAGACATTTGTTCCGTAGAACAGAATAGAATAATTCTGTTCCACTACACTCATTCTATATGTTATGAATATGTAATTTCAATTCTTACATGATTCAAAACGTAACAATTGATGACACTCAAGGTCTTTTGGCAACACCAAAATTATTTCCGCAAGTCTAAAAGATAAACACACCATACTATTGGTTTTGGCGCCAAAGCGATAACGTTATGACGTCATACCGCTGAAGTGCTGAACGTGACGTCACTTTACAAGTATTTGGTCACGTGAAAATATTGGATTCAAGAGCCCCTATTAAAAGCATTCTCCAACTATCAAAACTAAATGTATGAGAAATTTAAAAACACCGTTGTTTGCACTGGATCTTTGACAAGTTTCAGTTTAAATCTCAGGTCTCTAGCTGATTCCGTTATTTGCTGGTACGAGATCTACAGAAATATGTAGTCAAAATGTCGATTTTTCGGGTTTTAACCTTAAAAATATCTAAAACTAGATTTTTCCCAGATATAACGAAACCGCCCAGACCTAGATCACATTGAGTTCTATAAGTGTGGGGAATTTCAGCGAAATCGTTCTCACCGATTTCTTTGTCCCCAAATCGCTGAATTTTACAACACATTGTGTCCCAATAGCCGTATAGACATTTGTTCCATAGAACAGAATAGAATAATTCTGTTCCACTACACTCATTCTATACTAGAAAGGCGACACCTTAAGGGTTTCGCGGGATAGAATGAGTGGAGAGGAGCAGAATTGCATCCGAACTACCAACCGACCACACACAATGCTGAATATATTATTTCGATTCTAACATGATCCAAAACGTAACAATTGATGAAACTAGTATTTTGCAACACCAAAATTATCTCCGTAAGTCTAAAAGATAAATAGAACATTATTATCGGGATTTGGCGCCAAAGTTTAGTTTAAACTTATTTATTTTACATCGATTGCGAAACAAGCTTTAAGCTTAAATTAATCACACTCGATGTCTGCTTCCTGGAGACTTAACCAGTACTCGTGCCGTTTTGTGTGGAAAAATCTCAAAAGGACCCGCTCATCACGGGACTCGAACCAGGGACCTTTGATACGAGAGGCCGACGCTCTACCTCTGCACCACTGTAACGTTATGACGTCATACCGCTGAAGTGCTGAACGTGACGTCACTTTCCAAGTATTTGGTCACGTGAAAATATTTGATTCAAGAGCTCCTATTAAAAGCATTCTCCAACTATCAAAACTAAATGTATGAGAAATTTAAAAACACCGTTGTTTGCACTGGATCTTTGACAAGTTTCAGTTTAAATTTCAGGTCTCTAGGTGATTCCGTTATTTGCTGGTACGAGATCTACAGAAATATGTAGTCAAAATGTCGATTTTTCGGGTTTTAACCTTAAAAATATCTAAAACTAGATTTTTCCCAGATATAACGAAACCGCCCAGACCTAGATCGCATTGTGGTCTATCAGTGTGGCTAATTTCAGCGAAATCGTTCTCACCGATTTCTTTGTCCTCAAATCGCTGAATTTTACAACACATTGTGTCCCAATAGCCGTATAGACATTTGTTCCGTAGAACAGAATAGAATAATTCTGTTCCACTACACTCATTCTATATTTTGCATCGATTGCGAAACAAGCTTTAAGCTTAGATTACTCACACTCGATGTCTGCTTCCTGGAGACTTAACCAGTACTAGAAAGGCGACACCTTAAGGGTTTCGCGGGATAGAATGAGTGGAGAGGAGCAGAATTGCATCCGAACTACCAACCGACCACACACAATGCTGATAATATTATTTCGATTCTAACATGATCCAAAACGTAACAATTGATGAAACTAGTATTTTGCAACACCAACATTATCTCCGTAAGTCTAAAAGATAAATAGAACATTATTATCGGGATTTGGCGCCCAAGTTTAGATCAAACTTATTTATTTTACATGGATTGCGAAACAAGCTTTAAGCTTAGATTACTCACACTCGATGTCTGCTTCCTGGAGACTTAACCAGTACTCGTGCCGTTTTGTGTGGAAAAATCTCAAAAGGACCCGCTCATCACGGGACTCGAACCAGGGACCTTTGATACGAGAGGCCGACGCTCTACCTCTGCACCACTGTAACGTTATGACGTCAACCGCTGACGTGACGTCACTTTCCTAGTCACGCCCACAGATTTTTTTAAAATCAAGAACCCCTATTAAAAGCTTTCTCCAAGAATCCAAACTGAATGTATGAGAAATCTAAACACACCGTTGTTTGCACTGGATCTCGGACAAGTTTCAGTATGAATTTCAGGTCTCTAACTGATTCCGTTTTTTGCTAGTACGAGATCTACAGAAATATGTAGTCAAAATGTCGATTTTTCGGGTTTTAACCTTAAAAATATCTAAAACTAGATTTTTCCCAGATATAACGAAACCGCCCAGACCTAGATCGCATTGTGGTCTATCAGTGTGGCTAATTTCAGCGAAATCGTTCTCACCGATTTCTTTGTCCCCAGATCGCTGAATTTTACAACACATTGTGTCCCAATAGCCGTATAGACATTTGTTCCGTAGAACAGAATAGAATAATTCTGTTCCACTACACTCATTCTATACTAGATAGGCGACACCTTAAGGGTTTCGCGGGATAGAATGAGTGAAGAGGAGCAGAATTATACCGAACTACCAACTGGCCACACGCAATACTAAATATATATGTTATGAATATGTAATTTCAATTCTTACATGATTCAAAACGTAACAATTGATGACACTCAAGGTTTTTTGGCAATACCAATATTATTTCCGCAAGTCTAAAAGATAAACACACCATACTATTGGTTTTGGCGCCAAATCGATAACGTTATGACGTCATACCGCTGAAGTGCTGAACGTGACGTCACTTTCCAAGTATTTGGTCACGTGAAAATATTTGATTTAAGAGCCCCTATTAAAAGCATTCTCCAACTATCAAAACTTAATGTATGAGAAATTTAAAAACACCGTTGTTTGCACTGGATCTTTGACAAGTTTCAGTTTAAATTTCAGGTCTCTAGCTGATTCCGTTATTTGCTGGTACGAGATCTACAGAAATATGTAGTCAAAATGTCGATTTTTCGGGTTTTAACCTTAAAAATATCTAAAACTAGATTTTTCCCAGATATAATGAAACCGCCTAGACCTAGATCGCATTGTGGTCTATCAGTGTGGCTAATTTCAGCGAAATCGTTCTCACCGATTTCTTTGTCCTCAAATCGCTGAATTTTACAACACATTGTGTCCCAATAGCCGTATAGACATTTGTTCCGTAGAACAGAATAGAATAATTCTGTTCCACTACACTCATTCTATACTAGAAAGGCGACACCTTAAGGGTTTCGCGGGATAGAATGAGTGGAGAGGAGCAGAATTGCATCCGGGTCCGAAACTATAAAACTCTGAAAACGTTCTCAGTGCTCAGAAATGAACTCCATGCTCCAATTAAGGCTTCTGATTGGTCAATTTGGAGAACAAGTTTGCTTCTGACCAATCAGAGACTTGAGAACGAATTCTGAGCACAGATTAAACTTTTATAGTTTTGCAGCCAGAACTACCAACCGACCACACACAATGCTGAATATATTATTTCGATTCTAACATGATCCAAAACGTAACAATTGATGAAACTAGTATTTTGCAACACCAAAATTATCTCCGTAAGTCTAAAAGATAAATAGAACATTATTATCGGGATTTGGCGCCCAAGTTTAGTTTAAACTTATTTATTTTACATCGATTGCGAAACAAGCTTTAAGCTTAGATTACTCACACTCGATGTCTGCTTCCTGGAGACTTAACCAGTACTCGTGCCGTTTTGTGTGGAAAAATCTCAAAAGGACCCGCTCATCACGGGACTCGAACCAGGGACCTTTGATACGAGAGGCCGACGCTCTACCTCTGCACCACTGTAACGTTATGACGTCAACCGCTGACGTGACGTCACTTTCCTAGTCACGCCCACAGATTTTTTTAAAATCAAGAACCCCTATTGAAAGCTTTCTCCAAGAATCCAAACTGAATGTATGAGAAATCTAAAAACACCGTTGTTTGCACCGGATCTCGGACAAGTTTCAGTATGAATTTCAGGTTTCTAGCTGATTCCGTTTTTTGCTAGTGCGAGATCTACAGAAATATGTAGTCAAAATGTCGATTTTTCGGGTTTTAACCTTAAAAATCTCTGAAACTAGATTTTTCCCAGATATAACGAAACCGCCCAGACCTAGATCGCATTGTGGTCTATCAGTGTGGCTAATTTCAGCGAAATCGTTCTCACCGATTTCTTTGTCCACAAATCGCTGAATTTTACAACACATTGTGTCCCAATAGCCGTATAGACATTTGTTCCATAGAACAGAATAGAATAATTCTGTTCCACTACACTCATTCTATACTAGAAAGGCGACACCTTAAGGGTTTCGCAGGATAGAATGAGTGGAGAGGAGCAGAATTGCACCCGAACTACCAACCGACCACACACAATGCTGATACTATTATTTCGATTCTAATATGATCCAAAACGTAACAATTGATGAAACTAGTATTTTGCAACAACAAAATTATCTCCGTAAGTCTAAAAGATAAATAGAACATTATTATCGGGATTTGGCGCCAAAGTTTAGTTTAAACTTATTTATTTTACATCGATTGCGAAACAAGCTTTAAGCTTAAATTATTCACACTCGATGTCTGCTTCCTGTAGACTTAACCAGTACTCGTGCCGTTTTGTGTTGAAAAATCTCAAAAGGACCCGCTCATCACGGGACTCGAACCAGGGACCTTTGATACGAGAGGCCGACGCTCTACCTCTGCACCACTGTAACGTTATGACGTCAACCGCTGACGTGACGTCACTTTCCTAGTCACGCCCACAGATTTTTTTAAAATCAAGAACCCCTATTGAAAGCTTTCTCCAAGAATCCAAACTGAATGTATGAGAAATCTAAACACACCGTTGTTTGCACTGGATCTCGGACAAGTTTCAGTATGAATTTCAGGTCTCTAGCTGATTCCGTTTTTTGCTAGTGCGAGATCTACAGAAATATGTAGTCAAAATGTCGATTTTTCGGGTTTTAACCTTAAAAATCTCTGAAACTAGATTTTTCCCAGATATAACGAAACCGCCCAGACCTAGATCGCATTGTGGTCTATCAATGTGGCCAATTTCAACGAAATCGTTCTCACCGATTTCTTTGTCCACAAATCGCTGAATTTTACAACACATTGTGTCCCAATAGCCGTATAGACATTTGTTCCATAGAACAGAATAGAATAATTCTGTTCCACTACACTCATTCTATACTAGATAGGCGACACCTTAAGGGTTTCGCGGGATAGAATGAGTGAATAGGAGCAGAATTATACCGAACTACCAACTGGCCACACGCAATACTAAATATATATGTTATGAATATGTAATTTCAATTCTTACATGATTCAAAACGTAACAATTGATGACACTCAAGGTCTTTTGGCAACACCAAAATTATTTCCGCAAGTCTAAAAGATAAACACACCATACTATTGGTTTTGGCGCCAAAGCGATAACGTTATGACGTCATACCGCTGAAGTGCTGAACGTGACGTCACTTTACAAGTATTTGGTCACGTGAAAATATTGGATTCAAGAGCCCCTATTAAAAGCATTCTCCAACTATCAAAACTAAATGTATGAGAAATTTAAAAACACCGTTGTTTGCACTGGATCTTTGACAAGTTTCAGTTTAAATCTCAGGTCTCTAGCTGATTCCGTTATTTGCTGGTACGAGATCTACAGAAATATGTAGTCAAAATGTCGATTTTTCGGGTTTTAACCTTAAAAATATCTAAAACTAGATTTTTCCCAGATATAACGAAACCGCCCAGACCTAGATCACATTGAGTTCTATAAGTGTGGGGAATTTCAGCGAAATCGTTCTCACCGATTTCTTTGTCCCCAAATCGCTGAATTTTACAACACATTGTGTCCCAATAGCCGTATAGACATTTGTTCCATAGAACAGAATAGAATAATTCTGTTCCACTACACTCATTCTATACTAGAAAGGCGACACCTTAAGGGTTTCGCGGGATAGAATGAGTGGAGAGGAGCAGAATTGCATCCGAACTACCAACCGACCACACACAATGCTGAATATATTATTTCGATTCTAACATGATCCAAAACGTAACAATTGATGAAACTAGTATTTTGCAACACCAAAATTATCTCCGTAAGTCTAAAAGATAAATAGAACATTATTATCGGGATTTGGCGCCAAAGTTTAGTTTAAACTTATTTATTTTACATCGATTGCGAAACAAGCTTTAAGCTTAAATTAATCACACTCGATGTCTGCTTCCTGGAGACTTAACCAGTACTCGTGCCGTTTTGTGTGGAAAAATCTCAAAAGGACCCGCTCATCACGGGACTCGAACCAGGGACCTTTGATACGAGAGGCCGACGCTCTACCTCTGCACCACTGTAACGTTATGACGTCATACCGCTGAAGTGCTGAACGTGACGTCACTTTCCAAGTATTTGGTCACGTGAAAATATTTGATTCAAGAGCTCCTATTAAAAGCATTCTCCAACTATCAAAACTAAATGTATGAGAAATTTAAAAACACCGTTGTTTGCACTGGATCTTTGACAAGTTTCAGTTTAAATTTCAGGTCTGTAGGTGATTCCGTTATTTGCTGGTACGAGATCTACAGAAATATGTAGTCAAAATGTCGATTTTTCGGGTTTTAACCTTAAAAATATCTAAAACTAGATTTTTCCCAGATATAACGAAACCGCCCAGACCTAGATCGCATTGTGGTCTATCAGTGTGGCTAATTTCAGCGAAATCGTTCTCACCGATTTCTTTGTCCTCAAATCGCTGAATTTTACAACACATTGTGTCCCAATAGCCGTATAGACATTTGTTCCGTAGAACAGAATAGAATAATTCTGTTCCACTACACTCATTCTATATTTTGCATCGATTGCGAAACAAGCTTTAAGCTTAGATTACTCACACTCGATGTCTGCTTCCTGGAGACTTAACCAGTACTAGAAAGGCGACACCTTAAGGGTTTCGCGGGATAGAATGAGTGGAGAGGAGCAGAATTGCATCCGAACTACCAACCGACCACACACAATGCTGATAATATTATTTCGATTCTAACATGATCCAAAACGTAACAATTGATGAAACTAGTATTTTGCAACACCAACATTATCTCCGTAAGTCTAAAAGATAAATAGAACATTATTATCGGGATTTGGCGCCCAAGTTTAGATCAAACTTATTTATTTTACATGGATTGCGAAACAAGCTTTAAGCTTAGATTACTCACACTCGATGTCTGCTTCCTGGAGACTTAACCAGTACTCGTGCCGTTTTGTGTGGAAAAATCTCAAAAGGACCCGCTCATCACGGGACTCGAACCAGGGACCTTTGATACGAGAGGCCGACGCTCTACCTCTGCACCACTGTAACGTTATGACGTCAACCGCTGACGTGACGTCACTTTCCTAGTCACGCCCACAGATTTTTTTAAAATCAAGAACCCCTATTAAAAGCTTTCTCCAAGAATCCAAACTGAATGTATGAGAAATCTAAACACACCGTTGTTTGCACTGGATCTCGGACAAGTTTCAGTATGAATTTCAGGTCTCTAACTGATTCCGTTTTTTGCTAGTACGAGATCTACAGAAATATGTAGTCAAAATGTCGATTTTTCGGGTTTTAACCTTAAAAATATCTAAAACTAGATTTTTCCCAGATATAACGAAACCGCCCAGACCTAGATCGCATTGTGGTCTATCAATGTGGCTAATTTCAGCGAAATCGTTCTCACCGATTTCTTTGTCCACAAATCGCTGAATTTTACAACACATTGTGTCCCAATAGCCGTATAGACATTTGTTCCATAGAACAGAATAGAATAATTCTGTTCCACTACACTCATTCTATACTAGAAAGGCGACACCTTAAGGGTTTCGCGGGATAGAATGAGTGGAGAGGAGCAGAATTGCATCCGAACTACCAACCGACCACACACAATGCTGAATATATTATTTCGATTCTAACATGATCCAAAACGTAACAATTGATGAAACTAGTATTTTGCAACACCAAAATTATCTCCGTAAGTCTAAAAGATAAATAGAACATTATTATCGGGATTTGGCGCCCAAGTTTAGTTTAAACTTATTTATTTTACATCGATTGCGAAACAAGCTTTAAGCTTAAATTAATCACACTCGATGTCTGCTTCCTGGAGACTTAACCAGTACTCGTGCCGTTTTGTGTTGAAAAATCTCAAAAGGACCCGCTCATCACGGGACTCGAACCAGGGACCTTTGATACGAGAGGCCGACGCTCTACCTCTGCACCACTGTAACGTTATGACGTCATACCGCTGAAGTGCTGAACGTGACGTCACTTTCCAAGTATTTTGTCACATGAAAATATTTGATTCAAGAGCCCCTATTAAAAGCATTCTCCAAAAAGTGACCGTCACGCTTCAGCACTTCAGACGGATATGACGTAATTAAGTTACTCAGTGGTTGCACTGAGGCTTTGAGCAGTTCAGGTCTCTAGTATCAAGGTCCCTGGTTCGAGTCCCGTTGATGAGCGGGTCCTTTTGCAGATTTTTCAGGGTTTTTAACCTTAAAAATATCTAAAACTAGATTTTCCCAGATATAACGAAACCGCCCAGACCTAGATCGCATTGTGGTCTATCAGTGTGGCTAATTTCAGCGAAATCGTTCTCACCGATTTCTTTGTCCTCAAATCGCTGAATTTTACAACACATTGTTTCCCAATAGCCGTATAGACATTTGTTCCGTAGGAACAGAATAGAATAATTCTGTTCCACTACACTCATTCTATACTAGATAGGCGACACCTAAGGGTTCGCGGGAATAGAATGAGTGAAGAGGAGCAGAATTATACCGAACTACCAACTGGCCACACGCAATACTAAATATATATGTTATGAATATGTAATTTCAATTCTTACATGATTCAAAACGTAACAATTGATGACACTCAACGTTTTTTGGCAACACCAAAATTATTTCCGCAACTCTAAAAGATAAACACACCATACTATTGGTTTTGGCGCCAAAGCGATAACGTTTGACGTCATACCGCTGAAGTGCTGAACGTGACGTCACTTTCCAAGTATTTGATCACGTGAAAATATTTGATTTAAGAGCCCCTATTAAAAGCATTCTCCAACTATCAAACTAAATGTATGAGAAATTTAAAAACACCGTTGTTTGCACTGGATCTTGACAAGTTTCAGTTTAAATTTCAGGTCTCTAGCTGATTCCGTTATTTGCTGGTACGAGATCTACAGAAATATGTAGTCAAAATGTCGATTTTCGGGTTTTAACCTTAAAAATATCTAAAACTAGATTTTTCCCAGATATAACGAAACCGCCCAGACCTAGATCGCATTGTGGTCTATCAGTGTGGCTAATTTCAGCGAAATCGTTCTCACCGATTTCTTTGTCCTCAAATCGCTGAATTTTACAACACATTGTGTCCCAATAGCCGTATAGACATTTGTTCCGTAGAACAGAATAGAATAATTCTGTTCCACTACACTCATTCTATACTAGAAAGGCGACACCTCTAAGGTTTCGCAGGATAGAATGAGTGGAGAGCGAGCCAGAATTGCACCCGAACTACCACCGGCCACACACAATGCTGATACTATTATTTCGATTCTAACATGATCCAAAACGTAACAATTGATGAAACTAGTATTTTGCAACAACAAAATTATCACGGTAAGTCTAAAAAGATAAATAGAACATTATTATACTCAAAATTAAATCATTAAAATCTCAAAAGGACCCGCTCATCACGGGACTCGAACCAGGGACCTTTGATACGAGAGGCCGACGCTCTACCTTTGCACCACTGTAACGTTATGACGTCAACCGCTGACGTGACGTCACTTTCCTAGTCACACCCACATATTTTTTTAAAATCAAGAACCCCTATTGAAAGCTTTCTCCAAGAATCCAAACTGAATGTATGAGAAATCTAAAGAACACCGTTGTTTGCACCGGATCTCGGACAAGTTTCAGTATGAATTTCAGGTCTCTAGCTGATTCCGTTTTTTGCTAGTGCGAGATCTACAGAAATATGTAGTCATAAATGTCGATTTTTCGGGTTTTAACCTTAAAAATCTCTGAAACTAGATTTTCCCCAGATATAACGAAACCGCCCAGACCTAGATCGCATTGTGGTCTATCAGTGTGGCTAATTTCAGCGAAATCGTTCTCAACCGATTTCTTTGTCCACAAATTGCTGAATTTTACCAACACATTGTGTCCCAATAGCCGTATAGACATTTGTTCCGTAGAACAGAATAGAATAATTCTGTTCCACTACACTCATTCTATACTAGAAAGGCGACACCTAAGGGTTTCGCGGGATAGAATGAGTGGAGAGGAGCAGAATTGCATCCGAACTACCACCGACCACACACAATGCTGATAATATTGTTTCGATTCTAACATGATCCAAAACGTAACAATTGATGAAACTAGTATTTTGCAACACCAACATTATCTCCGTAAGTCTAAAAGATAAATAGAACATTATTATCGGATTTGGCGCCCAAGTTTAGTTTAAACTTATTTATTTTACATCGATTGCGAAACAAGCTTTAAGCTTAGATTACTCACACTCGATGTCTGCTTCCTGGAGACTTAACCAGTACTCGTGCCGTTTTGTGTTGAAAAATCTCAAAAGGACCCGCTCATCACGGGACTCGAACCAGGGACCTTGATACGAGAGGCCGACGCTCTACCTCTGCACACTGTAACGTTATGACGTCAACCGCTGACGTGACGTCACTTTCCTAGTCACGCCCACAGATTTTTTTAAAATCAAGAACCCCTATTGAAAGCTTTCTCCAAGAATCCAAACTGAATGTATGAGAAATCTAAAAACACCGTTGTTTGCACCGGATCTCGGACAAGTTTCAGTATGAATTTCAGGTCTCTAGCTGATTCGTTATTGCTAGTGCGAGATCTACAGAAATTATGTAGTCAAAATGTCGATTTTCGGGTTTTAACCTTAAAAATATCTGAAACTAGATTTTTCCCAGATATAACGAAACCGCCCAGACCTAGATCGCATTGTGGTCTATCAGTGTGGCTAATTTCAGCGAAATCGTTCTCACCGATTTCTTTGTCCCCAGATCGCTGAATTTTACAACACATTGTGTCCCAATAGCCGTATAGACATTTGTTCCATAGAACAGAATAGAATAATTCTGTTCCACTACACTCATTCTATACTAGAAAGGCGACACCTTAAGGGTTTCGCAGGATAGAATGAGTGGAGAGGAGCAGAATTGCACCCGAACTACCAACCGACCAAACACAATGCTGATACTATTATTTCGTTTCTAACATGATCCAAAACGTAACAATTGATGAAAGTAGTATTTTGCAACAACAAAATTATCTCCGTAAGTCTAAAAGATAAATAGAACATTATTATCGGGATTTGGCGCCCAAGTTTAGTTTAAACTTATTTATTTTACATCGATTGCGAAACAAGCTTTAAGCTTAGATTACTCACACTCGATGTCTGCTTCCTGGAGACTTAACCAGTACTCGTGCCGTTTTGTGTGGAAAAATCTCAAAAGGACCCGCTCATCACGGGACTCGAACCAGGGACCTTTGATACGAGAGGCCGACGCTCTACCTCTGCACCACTGTAACGTTATGACGTCAACCGCTGACGTGACGTCACTTTCCTAGTCACGCCCACAGATTTTTTTAAAATCAAGAACCCCTATTGAAAGCTTTCTCCAAGAATCCAAACTGAATGTATGAGAAATCTAAACACACCGTTGTTTGCACTGGATCTCGGACAAGTTTCAGTATGAATTTCAGGTCTCTAACTGATTCCGTTTTTTGCTAGTACGAGATCTACAGAAATATGTAGTCAAAATGTCGATTTTTCGGGTTTTAACCTTAACAATCTCTGAAACTAGATTTTTCTCAGATATAACGAAACCGCCCAGACCTAGATCGCATTGTGGTCTATCAATGTGGCTAATTTCAGCGAAATCGTTCTCACCGATTTCTTTGTCCACAAATCGCTGAATTTTACAACACATTGTGTCCCAATAGCCGTATAGACATTTGTTCCATAGAACAGAATAGAATAATTCTGTTCCACTACACTCATTCTATACTAGAAAGGCGACACCTTAAGGGTTTCGCGGGATAGAATGAGTGGAGAGGAGCAGAATTGCACCCGAACTACCAACCGACCACACACAATGATGATACTCTTTTTTCGATTCTAACATGATCCAAATCGTAACAATTGATGAAACTAGTATTTTGCAACAACAAAATTATCTCCGTAAGTGTAAAAGATAAATAGAACATTATTATCGGGATTTGGCGCCAAAGTTTAGTTTAAACTTATTTATTTTACATCGATTGCGAAACAAGCTTTAAGCTTAAATTAATCACACTCGATGTCTGCTTCCTGGAGACTTAACCAGAACTCGTGCCGTTTTGTGATGAAAAATCTCAAAAGGACCCGCTCATCACGGGACTCGAACCAGGGACCTTTGATACGAGAGGCCGACGCTCTACCTCTGCACCACTGTAACGTTATGACGTCAACCGCTGACGTGACGTCACTTTCCTAGTCACGCCCACAGATTTTTTTAAAATCAAGAACCCCTATTGAAAGCTTTCTCCAAGAATCCAAACTGAATGTATGAGAAATCTAAAAACATCGTTGTTTGCACCGGATCTCGGACAAGTTTCAGTATGAATTTCAGGTCTCTAGCTGATTCCGTTTTTTGCTAGTGCGAGATCTACAGAAATATGTAGTCAAAATGTCGATTTTTCGGGTTTTAACCTTAAAAATTTCTGAAACTAGATTTTTCCCAGATATAACGAACACGCCCAGACCTAGATCGCATTGAGTTCTATAAGTGTGGCTAATTTCAGCGAAATCGTTCTCACCGATTTCTTTGTCCCCAGATCGCTGAATTTTACAACACATTGTGTCCCAATAGCCGTATAGACATTTGTTCCATAGAACAGAATAGAATAATTCTGTTCCACTACACTCATTCTATACTAGAAAGGCGACACCTTAAGGGTTTCGCGGGATAGAATGAGTGGAGAGGAGCAGAATTGCATCCGAACTACCAACCGACCACACACAATGCTGAATATATTATTTCGATTCTAACATGATCCAAAACGTAACAATTGATGAAACTAGTATTTTGCAACACCAAAATTATCTCCGTAAGTCTAAAAGATAAATAGAACATTATTATCGGGATTTGGCGCCAAAGTTTAGTTTAAACTTATTTATTTTACATCGATTGCGAAACAAGCTTTAAGCTTAAATTAATCACACTCGATGTCTGCTTCCTGGAGACTTAACCAGTACTCGTGCCGTTTTGTGATGAAAAATCTCAAAAGGACCCGCTCATCACGGGACTCGAACCAGGGACCTTTGATACGAGAGGCCGACGCTCTACCTCTGCACCACTGTAACGTTATGACGTCAAACGCTGACGTGACGTCACTTTCCTAGTCACGCCCACAGATTTTTTTAAAATCAAGAACCCCTATTGAAAGCTTTCTCCAAGAATCCAAACTGAATGTATGAGAAATCTAAAAACACCGTTGTTTGCACTGGATCTCGGACAAGTTTCAGGATGAATTTCAGGTCTCTAGCTGATTCCGTTTTTTGCTAGTGCGAGATCTACAGAAATATGTAGTCAAAATGTCGATTTTTCGGGTTTTAACCTTAAAAATCTCTGAAACTAGATTTTTCCCAGATATAACGAACACGCCCAGACCTAGATCGCATTGAGTTCTATAAGTGTGGCTAATTTCAGCGAAATCGTTCTCACCGATTTCTTTGTCCCCAGATCGCTGAATTTTACAACACATTGTGTCCCAATAGCCGTATAGACATTTGTTCCATAGAACAGAATAGAATAATTCTGTTCCACTACACTCATTCTATACTAGAAAGGCGACACCTTAAGGGTTTCGCAAGATAGAATGACTGGAGAGGAGCAGAATTGCACCCGAACTACCAACCGGCCACACACAATGCTGATACTATTATTTCGATTCTAACATGATCCAAAACGTAACAATTGATGAAACTAGTATTTTCCAACAACAAAATTATCTCCGTAAGTCTAAAAGATAAATAGAACATTATTATCTCAAAATTAAATCATTAAAATCTCAAAAGGACCCGTTCATCACGGGACTCGAACCAGGGACCTTTGATACGAGAGGCCGACGCTCTACCTCTGCACCACTGTAACGTTATGACGTCAACCGCTGACGTGACGTCACTTTCCTAGTCACGCCCACAGATTTTTTTAAAATCAAGAACCCCTATTGAAAGCTTTCTCCAAGAATCCAAACTGAATGTATGAGAAATCTAAAAACATCGTTGTTTGCACCGGATCTCGGACAAGTTTCAGTATGAATTTCAGGTCTCTAGCTGATTCCGTTTTTTGCTAGTGCGAGATCTACAGAAATATGTAGTCAAAATGTCGATTTTTCGGGTTTTAACCTTAAAAATCTCTGAAACTAGATTTTTCCCAGATATAACGAAACCGCCCAGACCTAGATCGCATTGTGGTCTATCAGTGTGGCTAATTTCAGCGAAATCGTTCTCACCGATTTCTTTGTCCCCAGATCGCTGAATTTTACAACACATTGTGTCCCAATAGCCGTATAGACATTTGTTCCGTAGAACAGAATAGAATAATTCTGTTCCACTACACTCATTCTATACTAGAAAGGCGACACCTTAAGGGTTTCGCAGGATATAATGAGTGGAGAGGAGCAGAATTGCATCCGAACTACCAACCGACCACACACAATGCTGATAATATTATTTCGATTCTAACATGATCCAAAACGTAACAATTGATGAAACTAGTATTTTGCAACACCAACATTATCTCCGTAAGTCTAAAAGATAAATAGAATATTATTATCGGGATTTGGCGCCCAAGTTTAGTTTAAACTTATTCATTTTACATCGATTGCGAAACAAGCTTTAAGCTTAGATTACTCACACTCGATGTCTGCTTCCTGGAGACTTAACCAGTACTCGTACCGTTTTTTGTGGAAAAATCTCAAAAGGACCCGCTCATCACGGGACTCGAACCAGGGACCTTTGATACGAGAGGCCGACGCTCTACCTCTGCACCACTGTAACGTTATGACGTCAACCGCTGACGTGACGTCACTTTCCTAGTCACGCCCACAGATTTTTTTAAAATCAAGAACCCCTATTGAAAGCTTTCTCCAAGAATCCAAACTGAATGTATGAGAAATCTAAAGACACCGTTATTTGCACTGGATCTAGGACAAGTTTTAGGTTGAATTTCAGGTTTCTAGCTGATTCCGTTATTTGCTGGTGCGAGATCTACAGAAATATGTAGTCAAAATGTCGATTTTTCGGGTTTTAACCGAAACAATCACTGAATCTATATTTTTCCCAGATATAACGAACACGCCCAGACCTAGATCACATTGAGTTCTATAAGTGTGGGGGAATTTCAGCGAAATCGTTCTCACCGATTTCTTTGTCCTCAAATCGCTGAATTTTACAACACATTGTGTCCCAATAGCCGTATAGACATTTGTTCTATAGAACAGAATAGAATAATTCTGTTCCACTACACTCATTCTATACATGATTCAAAACGTAACAATTGATGACACTCAAGGTTTTTTGGCAACACCAAAATTATTTCCGCAAGTCTAAAAGATAAACACACCATACTATTGGTTTTGGCGCCAAAGCGATAACGTTATGACGTCATACCGCTGAAGTGCTGAACGTGACGTCACTTTCCAAGTATTTGGTCACGTGAAAATATTTGATTCAAGAGCCCCTATTAAAAGCATTCTCCAACTATCAAAACTAAATGTATGAGAAATTTAAAAACACCGTTGTTTGCACTGGATCTTTGACAAGTTTCAGTTTAAATTTCAGGTCTGTAGGTGATTCCGTTATTTGCTGGTACGAGATCTACAGAAATATTTAGTCAAAATGTCGATTTTTCGGGTTTTAACCTTAAAAATATATAAAACTAGATTTTCCCCAGATATAACGAAACCGCCCAGACGTAGATCGCATTGTGGTCTATCAGTGTGGCTAATTTCAGCGAAATCGTTCTCACCGATTTCTTTGTCCTCAAATCGCTGAATTTTACAACACATTGTATCCCAATAGCCGTATAGACATTTGTTCCGTAGAACAGAATAGAATAATTCTGCTCCACTACACTCATTCTATATGTATTCTTGACTTTCCTTAGTCTATTCAAACATTAGGAAAGTAGTTATGAAAACATTTGCTTATAAATTTTATACTAGATAGGCGACACCTTAAGGGTTTCGCGGGATAGAATGAGTGAAGAGGAGCAGAATTATACCGATCTACCAACTGGCCACACGCAATACTAAATATATGTTATGAATATGTAATTTCAATTCTTACATGATTCAAAACGTAACAATTGATGACACTCAAGGTTTTTTGGCAACACCAAAATTATTTCCGCAAGTCTAAAAGATAAACACACCATACTATTGGTTTTGGCGCCAAAGCGATAACGTTATGACGTCATACCGCTGAAGTGCTGAACGTGACGTCACTTTCCAAGTATTTGGTCACGTGAAAATATTTGATTTAAGAGCCCCTATTAAAAGCATTCTCCAACTATCAAAACTAAATGTATGAGAAATTTAAAAACACCGTTGTTTGCACTGGATCTTTGACAAGTTTCAGTTTAAATTTCAGGTCTCTAGCTGATTCCGTTTTTTGCTAGTGCGAGATCTACAGAAATATGTAGTCAAAATGTCGATTTTTCGGGTTTTAACCTTAAAAATCTCTGAAACTAGATTTTTCCCAGATATAACGAACACGCCCAGACCTAGATCGCATTGAGTTCTATAAGTGTGGCTAATTTCAGCGAAATCGTTCTCACCGATTTCTTTGTCCCCAGATCGCTGAATTTTACAACACATTGTGTCCCAATAGCCGTATAGACATTTGTTCCATAGAACAGAATAGAATAATTCTGTTCCACTACACTCATTCTATATACATACCTATACATTAGGGTATCTATAAAAAATTAACGAAATGTGTACACATTTATCTTGCTTAAATTTAATTTTGCTGTTGTTACTTATTTAAATAATAGTATTCAATCATATAATTTCAATGTTTGTCAATCTTATTCGAATCACAAGGTAAATATCCTGGTATTGCTTTAAAGGGAGGTAATTTGAAGAAAACAAAAGTCTTCAAAAGGAGAAATATATCAGCATTACCGTCTACAGTTAAAATTGTTCTATTGTTTGTGGATTTAAAAATGTTCTTTTTTTCTTATTTCTACATGTACATCGAAATATTGCGGCTTCTCTTTGACGCTTTGCGTCAAACATTCGTCTTGTACTTGTCTAAAATAAAATAATATCACTCGCTTTTTCATATCGAAATGCGCATGCGCGAAAATCGACGTTAAAGGTCACGAAACTACACAACAGAATAGGGTCTATATTTAGCTTAGAAACAATTCCTACTTTAGATATTCATGGATTAACATTATTAAATGAATTCTACACAAATCAAGACATCTCTTTGAACATGAAAACAACATTTAGTAAGTTAAAATTGCTATTAAAAGGAGAATCCGAAATTGACCTCAATGATGACACATAAGAGTCTGCATTAGGGGGTGTTGGTTCACGTCTTGAAGGGACCACTTTTGTCTTCGTAAATAAGACAAAAAACTTAAATGCGAGTGAAATAAAAAAAAACTGCAAACATTAAAAAATCGGAATATTTATTTCATTTTAGATGTGTCATTTATTAGTGTTCGTAAACAACCACAATTGTAATATGTTCAAATCATCTAGATTTGTTTCTTTCTAATAATAAGCCGCCCTCCCATGTGATTTCCGAAAAGCTATTAAAAATAGAAGTCGCGGGCTTCTGCCCGGTTACTAATGAATATGTAATTTCAATTCTTACATGATTCAAAACGTAACAATTGATGACACTCAAGGTTTTTTGGCAACACCAAAATTATTTCCGCAAGTCTAAAAGATAAACACACCATACTATTGGTTTTGGCGCCAAAGCGATAACGTTATGACGTCATACCGCTGAAGTGCTGACGTGACGTCACTTTCCAAGTATTTGGTCACGTGAAAATATTTGATTCAAGAGCCCCTATTAAAAGCATTCTCCAACTATCAAAACTAAATGTATGAGAAATCTAAAAACACCGTTGTTTGTACTGGATATTGGACAAGTTTCAGTATGAATTTCAGGTCTCTAGCTGAATCCGTCTATTGCTAGTGCGAGATCTACAGAAATATGTAGTCAAAATGTCGATTTTTCGGGTTTTAACCTTAAAAATCTCTGAAACTAGATTTTTCCCAGATATAACGAAACCGCCCAGACCTAGATCGCATTGTGGTCTATCAGTGTGGCTAATTTCAGCGAAATCGTTCTCACCGATTTCTTTGTCCACAAATCGCTGAATTTTACAACACATTGTGTCCCAATAGCCGTATAGACATTTGTTCCGTAGAACAGAATAGAATAATTCTGTTCCACTACACTCGTTCTATACTAGATAGGCGACACCTTAAGGGTTTCGCGGGATAGAATGAGTGAAGAGGAGCAGAATTATACCGAACTACCAACTGGCCACACGCAATACTAAATATATATGTTATGAATATGTAATTTCAATTCTTACATGATTCAAAACGTAACAATTGATGACACTCAAGTTTTTTTGGCAACACCAAAATTATTTCCGCAAGTCTAAAAGATAAACACACCATACTATTGGTTTTGGCGCCAAAGCGATAACGTTATGACGTCATACCGCTGAAGTGCTGAACGTGACGTCACTTTCCAAGTATTTGGTCACGTGAAAATATTTGATTCAAGAGCCCCTATTAAAAGCATTCTCCAACTATCAAAACTAAATGTATGAGAAATTTAAAAACACCGTTGTTTGCACTGGATCTTTGACAAGTTTCAGTTTAAATTTCAGGTCTCTAGCTGATTCCGTTATTTGCTGGTACGAGATCTACAGAAATATGTAGTCAAAATGTCGATTTTTCGGGTTTTAACCTTAAAAATATCTAAAACTAGATTTTTCCCAGATATAACGAAACCGCCCAGACCTAGATCGCATTGTGGTCTATCAGTGTGGCTAATTTCAGCGAAATCGTTCTCACCGATTTCTTTGTCCTCAAATCGCTGAATTTTACAACACATTGTGTCCCAATAGCCGTATAGACATTTGTTCCGTAGAACAGAATAGAATAATTCTGTTCCACTACACTCATTCTATATTACTGTTAAGTCTAGTTTCAGTACTAGAAAGGCGACACCTTAAGGGTTTCGCGGGATATAATGAGTGGAGAGGAGCAGAATTGCACCCGAACTACCAACCGGCCACACACAATGCTGATACTATTATTTCGATTCTAACATGATCCAAAACGTAACAATTGATGAAACTAGTATTTTGCAACAACAAAATTATCTCCGTAAGTCTAAAAGATAAATAGAACATTATTATCTCAAAATTAAATCATTAAAATCTCAAAAGGACCCGCTCATCACGGGACTCGAACCAGGGACCTTTGATACGAGAGGCCGACGCTCTACCTCTGCACCACTGTAACGTTATGACGTCAACCGCTGACGTGACGTCACTTTCCTAGTCACGCCCACAGATTTTTTTAAAATCAAGAACCCCTATTGAAAGCTTTCTCCAAGAATCCAAACTGAATGTATGAGAAATCTAAACACACCGTTGTTTGCACTGGATCTTTGACAAGTTTCAGTATGAATTTCAGGTCTCTAACTGATTCCGTTTTTTGCTAGTACGAGATCTACAGAAATATGTAGTCAAAATGTCGATTTTTCGGGTTTTAACCTTAAAAATCTCTGAAACTATATTTTTCCCAGATATAACGAAACCGCCCAAACCTAGATCGCATTGTGGTCTATCAATGTGGCTAATTTCAGCGAAATCGTTCTCACCGATTTCTTTGTCCACAAATCGCTGAATTTTACAACACATTGTGTCCCAATAGCCGTATAGACATTTGTTCCGTAGAACAGAATAGAATAATTCTGTTCCACTACACTCATTCTATATGAATTTCAGGTCTCTAGCTGATTCCGTTTTTTGCTAGTGCGAGATCTACAGAAATATGTAGTCAAAATGTCGATTTTTCGGGTTTTAACCTTAAAAATCTCTGAAACTAGATTTTTCCCAGATATAACGAACACGCCCAGACCTAGATCGCATTGAGTTCTATAAGTGTGGCTAATTTCAGCGAAATCGTTCTCACCGATTTCTTTGTCCCCAGATCGCTGAATTTTACAACACATTGTGTCCCAATAGCCGTATAGACATTTGTTCCATAGAACAGAATAGAATAATTCTGTTCCACTACACTCATTCTATACTAGATAGGCGACACCTTAAGGGTTTCGCGGGATAGAATGAGTGAAGAGGAGCAGAATTATACCGAACTACTAACTGGCCACACGCAATACTAAATATATATGTTATGAATATGTAATTTCAATTCTTACATGATTCAAAACGTAACAATTGATGACACTCAAGGTTTTTTGGCAACACCAAAATTATTTCCGCAAGTCTAAAAGATAAACACACCATACTATTGGTTTTGGCGCCAAAGCGATAACGTTATGACGTCATACCGCTGAAGTGTTGACGTGACGTCACTTTCCAAGTATTTGGTCACGTGAAAATATTTGATTCAAGAGCCCCTATTAAAAGCATTCTCCAACTATCAAAACTAAATGTATGAGAAATTTAAAAACACCGTTGTTTGCACTGGATCTTTGACAAGTTTCAGTTTAAATTTCAGGTCTCTAGCTGATTCCGTTATTTGCTGGTACGAGATCTACAGAAATATGTAGTCAAAATGTCGATTTTTCGGGTTTTAACCTTAAAAATATCTAAAACTAGATTTTCCCCAGATATAACGAAACCGCCCAGACCTAGATCGCATTGTGGTCTATCAGTGTGGCTAATTTCAGCGAAATCGTTCTCACCGATTTCTTTGTCCTCAAATCGCTGAATTTTACAACACATTGTGTCCCAATAGCCGTATAGACATTTGTTCCGTAGAACAGAATAGAATAATTCTGTTCCACTACACTCATTCTATAATATTTAACTTTTTCTGAAACTTCTTCAGGTTATTGCAATAACTATCATTTATCAAAATTTAAAAAGAAAAGTATATGTCATTGGGCAAAATTTTCAGTTTTTATTGTCTGAATGGCTAAAAAAAATTAAAATATGAATAAATATTTATTTATTTTTCAAACTTGTCTTCAAATGTCGTAAAAGTTTTTCAATATTTTCTCAAAACAATATGATACTATACAAGTTCTAGATTAAAATTGATATATATCGACTTTAATATGTACTTTTTACCCAGTTATATTTCTTAATCAAACATGGCTACTGGACAGCAGCTCACGAAAAATTGGAAGGCTCACGAAAAAATTAGGCCCTTTGTCTAAACCAAATTTAAACCACTTTTTTTTTAATTTTTAATCATTATAAAAAGGTATAATGACTAAAAAGGTGTTAACTGTCAACAAAAACAGAAGATTTAATAACAATGTAACATTTTTTTTTTTTTTAATTTCAACTTCTCAGTTCAGTACATCCTTAAATAAACGTAACAATGTGATAGTAGACAGAGTAAAGTTTTATTTGTTATATGACATCAGAAGATTATCTTAAACACATGCCTTTATACGGGTTTTCCCAATATGTCAGTTTTACAACAAATGTTCCAGATGACGTCTTTTTTGTTGAATTACGACGTCTAGACTGATTTTGGCCGGCCGGCATTGTTACGGCGTCGATCAATAACTTATCCTGACTGCTCAAACCTTTTGACAATTCTGTGCACTTGTATCTTACTGAGTTTCTCATTATCGGGGTACAATTTCGGCATTGATCTGATCACTGTAACTGGTGAAAAACTGTTATTTAATACAGTTTAACAACTTCTGTGCACTGCTATGTGGACAGCGCCATCTTGGAATAACGACTTGTTTGGATGACTTCGTTGATGACGTCATGACGTCAGCATTTTCCCGTACTTTCTACACCACACAAAACTTTATTCTGACTACTTCAAAATGACATATGACATGACTGCATTATTCATTATATGTATCTTTTATAATAGTTTGTAATGGAAACAGATATTATGAAACACCTGTATCAAATAGTTTTCAAATTCGATTTTTTGTTTAAAGAGCCTATAGTTTTTACATTTACTTGAATTTTCAACAATTGAATACCAGTCATTGACAAAAATGTCTGATAGTTTCTGGTTGACTGTTAAATTAAGCAATTTATGGTTTGGGAACTCATGGTATTCCCATACGTTGTTCAGACCACATTTAATAAGTATTCTTTTCACATTTTTAATCCACAAAAAACGGGTGCTTGCAGCCGGATCGGTATATTTAAAGTGACTAAGATATTTACCGTACATTGTATTTGTGAGTTTTTGCTGTTGTGGAACAACAAGTTTAGACCAGAAAGAAATAATTCTAGTATCTATATCAACTGAGATAGGCTTGACGCCAGATTCTCCATATACCATACAGTTTGGTGTATTAGACTTCATGTTTAGAATATGTTTTAAAAATCTTAATTGAACCCTTTCAATGATAACAATATTGCCGTAACCCCAAATTTCACACCTATACAATAAAATGGGTTTGACAATTTTATTGAATAAATCAATTTGCAAATCTATAGGTAAACACAAATACTTAGACCTTTTAATAAGACAATACATTGCTTTTTAGCTTGATTAGATATGTGTTCCTTAGCTGTTAGAAAAGAACAGCTTCTACTAAACATAATACCAAGGTACTTATAATCTTTAACAATTTCAATAACTTCATTTTTATATGTGAAGTTATAAATTCTTTGTCGACCCCCGCTAAAAATTACTATTTTTGTTTTCGAAGTATTAAGAGTTAATTTCCAACGTTCACAATAAGTTTCATATATATTCAGAGTATTCTGAAGGTCAACGGCATACTCAGACACTATGGCTGTGTCGTCAGCATACAGTAATATAAAAAATTTGACAAACCCCATAACCGAGTCGTCAGAGTCATGTTTTTTGCAATCTATACCTTGACTTAAATCACTATTTTTGAAACAATTATGAAGATCATTTAAGTAAAATGAAAACAACACAAAGATAAATTTTCTCCTTGTCTAACACCAACGCTACAATCAAAATAGTCAGAGTGTTTAGAATTAACGAATACACAAGATTTGGCATTTTGATACATATTACACACAATGTTGAGAAAATTCCCGTTAACTTTACTATTAATTAGTTTATACCAAAGACCACCTCTCCACACAGTATCAAATGCCCCTTTTAGATCTAAGAATGCACAAAATAATTGTTTCTTGTTCGCCCTAAGGATATCAATAAGCGTATTTAATACAAACATGTTATCAACTGTGGAAAAGCCTTTCCTAAAACCTGCTTGAAAATTATTTATAACACTATAATCTGATGCGTATTTTTCAAGCCGTGTATTTAAAATAGCAGTAAATAATTTCCCTAAACAGTTTAGTAAAGTAATTGGTCTGTAATATAAAGGATCGGTTGAGTCACCTTTATTCTTAAAAATCGGATGTATTACTCCGATTGAGCACACATTCGGTATTAATCCAGATTCAAAAATTATGTTAAACAATTTAACAAAGATATGTTTGGTTGTATTAAAAGACATTTTGATTTGTTCATTTACAATATCATCTACTCCACTGGATTTATTGTTCTTTAGCTTTTTTACAGCATTTTCTAGTTCGTATAGTATTATAGCACTATTTCATTGTTTGTTTATATCATTTGGTAAATTATCGTTATTTAATGTATTGTCATTATCTTCGCTGTTATTTATTTTCTTAAAATATTCAAATAAATCATTCAGACTTGCATTCATTTTTGTTGTATTTTTACCTTTCAATAATTTCCAAAACTCTCTAGGTTTATTTGTTTTTAAATTACTCAATCGGGTAACATTACTTTGTTTATACTTTAGATAGCATTTATGCATTGTTGATTTGTACAATTTACTTGATTCTTGCAATGTTTTTTTGGTAATATTTGTTTTTTTCAATTTATATTGGTATTTAGCATTATTAAATTGTTTACGAGCATTTTTACAGTCAGTTTCAAACCAAGGTTTGCATGTATCTTTCATATTTTGTGCACTCTTTTTAACTGTGTTGAAGCCAAATGACAGCTTTGCACAATTTGTTTGAAATATCTGTTACAATATCATTAACATTTTCTTGTTGAACAATTCCATCATTTTCAAAATGACTTAATTTATCAAATATTTCGTTAATCTCATTAATATCTAAATTTTTGGAAATTTGTTTGCCTTTGAAGCATCCCATGATTTAACCTTTGGTTCACATTCTACATCAACATGTTTTAAACAATTACCAAAATTAAATTCTAACAAAACTGGACTGTGAACATCCGATAATATATCACAATGATCAAGTACTTCTAAAGAATTAATACATTTAAATACATTTGACGAGCATATGAAATAGTCAACTGTACTGACACCTTTACATGTCAATTTACCATATAAATCACCATTTCTTCTTCCGTTTAAAATGTACATATTGTTACTTTGTAAAAAATAAATAAATTTATAACCATAATTATTGCTTGACGAGTCGCAATTTTTCCTGTTTGTGTGTACATTTGGATTGTCGAAGTTCGATAATTCATTTTCAAATTCGTAAAATAAATCATCTAAATTATTTTCGTGTCAAATTTCGAAATCAGCAGTTATATAGTCCTGAAAGTCTTTTGTCCTGGAATTCCAGTCACCAAAAATACATGTGGATGAATATTTATCAGTATAAGAATTCAATTCCTTTTGAATTTCTTCAAAAGCGTCGTCAATAGCAAAGACTGAATTTTTTGGTGGCAAGTATACTACACCATACAATATGTATTCGGATTTTGTTAATAGTTGATACGACAAACCAAAGTACTAATTTACTGTTACTTTCTAAAACGGTTATATATATATATAGCGATCAACATTTTTTTTGACAGCTAAGTATAAACCACCTGATTTTCTTTTCATGAGTTGTTTTCTATGTTTAAAATGCAAATTAAAATTATCAAAAGTTACTGTATCTAAACTGTCCAATTTAGTTTCTTGAAAACCTATAATATCGTATTTGTTAACAAAAGAACAAAAATCTGGATACAATTGTCTTGATTTTAAACCACATGTGTTTAGCGATACCATTCTTAGGTTTTTACATCGTTTTTTGTCACTATTCAGTTTAGCATCATACTTCAAATTATCAGTATGATCAATTACCATTCAATACAATGAACATGTTAATAAATGTAAATAATAAGGCAGTCTTATAAATAATTATGTACTAATTGGCTTTGTAGTGAGCTTTATTGTGAAACAGACAATACGTAAATAATATATTTTAATGAGGTGAAGTTAGGTTGACGAGTGACGAATTGACGAGTGACGAACTGTGACATTTTTTTAGGTTCGTGAAGTTAGGTTGACGAGTGACGAATTGACGAGTGACGAACTGTGACATTTTTTCTAAAACTTTCTTAAAGAATTATAGATTGTTATAAACAACAATTGTTTTCTAATATGGAAAATAATAATGTTTTAAACATTCTTTACTCGCATGTTAAGACTAGTTTTGGTTTGGAAAATTATCTAAATTTACTAATATGTAAAGGGTCACGGAGGTCTCTAACGAGGCTCCGTATATCTGCTCATAACCTACGTATAGAGTCTGGCAGGTATGGAAGTAATAGATTACAGAGACAAGACCGTCTATGTCAGTTATGTGATTCACGCGATATCGAGGACGAATTCCATTTCGTCCTCAAGTGTAAAGCATATAGAGAAATACGCAAACTATACATCAAATGTTACTACTATAAAACACCAAATATGTACAAATTTATTGAATAACTACAGTTCAATAAAAAACTTGTGTTAATTAACCTATGTAAATATATATCTACAGCTCATAATAGAAGAAACGAACTTATGCAAACATAATTTAAATATGTGAAATGTGCGTGAAGTTAGCCGGAGTAGCCGGAACAGCCGGAATAGCCGGAACTCCGGCTACTCGGGCTGTATCAACCAGCCGGAACAGCCGGAACAGCCGGAACTCCGGCTACTCCGGCTGCATAAACCAGCCGGAACAGCAGGAGTTCCGGCTACTCTGGCAGTATTAACCGGCCGGATAAGCTGTATTTCCTATTACTTCGACTGTACTTACTAGCCGAATATCATCATTCCGGCTACTCCGGCTGTATTAACCAGCCGGAACTCCGGCTTCTCCGGCTGTATAAACCAGCCGGAACAGCTGGAACTCCGTCTACACCGACTGTATTTACCAGCCGGTAAAGTCGGAACTCCAGCTACGTCGGCTGTATTAACCAGTCGGAACAGCCGGCTGTATTAACCATCATGAACAGCCGGAACTCTGACAAGTTCGACTGTATTAACCAGCCGGAACAGGCGGAACTTCGATTGTATTGACCAGCCGGAACAGGCGGAACTCCGACTGTATAAACCAACCGGAACAGGCTGAACTCCGGCTGTATAAACCAGCCGGAACAGGCGTAACTCCGGCTGTATGAACCAGCCGGAACAGGCGGAACTCCGGCTGTATAAACCAGCCGGAACAGGCGGAACTCCGGCTGTATAAACTAGCCGGAACAGGCGGAACTCCGGCTGCATAAACCAGCCGGAACAGGCGGAACAGATGGAACTCCCTCTACACCGACCTTATTAACAAACCGGAACAGCCTTAACTCCAGCTGCGTCGGCTGTATTAACCAGCCGGAACAGAAGGAATTCCAGTAACACAAGCTGTATTAACCAGCCGAAACAAGCGAAACTCCGGCAACTCTGACTGTATTAACCATGCATGCTTCAATCCACCGTCCAATCCATCTATCTCGAGCAATAGGCACGCCAAAACGAGGGTGGGAGCCACTCTGTCGGCCCAACTCCGGCTGGGTTTTGCAGCCGGCTGCGATAAATCTGGGCGGAATCCGCCTAGCGTGTCTGGGAGCCAAAGTGTGTCACTTTCACCTGACATATGCCAGGATGCCAGTTAAACTCTCTAATATCGAGCAACATACAGCCGGAGTTGGGCTGTAGACTTGGCAAAACTGCCAACTTCATCTGAACATGGCAGCCAGCTGCGATAAATCCGGGTGGAATCCGGCTAGTGCGAATCGGAGCCAGACTGAGGCGCTTTCACCTGGCATGCTTCAATCCACCGTCAAATCCATCTATATCGAACAATAGGCACGCCAAAACGAGGGTGGAATCGGCTAGCGTGTCTGGGAGCCAGAGTGTATCACTTACATTTGAAATATATGTCAGGATGCCAGTTAAACTCTCTAATTTCCAGCCGGAGTTAGCCGGAGTTGGACTGCCAAAATACCAACTTCATGGTGAACATTGCAGCCAGCTGCGATAAATCCGGGCGGAATCCGGCTAGTGCAACTCGGAGCCAGAGTGAGGCACTTTCACGTGACACATGTCACGATGCCAGTTAAGCTTTCTAATTCGAACAGGACTGCAAAGTCGGGAATATGTCCGGAAATACCAACTACGGCTGGGTTTTGCAGCCGGCTGCATTACATCCGGGTGGAATCCGGCTAGCGTTTCTGGGAGCCAGAGTGTGTCACTTTCACCTGACATATATGTCAGGATGCCAGTTAAACTCCAATATCCAGCAATTTCCAGCCGGAGTTAGCCGGAGTTGGGCTGCCAAAACGCCAACTTCATGTGAACATTGCAGCCAGCTGCGATAAATCTGGGCGGAATCCGGCTAGTGCAACTCGGAGCCAGAGTGAGGCACTTTCACCTGACACATGTCACGACGCCAGTTAAGCTTTCCAATTCGAACAGGACGGGTGCAAAGTCGGGAATATGTCGGGAAATACCAACTCCGGCTGCGTTTTGCAGCCGGCTGCGATACATCCGGGTGGAATCCGGCTAGCGTTTCTGGGAGCCAGAGTGTGTCACTTTCACCTGACATATATGTCAGGATGCCAGTTAAACTCTCTAATATCGAGCAATATACAGCCGGAGTTGGGCTGAAGACTTGGCCAAACTGCCAACTTCATCTGAACATGGCAGCCAGCTGCGATAAATCCGGGTGGAATCCGGCTAGTGCGACTCGGAGTCAGACTGAGGCGCTTTCACCTGGCATGCTTCAATCCACCGTTTCAATCCATCTATCTCGAACAATAGGCACGCCAAAACGAGGGTGAGACCACTCTGTCGGCCCAACTCCGGCTGGGTTTTACAGCCGGCTGCAATACATCCGGTGGGATCCGGCTAGCGTGTCTGGGAGCCAGAGTGTGTCACTTTCATTTGAAATATATGTCAGGATGCCAGTTAAACTCTAATTTCCAGCCGGAGTTAGCCGGAGTTGGACTGCCAAAACGCCAACTTCATGTGAACATTGCAGCCAGCTGCGATAAATCCGGGCGGAATCCGGCTAGTGCAACTCGGAGCCAGAGTGAGGCACTTTCACGTGACACATGTCACGATGCCAGTTAAGCTTTCTAATTCGAACAGGACGGGTGCAAAGTCGGGAATATGTCCGGAAATACCAACTCCGGCTGGGTTTTGCAGCCGGCTGCGATACATCCGGGTGGAATCCGGCTAGCGTTTCTGGGAGCCAGAGTGTGTCACTTTCACCTGACATATATATCAGGATGCCTGTTAAACTCTCTAATATCCAGCAATTTCCAGCCGGAGTTAGCCGGAGTTGGGCTGCCAAAACGCCAACTTCATGTGAACATTGCAGCCAGTTGCGATAAATCTGGGCGGAATGCGGCTAGTGCAACTCGGAGCCAGAGTGAGGCACTTTCACCTGACACATGTCACGACGCCAGTTAAGCTTTCCAATTCGAACAGGACGGGTGCAAAGTCGGGAATATGTCGGGAAATACCAACTCCGGCTGCGTTTTGCAGCCGGCTGCGATACATCCGGGTGGAATCCGGCTAGCGTTTCTGGGAGCCAGAGTGTGTCACTTTCACCTGACATATATGTCAGGATGCCAGTTAAACTCTCTAATATCGAGCAATATACAGCCGGAGTTGGGCTGTAGACTTGGCCAAACTGCCAACTTCATCTGAACATGGCAGCCAGCTGCGATAAATCCGGGTGGAATCCGGCTAGTGCGACTCGGAGTCAGACTGAGGCGCTTTCACCTGCCAGTTAAGCTTTCTAATTCGAACAGGACGGCTGCAAAGTCGGGAATATGTCCGGAAATACCAACTCCGGCTGGGTTTTGCAGCTGGCTGCATTACATCCGGGTGGAATCCGGCTAGCGTTTCTGGAGCCAGAGTGTGTCACTTTCACCTGACATATATGAGCAGGATGCCAGTTAAACTCTCTAATATCCAGCAATTTCCAGCCGGAGTTAGCCGGAGTTGGGCTGCCAAAACGCCAACTTCATGTGAACATTGCAGCCAGCTGCGATAAATCTGGGCGGAAT